>OU015752.1:100153538-100192435 GCA_907169655.1 Acomys percivali
GAGAGAGAGAGAGAGAGAGAGAGAGAGAGAGAGAGAGAGAGAGAGAGCGTGTGTGTGTGTGTGTGTGTGTGTGCGCGCGCGCACGTGCACCAACCTGGGCTACAAAAAATCCTGTATCAAACACAAATAAAAGTACCACATACACTTTTCTATTGTCCACAGATTTTCTGAGTAAACAAATCCCTGAAAAATGTACCTCAAGCAATGCTCCTGAACACTCAAGTTCAGGATGTTTAGGTCTGAATAAGGTGCATCCCACAGGTATGTGGTAGCAAGCAGTTTTTACCCCAGCAGACCTTGTATCAACATGTGGGTTCTCCAAGAGCTGAAAAGAGACACCTACAAAATATTGCTAAGCTCTGAGAGGAAAGCTATCATTAACTGGTTGAAATTCAAACCTGCAGCCACTTCCCCTTGTACTGCTCAGATACATTGGCTTGTTTAGCTGAGTTGTTAATACGCAGAGTAAGATTTTACATAAGGGAACAAATGCCACTCACAAAACTGCCTCCAGCACCAGCTCCTGTCACGTTATTATCTGGACAGTAGAGCATGGGCTGGAGTTCACGTGACCAAAGTACTGTTATGGCTGCTGTGGCACACACAGACACAGAGGCACACACACAAAAACAAACGTATCAGCCTAAGCATCAAACAGTAAAGGAAATATGCTACACAAACCAATAGTGATTTATATTTAAGAAGTTTGGGGCAAGCTGGGAGTAGTGGTGTGCAACTTTAAATGTGATGGCTAAGTTTAGATCACTGTGCTTAAGAGATCTATAGAACAGCAATGCCTCTAACCTGCAGGTCCCACCTGCCCAAGGACAGATAACTTCCTGGAATGCGGGGGGCTGTTGTTCATGTAAGATAACAAGCTGCACGCTTTCACTTCTGTAAACAAGCTTTGTTGCCCCAACTACACAGGATGTGCTTAATCACACCCAGGCAGGAAGTACAGTAAGATGTATGCTTGTTCCTAACTGGATGAAGGTGGAAGTACATAGCCTTGTGGCTGCTGCCTTTATAAGCACCTGACTTTTGGAAATTTGGTGTCATACTCTGGGAATCCCAAGTACGGACCTGGCCAATGTCTATTGTCCTGGCTATTATTTAATAAAGCTTGCTCCAAATTTGGCTCAAAAATTGTGGTAGTGGTGAGATTAATATAATTGCAGCACTTGGGAAACAGAAGCAGGTGGATCACTGTGAGGTTGAGGCCAGCCTGCTGTATATAGTGAGTTCCAGGACACCCTGTCTTGAAGAATCCAAAAATAAAATTAAACAGAAATTTGGGGCTGACAAGATAGCTGTTAGGATTCTGCCCCAGTCTGCCTACCTGCCATTGGGCGTGGCACTGCCCAGTATATAAAAGGACAGACCTCCCCAAGCTCATATAATATCTGTTGCCTGGCATCTTATTTTTTAATCATTAAAATGGCTCATTGGGTAAAGGCTCTTACCACCAAGACTGACAATCTGAGTTTGACCCCTGGAACATTCATAGCAGAAAGAGAGAATCAACTTCTCTGGGCTGCCCTCTAACCTCTAGATTGGAACTATACAAACACTTATACAAAATTAATAACTTTAAAAAAAAAAAAAAAAGCAGGCATGGGGAAGCCTTTAATCAGAGCAGGGAGGTAGAAGGAAGTAATCTCTGGGAGTTCAAGACCAGCCTGGTCTACAAAGGGAGTTTCAGACCAGCCAGATGACACAATGAAATTGTCAAAAAGGGGGGAAAAATACCTGGACCCCAGAAGCCAACTTAATAAAATACTATATAATGGCTCCAGAATAGAGTTTAGTTTTTGGAATGAGCTGCTTTGAGCTAAATAAAATGTAGTGGTTTTTTTAGAGCTAAGATTTCATGTAGCACGTTTCCTGGGGGCAGCCAGGCTGAGAGGAGTGTGGCTTTCTCCTCTCCCCGTCACGGCTTGTGCCCGTCCCCTATATTGGCATACTCTGAAAAGGCGGAGTCATCTGGCAAGAATGTCACATTGCCAGCTGTCCTCAAAGCTTCCATTCGGCCGGATATCGTAAACTTTGTTCACACCAACTTGAGGAAGAACAGACATCCGTATGCCCGTCAGTGAACCAGCAGGTCATCAGACCAGTGCTGAGTCTTGGGGTACTGGCAGAGCTGTGGCTCGGATTCCCAGAGTTCGAGGTGGTGGGACTCACCATTCTGGCTAGGGTGCCTTCTGAAATATGTGTCATGTGGGCCGCATGTTCGTGCCAACCAAAACCTGGCGTTGTTGGCATGGCAGAGTGAACACAACCCAAAACCAATACGCCATCTGTTCTACTCCGGCTGCCTCAGCCTTACCAGCTTTGGTAACGTCTAAAGGTCATTGTATTGAGGAAGTTCCTGAGCTGCCTCTGGTGGCTGAAGATAAGGTTGAAGGTTACAAGAAGACCAAGGCGACTGTCCAGCTTCTT
Organism: Acomys percivali; assembly: GCA_907169655.1. Taxonomy (NCBI): domain Eukaryota; kingdom Metazoa; phylum Chordata; class Mammalia; order Rodentia; family Muridae; genus Acomys; species Acomys percivali. The sequence goes on from OU015752.1 coordinate 100,155,981, forward strand.
CAGAAACTTAAAGCTTGGAATGACAAAGGCCTATGCCTCTCAGAGGACGCGAGCTGGCAAAGGGCAAATGAGAATGCACCGACGTATCCAGCGTAGGGGCCCTGCGTCACCTATAATGAAGCTAATGGTGTCATCAAGGCCTTCAGGAGCATCCCTGGCATTACTCTGCTTAATGTGAGCGAGCCCAACATACTGAAACGTGCTCCTGGTGGGCATGTGGGGCATTTCTGCATTTGGACTGAGGGTGCTTTCAGGAGGTTGGATGAGTTGTACGGCACTTGCCGTAAGGCTGCTTCCCTCAAGAGTAACTCTAACCTTCCCATGCACAGGATGGTGAACGCAGATTTTAGCAGAATCTTGAAAAGCCCAGAGAGCCGAAGAGCCCTGCAAGCACCACGCAAGAAGATTCAGTGTAGAGCCTTAAAGAAGAACCCACTGGAGAACCCGAGACCCACGTTGACGCTGAACCCTTATACAAAGACCGTGCGCAGGGACACCGCTCTTCGCCAGGCCAGAAACCACAGACTCGGTGTGAAGAAATGGGAAGCCACAGAGCGGGCAGCCAGGTCTGAGAAGGTTGCTGCGGAGAAGGGACCTAAGATGAGAAGGCCGCAGCAGGGGAGCAAGAGAAGGAGCCTGCAGATGTCAGGAAGCTGAAGACACTGCAGGCAAGAAGCTGCCAAGAAACCAGCAGCTGAGAAGAAACCTATCACAGAAGGAAAAAGTCTGCTGCATAAACTATTAACATTTGTTTCATTCCAGAAAGTAAATAGAGACAAGCCTATTTGAATAAAAACCTAGGGACTGCAGGGATGGCTCAGCAGTCAGGAGCACTGACTGTGCTTCCAAAGGACGTGGGGGTTCAAGTCCCAGCACCCACATGGCAGCTCACAACTGTCTGTAACTCTAAGATCTGACACCCTCACACAGACATACATGCAGGCAAAACATCAATGCACATTAAAATAAAAAAAATTTCATGTAGCTCAAGCTATCCATGAACTTTTCATCCTGTCAGCACAAGCACACAACAACCAAAAGTGCATTTTAAAAGGTATATTCAGCCAGGTGCTGTGGCGCATGGCTGTAATCCCAGCACTTGGGGAGGCAGAGGCAAGAGGATCTCTGAGTTCGAGGCTAGCCTGGTCTACAAAGCGAGTTCAGGACAGCTAAGGCTACACAGAGAAAGCCTGTCTCAAAAAACAAACAAAAAACCCATATAAATTGTAGATCTTGTTTTAAGTCAAGAGAGAGCTCATAGCCAGGCATGGTGGCGCACGCCTTTAATCCCAGCACTTGGGAGGCAGGGGCAGGTGGATCTCTCTGAGTTCAAAGCCAGCCTGTCTACAAAGTGAAGCTAGGACAGCCAAGGCTGTTACACAGAGAAACCCTGTCTCGAAAAACACGAAGAGAGAGAGAGAGAGAGAGAGAGAGAGAGAGAGAGAGAGAGAGAGAAGAGCACTCACATGAAACTGTTTTAAAAATTAAAGATTTGTTTTTATTATTTCTCTTCTATGAGTGTTCACCTCATGTGTGTACCACATTCATGCCTAGCACGAGAGACGAGGTGATGAGCCTCCATGTAGCTGCTGGGAATTGAAGTGGGTCCTTTGTAACAACAAGGACTCTTAACACTGAGGCAACTATCGAGGCCTATAGTTTTAACTGTCAAAATAGAGTCTCACTATGCTGCTGCAAACAGCTTCCCCTCAAGAGAGCCCTCTCTCTGTCCCAGCTCCCAGGTAGCTAGGATTACATATGCTTGCCAATTGCACCTAGACATAAGCTTTATTTTTTATTTTCATGTAATTTATACACATTTAGTATACAGTGTACACTAAACAAGTCAGGGTAATTAGCAATCCCATTTTACCATCAAAGCCTGTATCAGACATTTTGCCTGGTACACTTCACTTCCTGTTAAGAACATATTTCCTCTTCTGTTGAGACAGCTTTGTTTGGATACTTCAAACGTCACTATCCTAGTTTTCCCCTTCTTTAGTTTCATTCTTTTATTCATGATACCATTTGTACCAACCATTCTGCCGGTCTCTCATCTCTCATCCCGTTGCTCTCTTCCCTGTGACTAACAGGTTCTCTTGCATTAAAGAAAAAAACTTCCTGGTTTTTCCAAAGTGATCTCTATTAAATACTTAGTTGGTACAGTATTAGTTTCATTTCTAAAAATGTTACTGTATGCTACAAGATGAATTAACCTTGAAAATTAAGGCAGGTGAAAGAAGGCAAACAAAGAAGACTTGATCTGTATGATCTGTTTACATGAAACAGACATGTAGGTTAGCGTGGCAGCGGCTGCAAGAGGAAGGCGAGGAGACGTGACTGCGAATGAGGATGGAGAGAACGTGCTGGAATCAGCACCTGTAGAGATACTAAAATCTGTGAGTTGTCTTACATGCGAACTGTTTAGTAACATCGGGCTCAGAGCCGCAGTAATCCAGAAAAGAGCGAGTTGTCCCACAGTCACAGCCTGACTCTGTGTCTGACAAGTACAATTTCCACAAAGGAAGGTGATTCATTACATTATGTGTCAAGCTCAGGGGTGGGATAATCGATGAAAAGTGAGTTGTACAGTGAAGCCCGTCTGCCAGCTGCTCATGTCCCAGGTGGTTATTTTTCAAAGAAACTTTACTCAATTCAGACTATTACATTTTTAAATTAAAACCCACTAAAGGACTTATATTGTTAAAGTTGAAATTTAGTTTAAATTTTATATAGTTTGTGGAGTTTTAGAAGACAGAGAAACCCTGTCTTGAAAAACCAAACCAAACCACTTGTGTCTCTATCCCTGCATTACCAACAGGCTAATAGTGAATACTGATGAGGTGGAAGGAAGTAAAGCAATCCACTTTCTGATTATGCTATTTCCTTATCATTCTAAATGTATCTGTAGATTTAAAACTAAAGGAAAAACAAAGACGGAAGAGATTAATGAGTCTGAAAAAAACATGATGGGAGCATCTTTGGAAACGAAGAAATTTAGAAATCTATTCCTCAGATGATGATCTAATGTGGACTATTTTTAGCTCCAACACAGAACATAAAAATTCTCCATGTTGGGCTGGAGAGATGGCTCAGAGGTTAAGAGCACTGGCTGCTCTTCTGGAGGCCCTGAGTTCAATTCCCAGCAACCACATGGTGGCTCACAACCATCTGTAATGAGATCTGATGCCCTCTTCTGGCCTGCAGGTGTACATGCAGACAGCACTGTATACATAATAATAAATAAATCTTTTTTAAAAAATTCCCCTATGTTGGATCTGCATATGCATGCACGCGTGCGCATACACACACACACACACACACACACACACACACACACACACACCCCTCCTATGCTACAAGAGAAGACACTTTGGTGCAGAAACAGCCACTTCTTTCTGTACAGCACAGTGTCACAGTGAGGTGGCACATACACAGTAGGGTTATGTAGTAAATTGGACCGGAGGTTCTGACAACAGTAAGAATGGTATGAAGCACCTAAAGAAAGAACCAGCACCCACCCATTTGAGGGTCGCCATACCAACAACGCTACTGTGATGGCCCAGAGGGTGGGCTCTGGAGCTCCCAGCCACTTCGTGCCACCATCAGCGTGACCTTAGATAGGTACATGGCTTGTCTGGGTTTCCTCATCTACAGAATGGGAATCTTAGGGTTGTTTGTAGGTTAAAATGAAGCAACACTTATAAGGCACATACAGTGAGTGTCTGGAATATAGCAAGCCCTAATAACGGTGAGTTGTCGTTAATACTATTAATATATTAAAGTAGTAATTCCATACTTCCTTACACCAGTAACTTACAATTCCTGTCCTCCACTGATCTGTTCTCCTGATATCTGAAATAAACAGGCTTAATATAATTTAAAACTTTCACTTGAACTCATCAACTTTAAGACTAGAAAAAAAAGAATATAGGATACATTAACACAATAAAGTTAATTTAGATGAACAATTTAAATTGCCTCAGTAACTTCAGTTTCATGAAGCAATACTACTACTGCTCTGGACCCTAAAAGCCAAATACAGGTATCAATACTCCTTGAGTGAATTAAGAAATGATTCTTGTTTTTAGAGACAGGGTCTCAGGTAGCTCAGGCTAGTCTTAAACTCAGCCTTTTAGTGAGTCTGGCCTTGAACTCTTGATCCTCTTGCCTTTACCTCCCAGGAGCTGGAGGTACGGGTGTGCATCGCCTCACTTGGCTCATCGCTGTTATTTAACTGTGCTATCCACTACACTATCTCATCGCTGGTTCTACTTATCACACAGTCTACTCTTTTTTTTTTGTTTGTTTTTTGAGACAAGGTCTTTCTGTGTTAGCCTTGGCTGTCCTGGACTCACTTTGTAGACCAGGCTGGCCTCGAACTCACAGCGATCCACCTGCCTCTGCCTCCCGAGTGCTGGGATTACAGGCGTGCGCCACCACGCCCGGCTCACACATTCTACTCTTATTGTTCCCCATTCCTCCCCTCAGGAATAGTATGCCTTAAGACTTGTATGTGGGGCTGGAGAGATGGCTCAGTGGTGAAGAGCACTGTCTGTTCTTCCAGAGGTCCTGAGTTCAATTCCCAGCAACCACATGGTAGCTCACAACCATCTGTAATGGAATCTGATTCCCTCTTCTAGCATGCATGAAATCAGAAGAGGACTCATACACATACAATAAATAAATAAACCTTAAAAAAAAATAAGACTTGGATGCAAAGCTGGGGGTGGTGGCACACCTTTAATCACAGTGCTCAGGGAGACAGAAGCAGGGGGATGGTGTGAGCGCAAGGCTAGCCTGGTCTACAAAGTGAGGCCAGGAGAGCCAGGTCTACAAAGAGTTAACTCTGTCTCCAAAAACAAAAACAAAACAAGGCTTGGATGTACTTTAAGATATATATTTTTTAAAGGACAAAAGGTGACTTGGTGAAACCAGGACTGACTGTTGCGCACTCAGTTATGCACAGTCAGTAAGACCATGCTTAAAGTGATATGAAAAGCTCGTGATGTCCCCTGGGTACTTACCCCCTTGCTCTCCCTACAACGTCTTTCTTCTCTAGCCAATGCTGTCCTTGTTTGTAGAGGCCTCGGTCATCAACGGCATTATTATCTCCTTTGGTTAAAAACTTGATATGCCCATCTTGCCTTAAGAGAGTAAAAAAAAAAAAAAAAAAAAAAAAAAACAAGTCACCAAACACCCTCACAACATTTAATGCACAGAATTAGCTCTTGTTAACAAGGACTAGGAATCATCATGCCTAATAGCTAAAGGACTGTTTATAGCTGGCTGTTTAGCATAGAGAATGATTAGAAATAAGTGAGAAGTCTAACATTAAGGAGCCAAAATACTATAAGCATTATGATCACTGTTGTAGAAGAACACAAAATGCTAGATGGTCATGCAAATTTTACTACTTGACGATAAACTAGCATATATAATAAACCTCATTTTATATTAAAACATACACAACCAATTTTCTACTAACATAAAAATCAAAGACACATTAAATTATCCCTCAGGAAGTAACTGTCGGAGTTTAAAAAAACAAAACAAAACAAAACAAAAACTATGGGAAACCACAGTTCTTTAAGCAACATAAAAATTTTTGCATGGGACAAAGAGTGCTGGAGAAGGGGGCTCTAGATGGTGTAAGAGCCTGTCACATGCAACCAGCGATGGCTCAGCAGGTAACAGCACTTGTCACCATGCCTGACAACCTGAGTGTGGTCCCTACAAACCAGAGTACAAGAAAAGAACCAACTTCCCAAGGTGTCCTCTGACTTTCATATACACTAGTAGTGCCTCCCAAATGAAGAACAGTAATTAAAAAAACAATAAAGGTAATTAAAATAGCTTTCCAAAGCCACATCAAGCAACTGCAGCTGATGACTTTGCCTGACCTAAATTTAAACAAACAAACAGTTAAAGTCATAATGAAATCAGTAAGTTGAACAACAACTGGAAATTTAATAATCTTACGGAATTGCTCATTTTAATTTATCATATATTTAGTTATTATTTGTTATAGTTTATATTTATCCCCACAATTATAGTTTTAGTTTATAAATGTTGTTTTATAGAGATTTATTGAAATATTCATGTGACATGCTATGACACTGAGGATCTGCCCCAAAATAATACAGGGAAGGAGGAAAAGAAGAGCATGTAGCTGCACAGAAATGGCCACATGTTACCTGACTGTTAGATGGCCGACACATGGGCTCGTTAGACCTCACTGCACCTCTAAGTACAGAAACAAGGGCTAAAATAACACAGAGCAAGGGATAAACAGTGGCCACCTATGGCATGCTGTAACTTCATACTGTCTTATTTTTCTCTCTCTTAACAAGTATGTAGTTATTAGAAAAGCAAGTTTTAAAAGAAAACAAAGCTTCAATTCTTCAGGTGTGGTAGCATTTATAAGAACAGTATTTTAGGTAAGGTCTAGTGGCTCATGCTTTTAATCTCAACACTGCAGAGGCTGAGGCAGGAGGATCTCTGTTAGCTTGAGGCCAGCCTGATCTACATAGCAAGTTCAAGGACAGCCAGGGCTGCATAGAGAATTCAACTCAAAAACAAAAAAATGAAAGACAAAAGAAAGCAGACCCACAAACCGCCCTGCCTAATCACAGAATGATTGCCTGGGGCCTGCTGCCACGGTGTAGAGAGTGCTTGGCGCTTATACTAGGCCTTCACTTCAGTCCCAGAGCGCATGCATTCACCGAGCATGGCAGCACAGCACAGCGTCCCCGTGCTTGAGAAATAAAGGCAGGAAAATGAGGGCGCTCCCTGGTCCCACAGGACGGGAAGGCAAGCGGGCTGATGAGGCCCCGTCTCAGGGTAAGAAAATAGTCAGGGACTTATTCTACTAAAGAAGGTAAGACTTCTATTCATTTAAAAATTGCTTTTAAAAAAAGCAAATAAATTACATAAATTGCTTTTAGATTTATATGTATTAGTGTTTTGACCACTTATATGTATGTGCGTCGTGCATGTGCCTGGTGCCCGCAAGGGACAGAAGAGGGCGCTGGATCACCCTGCTCCTGGAGGGGCTGTGAGCTGCCATCTACCGGGTAATGAGAATGGAAGCAGGCGCTCTGCAAGAACGAGCGCTCTTAGTCACCGAGTCATCTCTCCAGCCCAGCTTCCAGTAACGTTAAAATGTGATTGAAAACAAAGCAAAATTTACAATAAAGACCAAACTAAAATTAATCCAAGTGTCTTTAACAATCACAGTCTATAAAAAAAGTTAGCTTCAGGTTTCTACTGACTAATATCTACTGACTCCCAAGATGCTAGAACTGCAGGTGAAAATTGGGAGGTGTCGCAAACACCAAAGACCGTTGAGTGCAGATGTTCCAGTTTTTTACAAAATGCAAATATATACATTGAAAAGCAACCTGTAGCTGACAACTCAGTAAGTGAATGAACATCTGAGATATCCTGGAGGGTTAAGAGTACAGGTGGCATGAGGGACTGGCTGAAAGAGACTCAAGAGCACCAGGGAGGAAGAGTCCTTTCAACCAGGAACAGACGCTGGCCCCTCAGAAAGTAAAATCCCACAGAAGAGCAGGGCAGGAAGGGAAGGAATGCCCGCGGCTGCTACTATTCCTCAAGACCCGCTTGTCAGCAAAACAATACCCAGGCTTTCCCCTGCTGGGCAGTACTCGGAAGAGCACACGGCTCCCTCATCTATTGAAGAGCACAACAAATTCTTCCCTGGTGGCCACAGCTCAGCACACCTATCAAGATCTGCTCCAGCCAGGGGTGGTGGTGCATGCACAGACTCCCAACACCTGGAGCCAGGAGAAAGATCACCAAAACCACTGCTCCTCCTGAGTGTCAGGGTAGAGAGGACCTTTCCTCACTGCTGCCCTGCACGGCCTGGAGGTGGTCTTCCTGACCCCACCTCTCTGTGCTGGGATTAAAGGCACACCACCCCAGATGAGTGTTTACGTGGAGAAGAACTAAAGATGCTGAGCCAGTCAGTATTAACTGAGGACTTTCTCAATGCAAGAGAGCCTTTCAGGTCCCCAGTATACCATCCCCTTTGTTCACTTCTCTCCTTCTCTTGTGTTAGTTTCCTTACTACCAATACTACAGACTGGAAAGGACAGGAGTGCACAGATGGGCAGGGACCACCCAATTAAGAGTTCATGGTTCATCGTTCTGAAACCTTTACATTACCTCAGGAAAATGAAACCTAGGGAAGTGAAGTTCTTGCTCCCTGTTCTCACTCTGAGGTGATTGGAAGGCTTTTTGTTTTTTTTAAATGTGTGTCCTTTCTGCTTCTAAAACAAAAGCTTGTTCAACTTAGAAAACTTAGATTTTAGAAATTTATCTTGGGCTTCTCACAGGCACTCATGAAGCAAAAGCAGGGAAGTCAGGAGTATTCATTTAGTGGTGTTATGCACACCAAGTACACATGTGGAGTTCAGGTCTCTTCCCCGTGTGGGTCCTGGAAACTGAACTCAGGTCATCAGGCTTGGTGATAAATGCCTTCAACCACTGGTGAGCCATCTCACTAGTCTCTTAAGTTTTTTTTAAACTTTAAAATAATTTATCATTGAGTTATGTATGTATGTATATTGTCATAGAATATGTGTGAAGGCCGGAGGACAATCTTTTTTTTTTTTTTTTTGAGACAGGGTTTCTCTGTGTAGCCTTGGCTGTCCTGGACTCACTTTGTAGACCAGGCTGGCCTTGAACTCACAGCAATCCGCCTGCCTCTGCCTCCTGAGTGCTGAGATTACAGGCGTGTGCCACTTCACCCAGCTCAGAGGACAACTTCTGAGCTTCAGTTCATTCTTTCGACTGGGTTCTGGGGACTTGAGCTCTGCCATCAGGCCTGACAGCAAGCACCCTTACCTGCTGAGCCATCTGGCGAGCCTCTTTACAGAGCTTTGAAAAGTCAATAAATTTGAGTCCGGCTTGATTTACTTCCAGTATTCCAAAAGAAGTTGACATGTTTTTATTATTATTATTATTATTATTATTATTATTATTATTATTATTATTATTATTATTATTATTATTATTATAATATTGCCTTATTGCTTTTGTTCTCATCTTAAGGTTTCTTTATTCATGAAGGTTACTTTATTCCATTTAAAGCAGGGAATTTTTTTAAGGATTGATCTTTACAACATGACTTTTGGGAGTTCTATACAGACTGATAAGGAATTAGAAAAGAACAAGAAAAACCTAAGTGGATGAATCAATACCCGTCCAGAGTTCCCCAAGTGCCCCCCAAGCTTTCAGCCATGCAAAAACTGGACAGAAAGTAAAGGTCAGGGTCCCTCGCCCTCTACAATGCTTCACTATTAGAAAGGAACCCCAGTTAGCCCACACTAGGCTTCAACTTGCTATGTAGCCAACAATGACCTTGAACTTGCCTGCCTCTGCCTCCCATGCACCCCAAGGTCTGGGTTTTGCATTTCAGTGTTGGGGAGCTAATCCAGAGCTTCACTCTATTCTACATCTCCAGCCCTTTTTAATAATAATACAAAAAATGTTTTATGTTTATGAGCGTTTTGCCTGCATGTATATGCACCAAGAACATGCCTGGTGCCTCCAGAGGTCAGAAGAAGGCATCAGATCACCTGGAACTGAAGTTACAGATGGTTATGAGCATCATGTAGGTGCTGGGAACCAAACCTGGGCTCTCTGCAGGAGCAACAAGAGCTCTTAGCTGACAAGCCATCTCTAGGTCCCCCTCTTCTTCAACAACTTTTATATATTAAAATTAAACACTTCAAACTGTAAAACAAATAAAAAGCTGGCATGTACTTTTCATGGATCTTCAGGACTCGATGCACTATAGGAATCTCTCTTCCTTCTATCCTGAAAACAACAATTTCCCCAACTCGTATAGGATCTTCAACGCGGTTTGTGAGGAAAAGGAGATCCCCTCTGTGAAACGCGGGCTCCATGCTGCCACTGGAAGGGAACGAAGATACAGAAAAACAGGTTACCTCGACTTCAAAACTAGATATTCAACAAAACAACAGATGCCGTTGTACTGTGATGTATTGTACCCAGCATTTTAACAACCACAGCACCACAGCCGACACTGACCTCTAGTCCATGCTGTTTCATCACTCGGCGGTTAGTCATTCTGAGGACATAGGCACAGTCTCACAGGTGAGGTCAGGATGCTCTCACACCTGTGGCAATTTTCTTACCTTCGCCTCCCAAGTCCTGAGATTACATGTGTGCACCATCACACCCAGCTTGGTTCCCTCAACTAGTAAAGGAGCATTTTAGTTATGAGTCTTTACTAACTAGTTCCATTTAAGCATTACAATTCAAAGATGCAAGTCTTGAAAAGGGCAGTGTTACTAATTCCTTAACCTTTTAAAATTTCAAATGACAAACAATATAAAAGAATGAACTTTGAAAACACTGCCCTTACTCTGGCTTCATCTGAATAGCTAAGCATATTCAAATATTCAAATGAGAACTGGATCATCTTCTGCCATTTATAAAGATACAGACCATGATGACCTTATGGGTTCAACTGATTATGGAGGAAAACAGCTCATCAAGTCACAAAACAGTAAGAGATAACACTGGTGCTATCAAGGCATTTGTTTTAAAGAGAAAAATATGGAAGACCACGGAGATTTCTGTCTAAAACTTTCAGATAGTAGGAAGAAGTGAGAGAAGCGCACAGAGAACCTCTTTCCCTCTCACCTGCTCTGCCTCACAACAGTTCTGAAAAGGTCCTAAGAGATTTGCATCTTCAGGAACTCAAACTCCAGTTTTCTTTTTTTTTTTTTTTTTATTATTTTTTTTTATTTTATTTTATTTATTTTATTTTTTTTCCAGTTTTCAATTACAAGAACATTAGTAAAAAGGAAAAATATCAGCAGGAAATAACACTCAAGACAGACGCTGTCCAGCCACAGACGCTGCTCTTTGAAGCAGTTGTTCCCAACCTCTCCTGTGCGGGGAATAACCTCGGCAACCTAGATAAAATCCTCCAGCCCAGGTCACATACAAACCCGTTCACATGCCTGGGAATGGGAGGCAGGCGTCACTGGATTTCTAGAAACTACACTGTAAAGCAAAACCATTACTATTTGTGGGTTTTCTTTTTAAAACCTTTGGTTGGATTTGTTGCTCATCTCATGTTTTCTAAACAAGATATCACACTATCGCAGGCTAGCCTGGACTAGGTAGCCCATGCTGACATAAAACTCAAAATAGTCTTCTTGCCTCCCAAGTGCTGGGATTACAGGCATGTTTGTCTGTTTGCTTACTGTTTTGTTGAACTTGATCTCACACAATCCTCCTGTTGGGATTATAGTCTTGCGCCACCATGCTAGGGTAGTAGTGTACATGTTTATTCCCAAAGCTTTTGTTACAGGCAGGCGGAGTTCCATGAATTCAAGGCCATCCTGGTGTGCATAGCAAGTTCCAGCCAGCCAAGGCTACATAGTAAGATCTTGTCTCCACATAAATAAATAAACAAGATAAAAGTGTTGTTTAGCACTGTCAGGCTGAGGCTGTAGCTCAGTGGTAGAGCACCAGTCTAGAATGAACAAGGCCCCGCGTGGGATATCCAGTACTACAAAAAACTTTTTTACAAAATGAAAAAAAAAAAAAAAGAACTTTTCAAACGGGAACACACACACATACATAAACATACGTATATGTGTACATACATATGTATATGTATGATAAGGAGAAAAATAGACAAGGAAAAATGATGCACATACAGAATTATCTCAGTTATACGTAAAAATATACATGAAAAGAAACTACAATGTTAGCAGTGATTTTCTTTTTTTTTAGTCTCAGAATTAAAAGACAGGTTCAATCTAGAGTTTTTCTGTTTCACATTATGGGAATATATTAACTTTTTCTTATTAGAAAATCATTTCTTCTTAAAGGTCACTATGACAGTCAGGCAGGAAATGACAAGGCCTGAAATAGAACAGCAATAAAGGAGTAGAAAGGGGAAAACAATTGGTAGCCAATTAGACACAGCAGAATCAAGAATGAAGTTTGTGGCACTGTCAACTGAGCAGATGTGGTGACAGTCACAGAAACAGGAGGAGGGGGTTAAACTGGAGCTGAATTTTATTTTTGTCACGCAGAAAATCAAGTATCTGGTCAGTAGTCAGGTGAAGCTGTCCAGTGGAGGGAAATAAGAAACAAATTCAAACGTTTTCAGAATTCACATGTAGAAGTCAATTTCATGGGTACCCATGAGTACCCAGAAATGGTGGTAAATGTCTTAAAACCAGTACTTGAGCTGGTGGCAGGGGGTGGTAATGGTGTGGGGTGGTGGTGGCAGTGGCGGCAGAAGAGGAGGAAGAGGAAGAGGAGGAGGAGGAGGAGGAGGAGGCGGCGGCGGCGGCCTCGGCAAACACCTTTAATACCAGTACTCAGGAGGCAGAGGCACGCAGATCTCTGTGAGCTCAAGGCCAGCCTGGTCTACAAAGTGAATCCAGGACAGCCAGGGCTACACAGAGAAACCCTGTCTCAAAAAACAAAACAACAAAAACCAAACCCCCCTCCCCCAAAACAAAACAAAAGTTCCTATGAAAAATAAGCCACAGGGGCTGGAGAGATGGCTCAGAGGTTAAGAGCACCGACTGCTCTTCCAAAGGTAATGAGTTCAATTCCTAGCAAACACATGGTGGCTCACAACCATCTATAATGAGATCTGGTGTCCTCTTTTGGCTTGCAGGCAGGATATTGTATACATAATAAATAAAGAAATTTTAAAAAAAGAAAAAAAAGCCACAAACAATGGCTCAGCAGTAAGAACTGCTCTTTTGGGGGGGGGGTTCAATTCCCCTGCCTCGCAACCCTCACTACAGCTTACAACCTCTCAACTCTAATTCCAAGGGGTCTGATGCTCTCTTCTTCTTCTTCTCCCTCTTCCTCCTCCCCCCTTCTTCTTTCTTTCTTTTTCTTTTCTTTTCTTTTTTTTCTTTTTCTTTCCTCTTTTTGGTTTTTTGAGACAGGATTTCTCTGTGTAGCCATGGCTGTCCTAGAACTCGCTCTGTAGAGCACACTGGCCTCAAACTCAAAGAAATCCACCTGTCTCTGCCTCCCAAGTGCTGGAATTAAAGGTGAGCACTACCATTGCCTGGCCTGATGCCCTCTTCTGACTTCCACAGGTACCAAGCATACAAGTGGTACACAGACATACATGCAGGCAAAATACCAATACACATAAAACAATAAAATTTAAAAACAACGAAAAATTTAAAAATTGTCTAATGCAAAAGAAAATTTAAGTATTCTAAGTATATAGTGAGACCATCTAAAATGTTATTTTCGGGGGCTGGAGGGATAGCTCAGTGGTTAAGAGCACTGCCTGCTCTTCCAAAGGACCCGGGTTCAATTCCCAGCACCCAAAGGCAGCTCACAATTGTCTGTAACTCTAAGATCTGACACCCTCACACCAGTGCACATAAAATTAAAATTAAAAATATTAAAAAAATAAAATAAAATGTTATTTTCGCCATTATTATTCTATTACTATTTGTAGTGCATTTTACCCCTGAACTACAGCCCCAGCTTACAAGAATTATTAAAAAAAGAAAACTAAGGAAAATTGTTTAAATGTTAAATGAATTACTAGTAACCCTATTACCTGATTAAATTCTTTTAATAAGGCAAACATGCTTCCCTCTCTCTTTTAAATGAGACAGGGTTTCATGCAGTAGCAGAAGATGGTCTTGAACTTCTGATCTTTAAGCCTCCACCTCCTGACTCCTGTATCAAAGGTATAGAGCACCACACATTTTTATAGTAGTATGGGTGTTCTACACACATGCATGTACACCATGTGCACATCTGGTGCCCCCAGAGGCCAGAAGAGGTAGCACTATAGTCAGACTGGCTAGAACTGTGTAGCTCAGGTTGGCATCGAACTCACAGTGGTCCTCCTGCTTCAGCCTTCCAAGTACTTGAATGGCAGCTGCTAGGAGCCATCCCATTCAACTACACTTTTAGTTTTTTAACTGACACATTAAAAATTGCATATATTGGTGCTGGAGAAATGGTTTTTGCTGCCAAGTGTGATGACCTGAGTTCACTCCCTGGTACTCACATGGTAGGAAGAATAGATTCCCACAAGTTATCCTCTGACTTCTACATGTGCATCCTGCACATTTTTCATCTATACACATACACAAATTAATACAATGTAATAAAAAGTTGATATATAGGAGGCTGGGACTCAGACTTATTGGGTGGAGTGCCTGCCTACTAAGCACAAAGCCCTGAGTTCAATCCCCAGCACCAGGCAGATGCCTATAATCCTAGCACGTGGAGAATAGGCAGAAGAAGGATCAAGAGTTCAAGGCCATGCTTGACTATATACAGAATTCAAGGCAGGTAAAACTACACAAGATGCCGTCAAAGGGGGGAGGGGGAAGCCAGGCCTGTTGGTCACACTTTTAATGCCAGCACTCAGGAGGCAGAGAGGCAGGCGGATCTCTGTGAGTCAAGACCAGCATGGTCTAGGGCTAAACACAGAAATCCTGTTTAAAGAAAACAAAAAATAAAAAGAAGGAAAAAAGCAGCAAGGAAGCCATGAGTTTGTGTCTAGCCTGAGCTATGTAGCAAGACCTGGCCTAAAGACAACAGTCTGAAAGGAGGCGTGGTCGCAGAGAAACGATTCCCGATTCTGTGGTCAGGAAGAGCTTCCGCTGGTGGAGCAGCCCAACACTGAGGGAAGAAGACACCGCTGGAAGCTTGGGAGCTAGTCTAGCAAGCACTGTGAGATTTCCTTCTGGGCTACTTCAGACTTCATTCTCTTCAGCAGAGGAATTTAATGTCAAGGACTTAAGTGTCTAACTGTGGTCAGATATGCCGAGAAGGATTCATGCCAACCCAGAGTTTTTAAAAACCTTCTGGGCTTTGTAAAGTTGGTGAATTCTAGGAATAAAAACAAACACTCTCATATGATTTATTATATTAATTGTACCCCCAGCAAAGTTAAGTTTTTCTGCCTTTATAGAGCTGTTTAAAAAAAAAAACAAAGAAAAAAAAAACCTAGCCAGGGATGACAGTACATAGACAGGAAGATTGAAGATTGATTCAAGTTCAAGTTCCAGGCCAGCCAGGCTACACAGCAAGACCCTGCCTCAAATAGAGAGGCACTACTTCAAAAACCAAAAACCAAAAGCACTGACCCGGTTTTACTGAAGACCAGTCAGCATTAGAGCACTCACCTAGCACACAGAAGGTTCTAGGCTCTACCATCAACACTGAAAATATCATGGATTACCCTATTGGAACCTGGTCCTAAGATCCCAATCTTGAGTACAGAGTGTCAATTAGTGCTGCCTTCTAGCACTAAGGGAAGACACCACACCAATCAGAGGAAGTGCAGGCTCATGTAAGCTGCTTTGGGAGACTTCTGGGGCTATTACAGATTTAGTCCTGTTTAGCAGAGGGGTTGAAGGACAGTCATCAGAAGCTGACTGAGACCACTGGAATAAGTACAGAATTACATCAGGGGACTGATTTTAAAAATGACAGTGGCTGACATGGTTGATATAGAGCACTTGGAAGTGTCTGAGGCAGGAGGATCATAAATTCAATACTAGCACAGGCTGTGTAAAAAGGGAGACAGAAAATAACATTCTAACATTCTTACCAACAGTGAATGGAGAAACTTGAGAAAGTGGCAGGCATGTTTAAGGTAGTAATTACGGTAGTTTCCAAGGTATATGCTTACCAAACTCACGAGGTTTTGACCTGACAAACCACCGCTCTTTTCCTATCAGTCACACCTTACGAAGAACTGAAGAAGAAAGTAACCATCACAACTCTAGACAATGGGGCGGCTCCATGTCCTTCCTACTTGAACTGTATCAGCTCCAGGAAGGACCTGAGAGGTTACAAAGTGAATCCCCAAACAACACAGGACTATAATGAGTCAATTAAATAACTACATAGTAATTTCCCAAAAATTATTTGCTAAATTAGGTTTTAAAATCTATAAGATTTATCAGTGCAGTGGTGGCACACGCCTTTACTCCCAGCACTCAGGAGGCAGAGGCAGGTGGATTGATGTGACTTCAAGGCCAGCCTGGTCTACAAAGTGAGTCCAGGACAGCCAAGGCTACACA
The DNA here is from genome assembly GCA_907169655.1 of Acomys percivali. Taxonomy (NCBI): domain Eukaryota; kingdom Metazoa; phylum Chordata; class Mammalia; order Rodentia; family Muridae; genus Acomys; species Acomys percivali. Next base: position 100,172,087 of record OU015752.1, read on the forward strand.
GAGAAACCCTGTCTCAAAAAAAAGAAAACAAAAAAACAACAACAACAACAAAAAAGGATTTATCAGTGCAAAGATAAGGATGGAACAAAGGTGGGAAAAACATTTCAGTACTATCACCTACGAGACAGGATTGTTATCGTCAAACTTCCTGGACACTGGTTTAGAAGTGATATTTAAAGGTCAATAGAAAATACGCAAATAATTAGTGATGCTTCTAGCCCGGAAGCATGGTGCAGGAGAACCCTGTGGATGCACCAACAGCCTAGTGAACGAAGAACCAGGCCTGGTGCACCCAAGTGAGGAACGCAAAGGACAGAAGAGCCTGAGGGAATACAGTACAGTGATCACAGCACACTTCCTTAAGGGAAGAGCCAAAAATGCAAGTTCACACAACAACCTCTTTGTTGTTGTCTTAAGACGGGGCTCTCATGCAGCCCAGGTCGCCCCTAAACTCCATATATAGCTAGGACTGGCCTTGAACTCCTGATCCTCCTGCCTCTTACTCCTGAGTGCCGGGACTGTAGCCATGAGCCACCTCATCCAGCACAAGCAGCCTTTGGTAGGAAGGATTTCACTGGGCTTGGGAGTGGTGGTGGAGAGACAGCTCAGGAGCTGAGGACACACATGCTCTTACAGAGGTCCTGAGCTTGATACTCGTGTTGGGCAGCTCATAAGAGCCTGTTTGTCTTCTGGCCTCCATGGGCCCTGCATCCACATGCAGACACACCCACACAGACACACACGCACACACCTGTGATTACAAACAACTGTTTTTAAAGAAAAGGATACGGGTCCTTTGGGGAATGGAGACAGTTCCCATATTGCCACAACTGAGTAGCAACTGGTTTCCGCCCAGGCTCTCCCCTAGGCAGTAGTTTCTGAGGCACTGCTCTACAACTCCTTGTTTAGTACGTGTTTTCTCCCAAGTCATCCCAGGCAATTCCGTGTCTGAGAAGGAGCAGGGTTACCTGAGCACCACTACAATTGGACTCTCGCTTCCAGTGATCACCATCAGCCCCTTCCAGATCATTAGTGCCGAGGAGACAATCATTCCAAAATTTAGGACTTGGTAGTACAGCTGTAAGAAGAAAGAGAAGAAAGCAGATCTACTATTACTCTCACTCAGGAAAGGATATGACAGTAGCTATTGACTTTAAAGTTTCGGGCTGGAGAGAGTTCAGTGGTTAAGAACACTGGCTGTTTTTCCGGAGGACCTGGGTTCAACTCCCAGCACCTACATGGCAACTCACAACTGCCTGTAACACCTGTTCCAGGGGATCCGATTCCCTCACACATACAGATAAAATACCAATGTACATTAAATAAAAATAATTTTTAAAAAAGGTTCAAGTAGGGTTGTAGCTTGGTTGGTAGAATGTTTGTCTAGCAGGTACACAGCCCAGGGCTCCATCCCCAGCACTACATAAAGCCAGGTGTGGTGACTCATACATGTATCCTAGCCTGCAGGAGGTGGAGTCAGGCAAGGGAAAAAACATCATGGACATCAGGTTGTTACTGAGCTGATGGCCTACCTCAGCCAAGAGGCCTGTCTCAATAATAATAATGATAATAAATTAAAAAAATATATAAGTAAGTAAGTAAATGAAACTACAGAAGGAAAGAAAAAGAAAGTACCATGCCATTACATTAATCACAATAAATAAATGTGGAGAATTATTTTTTAAAGTTTCAAGTACACTTGAGGGGCAGAAGCAAGTGGAACGCTGTGAGTTCAAGGCCAGCTTGATCTATAAAGTGAGTCCAGGACAGCCAAGATAACACAAAGACACTCTCTCTCGAAAAACAAAACAAAACAAAAAGTTGAGGTAGTATATGAATGAGGGCTAGCCTGGGCTACATAGTGAATTCTAAGACCACCTGACTTACAGTGTAAGACCTTGTCTCAAAAAAAATAAACAACCCAAATGTTTCAAGCAGTACCACTATGGCTGCTGAAGTCCTGAGATCTTTTTCTTAAAAGTGGTAGCTCAGGTTGCCCACTAAGTAGCTGAAGATAGCCCTCAACTCCAGATCCTCCTGCCTCCACCTCCCACGTGCTGCCACTGTTAAGTATCTGCCACCACACATGACCCCTTGTTTAAGACTTCTTTTAAGTAAAACATAAAACCAACATCCCAGAACAGATCTCCTCTTATCCAAAGCATCTTCCTGAATTCTGTTTGCTGAAACACAATGACATCTATGTAATAACTAATATTTCAGACCCTTACTGTTTCACTTGGGCTGCTGTTACTATTTTTAACTTACATTCAGTCTCGACATGTTAGACACAATTGATTATACTCTTTCTGCTTTTCAATTTCTCTCATACTTGTCTACTGATTGTCTCTCTTAATAACCATGGAATATTCAGTATTTGTTACCATTGCCCTTTTTCTTTTTCTTTCTTTTCTTCTTTCTAGATCTTATTATAGATGGTTGTGAGCCACCATGTGGTTGCTGGGAATTGAACTCAGGACTTCTGGGGCCATCTGAGCCATCTCTCCAGCCCCTATTCCCCACCCCCTTTTTATTTTTGGAGACAGAATTTCTCTGTACAGTCCTAGGTGTCCTGGAACTTGCTCTATAGACCAGGCTGGCCTAGAACTAAATTCATTTTAGAGTTGGAAAAGCATCATCTCACAATGAGACATTATCAGAGTCCTGCTTGTCATTCAGAGTTAAGATCTAATCTGACATGGTGGCTCACGCCTTTAATGCCAGCACTTGGAAGGCAGAGGCAGGCAGATCTCTACATTTGAGGCCAGCCTGGTCTACAGAGTGAGCCCAGGACAGCCAAGACTACACAGAGAAAGGCTGTCTTGAAAAAAACAAAAGAAAAATAGAAACTAATCCATAACATAAAGAATTTTAGGTTTGAGACTGGAGAAGTGGCTCAGTTGTTAAGAGCACTGGCTGCTCTTCCAGAGGACCCAGGCTCAGGTCCTGACACCACAGAGTGGCTCACAGCTATCTGTAAATCCAGGTCCTGAATAGCAGCCGCCCTCTTCTGACCTCTGTGGACACCAGGCACACAGATGGTACATGTACATTCATGTACACATACAGGCAAAACACTCATACACATAAAATAAATCAAGTTTTAGAAAAACAAAAAACTTTAGGCTGGGCGGTGGTGGCGCCTGCCTTTAATCCCAGCACTCAGGAGGCAGAGGCAGGTGGATCCCTGAGCTCAAGGCCAGCCTGGTCTACAAAGAGTCCAGGACAACCAGAGTTCTGTGTAACAGAGAAATCCTGTCTCGAAAGACAACAAATAAACAAACAAAAAACAAACAAAAAAAAACTTTAAAAAAATGAAGATTTATGCTCTGTATGAAGCTGCTCTTGACTCATACTGGCCCTTCCTCTTTCCTTAGACAGGATGGCATATGGCCTTAGGATCTTACTCTGAGATTCAGCTAACCAACATCATCTTCATTTTTAGGAGATTCTGTGATAAAAGACAAAAGCAACTTAAAGTACAAAAGGCTTATTATTATTAGTGCTCAAGAGTCAAAGGGACAGCATCACTGTGAGGAAGTCAAGACCGCAGAGCCTGAAGCGGCTGGTTATATTTCATCCACAGCCAGGACGAGAGACCAAAAAAATAATTGCTAATAGTCAGCTGGCTTTCTCCTTTTTATGCAGTATATGATCTCTGGCCAATTAAACAGGGTTTTTCTACATCAATTAGCTCAGTCAAGATAATCCCCCAGAAGCCTGTCCTCAGGGAATTCTAGCTTCCTCAAGCTGACAAGTAACACCAAGCCGCTCAGAGAACTTAAGTCCCTTCAAGCCTGTTTGTGTAGCTGGGAGTTCCTTAAAAAGGACTAGTAAGTTCGTCTTGGGGGAAATGTACACAAAAGCAGTCTACGCTGAAACAAATGTCCCAACTGAGCAGCGTCTGAGGGTCTTACTCTTTGTTTGTTTTGCTTCCTCTTTTCCTGCCAAGAGACTTTACCCAAAAGTCAAATATACAGCTTCTACTTCCTGCTTTCTTATTCTACATGTTGGTACTTAGGAACATAAATTATCAACAAAAAATCCGCATTTATCTGCCTAGTGTTGGCAGAAATAAGTTACCCAACCTCATTCCATTTGGCCACATCAAGCTATTAGTAAAAATGGTGACATGTGTCCAGCAACAACACAGATCTTTCTAAGAAAGATCAACCAGTATGTTCCTCATTGTTCAAGGTCAAACTGTTGAAGAATACTATTAAACCCAATGAAAACACTGGCCATGCCACACACCTGTCATCCTGCACTGGGAAGCCAAAGGGAAAGGAGCACCAGTTGAAGGGTTAGCTGCTCTTCATGAGACTATCTCCATGAAGAGGGGGGTCAGGGGGGGTGAGGGGATGGCTGGAGAGACGACTCAGCAGGTAAGAACACTCACTGGCTGCTCTTCCAGAAGAACAGGCTCAATTCCCAGCACCCACATGACAGCTTGCAACTGTCTATAACTCAAGTTCCAGTGGATCCCATTCCCTCACACAGACATATATAGAAACATAGGTAACTAACTAAGTAAGTAAATAAATAAATAAATAAATAAATAAATGTTAAGACAGAGAGGTAACGTTTAAGCTCCTTTCAGTTAGGCTAGGTGGAGCATGTCTGTAACCTCTGCATTAGGGAAGCTAAAGCAGGAAGGATGCCAATCCCTGGCCAGCCTGGACTGGACTGTGAGAGCCCGTCTCAGAGATTACGTAAGGCTGGGCTCAGTTGGTAAGGCGCTTACCTAACATGCACAAAGCACTGGGTTAGAGCCACAGCAACACATGAATTGGGTATGATAATGCACAGCTAGCACTCAGGGAGGTATAGGCAGGAGGGTCAGAGTTCACATTTATCCCCACTACAGGAGTCTTCCACCCTCTTCTCTGAGGCAGTGTCTCTCCATCAAATCCAGAGCTCACTGACATGGCAACTCTTGCTAGGCAGCTGCTCAGGGGATCTTCTTTAGTCTCCACCTTCCACGACTGGAATTACAAGCCCACTGTTACATTTATCTATCATTTTGAATTTTTCTCAAATGTTTTCTTCCCTGAGACATAGTTTCTCTGTGTAGCCCTGGCTGTCCTGGACTCGCTCTGTAGACCAGGCTAGCCTCAAACTCGCAGAGATCTGCCTGCTCCCTTCCTGAGTGCTGGGACTACAGGCACGCACCACCATGTCCAGTTCCCATTCTGCATGCTTGTGGGTCCTGGGAATCTTAGATCGGGCCCTCTTGTTTGCTTGCACTCACTTTAACCATTCAGTCACTTCACCAGCCCTAAAATAGAAAAAGTTTAAAACTGAGTGAAAATAAAAATACATCACAAAAAAATTTGTACGCTATTACTACAAAAAGTGACACCTAGAGAGGATTTTTTTTGGGGCGGGGGTGGGGGTGGGGTGGGGTGGGGGAGTTTCGAGACAGGGTCTCTCTGTGTAGCCTTGACTATCCTGGACTTGCATTGTAGACCAGGATGGCCTTGGACTCACAAGGATCCACCTGCCTCTGCCTTGCTAGTGCTAGAAATAAAGGCATGCGCCACCACGCCCAGCTTTAGAGAGGATTTTGTAACTGTAAAGGTTTCTGTGGTTACGAACCCTTCAGCATTAGGCAGGTAAGGCAGCAGCTCTATGGCAGGCAGCTCTGTGGCGCTGGAGTAATGGTTACTCTCCTCTAGTGAATTACATGTGCTGCATCAGCAACAACGCATTCTGGTGTAGGACTCAGCAGGCCATGGCCAGCAGATGTCTCAACATGTAAAGGCACTTGTCAAACCTGATGCCCTGAATTTAATCCAGGGGCCCACATGGTTAAAGAGAACTGGCCTCCATAGGAGCCCCACGATGCAAAACACACACACACACACACACGTAATTTTAAATGTTTAAAGAAATACTTATGATATGACATGACAGTGCTTCTTCCTTTGTTCAAAATCCTGACATCTGCTGATTAAAGGCTTTAATTCCCAAAAGGGACAGGCACAATCTTCTTACAGAACACAATGGTTCTACTCAACCAAAAGCTAAGAAATCTGTGGACTATGGACTCCTCATGCCACTTAATCAAAGTGCAAGGAACAAGGTGCTACTGATTGATGGCTGGTCTCGAGTATCAGGAAGAAATTGTTAAGCCTATTACATACAGCCTGGGATCCCAGCACCTGAGAAGCAGAGGCAGGCAGATGTCTGTGACTTTAAGGCCAGCCTCGTCTCTAAAGAGAGTCCAGGCCAGCCAAGGTTACACAGAGAAACCTGTCATGAAAAACCAAAAAGAAAAGAAAGACAGTCTATTACACAGTGAAGGAAGAAAGGAAGGGCAAGTGGAAAAAGCACACCGCGAGAACTCTTAGGGTCCCATATAAGTTAGTGAAAATAACGCAATTCCAGGACCATATGGCACTGATACTTCAGTAGCAACGGTCTGAGTCACCCTATCGGGAAAGAAACTATGGCCAAGGGGGCTGGAGGTGGCTCGGTGGTTAAGAGCACTGTCTGCTCTTCCAGAGGTCCTGAGTTCAATTCTCAGCAACCACATGGTGGCTCACAATCATGATCTGGTGCCCTCTTCTGGCCTGCAGGGGTACAAGCAGGCAGAGCACTGTATACATAAATAAATAAATAAATCTTTAAAAAAAAAAAAAAAGAAAGAAAAGAAAAGAAACTATGGCCAAGTGAGGTTCTTGCCCAGAGCAGCAGCAGCAAATAGCTATGACCATGTGATCAATTACAGAAACAAAGGTTACAGTCTATTAGAAACATAACTGCTCTCATCTTTAAATGAGTTATGATAAGATAGGTGTGACTAGATGCCAAGGTGACAGAGGGCAGGCCACAACAGCTTTGTACTCTGTTAATTTGGGTAAATCAACACAGCTTCCCATGTCACCTTGCTGTATGGGTCCAAGTTAACTCTGCCGAGCCGTGGAGGGTGGACAGGAAGCTGTGGTGGCACCTGAAGGTCACAGTGGTTACAAGGAGTGAGACACTGAGGCACTTGCTTCCTGCTGCTCCTCTGCTCTCCCTTCAGGCCCTACTCCAGCAGGCGCATGCAGACCCAGATTCCATGACACACGTGGACTTACCTGCCTGTACACACCAGCCACACAGAAGAGCTAGTTGGTGACAATTTTCTCCTGAGACAGGGCATCATTATGTAGCCCAGGCCGGCCGTGAACATGGTAGTCCTGCTGCAGAATGAGCAGCTTACAGGTGTGGCCGCTGTGCCCAGCAGTGGCAATTCCGACTGCCTACCTTCTAGACCCACATATGCAGCATCCCCCCAGTACACAAGATTCTTCTATGATAAACCTCTCACTCCATGCTGTCATCAATAAATGTTTCACCAACCACACTGTACCAGCTAAGCCACGGGTGATGGTTAGCTTTAACTGTCAGCTTGCCACAACCTAGAACCACCTGGAAAAGGAGTCTGAACTGATCATGCCTACATCAAACTGACATGCGGGAGGGTCTGTGGAAGACTGTTTTGATTGTTAACTGACCCAGACCCTGTGGGCAGCACCATTCCCTGGATGCTGGGCTGCAGAAGAGTAGGGGGCACTGGCTGAGAGTGAGCAAGCACTCTTGACTGCGGATGTGGTGTGATTAGCTGCTTGAGTTCTTGCCTTCTCGGTGATGAGCAGTTACAATAGAACTGTAAGGCAAAGCCTTTCCTCTCCTACACTGCTTTTCACTCAGGGTATTTTATCATAGCAAGAGGAATGAAACTAGAACACTCTTTCCTCTGTCCCTGTACACACCTGTGTCTAGACTCTGTTCTCCTTGAAGACAACCCACAGGAGAAGAGCGACAGTGCTCTCTTCTACATCACATCTGCACATGAAAATGAGGAACTTTTGGGTCCATAGAGAGAACAGTATTAAGATGCAGAATATCAAAAAAAAAAAAAAAAAAAGATGCAGAATATCAATGAACAATAGCAAAAAGAAGGCTTTAAACTTTACTAAACACTGTACTCTGGATTTCCCAGTTTCAATGGACAAACAGTGATTTCAGGATGCTTAAGAATGCAACTGTGGCTGGGCGTGGTGGCGCACGCCTTTAATCCCAGTACTCCAGAGGCAGAGGCAGAGGCAGAGGCAGAGGCAGAGGCAGAGGCAGGCAGATCGCTGTAAGTTCGTGGCCAGCCTGGTCTACAAAGTGCGTCCAGGATAGCCAAGGCTACACAGAAAGACCCTGTCTTGAAAAAACAAACAAACAAAAAAAGTCCAGCTCAGCCCCAAATTCCACTTGTGATTCCCTTGTGATGTACTGGGGACTATGCTAGTGCGTCCACACTGACACTTTGACAGGTAAGGTATACTGACACCATCCCCATAAAGATTTTTCTAATCCTATACAATTATCAAATTAATTTTCAATTTAAAAAAGAAAGTAACAAACACTTCCACATAGTGGCACAAACCTTTAATCCCAGCACCCGGGCAGATCTGTGAGTTCAACACTAGCCTGACTGATAAAGTGAGTTCCAGGACAGCCAGAACTACACTGTGACACCCTGTCTCAAAAATCGCCAGAAGAAGAAAGAATAAAGAAGGAGGAGGAGGAACAACAACAACAACGAAGGAAAAAAACAAGCAAACATGGTGGCTCATCCCTCTAATCCCAGCTACTCAGGAGGCTGAGCAGAAAGATCAGACGTTTGAGGGGGCCTAGGCAACTTAAGGAGACCCCCGTCTCAAAATGATAGAAAAGTGTAGCTCAATGGAAGAGCATTCGCCTAAGTAGCCCACAGCCCTGAATTGAATCCTTACGACTGGGGCAGGAAAAGCAAGGGAAGTAGTGCATGTTCTGTAATGTACCCATCTGCCACCTACTGAACACTTGCTTATTATAGTAGACCGATATGTAAGTAATCACCAAACTTCTAGGTTCTTCTCTAAGGGCCAATTCATTAACAATGGCAACTGAAAGTTGTTGCTTTGAGTTCAAATATCTATTTTGGTAGCCATTGTGATTTGGGTAATCCTGTGAGGTGGTGGTGGCACACACTTTTAGTTCCAGCACTCAGGAAGCAGAGGCAGGCAGAACTGTGAGAGTTCAAGGCCAGCCTGGTCTACAGAGTGATTTCTAGGACAGCCAAGGCTACACAGATAAACCTTCTCTGGGAGCAGGTAAGAGAGAGTTGAGTAATCTTAAGAAGCAAACAATAAAAGATTTTATTAAGTCGTAAAGATCTTACACATGTGCAGCACGCCTTTAAAAGCAGCCAGCATTCAGGAGGCATCACTGTGACTTCAAGGCCAGCCAAGGCCAAGGAGTGATACGTTGTCTTAAGTAATAAGACAGGACAGATAATTAAGACGTAAAGAGAGCAAGCACAGTGGTCAATGACAGTGATCCAGGCAGGACTCAGGAAACAGGAGGATCAGTAGCTTAAGGTCAGCCTCAGCTCCGCAGAGAGCTTGTAACAGCCTAGGACACACGAAAACCTATCTTTCAAACAAATAGTTTAAAGGGATTCAACAGACACTCATGTAGTATATATACACTTTTTAGGCCAAACATTCATACACACAAAATATATTTTTAAAAAGTCCAAAGAGAAAAGATGGCCTAGTGGGGAGTTAAGCAACTTTGATGAGTCAGATGATGCTACGATGGCTCAGATCAAGTCACATCATGGCTAACATCCCTGAATCACTAAGAAATCTCAAAAAAGGCCAAGCACGGGGGCTTATGTGTATAATCCTAGCAGTGGGAAATGGACGCAGGAGAATCACTAACAATTTAACAAGAATCACCAAACATGCTCTACGTAGAGAATTCCAAGCCAGCCTGGGCTACAGAGTGAGACTCTATCTCACAGACAGAATTCTCACATTTATAAACATTCTATAAAACCTGAAAAAAAGTGCTCTCAGAGACAGTCTCTGTAACTCCCTTCCCAATAAAGTCTTTCACGTGGGAAAAACGAACAAACAACCACTAAAAAGCTTGTTAAATAATTAGAGTTTCCAGTACTTTTTTAAAATTTTAATTAATTTATTCAGATTACTTCTCAATTGTTTTCCCCTCACTTGTGTCTACCTGTTCCTCCCTCCCTCCCGCTTTCACCCTATCCCCCTCCCCTAGGTCTGTGACTGAGGCACCTCCTCCCCCACATATGTCATAGGCTATCCAGTCTCATCTTGGCAGCCTGCTTATCCCGCTCTCCACACAGCTGTGGAGAGTGTCCTGTCCGTTGGCTAGATCTGAGGAGGGGCTCAATGTTTGTTGCATGTATTGTCCTTGGTTGGTGCAGCAGTTTGAGCAGAACCCCTGGGTCCAGATCCACAATACTTTTTTTTTTTAAGATTTATTTATTTATTTATTACTATGTACACAGTGTTATGCCTGCTTGTACACCTGCATGTCAGAAGAGGGCACCAGATCACATTATAGATGGTTGTGAGCCACCATGTGGTTGCTGGGAATTGAACTCAGGACCTCTGGAAGAAGTCAGTGCCCTTAACCTCTGAGCCATCTCCCAGCCCCTCAGACAGTACTTTTTATTTTTTATTTTTTTTATTTTTTTATTTTTTTTATTTTTATTTTTTATTTTTTTATTTTTGGTTTTTCAAGACAGGGTTTCTCTGTGTAGCCTTGACTGTCCTGGGCTCACTTTGTAGACCAGGCTGGCCTCGAACTCACAGCGATCCGCCTGCCTCTGCCTCCCGAGTGCTGGGATTAAAGGCGTGCGCCACCACGCCCGGCTGACAGTACTTTTTAAAAATGAGATTTGTCTTTAAAAAGTGTGTGTGTTGGAAGGCGGGGAGGCAGGTAAATCCCAGACATAGAAAGTTAAATCTCTGCTGCTGAAGACACCATTCACTTTGGACACAAAGCCCAGAGGCCCTGAGCTGGATATGACCTGAAAGCCCCCCTCCCCGAGGACTATAAAACAACCTTAAGGGTACAGCAGTGGCACACATACCTTAGTGGTAACCAACAGCTCTCTAATTGGACTTGTGACCTGCTCAACAAGAGGGAACTCACAACTGGCACTGGAAATGTAGCCAACTACCCAGAGCTGGTGAAGTCATAGATCTTGGAGAATCTGCAAGCACCCCTTTACTAAAAAAGAAAGCCTAACTTCTAAGTACATTTTAAATGTCCTTATACCCACAGGTTGAGTGTAGTCTTCACCCATCACTTCTCTTTGTTACAGATAGGGACCATTACAGAAAGCTACAACCAATCAAAGTGCAGAGCTGTGGAGCCTAGCCTCTATGAGAACATCTATGACACAACTTCTGCACTGAAGGCTCAGAGATCACTGTGAAAGGGGGGGACTGTGGGGGGGGGGACGGGGAGGAGATAAGAGGCAGAGAACCAGGAAGTTTGCTGTGAAACAGTGTCAGAAGCTTCACCTATGAAATGTCACCAGCCTAACTGCTTAGGCATGACATAAGCAATACACATGCTAATCTAAAAAGGGTAAAAGCTCATGAGGCCTCAATCCTAGAAAAAGACCTATAGGCAACTAAGGAAAACTGACATTGTGACAAATAACCCTCTCCCGGAAAAGAGTACACCAATTGGTTATCTAATACTAAACGGTCAGCCCTGAAATCATACATACAAGCAACATTATAAACTGAGCAGTTTATATTTATGTATTTATAAACACACACACAGGGGGCTGGAGAGATGGCTCAGCGGTTAAGAGCACCGTCCAGGGGTCCTGAGTTCAATTCCCAACAACCACATGGTGGCTCATAACCATCTATCATGAGATCTGGTGTCCTCTTCTGGTGTGCAGGCGTACATATACACTGTACATGTAATAAATAAATAAATCTTTAAAAAAAAGAAAGAAACGCGCACGCGCACACACACAGGTGCTTACTTATATGTAATAACAAAAAGAGGCCATGAATTTGAAAGAAGCAAAGGGAGGTACAGGAGAGGGTTTGCAGGGAGGAAAGGGGAAAATTATATAATATATAATTATATACAACCTCAAAAACATATATAATATCAAAAAGTAAACAAAAATGAAAGGCGGGGTCATATTTATAAACTAAGTTAATACTGTGTTAACTTTGCGTGTGTTCTGTGTTGCAGAAGTGTGTGTATATTTATGTGAGTAGGTGTGCAGATGCATTCACCCCCGTGGGCCAATGCCGAGGCCAGGGGACAACAACGGGAGTCTTCTTTAATTGCTCTCAGCCTTAATTTTTGAGACCATCTCTCACTGAATGGAGAGCTTGTCATTTCGCTCAGTTATCTGGCCAGCAAGGGTATAAGGACCCACCAGTGTTAGCCCCCATCACTGAGTTTACAGTCACATGCTGTACACCAGCTTTTTATATAGGTGTAAGCACTCATGTCTACACAGCCATCTCCCTAGCTTCAAGTTTATTTTTGTTTTGTTTTGTTTTTAATATAATTCAGCCCCCAAAATATGGTTTCTCTGTTTAACACTGGTTGTTCTGGAACTCACTTTGTAGACCAGTCTGGCCTCAAACTCAGAGATCTACTTGTCTCTGCTTCCTGAGTGCTGGAATTAAAGGCATGCACCACCATGCCCAGCTCTAAGTTTAATATTTAAGAAAACATATAAAGGGGCTTGAGAGATGGCTCAGAGGTTAAGATCACTGGCTGCTCTTCTAGAGGTCCTGAGTTCAATTCCCAGCAACCACATGGTAGCTCACAACCATCTACAATGAGATCTGGTATCCTCTTCTGGCAGGCAGGCAAGATGTTGTATAAAATAAATAAATAAATAAATCTTAAAAAAAAGAAAAAAGTCGGGTGTGGTGGTGCACGCCTTTAATCTCAGCACTCGGGAGGCAGAGGCAGACGGATCGCTGTGAGTTTGAGGCCAGCCTGGTCTACAAAAGGAGTCCAGGACAGCCAAGGCTACACAGAAAAACCAAAAAAAGAAAAAAAAAAAAAAAAAAGAAAAAGAAAAAAGAAAACGTTTAAATTTGGGTTTGGGCCTCGGTTGGAAGAGGGAGTACAGAGAGATACACAGGACAAAGTAATAATCTTGTATATGGGAGACTAATGAGGGTAGGCTGTGTTTGTGTTTCAGGCTAGCCTGTACAACATAAGGGGACAAAGTCAGAAAAAAATAAAAGTAAAAGTAAAATGTAAGCCAAGTATAATGGCTTAGCTTTGTGATCCCAGCCCTTGAGAGGTTCTGACACAACCAACATGAATTTAGGCCAGCCTGAGCTACATTTGCAGTCTAACCCAGGCTATAGAGTGAGTCTATGTCTAAAAAAAAAAAAAACAAAAAACCCTGAGGCCAGCCTGGTCTACAGAGTGAGTTCCAGAGCAGCCAGAGTTATTTACACCAAGAAACTCTGTCTCAAAAACGAAAAACCAACCAACCAAAAACAAAAAAGAACAATAATAACAAAACCCACAGGGACTAGGGAGATGACTCTGGGTAAAGTAAGATCCGGAGTCCTAGGTTTGGATCCACAATACCCACATAAAAGCTAAACATGGCAGTGCTTGCCTGTAAGCCCAGTATTGGCAAAGCAGAGAAACCTATCCTGGGCCTCACTGACCAGTCTTTCTAGATGAAAGGAAGATCTTCAGATTCAGTGATAAACTGTCTCAAAAGCTAGGTAGTCTTGTGCACGAGCCACATGTGCAGCTACCACCTCTGTCAAAGAAGCTTCTCTTAGCCAGGTAGTAGTGACCCAAGCCTTTAATCCTAGCACTCAGGAGGCAGATGCAGAAGGATCTCTGAGTTCGAGGCCAGCCTGGTCTACAGAGTGAATTCCAGGACAGCCAAGGCTACACAGAGAAACTATGTCTTGAAAAACCAAAAAAGTAAATAAATAAATAAATAAATAAATACAGTTTCTCTTTACAGGAAATGAAGACCATCACAGAAAACCACAACAGGATACAATATAGAGATCCAAGTGGTAGGGGGCCCAGCATCAGCAGATGCCTCTGCAGCACAGCTCCTGCGTCTATGGCTCAGAGAACATCCCAGAAAAGGGGGCAGAAAGACTATTGGAGACAGAATTCCGGGAAGCCCGCTGTGAAACAGTCTCTCCTAGAAACAGCTCCAATGGATATGGTAAGGCGGAAGGAGAAAATTTGAGGGGTCCCACCCTTAGACAAAGAACTACAGGCAACTAATGACTAATTGCTTGTCCAATGCAGAGTGGCCAGCCTTGAAATCATACATACACCACGAACAAAAACAGACTAAGCAGGATGTATTTATCTTTATTTGTGCATATATATCCCTGTGGGCGACACATACACATGTTCCAGGATTAAAGGCGCGCACAGCAAGTTTTGCTTTTTTTTTTTTTTTTTGGTTTTTTGAGACAGGGTTTCTCTGTGTAGCCTTGGCTGTCCTGGACTCACTTTGTAGTCCAGGCTGGCTTCAAACTCACAGCAATCTGCCTGCCTCTGCCTCCCGAGTGCTGGGATTAAAGGCGTGCCACATCACCGCCCGGCTGCAAGTTTTGCTTTTAATTAAATGCTAGCTTTCAATTATGTTGCACAGGCTAGCTTGGCCCTTCCAAATGCTGGGATTATAGATGTGTGCTAGCAGGCTTGGCTCAAGACAAAGCTGTCTTCAAAATACCAGGGGCAAACAACACTACAGTATAGCTCAACTGGCAAAGGTACTTGCTGCCAAGCCTGATGACCCAAGTTCTACTCCTAGGCCCACAGGACAGAAAGATCTGGAAAGTCAATCTCTAACTTCCACGTGTGTGCCATGGCATACTCATACACATATATGAACACACAAAATAAATATAATTTTAAAAGGGAGGGAGGGTGCCAGGCAGGTGCACGCCTTTAATCCTAGCATTTGAGAGGCAAAGGCAGGAGGATCTTTGTGAGTTTGAGGTCAGCATGGTGTACGAAGCAAGTTCAAGGACAATCAAGGCTACACAGAGAAACCTATTTTTGAAAGAGCAACAACAACACAGGGCAGGGAGGGGAACTAGTCACACAGCTCAGCTTCTGTGCTCACGGGTCGGCAGCTCCGGGGTACGCAGGGCCTGCCTCAATAAGGTGGAAGGGAACGCGCGAAGGTCGTCCTCTGACTCACGCACTCTACAGCTTGTGTGTGCCCACACTCACATACACACGCATCACACACGGTCAATAACAAACACTAATGAGCATAGGGCTGGAGACACAGCTTAGCAGTGGAGAGCACTTCCTGCTCATGCGGAAGAGCATCCACCTGGCAGCTCTCAACTGTAAATCCAGTTCCAAAGGATCCAAGATCCTCCTCTGGCCTCACCTAGCAGCAAGCACCCACTTGGTGAACATACATACTTTTTTAAAAAAAGTAAGCAAAAAAAAAAAAAAAAAATTAAATACAGGGGCTGGAGAAATAGCTCAGCAGTTAAGAGCACTGGCTGCTCTTCCAGAGGACCAGCAACCACGTGGCAGCTCACAGCTGTCTGTAACCTCAGTTCCAAGGGAACTGACACCTTCACAGAGACATATATGCAGGCAAAATAGTAATGCACACACACACACACACACAAATATATATATAAATAATTTTTAAAAATTGAAAACAAGAGCCGGGTGTGGTGGCGCACGCCTTTAATCCCAGCACTCGGGAGACAGAGGCAGGTGGATCCCTGTGAGTTGGAGGCCAGCCTGGTCTACAAAGCGAGTCCAGGACAGCCAGGGATACACACAGAGAAACCCTGTCTCAAAAACAAAAAAACAAAAATCGAAAATGTAGTTTGTTGGTAGAGCACATGCTTAGGACCTGAAAGACCAAGCTGGGTGGTGGTGATGTGCATCTTTAGTTCCAAAACTGGGGAGGCAGAGATAGGTGAAGTCCAAGGCCGGCCTGGTCAACAGAGTGAGTTCCAGGGACCATAGACACCCTGTCTCAAAACAAAGAACCTAAAAGGCCCTGGGTGTGACACAAAATAATTCTCCTGGGAATGGAATAAGAGGGGTGGGATCCCACAGCAGGCATGGTGGTATATGCCGTCAATGGCACTACTTGGGAGCCAGAGGCAGGCGGATTTCTTAATTCCAAGCCAGCCTGGTCTACATAATGAGACTCTATCCCCCCCCCCCCCCAATCCAAAAGTCTTTCCAGATGGGGATATAGCTCAGTGACAGATTGCTTGCCTAGACAGAGAACTTGCCTAGTTTGCAAAAAGCCCTAGGCATGATTCTCAGCATCACATTTGAAACAAACAAACAAACAAACTTTAAAAAGAAATAATAATAAGGTTATTTAGCCTGACATGGTAGTGCGGTACTCAGGTGAAGGCAGGATTCCAAGTTCAAGAACAGGCTGGGCTAGCAGGA
Organism: Acomys percivali; assembly: GCA_907169655.1. NCBI lineage: Eukaryota > Metazoa > Chordata > Mammalia > Rodentia > Muridae > Acomys > Acomys percivali. Next base: position 100,188,371 of record OU015752.1, read on the forward strand.
GCTACATATGGAGACTCTGTTTTACAATAGACAAATGGGTAGATAGTCATTCTAGCCAGTGAGGTCATGTGGTGACTTATCTATAAATCTACTTATCATAAGGCTAGGGCAGGAGGAAGGCATAGCAAGACTCTCTCAAAATGAAGCAATAAAAATAAAGTCTTTTAAGACTAGGGGTGTGGCTCTGTGGTACTCTGTGGTGAACAGGTTCAGAAGACAAAAAGGTGAAATCTTTTGTAATAGCGAAATGACACTGTTCTTAGTACATCAAGAAAGAGTAAGGTCTAAGGATTAAATACAGAGACCTAAAGTTCAAGGTTTCTGTGCCACTGTCATGTGCCATCATAGATTCAGAGAGCTGTCACCTTTCTGCTAAGGGAACAGGCACACAGGTGGTGTAATTGCTTCAACTCCAAGCGCAGAGCGACCCAAGTTAAAGGGGACGAAGGCCACTGAAGTCTAGCTGGGCTGAAGGGTGGCTATGGTAGGAGAGACGCAAACGGCTCTTGTGGGAGCTGCAATGGCCATCCCCAGAGTGCCACCAGAAACGGCTAGTCCGCCGCCTTACAGTGTCCAAAACAATATCCAAACCTGACTCTGGTTTACAAAGCGCCCTACAGTTTTCACTTACTTCCCTTGCCTCCGCGGGAGGAAGGGATCGCAAAGGTTCGCCTTCCCTCAGTGTCTCCCTAATCTGTTACTATGAATGGGGCGGAAGGAGGCCTTGGCTACAGACTGAGAAGAAAGAATGATCCATACACAGGCGACCGACCCACGCAGGCCCTCAACCTGGCCCAGAGGTCCGCGGGGCCCTACAACGGCAAAGGAACCAGAGAACCCTGGCAGAGAGGGGGGCCAATCTCACCTGCCTCTTGTTCATCCGCCGAACATCATCTAGAAAGTCTAGAGACAGCATGGTGAGATGGAGGACACGACAACCAGCAGCCAAGAGGGCCCGATAAGAATGCCAGGAGGAACCGCTGCCACACGGCCCGTGCTCACAGTGGACTGGACCCTCTGACGCCTAAACTTCCGCTTCCGGGGCGGGAGCAGGGGAGGCCCCGCCCCTTTGTCGCAGAGCCTGATCAAAGAGTGACTTGCCAAGCCTCCTAGAACAGCCCAGAGCCTTGCCTTTTGAAAAGGAGGACCTAACTTTCACCAAACCGGCTGGAGCTCACTTTCTGTGCTAAGCCCGTAGCTGCTTGCGAAGGTGGTGACCCAGGGTTAGATAGACCCGCAGTCTCCACAAGGCGGGCCCTCGGGCACGCATGTCCAATCGAAAGCCGAGCCTGCGCCTGAGCGCCGCCGGGGCCTGGGTGTGGCCCTGGACGTGTAGCCTAGCTGTTTGTTCTCAGGTTGAGGGGTCTGTGGTTGGCTACGGGGAGCTGTGTCTTTTAAAGCATTGTATGCCCGGTCGCGTGCGCGCACACACACGCGCGCTCACACACACACACACACACACACACACACACACACACACACACACACATTGAATTGTACACTTTGGTGAATTGTGTGGTATGTGAATTAGCTCACAGTAAAGCAAGTGTGAGAAGGAAAACTGTTAAGTTCCCAGTGGTGGCCACCATGACCTGGCATCCATGGTACGAACACTCAGCACTTGAATTTAAAGAGAGAATATCTTCAACTCGTAGTAGAAACCTCATATTTACTGAGATGAAAACTGAACTTTTTGGAATCTTCCAGTTAGGGAGCTCTATAACTGATTCATAATAAATGTTGATGTGGCGCACGCCTTTAATCTCAGCACTTGGGAGGCAGAGGCGGGCAGATCTCTGTGAGTTCGAGGCCAGTCTGGTCTACAAAGTGAGTCCAGGACAGCCAAGGCTACACAGAGAATCCCTGTCTTGAAAAACAAAACAAAAAAACAAAAACAAAACAAAACTAAACAATCCTGGCGCATGCCTTTAATCCCACCACTCAGGAGGCAGAAGTAAATGGATCTCTGTGAGTTGGAGAAGCCAGCCTGGTCTATAAAGAGACTCCAGGACAGCCAGGGCTGTTACACAGAGAAACCCTGTCTCAAACAAACAAACAAACAAACAAAAAACAACAACAAAAACAAACAAGTCCAGGACAGCCAAGGCTACACAGAGAATCCCTGTCTTGAAAAACCAAAATAAATAAATAAATAAATGAAATAATAACTATTCTAAAACCAACAACAAGATTTTTTTTTGGTCTCAGAAACTTGGAACCAGTCTAGTTGGATGATTCCTGACTTACGGTCTTTCATGGCTTCTAGCTGTCTAGCTGTCCAGAACAACAGATGCCTCACCTGAAGGCTTACCTGCGGGATCCATTTCCAAGCCGTACTCGGGTGATTGTGTGTTGCTTTCTATTATTCCACTGTTGTCAGATGGAAGAATCATTTCCTGGTTGACGTTTAACAAACCAGGCTCCCAGAGTTTCTTGCCATAGGAGAATTTACAACACTATGAAGACAGATACAAGCTTTTGCTTTGGTTTGGTTTGGCTGTGAGAGCCTCATAGTTCAAGCTTACCTGAAACGCACTTTGTAGACCAGGCTAGCCTCGAACACAGAGAGATCCGATCCGCCTGCCTCTGCCTCCCAAATGCTGGGATTACAGGTGTATGCCACTATGCCTAGCTTTTCTCAGAGTATTTTATAGGATAAGATTTTTGCTTGTGTTGGGTTTGGAGTGGAAGCTGAGAAAATACACTTTAGAGGCAGAAGCTTAAAAATAAAAGCTTTATTTTCTGAGCTCAGGGAGGCAGCCAGTTCAGGATCTGAACATTGAGAGAAGTTGTATCGTCTATTTAAAGGTGAAAAACCCCAATTAGTTCATACAGGGGGGTGGATGGTGGAACAGTGTGATCAGGTCTGTCTCAAGTTATTTTGCTAACAAGAAGTTCTAGCTAACCTTGAAAGTGTGCCTGGAAGTTAGGGCCAGCTGTGTTTATGGTTCAGGAATTCTTGCTGATTAATAAGGCCATAGGATATGTTGAGCATAAACATCTCTGGAGCACGGGAGTTCAAGAGCAACCTGGATTACATATTGAGACCCCCCCCCCATCTGAAAGGAAATAATGAACAAGAAAAAATAAGACCCAAATCATGTAGGGAACCATGGAGCTGACCTGCTTTAGGTGCCTTTGAGAGACATGGGTCGGGTCGTAGGTTTTCCAGGTTAAGGTCGGTGGCTCCTGCGGCACCAGGTGCCTTTTAGTTCTTGAGGAAATGGAGGCACTCCCTCAGGCAGTGAAGCGTTCAGGCTGCTCTGTGTTTCTTGGAAGTCAGTGAAGCATATAGACATTTGACAGGACCATTGGTCTTAGACATTGGTCTTGTGTACCCCGCAAACATCATAGTATCCTGGCAACCTCATTGTATTGATCCAGGCAGCTGACTTTATATTCTGTATCTGATAAGGCTATAAAAAGTCTGATTTCTTGCAATAAACTTGTCACAGCCTCAGTCTTGGCTGTGACCCCTCCAACTTGTGCCTGGTCAGGAGTCATTTCTCACCAGTCATATCAGGTGACATTGACCCAGTAAGTAAGCCCTGGCATTTACAGTAACATCTTCCTTTCTTCCATGTTTTCTCCACTAAAAGCTAGTCAGATATTGGTTTAAAATAGGGAAGAATTCATTCCTATCTTTTGAAGGGAGTTGTATCAGAGAGTGTGCACAGATTTTTCAGTCATCATCTCTGCAGCCCAGCCTTATGGGTAAAATAAAGGGTTTTATTTTTTTCCAGTTTTATGGCCCCGGGGATGGAACCTAGGGCCTTACCAGTTCTGGGCAAACACTCCCACTCAGCTCACTTTTAATTTTTTTAAAGGGCCAAGAGAAAACTTGTCTTGGAAAAAAGAAAGAAAGAAAAGGAAAAAAAGATAGAGTCTTACTATATAGTTCTGGTTGGCTTTTAACTTATGACAATCCTCCTGCCTTTGCCTTTTGAGTCTTAGGGTTACGAGTATGCCCCACCTTGCCAGTATTCAGATTCATTCATTCTTTCTTCTTCTTCTTCTTCTTCTTCTTCTTCTTCTTCTTCTTCTTCTTCTTCTTCTTCTTCTTCT
>OU015752.1:100192445-100209661 GCA_907169655.1 Acomys percivali
CTTCTTCTTCTTCTTCTTCTTCTTCTTCTTCTTCTTCTTCTTCTTCTCCCTCTTCCTCCTCCTTCTTTTTGTTTTTTGAGACAGGGTTTCTCTGTGCAGCCCTTGCTATCCTGGAACTCCCTCTGTAGACCAGGCTGGAAGGGGCTGATGGTGATCACTGGAAGCGAGAGTCCAATTTTAGTGGTGCTCAGGTAACCCTGCTCCTTCTCAGACACGGAATTGCCTGGGATGACTTGGGAGAAAACACGTACTGAACAAGGAGTTGTAGAGCAGTGCCTCAGAAACTACTGCCTAGGAGAGAGCCTGGGCGGAAACCAGTTGCTACTCAGTTGTGGGCAATATGGGAGCTGTCTCCATTCCCCAAAGGACCCATATCCTTTTCTTTAAAAACAGTTGTTTGTAATCACAGGTGTGTGCCTGTGTGTCTGTGTGGGTGTGTCTGCATGTGGATGCAGGGCCCATGGAGGCCAGAAGACAAACAGGCTCTTATAAGCTGCCCAACATGAGTATCAAGCTCAGGACCTCTGTAAGAGCATGTGTGTCCTCAGCTCCTGAGCTGTCTCTCTCCACCACCACTCCCAAGCCCAGTGAAATCCTTCCTACCAAAGGCTGCTTGTGCTGGATGAGGTGGCTCATGGCTACAGTCCCGGCACTCAGGAGTAAGAGGCAGGAGGATCAGGAGTTCAAGGCCAGTCCTAGCTATATATGGAGTTTAGGGGCGACCTGGGCTGCATGAGAGCCTCGTCTTAAGACAACAACAAAGAGGTTGTTGTGTGAACTTGCATTTTTGGCTCCTCCCTTAAGGAAGTGTGCTGTGGTCACTGTACTGTATTCCCTCGGGCTCTTCTGTCCTTTGCGTTCCTCACTTGGGTGCACCAGGCCTGGTTCTTCGTTCACTAGGCTGTTGGTGCATCCACAGGGTTCTCCTGCACCGAAATGTTTTTCCCACCTTTGTTCCATCCTTATCTTTGCACTGACCGATCTTTTTTGTTTTTGTTTTTGTTTTTGTTTTTTTGAGACAGGGTTTCTCTGTGTAGCCTTGGCTGTCCTGGACTCACTCTGTAGACCAGTCTAGCCTCGAACTCACATCGATCCACCTGCCTCTGCCTCCTGAGTGCTGGGAGTAAAGGCGTGCGCCACCACGACCAGCTGCACTGATAAATCTTATAGATTTTAAAACCTAATTTAGCAACTAATTTTTGGGAAATTACTATGTAGTTATTTAATTGACTCATTATAGTCCTGTGTTGTTTGGGGATTCACTTTGTAACCTCTCAGGTCCTTCCTGGAGCTGATACAGTCCAAGTAGGAAGGACATGGAGCCGCCCCATTGTCTAGAGTTGGGATGGTTACCTCCTCCTCCTCCTCCTCCTTCTTCTTCTTTAGTTCTCCATAAGGTGTGACTGATAGAAAAAGAGCGGTGGTTTTGTTTTGTTTGTTTGTTGGGTTGGTTGGTTTTTGTGTTCGTTTTTCAAAACAATGCTTCTCTGTTTAAAAGCCCTGGCTGTCCTGGAACTCTCTTTGTAGACGAGGCTGGCCTTGAAGTCACAGAGCTCCTCCTGCTTCTGCATCCTGAGTGCTGGCATTGAAGGCATGAGACACCATGCCTGGCCAAAATCAGTACAGACATGATGAGTTTGGTAAGCATATATTTTGGACACCACCACAATCACTACCATAAACATGTCTGCCACTTTCACAAGGCTCTCCATTCTCTGTTGAATTTTTTGTTGCAGGGTATTTGATCACATTGTGAACCCCAATATTATGAACCGGAAAGTCTTTTTCTAACTGCGCTAAGGTTTAGTCTTTGATCCTAGAGCTTTTGTTTACTGTAAACAAATAGTGTGTGTAGCTCAGCTCTAGCACACACCTTTAAACCAAGAACTAAAGAAAGTCAACCATAGGTCAAGAGGTGAAGCAAGTAACCAGCCAATAGGGAGGTGAGCCTAAGTAAAAAGAAGGGAGGGGCTTTGAGGAAGAGAGTGCTTAAGACAGGATGGAGAAGGAGAGTTTTCCTTCTGGGACGTCATCTGAGTAGGAAGGTCAGCTGGGAGCTTTCTCTGCTCTTGAGGCTTCTCTGGTAAAATCGAATGTTGGGATTTGGAGAAGAACATTTTGGTTGCCTTGTAGCATGACCCCACAGACAGAGAGATTGTTCCTGCTGCATACAAACAGAGAAGCTGTCTGATCTGCTTTTTTTTTTCTTTAATTTTTTTTTTTTTTTTGTTTTTTGGGTTTTTTTTTTGAGACAGGGTTTCTCTGTGTAGCCTTGACTGTCCTGGACTCACTTTGTAGGCCAGGCTGGCCTCGAACTCACAGCGATCCACCTGCCTCTGCCTCCGAGTGCTGGGATTAAAGGCGTGCGCCACCACGCCCGGCCTCTGATCTGCTTTTTCAAACCTCCTTTATTAAGGGTTCTTCCCTCCCCCACCCCAGACAGGGTTTCTCTGTGTAGCCGTGGCTGTCCTGGACTTGCTTTGCAGACCAGGCTGACCTTAAACTCACAGGGATCCATCTGCCTCTGCCTCCCGAGTGGTGGGATTAAGGATGTGCACAACCACCACCTGGCTATTTGGGGTTCTTTAATGATTATACCTCCCTTTCAACCCACCTACCCTAGATAGGAGAGAAAAGAGGTTAATGGGAGCCGGAGAAGTAGACCTTTTTAGACTCAGTACCTTGGAACGATTCTGCTCGTTGTGATCATGATTTCAGCAGATCCGTTAAACAGCAAACCAGCAGTTCAGCAAAGGTGGCTGCAACTGCAGCAGCCAGAATCTGGAGCAGCAGCTACAACTTGGATCCTTGAAGTGATCTCTGGAGTGTTTCTAGGAATAAGTGGAGCAATGAACAGTCAAATGGCTGGGCGTTCTGGCGCATGCCTTTAATCCCAGCACTCGGGAGGCAGAGGCAGGGGGAATGCTATGCATTCGAGGCCATCCTGGTCTACAAAGGAAGTCCAGGACAGCCAAGGCTACACAGAGAAACCCTGTCTCAAAAACAAACAAACAAAACAAAACAGTCAAATGATAGGAAACAATGCCAAGACCAAAAAAGCCAAAGACTTTTGTGTTGGGGCTCATATATATTCACATCTTGGTGCTAAGTTGTACAGCAGCTTTAAATGCTTGGGACAAAACTGAAGAATCAGGAAAGGGGTGTGAGTCATTTACTAAAATTATATAGGGCTCAAAAGAAGTCTTTACTGATTTTTTGAGAAGATTGACTTCAGCTGTAAATAGAATAGTACCAGAATCTGAACTTAGAAAAATAACTGGGTGTCGTGGTACACACTTTTGATTCCCAACACTCAGGGAGGCAGAGACAGGCGACCAATGTGAGTTCGAGGCCAGCCTGGTCGGAGTTCAGGACAGCCAAGGCTACACAGAGAAACTCACTGAGGCGGGTGGATCGCTGTGAGTTAGAAGACAGCCTGGTCTACAAAGCGAGTCCAGGACAGCCTAGGCTACACAGAGAGACCCTGACTCAGGGAAAAGAAAAAAAGAAAAAGCTAATCAGGAAATGCAAAATGGTGATCAGGTCTTTAAAGGCAAAATCAGCCCCAATAGATCAATGGATAAAGCTGACCTCACATTTATGATGCTACTCTGATAGAAGGAATATCTAAAAGTTTTAAGAAAAATCAAACTGTCAGATATTTTAATTATAGTAAGCCAGGTTATTTGAAAAGGGATTTTCAGATAAGGTGTTCCTGGAAATAATGTTTTTTTCTAGAGAGACTCCAAAAAGAAAGCCCCAGCCATTTGGAGTAATGCAGAAGATGTGTGACTCTCAATATGAAGAAAGTTGTTTTACATATTGTAACCGCCAATTTTCCAGATGAATCAGAGAAGCCAATTTTCCAGATGAATCAGAGAATTAACTTGGCTATTATTCAACTACAACAAGTAATCTGAGGGGTGGAGAGGTGGCTCAGAGGTTAAGAGCACTGGCTGCTCTTCCAAAGTTCCTGACTTCAATTCCCAGCAACTACATGGTGGCTCACAGCCATCTATAATGAGATTTGGTGTCTTCTTCTGGTACAAAACACTGTATACATAATAAATAAATAAATATTTTAAAAAGAAAACAAATAAACAAACAAAATACAAGTAATCAGAAATAGGAATTGTCTGTTGTATATAACACATATCAGGTCCCATATGGGCTTACTAGTTCCTCTAGCACAAGGTAATGATGAGATGGATCAGCTCTTAATAGGAAATGTGCTAGAAGTTCAATGAACAACTGCTTTAAGTTTTGAAAAGACAGATTCTGTAATTACACATTCATTAGACGTTATGGCTATTATGGAGATATCTGTATATATTAAGATTTTCAATGCTTCAGCATATGTCTCTAGTAGAGTGAGTCCAGTTTGTTTGCATATTATAACATAAAGCATATTACAGGTATACTACAAAATTCTCCAGGACAAGTGGTTATAGAAAGATATAATAGAAAGCTCATGTTCAAGATGGCTTGGGGCATGTGACAATCTGCAGTCTAACTTTTTTGTTGTTGTTTTGTTTTTGTTTTTCGAGACAAGGTTTCTCTGTGTAGCCTTGGCTTTCCTGGCTTTGTAGACCAGGCTGCCCTTGAATTGGCCTACCTCTGTCTCCCTAAGCACTGGGATTAAATGTGAGCGCTCCACCATCTAGCTTCAGTCTGAACATTCTAATGGGAAATTAAGACTTGTGGTTTAAGAAAACATATTTTTCAGTTCATGCCAGTAAGGCAAGTGTGTCTTTGGTAAATTATCATTTGAAAATATTGTTATTTTGGGGGGAGCTAGAGAGATGGCTCAGAGGTTAAGAGCACTGGCTGTTCTTCTAAAGGTCCTGAGTTCAATTTCCAGCAACCACATGGAAGCTCACAATCATCTATAATGAGATCTGGTGCCTCTTCTGGCCTGCTGGCTCACATGCAGGCAGACATTGTATACATAATAAGTAAAATAAAATCTTAAAAAATATATTGTTATTTTAAATTTTTTCTTTTTTCTGTTTTTTGCAGCATCAAAGTTTTTATTTGTGTGAATTGTTTAAAATGAGCATCCATACCAGTGTCAAATGAGAATAGGAGAGGAAGACAGGTGTTGCCAAGTGATAGAAAAAATATTTATTCAGCCAGAAGGTGGTGGCACTCTCCTTTAGTCCCAGCACTTGAAAGGTAGAGACAGGCAGATCTCTTGAGTTGGAGGCCAGTTTGATCTACAGAGTGAGTTGCAGGATAGCCAGGGCTACACAGAGACGCTCTGTCTTGAAAAACCAAAAACCTGTGTTGTTAACTTGCTTCTTATGAAATTCTGAGACTTCTAGCACATTTGCTATTAATTCCTCTCTATTCTTGGCACACACTGCCTTCCTGTACCTCATTTGACACTGGTATGGATGCTCATTCTTTTTTTTTTTTTTTTTTTTGGTTTTTTGAGACAAGGTCTCTCTGTGTTAGCCTTGGCTGTCCTGGAGTCACTTTGTAGACCAGGCTGGCCTCGAACTCACAGCAATTCACCTGCCTCTGCCTCCCGAGTGCTGGGATTACAGGCATGTGCCACCACGCCTGGCTTGGATGCTCATTCTTAATAATTCACAGGAATACAAACTTTGCTACAAAAAACCAAAAACAAAACACACACACACGCACACACACACACACACACACACACACACACACACACACACGACAGCCAAGACTGCACAGAAACCCTGTCTCAAAGCCCCCCCAAAAAATTAAAAACAAAACAAAACAAAAAAAACCCCATGAATTGATTAGATTCGAACAGGAGAGATCTCTTGATTAAGGAGAGGTGATATTTCATGAGACAGCTTGGCCGTTCAGCCCAAACATACAAAGATTAACAAATGCCTTTCATTTGATTAGGTATGAAAAACAAAAAACAAAGCAAGCAAGCAAACAAAATCCCTGCTTCCTGTTCCCAGCCTTAAATCGGATCAGGCATCAGCCAGCTTTTGAGCTACAAACTATCACCAATAGGCAGGTGGAGATTGGAGCTCCAGCAACAACGATGGAGGTGGTTCGCAACAACGGTCTGGGAACGGAAGTCTGAGTTAAGTGTCACTATTGGGGACTTGAAGAAACTGATAGCGGTGCAGACTGGCACCCACTGGGATAAGATCGCTCTAAAAAAGTGGTACACGATTTTTAGGGACCACATGTCTCTGGGAGACCGTGAAATCCAGGATGGGATGAACCTGGGGCTTTAGTACTGAAAGAGAGACTTCCTCTTCCACCTGGCCCCGCCCTGCCTTCCTCTCCCACCCTCACGTGGCTCCTCCCTAGGTAAACCCACTAACCAGCGCCTCTTGAAAAGCACGTGGGCTTATTGATTCAGTCTCCAGTTTCATTGTCTTGCTTTTCCTCCCTGCACACAGCCATTAGTCACCAGGCCGGCACTGTCTCCGCCTCTGGAGGAAAAACGTAAACGTGAATAGCTTCATCCACCTAACAGTCTTGGATGCTTTCTCCACCACCTCCACGATATAAATCAAACGCTGGCTTCTGGCCCTAGCTCAGGGTTAGAGCTCACAGAGTCCTGGGTTCCGAACTCCATCCAGCATGACAAAACAACGAAAATTGTCCGGCAGATCAAGCAACAGCGGTAGTCCTATGGTAATCTGCTCCAGCTGCCGTGACAAACGCTAAAATACAAAGATGAGCAATGTATAGGTATTTTTAATGTATATTTTATTATAATTTATTCACATTACATCCTGATTGTTATCCCTTCCCTCTTATCTTCCCTTCCCACCTATTTTAAGAGTTCCAGAGCAGAGAGATGGCTCAGCGGTTGAGAGTACTGACTACTCTGCTAAAGGACCAAGGTTCAATTCCCAGTACCCACAAGGCAGCTCATAACTGTCTGTAACTCCAAGATTGGAAACTATCACACGGAAATACATGTAGGCAAAATACCAATACATATAAAATAAAAAGGTTTAAAAAAAAAGCCAGGCTTGGAGACATGGCTCAGAGGTTAAAAGCACTGTCTACTCTTCCAAAGGTTCTGAGTTCAGTTCCTAGCAAACACTTGGTGGCTCACAACCATTTATAATGAGATCTGGTGCTCTCTTCTGGTGTGCAGGTATACATGTAAGCGGAACACTGTATGTATAATAATAAATAAATAAATTTTTTAAAAAAGCCCACCTTGATCCCCAGTACAGGAAAGAGGTTGGTGGTACAAAAGAGGCATAAACAGAAACTTCATGAAAGAGAAAATAAGTCTATATAGCTAATAAGTATACAAAAATATATTCAACATCAATTCTATTATTTTTGTTGTTGTTGTTGTTGTTATTATTATTATTATTATTATTATTATTATTATTATTATTGAGACAAGGTTTCTCTGTGTGGCCTTAGCTATCCTGGACTCACTTTGTAGACCAGGCTGGCCTCTGTGAACTCACAGAGATCCACCTGCCTCTGCCTCCTGAGTGCTGGGATTAAAGTTGTTGTTTTTTTTCTTTTAGGGAGTCTCCCTGTATAACGCTGGCTAGTACAGAACTCACTACTCAATTCAAGGTTGACCTTAAACTTAAAGTGATACTCCTGCCTCTGCCTCCTGAATGCTAGTATTATAGTTATGTACTACCACACTTAACTTGTAATTCTGTTTGTTTGTTGACTTGATATAGGGTCTTGTTATGTAGCCCTGGATGTCCTAGAACTCAATATGTAGCCTAAGCTAGCACTGAACTAATGATATTCCTTCTGCTCAGCCTTTCAAGTGTGATTCAGGAAGGTACCATCGTACCTGGAGTTATTTTTTAACTTTTTTTTTTTTTTTTAAAGGCTCTGTATCCCAAGCTGGACTGGAACTTCCAATATAAACAAGACTCATCTCAAACTTTCAGTGATCCTCCTGCCTGTGTACTGATACAATAGGTACTACCACATCCAGCTTTATTTTTCATAACCATTTAAAAATTTTAAAAATGTGGATTTTTGGAGGCAGAGGCAGGTGGATCTCTGTGAGTTTGAAGCCAGTCTGGTCTACAATGTGAGTCCAGGACAGCCAGGGCTACTACACAGAGAAACCCTGTCTCAAAAAACAAAACAAAACCAAAAAAGGAATTTTGTTTGTTTGTTTGTTTGTTTGAGGGAGGCCTGGGAAGGTGGCTCAGCCAGCCTTCCAACCATGAGAACTAGCATTCAATCCCCAGAATTCAGGCATAATGAAATCCACCTTTAATTCTCAGTGCTAGCGAAAAGGCAGGGAGATTGCTGGAGCTCACAGGCCAAGAGGCCTAACATACTTAAAACAAACAAACAAACAAACAGATTTTATTTGTAGTTATGAATACTTGTTTATGTAAGTGTGTGGCATGTTTGTATGGATGCTTTTGGAGGCAATCTGGAGTTACAGGCAGGTGTTGTACAAACAGGAGTTGTAAGCTGCTGGACATGGGTACTGAGAACAAATTCTCTTCCCATCTCTCTCCCCCCTACTCACTCTCTCTCTCTCTCTCTCTTTCTCTCTCTCCCTCTCTCTCTCTCCCTCTCTCTCCCTCTCTCTCTCCCTCTTTCTCCCTGTTTCTCTCCCTCCTGCCCCCCTGGCTTTTCAAGACAGCGTTTCCCTACTTAACACACTTGGCTGTCCTAGACTCTTTATAGACCAGGCTTCAATGAGCTTTCTTAACCACTGGGCCCTCTCTCCAGCTCCAGGCTCCCAGCATACTTGGTGAGCTCCAGAAGAGGCCCTGCACCAAGATACAAGGCAGACAGGAATGATATATGAAATTATTCTGATCTTCACACACAGTACAGACACATGAACATATCACTTAAAACAAATCATTTATTTGCCTATTTATTTGTTTATTTATTTATTGTGTGTGTGGGGGGGTAACACATAGCACAGGTCACAGGACAAATACTGGGAACTGGCTCTTTCCTTCCAAAATATGGGTCCCAGGGATCAAACTTATGTCATAAAGCTTGGCAGCAAATGCCTTTACTTGTCAAGCCCTGGCTGTCCTGGAACTGTGTAGACCAGGCTGGCCTTGAACTCATAGAGATTTGCCTACCTTCCAAGTGTTGGAATTAAAGATGTACACCACTGTGCCTAGGTTAAAAAAAAATTTTTTTTAAGAACAAGAAAAATGCTAAACATAAGCCCACACCTTGCTGGGCGGTGGTGGCACACACCTTTAATCCCAGCACCTGTGAGGCAGAGGCAGGTGGATCTCAAGGCTAGCCTGGTCTACAAAGTGAGTCCAGGACAGTCAAGGCTACACAAAGAAACCCTGTCTGGGGCGGGAGGGGGAAACAAAACAAAACAAAAAGTCCACACCTCCAGTCCTGGTGATTGAAGCTGGGGCTTTGCACACGGTAAGAAAACATCTCACCACTGAGCTACAATCCCAGCAATAATGAGTATTAGGTGAAAGGATATGTGTACACTGTCAATTCTAGTTCTTAGGTTGGGTTATGAGTGTAAAATTTATGTAAGTTATGAGGACCAAAGAAAGTATTTGAGAGTCTAAGAAGGTGGTTTTGGTTTGGTTTTTGTTTTTTTGTTTTTTGTTTTTAGCTTTTCAAGACAGGGTTTCTCTGTGTAGCCTTGCCTGTCCTGGCCTCACTTTGTAGACCAGGCTGGCCTCGAACTCACAGCGATCCACCTGCCTCTGCCTCCTGAGTGCTGGGATTAAAGGCCTGCACCACCACGGCTGGCCTAAGAAGGTGTTTTAAGCTTGGTAAATGCAAGTTATGAAGGTTGGAGGTGGTGCTAACATGTCTAAAGTTTGTCTCTTTTTGTAAACTTAAAGAGATCCTTGTAAGCTTCAGGGAATACACTCCTCACAGGAAAGATGGACTCCAGATAAGTATTGTCAGTCACAGCCTGTGTGGCTGAGGGTGGGATTCCCTTTTCCCTGATCCTGGGATCCACCGCCCTCCAACAACCAAGACTGTGGGCCTAAAAGCATCAAACGTGTATTCTTCCCCTAATATGTATATATGTTCTAGCATCCTGCCAGAACCAGGGGTTTACCTCAGGAGCTGCACCTGGTACCTGGTACCCGGGTGCTCAGGCCTAATCTCACAGACTGTTTCTGCTGGGTCTGCACTTCCCTAGCTGCAGAGGGTCCCAAAGATCCTGGACAACAAGTAGGACGGCCTGATCTTCCTGGACTTGGGCCGACATTCCAGCTTTTAGGTCCGCTCCACCCCCCAATACTGATGTCCAGTATCAGCAGGAAGCAATCATAAATGAATAAATACATAGCCTCTTATTCATCTAGTATCAACAAAAGGCTGGGATCTTATATTTCAGACCCAAGACAGGCAGCTCCAGATTCTCCCAGCATCCCTTGGTCCCAACCTGCTGCAGGGTGTGGCTGGCATACCCTACCCTCTACACTGGACTTTCCAAGCCAGGGGCAGGGACTTCTCTTCCCGCTTCACTGTGTAATCCAGATGTTTTGGCTCTCCCCTCCTTCTTTTGTTCACTTTCTCTTCCTTCTTTCTGTGTTTCCTCTCTCCTATTCCTCTCTCTGCATGGTGGCAGAGAGCTGCTCTGAGTAAACCGGTATTTATACACTATAACTTTGTCTTGCAAGTAGCTCATTTCTGACATTTCAACCAATGAGTAACAAAAGAGAGATGAAGCTTAGTACCAGAGGGTGTGTATACTATGAGTGAGGCCCTGGCTTCCATTCCCAAATATGCTGCCTCCAAAAAAAAAAAAAAGAGGAGCCAGGCGTGGTGGCGCACACCTTTAATCCCAGCACCTGGGAGGCAGAGGCAGGAGGATCGCTATGAGTTCGAAGCCTGCCTGGTCTACAAAGTGAGTCCAGGACAGCCAAGGCTACACAGAGAAACCCTGTATCAGAAACAAACAAACAAACAACAACAACAACAACAACAAAAAGAGGAAATATATGGACCAGTAAATATGCTGTCCTTTAAAAAAAAAAAAAGGCTGGGCATGATGGCATGCCTTTAATTCCAGTACTTTGGGAGGCAGAGGCAGGCGGATTGCCATTGAGTTTGAGGCCAGCCTGGTCTACAAAGGGAGTCCAGGACAGCCAAGGCTACACAGAGAACGGAGAAACCCTGTCTCCAAAAACCGCAGGGGGGAAAAATGCTGTCCTGATCTATGTATTATATGTTATTATATGTAGTGAAATCTTGCCTGAAGTTTAAGAATAAGATTACATAGTGTCATAAATACATTCATTGGCAACTATAGAATATTTTGGAAGGAGCCAGGAGATACTTATCTCTGGAAATGTAAGTGACCACTGACAGTTGTTGAAGAATGAACAGAGTCTCAAACTTAGAACAGTGGGTATGGGGAAAAATACATGGAAAGAAAGGCAGTTCTTGAGCTGGGCGTGGTGGTGAACACCTTTAATCCTAGCACTCAGGAGGCAGAGGCAGGTGGATCGCTGTGAGTTCTGAGGCCAGCTTGGTCTACACAGTGAGTCCAGGACAGCCAAGGCTACACAGAGAGACCCTGTCTCAAAAAACCAAAAAACCAAACCAAACCAAACAAAACAAAAAACCCAAAAAATTCAAGACTGAGCAACAGTGGTGGTAGATGGCTCCATTGGTAAAGGTGCCTGCCATTAAACCTGACAATCTGAGACCTACATGATAGAAGAGAAGAACTAAATTCCACTAGTATCCTCTGACCTCAATAGATGGCACCATGGCACAGGTGTACTACCCATATGCACTCAAAATAAAATGTAAAAATCTGTTTCAATAAAAAGAAATAGAAGCCAGGTGATGGTTGCACATGCCTTTAATCCCAGCACTAGAAAGGCAGTAGCTGGCAGATCCTTGTGTTTGAGGCCAGCCTGGCTCACAGAGGGAGTTTCAGGACAGCCAAGGCTACATGGAAAAACCTTGTGTCAGAAAAATGTAACAAAATAAATTCATTAATATAAATAAATTGAACTGGGGCAATACCTGTCAGTTTGGTCCCTATGTGAAAATGTAAGGCCTGGTGGTTCATATCTGTAACCCCAGCCTTGGAGAAGCAGAGAGAAGCGGACCCAAGGGCTTCTCTGGCCAGCCAGTCTCTCATCTGTGAGCTTCAGGTCAGCGAGAAACCTCATCTCAGAAAGCAAGCTGGACAGAAACTAAAAAACAACATCCTAGGATGTCCTCTGCCCTCTGTATGTACACATACACACATGCGGAGCCTGTAACCTGCCACCTGCACACATATGGAAAACACACATACATATGAAAAATAAGATAAAAATGAAATGGCTAATGATAGAGCCCTGGTCTAGCATGTGCAAAGCCCTGGCTTCAAGCCTATTGCAAAAGGGGGGTGAGTGGGTGGAGCATAAACACAGCCTGTGGAATGTGCCAGAACTTATAGGTAACGTGGCATGTTCAATAAACTACAGGTGATAGTGAGGTGAAAAGGAGAATGAGGAAGATAGAAGCAGAGGTTGGAACCAGAAGATAAAAAAGGAATAGTGTATATAACTGGTAATCCCAGCACCCTAGGAGGAGGAGACAAGCAGATCTCTGTGAGTTCGAAGCCAGCCTGGTCTACAGAGTGAGTCCAGGACAGCCAAGGCTACACAGAGAAACACAGTCTCAAAACAAAACAAAACAAAACAAAAGCCACCACCACCAACAAAACAAAAACCCAAACAAACAAACAACAACCTAAGACTAAGTGGATCAAAGACTTTAACATAAAACCTGACACACTAAATCTATTAGAAGAGAAAGTGGGAAAGAGCCTTGAACTCATTGACACAGGAGACAACTTCCTGAATAGAACACCAACAGCTCAGGCTCTAAGATCAACAATTAATAAATGGGACCTCTTGAAAAACTGAAAAGCTTCTATAAGGCAAAGGACACTGTTAATAGGACAAAATAACAGCTTGTAGATTTAGGAAAGATCTTCACCAATCCTACATCTGACAAAAGCTAATATCAAGAATATATAAAGAACTCAAGAAATTAAACACCAACAAACAAAATAATCCAATTAAACAATGGGGTACAGGGCTGGCACATGCCTTTAATCCCAGCACTTGAGAGGCAGAGGCAGGTAGATTGCTGTGAGTTCAAGGCCAGCCTGTCTACAAAGCAAGTCTAGGACAGCCTAGGCTACACCGAGAAACCCTGTCTCAAATAAAATAAAATAAAATAAAATAAATAAAAACAAGAAAACCATGAAAATTTCAGGCCAATGGATGGACCTAAAAAAGATTATCCTCAGTGAGGTAACCCAGACAAAAAAAGACACAGATAGTATGTACTCTTCACTTATAAGTGAATTTTAGTCATATAGGACAGGATAAACATACTACAATACACAGACCCAAAGAAGACAAGTAACAAAGAGGACCCAAAGGAGGATGCTTAAATCTCAGACTTGGGTAGGGGGCAGCAGGAGAAAAGAGAAACTGTGGGTGGGGGCACTTCTGTGACAGGCTGGAGACATAAGTCAGGGTACACTTCTGCGAGGATATGAGGGGGCTCTAGTTGAGACTCCTAGAAGCAGGGGCCATGAAAAGGACATCCTCTAACAAGACAAGACTCCTAGGGGAGGGAGGGGAACACCAACCCACCCACAAAAACTTCGATCTAAAACTTACCCTGTCTACAAGACATAAAGGGATAAAGATAGAGCAGGAATTGAGGAAATGTCCAGCCAATGCCTGGCCCAAACCAAGACCTACCCCTTGGGAGAGAGCCAACCCTTGACACTATTAATGACACTCTGCTATACATGCAGACAGGAGCCTAGCAGAGTTGTCTTCTGAGAGGCTCCACCCAGCAGTGGATCCAAACAGATGCTGAGACTCACAGATAAACACTGAGTGAAGTGTAGGGAATTTTGTGGAAAAGGAGAAAAGGACCTGGAGGTGACAGGAGCTCCACAGGAAGACCAACAGAGCCAACTAACCAGGGCCCAGAGGGGCTTGTGGAGACTGAAACACCAACCAAGGACCATGCATGAACTGGACCTAAGTCCCCTACACAGATGCAGCTGATGGGCAGCTCAGGCTTCATGTGGGTCCTCTAGAAGGGGAACAGGGACTATCTCTGACATGGACTCTGTTGCCTGCTTTTTGATCACGTCCCCTGGTGGGACTGCCTTGTCAGGCCACAGGGGAAGAGGACAGGCTCAGTCCTGATGGGACTTAATGAGCTGGGGTGGGTGAGTAGCGGGTGCTAACCCTTTTCTGAGGAATAGGGGAGGAGGGAGGGGGAAGAGGGAAGGAAGGTAAGACTGGGAGGAGAGGAGGGAGGGAGCTACAACCAGGATGTAAAGTGAATAAATAAATTTTTTAAAGGGTGATGATAAGCAAGTTAGCTGTTACTCAATATGGGGAAGCACTGATGAGTTTCAAACAGGACACTGAAATGATTCGTTTCAGAGTGATCCTCACAGCACAGCTAGAGGATGTGGGAGCCAGGAAGGTCGATTATAGGAGTTATGATCTTAGTCTTAAGTGAGAGACACCAAGGCCTCAGTTTGCCCAGAGGGTTTGGCAAATAGTGAGTTAAGTGGTTGAAATCAAGAGGGTTATCATAGGTAGGAGAGTGGGCAGAAGGCTATTCCGCTTCCCTCTAGACCTCTTATCTCCACTTAAGCATTGTCTGCCCATCCCCACCAGGATGTAAACTCCACAGAACAAGGAGGTTAATTTTGTTTCCGCTTCAATCCCCAGAGCCTCACAGTTCCTGGCACAGGATAGGTACCACATAATTATCTGTTGACTGCATCAAGTTTTGCTAGGAAAGAGAAATCTACACTATGGTCTATAGTGTACTTAACTCCAATTAAAGTTATATGCATATTTTTATGTGTTTAAAAAATTATTTTTGCACAGGGGAAGAGGACACACTCAGTCCTGATTTGCCTTGATGAGCTTGGGTGGTGGGTAGGGGGAATCCCCTTTTCTGAGGAATAGGGGAGGGGGGAAGAGGGGGAGAGGGGATGGGAAAGGGATGGGGGAACTGGGAGGCAAGGGCTATGACCAGGATATAAAGTCAATAAATTAATTTAAAATATTTTTTGAAGCCGGGTGTGGTGGCACATGTCTTTAATCCCAGCACTCGGGAGGCAGAGGCAGGTGAATTGCTGTGAGTTCGAAGCCAGCCTGGTCTACAAAGTGAGTCCAGGACAGCCAAGGCTACTCAAGAGAAACCCGGTCTCGAAAAACAAAACAAAACATACCCAATACATATATATTTCATGTATGTGTAGGTGGGAGGTTTGCATACATATGAACATGTATTTAGAAGACAGAACTCTACCTTTAGTGTGGTTTCTCAAGTGTGTCTACCATGCTTTTAGAGGCACTTGTCATGGGGAACTAGGACTCACTGCTGCCAAGGGAGCCCTAGGAGTATGCCAGTCTGACCTCCTTAGCACTTTTATTACAAGCGAGTATCACCACACCCAGCTATTTTGTTTTTCAAGACAGGGCTTCTCTGTGTAGCCCTAGCTGTAGACCAGGCTGGTCTTGAATGAGACCCACCTGCCTCTGCCTTCTGAGAGCTGGGATTGAAGGTGAGTTTACCACACCTGGCCGCATGCCCCGCCTCTTCTATGGACACCAGGGAACAAACCCAGGCCTTCACACTTGTGTAGCAGGCACTTGGCACCACGTGAGCTCTCTCCAACCTTTTCATGTACATTTCTGAGTTTTTCCTGGCTTAGACTACAGTGTAATAGTCTAACAATGGAACGGCCTCATTTGGAGCTGTCACCCTTGCCTCAGCATGAATTAGTCTGTCCTGGCCATTTTATCTGTTCTATCTGCTTCCTATCTACCTGTGCTTTCAAGCTCCAGATAACTTACTTTCCCAGGTTCCCTTGAGGGCCTTGGCTACAAGTTTAGGGTTCCCCTCCTAAATCTTTTCCCCCCCTTACGTCGTTGAACACAGGACCTTGTACATGTTAAACAAATTGCTAGCTGGGCGGTGGTGGCGCACGCCTTTAATCCCAGCACTCGGGAGGCAGAGGCAGGCGGATCGCTGTGAGTTCGAAGCCAGCCTGGTCTACAAAGGGAGTCCAGGACAGCCAAGGCTACACAGAGAAACCCTGTCTCAAAAAAAACAAAAAACAAACAAACAAACAAAAAAACCCAAATTGCTTTAACACTGAGCTACATCTGCAATCTAGTTTGCACATGATTAGATAATCAGCCTTTGCCCCTTGACCCATTCCTTACCCTCTCCACTCTGCTCTTTATCTATAGAGGCTGACCTTGAAAAACAGTTCACCTGGGCGCGTTGACCTCAGGTGTCCTTTTGGGTTCAAACAGTGTGAGGTGCTGTGGGAGAGTTGAAAGAAAGCAAATATGTATGCCTCTGAGTTCCTGTTGGTCCTTCCTCTCAGAGAGCTAGCACAGCATTGGCAACAGTCTCTTTGGCCCTTAGGGCTGATGATTGATAGTGGCTTCCCTGCAGGGCGGGTCACTATTCCTTGTCGGTTTCCCTATCTTTGTACATTGTTTCACTTCAGTTACACATTTTGACTGGTCCATCTGTTTCCTGCTGCTCTTGGCTGATACAAACGCAGAAAATACACATTTTATCTTTTAAAGAAAAGCAACATCTATAGTATCTAGTTCAATAGAGAGTTGTATCTTTTGTAATTTATTATATAATCAAATGTTTCCAAGTCACCCTCTTCTCTGTGTAGTGTTGGTATACTATGTTGCACACATCAGTTAACCATTTACTGTGGTTACAATTTATTACAAATAAGATTATAGTAAACATTGTTGTGCATGTAGTTAGTTTCTCTGTGGGAGGATTTCTCAAGAAGTTTCTAGGAGTGATAGTGGTGAGACAGAAGGGGCTCATATTTCTTTTTCTCCCACTTCCCCATATGGGTTTCTCTTTGGAGCTCTGGCTGTTCTGGAACTTTCTCTGTAGACCAGGCTGGCCTTGAACTCACAGAGATCTGCCTTCCTCTACCCATGAAGTGCTGAGATTAAAGGCATGCACTATTACCGCCCAGTTTGGGGCCCACATTTATATTAAGGCTTTTCAATTGCTTTAAAAAGATTATGCCAATTAGCTGGGCATGGAAGCATACTTTGTAATCCCAGTACTCAAGGTGAAGGTAGGCAGGCAGGCAGATCTCTGTGAATTCAAGGCCAGCCTGGTCTACAAAGCTACTACAGACCAGCCATGGCTACACACACACACACACACACACACACACACACACACACACACACACA
>OU015752.1:100215719-100226237 GCA_907169655.1 Acomys percivali
GGCCCCTTCCGCCGCCGCCGCCGCCGCCACCCGACCGCCGCTCCGGGGCGGCCCGGGCACGCCGCTGTCGTCCCGCGCTCGACAGGCGGCCGCCCGCCGAGCCCCCGGCCCGGGCAAGGATAACGGTGCACTTCACCCGGCTGGGACGCCCTGTCAGCTCTCCGGTCCCCGCCTCGCGAGGACCTGGCGCCGTCGCACGGGGCAGACACTCTGAGCGTCGGCCCTCCTCGGCGCCCCTCAGTCTCCCCCTCCGCTACGCCCAAGTTCTGACCCCGGGGGAGGTTTCTCCCGGGGCAGACAGGTCTTCCTCCTCCGGAGTTGGGGGGTCCATAGAGGGATGACCAGGCCTGTTGATCAGGGTTGAATCTATTTCTCTGTGGGGACCTTCCTGCCGACCTAGGGACCAGGAGGGGAGGAAAAGGCTCCGTGTGACCCGGGGGGTAGGACCCGGAGAGCGCCTGCTGGACAGATGGCCTCCTGGTCTTGGATCAGCTTTTGTGAGGGGGAGGGGTCCGTATGACCTTAGGTATGCTTGCTCTGGAACCATAGGATTATTGGAGGTGGTCAGGGATTTTTAACTAATTTTTATGAGTAGACCAGAGGTGACATTAAAAGTCCAGGGTTGGAATAAATCTATAGGCCCACCCAGGGAGCATGTTTTGTATCCAGGACAAGCCTAGAGAGTTTCTGCATTAGGAGAGTGGGACTTGGGTGGGTAAAATGGTTTTTGGACCAGAGTTTGCCCGTGGCCTGTGTTCCTGTCGGGGCTGGAGGGTGCTTGTGTCAGGTGTACACAGTGTGCTTGGCCTGGTGGGTGCTCAGTGGGATTTCAGATGTCTTGTTTGCTAAACTGAAAGGTGTGTCACACTGTGAAAGAGAAGGGAAGCCTAGTGCTAATGCCGGGTTTTTGTTTGTTTGTTTGGTTTGGTTTTTTGTTTTTAACCATTTTACTGTTCCACAGACGATGGCTTTGGTTTATTTAGCAATTACCCCTCCCCCATCTCCCCTTTTAGCCAGGTTGGCCACTAAGCTCGAGTCTTAACCTCCCCAGTAGTTGGGACTTTTTCCGTTTTTTTTTTTCTGAGCACTTGTAGTATGGCTTATGACTGAACTAGGTTTTGGAGATACGGTGTCAACCAAAAAGACATCACTATTTTAGTGTTGGAGATCTTGGCCTAGAGACAAAGTCCGGTAATAAGAAAATATTTGACAACAAATACATGCTTTCGATGTGGTGAACAAAGCAATGAAAAATACCTGCTCTTGTAAAGATTTTATTCTACTGTGAGGGAAGACAATAAGCACAGCGCCTAATAAACATGGAATAGATTACAAAGCACCGGATACTAAGGGGGAAAAAAAGACAGAAAGAGACTCTGAAGTAAAGGAGGGTTTTTTGTTTTTAATTCTTTTTTTTTTTTTTTTGGTTTTTCGAGACAGGGTCTCTCTGTGTAGCCTTGACTGTCCTGGACTCGCTTTGTAGACCAGGCTGGCCTCGAACTCACAGAGATCCACCTGCCTCTGCCTCCCCAAGTACTGGGATTAAAGGCGTGCGCCACCACCTCCCGGCTGTTTTTTAATTCTTTGTAGATACAGTTTAACTATGTCTTCCTGACTGGCCTGTCTAGATCTTCCTGCCTCAGCCTCTTGAATGTGGGATAACTAGACCACAACACTCCTGGAATCAGTGAGAATTTAATTAATATTACAATAGCAGGGGCCCTAAGAACGATTCTGAGTGTGCCAGGGAGCCGCCCCCACCTGCACCCCGACCCCGTGTGTTTCAGGTCTTTCTTTTTGTAGTGGGGGAAATCAACCCTAAGGCCTCACTCGCTAAGCATAGATTCTGCCTTTGAGCCCCAGACGAGTGTTAGGAACGAAACTCTGAAGGAAATGGCAATATAAAACTTATAAACTCTGGTGAGATGAAGGGAAGAAAAAGGACGAGGAAGGAGAATGATTTGATCTGGGGGCTCAGTGAAGGCGTCCCTGAGGAAGCACCGTTACATTAGGTCACGACCCAAAGAGGGCTTAAGACTTAACCATGTGTGGAGCAGTACTCAGCTTGGCAACTTGGAGGAAGTGAAAGAGGTTCACGGGGCCAGAGGAAGAAAGAGAGGAGAGAGGGGAGGTTAAAGCCTGTGCTGAGCTGGGCCTGTCTGATCACCCAGCCTGGGGTGTAGGAGGCTTTCCCTCTTTAGTTTGGATTGAGTTTAGGGTAATTAGGGGTATTTGCATTTTTATGAGGCCTCTGGCCCCCAACTCTGTTCTGACTTAAATAAGGCAAGGATTTCTCTATTTAAAAGATCTCAAGTATGGAGGACATCCTGTCCTCTGTGAGTTCTTTACAGCTTTTAGGAAAGGAAAATGAAGTAGCATTTCAGAGTGTCTTCTGGGGGGGAGAACCCATTTGAATGAGTTTTTTTAGACATTACATTACTACTTTGTATACCTTAGGAGACCAGATTCTCATGTCCATTTTACAAGGAAACAGTCCAGAGGGTGAGGTGATGTGTCCACAATAACAGTTGTAACATGGCTGGATTTAAGCCTAGCTCGCCTGATTCCTGGGCTCGCGTGCTGGCTTTGGAGTCAGAAGTTTCCTCATCTTCAGTGCAAGTATATACTTCATAGAGTTATGCAGATCAAATTAAGCTATATAATATTTAGCACTTTGTCTAAATATTAGTTTCCTTAGCTAAAAAAAATAAAGAGCTGCTTCTTAGCTATATTGTGACTATTTCGGAAAATATTAAAAAGATCATTCAGTTTTGTTTTGTTTTGAGACAAGGTTTCTCTGTGTGGCTCTGGCTGTCCTGGAACTCTAGGCTGGCCTCCAACTCAGAGATCCACCTGCCTCTGCTTCCTGAGTGCTGGGATTAAAGGCCTGCGCCACCACACCTGGTGATGATTCAGTTCGTGAATTTTGTGTAACTAGCTGCTTACCCTCTTCTTTCCTCTTAGTACCAGTGCTGTGTTCCATATGATCAATCATTCCACATTGATATCTCACTTCGTGCTTTGATACTATGCTAGAAGTTACAAGTGAGAACTGTTAGATACCATCTTCTTGTCAGTAGAGTGTCTGGGAGAAGTCAATTATTTTAACAAGTGAGTTAAAATCTCTATTTAAGTTCTCAAATATAGAGGTGGTTAATGAGCTATTGGGAGCAGGTTGTGGGGCCCAGTCCTGTAATCCTAGCACTTGGAAGATAGAGGAAGGAGGAAGGAAGATCAGGAGCTCAGCTAGGTAGTGTTTGAAGCCATCCTGGGATATAAGAAGTTCTATAAATGCTTGGGGGGGGGGGAGGTGCTTCAGGGAGGAGGTGACTTCTGAACTGGTCTCTGGAGGAGGATTAGCAGTTTTGTGGGTTAGTAAGATTGTGAAGGACATTCGACATAGAACATGAAAGCACGCAGCTATTAGAGAGCTCATTGTCTGGAGATGAGGCTGGGAGACAGGGCTATGTGAGAGACAGGCCAAGAAGTGTATTTAATTCTATAAGCCGCGCTGCAGTACCAGAGGGTGTTAGACACGTACAACACACGCGTAGTTAGCCTGGGCAGCTTTGTCTGGGGGATGGGGGGGGGAGGGATGGGGGGGTGCCTGGGCTTCAGTATGTATTCCTAGCTGTGCAGACCAGAACTTGCGTTTAGTAAGATTTTCAGCTGATTCAGGTCAGGGAGACTGACTCATTAAGTAAACTTGGAGGAGACTGATGAGTAAATCTAAACTATTAACTGATCATGAAAATGGAACTGTAGAAGGACAGATGTTTCTGTCCTCTGGCCATTTTCCCTAGCTCTCTTCTCCTTTCTAGCTAGGACTAGGGAAGCTGACAAACTCCCTCCTCAGCTCCCATTTGCTTTTCCCAGGCTTCATGGAATGAACCATTCTCTCTGCATTAGTCTGTCTTCAAGCACTCCGCCATAGGGTTGATAGAGTGAACAGTGCTCTGTTATCTGCATGGGATCCTGTGCTTGTGAAACTTAAGAAAGAGGAACAATAACTTAAAGAAAGAAATACTGACAAGTTCAGGGCTAAACCAAGTTTGAGGCTAACCTGGCTGACATGAGACCTTTTCTTAGGCAAAAAAGAAAAGAAAAGAAAACAAAAAAAACCCCAACTCTTAGAACGAAAGGGCATACCATGAGAGAGGTTATTTAGAACTAGCCTAACAGAAAGTATATGCAGACTTGAATGGTGGGGTAGTTTGGGCTAAGCAGTAGTATGGGCATATGCATTGGAGTCATTCAGGAAGTAACCTAGACTGTAGAAAAGTTTTTTCTTTTTAAACCTCTAAAAGTTGGGGCTGCAGAGATGGCTCAGCAGTTAGGAGCACTTACTATTTTTATGGAGGACCTGAGTTCCCATATCCATAGGAGACAAGGACGCTCCTAACCTCTGTAATTCTCACTTCAGCAGCGCTGATGCTCTCTTCTGGCTTTTGTGGGTACCTGCACTCAGGAGCACATACCTACACTTAGACACATGAAAATACGCACACATAAAATGAAATCTTTGTAAAAGGAAATCTCTAACATTATAATATATATGTAGAAGAATTAGAGATACAGATAGGAATACAAAGGAAATAAAGCTTGCTGATAAATCCTATGTTCAGAACTATCTCTAACATTTATTTTATTTTTTGGCTTTTTTGTTGTTGTTTTGTTTAAGACAGGGTTTCTCTATGATAGCCTTGGCTGTCCTGACGCTCTGTAGACCAGGCTAGACTTGAACTGATCCTCTGCCTCCCAAGTGGTAGGATTACAAGCTTGGACCATCACCCCTAGGTTATTATTTGATATTTGTTTTGTTGTTGTTTGCTAAACTTGGGCTTGAGCCTAGGTCCTTTGTATGTGATAAACAAGCATTCTACTGCTGAGTTTCATTTCCTAGCCCTTTGGATATTTGTATTAGATCTTTATTTCCATCTCTAGTTTTGTATATATGTTTGTTTAACTTTCTTTTTCGTTATAAAAATAGGGACATTCTGAATAGTAAAGAATTATAAAAATTGGTGTCCATGAGGTAAACAGTTGTATGTACCTAAAACCTCTGTCTTTCTATTTATGGGTATCTGGTCTATTGTTGGCTTTAGAAATGTAGGATGTGCCAGGTGTGGTGGCGCACGCCTTTAATCCCAGCACTTGGGAGGCAGAGGCAGGTGGATCTCTGTGAGTTCGAAGACAGCCTGGTCTACAGAGTGATTCTAGGACATCCAAGGCTACACAGAGAAACCCTGTCTTGAAAAGCCAATAAATAAATAAATAAATAAATAAATAAATAAGTAAGTAAGTAAAATAAAAAAATTGTAGGATGTGATATCCATTAAGTAGTAGTAGTAGTTGTTGTTGTTATTATTATTGAGGCTTTTTTTTTTTTTTTGAGACAAGGTTTCTCTGTGTAGCCTTGGCTGTCCTGGACTCACTTTGTAGACCAGGCTGGCCTCAAACTCACAGTGATCTGCCTGCCTCTGCCTCCTGAGTGCTGGGATTAAAGGTGTACTAGGCCATTACATTTAAGAAAGGTTTTGTTTTTTTTTCTTTTTTTTCCAGCCAAATTCGCTCTTATTTTGACAGTAGGAAAGCATACTTTGGTATAACTTATCCGATGCATAATTTTATGCCTCCCAGAAAAGTAAATGACAGAGCTTCAAGTTTGATGTTGCCAATCAGTGTTTGCATTATCCTACTGTGTGACTTTACCATCTGCATTTCAGAATCTGAAGGTAATGGTGGTCCCTTATTCTGATTACAGTACTCCAGTAGACAAGTCAGAGTGTGATGTCTGTTCGTGGCTGTGAAAAGACTCACAAGGATGAATGAAGAGGAGTGAATATAAGTGATCCTGGCTAGGAGCTAACTGACTCCTTGTCTCAAGTGTGTGTGTGTGTGTGTGTGTGTGTGTGTGTGTGTGTGTGTGATGTCCACATGTCTGTAGCCTATATCTAGTTTTAAAACTTCCAGAGTTATTGGGGCTCCTGAAATATTCTGAAACTTTAAAATGTTTATTGAATTTTATTTTAATTTTTTGAGATAGTGGGTCTTTATATAGCCCTGGCTGTTCTAGAACTCACTATGTAGACCAGGCTGGCATCAAATGCAGAGATCTGCCTGTCTCTATTTTCCACCTGCTAGGATTAAAGGCATGGACTATCACATCTGGCTTTTATTTATTTATTTATTTTTGTTTGTTTGTTTTTTTTGGCTTTTCGAGACAGTGTTTCTTTGTGTAGCCTTGGCTGCCCTGGACTTGCATTGTAGACCAGGCTGGCCTCGTACTCACAGGGATCCACCTGCCTCTGCCTCCTGAATGCTGGGATTAAAGGCATGCACCATCACTGCCTGGCAGGCTTTTGTTTTTTTAACTGAAACTTTTTTGAGTAGTCCAGAGGTAGCTCTAAAAATCTTTCACAAAAAAATATAGACTCATGCAAAGAGGGCAAGAATTGCCTCAGGTCTAACCCAGCACAACAGTGTCCCTTCTGGGGGACAGATTCCTAGAGATCTTGCCTCAGAGGGGAGTGTGTATAGTTCTTACATTTTATTCTTTGTATTTTCTTCCTATCACTTGAATTTTATAAAGGCTTTAATAGCTCATCTTCACAAAAATAAGTATTCCATAGGTCTTCTTTCACAAATACTGAAGGCCTTGTAGCAGCCTGTGGACCAGGCTGGCCTCAAACTCAAGAGCTCTACCTACCTCTGCCTATGAGTGTGCCACCACTGCTGCCTTGAGGGCTTTCTAATTTGAACGATTCTAAAGAAATCAGTTTGTTTTTATGGTGTATCCTGGTTTCCAACATGGTCCAGGCTGTCTTCTGTGGACTCCTGGGCTCAGTCTTCCACATTTCCACATGGAAGATGCCAGAATCTTGAGGGTACAACTTAGAGCCCAGGTGACTACAAAGGAAAGGAATTAGTGTAATCCATGTGTAAGTTTAACATGCATTCCTAAGATTTCTCCTTTTCTGCAGGCTTGGCCTTTTTCAGCCCTTTTTGGCCTATTGGTGAGGTGGGGACTGTTTCTTCTTTTCAGTCTTTGGATGCAGGAATATTTTACCCACACTACCTGAGTGGGAGCCAGTGGGGTTGGCTGTGGCTTCACTTTATACCCTCATTTGCTGCAGTTCATAACTTTCCCCTTTCTGCCAATTCAGTTTATCAAGTCAAAGGTGTTAACTTGTGCAAGGCTAAGGGCAGAGGGAGACTGTAGCAATCAATTTTGAAGCTATGGGTTGGTTGTAACTACAACTCATGCTGTCTGAAAACAAAGCTAAGCCCAGCTCTGTCATTCCAGAGGAGAGGGGTACCCAGGAGTGGGCGCCAAGCAACTGTTTGTTTAGTTTCTTTTGGAAGGGATCTCTATTTTGGTGTGCACGTGTGTGCATGCATGCGTGTGTGTGTGTGTGTGTGTGTGTGTGTGTGTGTGTGTGTGTGTGTGTTTTGTTTGTTTTTTGAGACAGTCAATCTATATAGTCCTGGCTGTCCTAGAACTTGCTATGCAGACCAGGCTGACCTCAAACTCACAGAGATTCAGATTTGCATGCCTCTGCCTCCTCAGTGCTGGGAATAAAAACCTGCACCAAAATGCCTGGTTAATTTTTATTTTTTGAGGCAGAGTCACGTAGCCTGGGCTGGCCTCAAATCTCTATGTAGTGTATGCTAGTGTTGAACATTTGATTCTCTTGCCTCTTCCTCATCTGTGCTGGCATCACATGCACGCATCACATGCCCAGCTCCTTGTTTACTTTGTTTGTTTGTTTTCAAGACAGGGTTTCTCTGTGTAGCCTTGGCTGACCTGGACTCTGTCTGCCTCTGCCTCCGGAGACTTGTTTTGAGACAGTCTCACTATGTAACCCGTGGCGGCCTGAACTGTGCTGTGCCACTCCGGCAGTCCTCATATATGCAGTCCTCATGCCTCAGCCTCCCTGACCTGCTGTCACGGTTAGCTCTCACACCTCGCACAAGAATGTTTTACTTTTGCACCTGTACATCATTGCTAGGCAATCTATAGTCAGGTATGAAAAGTTTACCGTTGGCCCTGCCCAGAGCACTGAGCTTTGTAGGACATAAAAGAATCATGTGAGATGAACTTTGCCTTTAGGAGCTCTCTCACTGCAAGCAGTTACATAACAATTCACTTCTAAACCAGATGTTTTTTAAGGGGGCTTTTCTTTCTGAGGGTGGTGGTTATGTGCTACTCATTTGAGGTGGCTGAAGTCACCTTTGGAACATGTCTGGCACCCAAAGTAGAGCAACACCATTTGGAAGGAGATGGTGGCCCTCTTGCCTTGCCTTCTAGATGTTGGAATTACTATCATGAACTAGCACAACTGGCAGCTGTTACTGAATGAATGAATGTGTGTGCATGTGTGTGCTGTGTGCATATTATGCAGGTGGGGCGGGAGTGACATAGAGCTGGAAGCTGGAAGCTGAGAAGGAAGAAGAGATGCTCAGGGAAAACGAGAGCACTCTGGGTAGGAGTGGAGGTTGGACATGACTGAGTCTATTATTGTCTCCAGTGTTGTTTCTCATTTGTGGTGTAATGGGGAAGGCAGTGGTGAGGTGTTCCGAGAAGGTGAAGGAGCAGCTGCTGCAATGTCGGATCAGAAGACTTTGTCCAGGCCTAGATCTAAAGCTTCTGGAAAGCCCGGCCTTGGTGAAATCTGAGTGGTAGGCAGAAAGAAACTATTTTAGGTTTGTTTTGTTTGAGCTTAGTGATGAACTAGTGTTTGAGGGGAATTAGTCTCAGAGAGTCACACAAAGTGATTCTATAGGGAAAGACCAGAGGTGGCCAGGAATGAGACAACAGGACAAAGTCAGCAGACTTGGAAAGGAACAAATGGTATCAATGAGACTTGGTGATGGCATGGTGTCATCACCTGAGTGGTCTCGGACAAAGGCTTTTAGTGCGCCAACCTTCAACGTATCAGTGATTTCACACAAGTTTCTGAAGCAGATGAAGTGTGAAGAGGAAGTAGGAAGCAGAGCCTGTCTGAGGTGGATGGCGGTGGTGAGGGTTCAGCCCTTGTTGGTCTTATCTTTGACTGTTACCCAGAGAAGAGCCTGTCTGTTCTTTCTGATCGGCTGAGAGCAGTTTTCCGCAGGTGGAGCAAGCCTTTATCTGACGGCTCTAGGTACACTAGGGTGTTGTCTGACATCCAATGTTCCATCACCTCCTTCCAGGCTCACTTTCTATCTCCACATTGTTGTTTCTCAGGACAGACTATCTGACTCACAAACCCTTTAGAGGGATTAATTTGACTGAAAATGTTTGTTTCAAAATGGTTTCTGTTTCAGTAAGCTTTTTTAAAGATAGGGTCTCTGTATTGCAGGCTGCTTTCAAACCTGGAATCCTCCAGCCTCAGGCTCCCGAGTGCTGGTCAATGTATTTGGCATCAGGTTTTGAGATTGGTGGTTCTCATGTGCAAGGGTAGCTGTATACCAGGCACTCTTCTAAGCACTGGGAACATAGCAGAAATCATGATTAAAATATTTCCTTCATAGAACTTATTTCCTAGGAATTTGGGGACTTAGAGTCAATAAGAAAGAAGTACCGAATATGGAAGATGATGAGACGTATATAAAGGGAAATAAAGAAGGTGTGGTGGGTAGCTGGCTGTAGGGAGACAGATTTCTTTCTTTCTCTCTTTGATACTGGGTATTGAACCTGGGGTTTCCCATATGCTAGGTAGGCAAAGCCCATATTACTGAGCTACATCTCCAGGTCTGGGTTTATTTTATTTTATTTTTAAATTTTTTATTATTTTATGTGTATAGGTGTTTTGCCTGTGTATATGTTTATACACTGTATATGAGCCTGGTGCCTGCAGGGGCCAGAAGATGGGATTGGACCTGGACCTGCAATGTGAGTGCTTGGAGTTGAACTCATGTCCTCTGGAAGAGCATCCAGTACACGTACACACACCCCCCCCCCAATGTTTTTTGAGACATGGTTTCTCTGTGTAGCCTTGGCTGTCCTGGACTTGCTTTGTAGACCAGGGTGGCCTCAAACTTAGAGAGATCTGCCTGCCTCTGCCTCTCTGAATGCTGGGATTACAGGCTTGTGCTACCACATTTGAGCAGCCAGTACTCCTAGTCACTGAGACATTTTTCTAGTCCCTGGTTTTCTCATTTTATTTGTTTGTTTGTTTTTTGAGACAGGGTTTCTCTGTGTAGGACTGATGGTCTTGGAACTTTGCTCTGAAGACCAGACTGGCCTCCAACTCTGAGATCCACCTATCTCTGCTTGAGTGCTGGGATTAAAGGTGTGTGCCACCACTACCCAGTGGGTTTCTTTTTTTAAATGGAGAAGTTGGGGCTGGTGAGATGGCTCAGTAGGTAAGGTAGCTTGCAGAAAAGCCTAATGACCTTGAGTTCTGTCCTAAGGATCTACACGATAGAGGGAGAGAGCAGACTTCTGGGAGCCATCCTCAGACTTCTACTTATATTCTCTCTCTCTCTCTCTCTCTCTCTCTCTCTCTCTCTCTCTCTCTCTCTCTCTCTCTC
>OU015752.1:100226893-100251216 GCA_907169655.1 Acomys percivali
GTGGTTACTGTGGACACACTGGATGGAGCTCCTGTGGTTACTGTGGACACACTGGATGGAGCTCCAGTGGTTACTGTGGACACACTGGATGGAGCTCCTGTGGTTACTGTGGACACACTGGATGGAGCTCCAGTGGTTACTGTGGACACACTGGATGGAGCTCCTGTGGTTACTGTGGACACACTGGATGGAGCTCCAGTGGTTACTGTGGACACACTGGATGGAGCTCCAGTGGTTACTGTAGGCACACTGGATGGAGCTCCAGTGGTTACTGTGGACACACTGGATGGAGCTCCAGTGGTTACTGTAGGCACACTGGATGGAGCTCCCGTGGTTACTGTGGACACACTGGATGGAGCTCCAGTGGTTACTGTGGACACACTGGATGGAGCTCCAGTGGTTACTGCGGACACACTGGATGGAGCTCCAGTGGTTACTGCGGACACACTGGATGGAGCTCCAGTGGTTACTGTGGACACACTGGATGGAGCTCCAGTGGTTACTGTGGGCACAGTGGATGGAGCTCCCATGGTTACTGTGGACACACTGGATGGAGCTCCAGTGGTTACTGTGGGCACACTGGATGGAGCTCCCATGGTTACTGTCGACACACTGGATGGAGCTCTCATGGTTACTGTGGACATACTGGATGGAGCTCCAGTGGTTAGTGTGAACACACTGGATGGAGCTCCCGTGGTTAGTGTGAACAGAGCCTGTCAGCCCCTGTGATGGGAAGGCCTTAGGGCAGGGTCTTGTGATCTTGCCAGGGATGCTGGGAACCTTGCAGGTAACAAACAATCTTTTCAATTTGTATACCTTTTCTGATCTGATTACCTCATCTCTCTGGACCTCTGTTTCTTTATTTGTATTGTGGCTTAAATTTAATGGGTTCCTGGAATCTTTTTGGCTCTGATAGGCTTTTGTGTTTCTGATGTTGAAAAAACCCTCTAATCTAGAAGATATTCTAGAACAATGTTTTCTTATCCTAGTCTTACAACACCAAGATGTGTCATAATCATGACAAGAGCTACAGTGAATGTCTCAATACCACACTGAAGGAAAATTTGTGCCATGCTGGAAAGTGGGAAAAATAACTAGAGCTTTAGAGCTTTTAGTACAGGGCATCTTGGTCTTTGGAAGCAGGCAGGACCTTAGAGCTTCTGAGTACTAATTGTGGCTCACTTCCTGCTAAGTTTCTTGTCAGGTGAGGGTCAAGTTCTTACATCAGACCCATAGTCTGTGATTTCAGTGACTTGGCAGACTTTCAGCCTTGTGTCCTCTGCAGCCAGACTGTTTATTCACACCAGAGACTCACTGGTTAATAGGCTGGAGGCACGAAGGTTATTACCGAGGAGTGAGTAGCAGTCCATTCAGAGCTTGCTCATGACTAGACAACAGGCTGGATGCCTGCCTGCACCTCTTCAGCTCTCAGCCTCTGGCTTTTGTCCTAGTTTTGCTGTTACACTTTCTGTTAGTTTATGTTTTGTTTGTTTGAGATGGCAACTCATGTAGCCCAAGCTAGCTCCTCTCCACCCCTCCTGTGCTGACTGGGATCCCAGGCTTGCACTGCAACTCCTTGCCTAGTTTATGTCTTGAAATGTTAGGATCCAAACAAGAAAAGGAAAATAATCAAAAAATTAATTTTTCTGTTCCTTTCTGCAGATTGTGGTACCAGGTACCCTTCAACATTCCTATTAACATTATCTGTATCTCTACTTAGAATCTAAAATAAGCGTCGATCTGAAGAAGTAAAGGTAAAATGAAGTCAGGCTGGGAAATGCATGATGGAGTAAGACAAGGCAGAAGAAGCATAATTAGAAATTAAAGACATAGCCAGGCATAGTTGCACATGCCTTTAATCCCAGCACTCGGAAGGCAGAGGCAGGAGGATCTCTATGAGTTTGAGGCCAGCCTGGCTCCATGGCAAGGAAGTCACTTCCAGGTCAGCCAGGAAGAAAACAGAAAAAGAAATAAAAGAGATCAAGCCTTTTCCTTCTTCTTTTTCCCTCTCTAGAGAGATGTGTTTTATTAAAAACAGAACAAAACCAATGAGAGCAACAAAACCCTTTAATAAGAAAATACAATTAAATTTGATAGTAATTCAAGTTCTTAAACCTTTCAGGAAAGCTAACAGGATATATGCAAGGCATACAGGCAGCTGTAAATAGTTCTTTGGTGGCAAGTAAGTTTCACACAAGCTGCCCTAGTAATGATCACAATGAAGTTTTGCTTTCAAAAATGAGTCTCGGGCTGGAGAGATGGCTCAGAGGTTAAGAGCACTGTTCTTCCAGAGGTCCTGAGTTCAATTCCCAGCTACCACATGGTGGCTAACAACCATCTATAATGTGATCTGATGCCCTCCTCTGGCCTGCAGGGTTACAAGCAGGCAGTGCACTGTATATGGAATGAATAAATAAATCTCAAAAAAAAAGTCTCAGGCTGGGGAGATGGCTCAGTAGTTAAAAGCACTGGCTGGTCTTCTAGAGGATGACGGTTCAATTCCTAGCACTTATATGGCAACTTGGAACTGTCTATAACTCAGTCCCAGGGGATACAGCTTGTACTTTTGGCTTTTGAGGATATCATACATGTACATGGTGTACAGACATATACAGGCAAAACACTCATATGTGTAAAGAAAAAAAATTAAAACTGGGTCTTAAGGTATATACAGCAAGGAAAACATACAGACACTTTTAGTAATTTGAAACTAGCTTCCCTTCCCTTCTCTTCATTCCAGGGTTTCTCTATGTAGCCTTAATTGTCCCGGAACTCACTTTTATAGACCAGGCTGGCCTTGAACTCAGATCTACCCGCCTCTGCCTCCTGAGTGCTGGGACTAAAGGTGTGATCTGCCACGCCTGGCTAACAATCTGATCTTTAAGGGTACCCTACAAACTGAACATGAAAATATACAAATAATTTATAAAATAAGCTTTTGATCCTAGAAAACTACAGTGGGGCAAGCTCACAGGAGGACAACAGCAAGCACCTAACACTTTCCCTGAAGACTCAATCCCAGAAAGACAGTGACATTTCCACACCCAGCCACTTCTCCTTGGGGGAAGTCTGTTATGACTTGGTATGCATAGGAAGTAAAGGAGTACTGTCCTGCATTGTTCCAGTTCTTCCTTTTCCTTTTCTTTAATTTTCTCCAGTAGCAGTTTTCCTTTGGGTTAAAAAGTTGAACTCCAGGCCGGGCGTGGTGGCGCACGCCTATAATCCCAGCACTCGGAAGGCAGAGGCAGGTGGATCGATGTGAGTTCAAGGCCAGCCTGGTCTACAAAGTGGGTCCAGGACAGCCAAGGCTACACAGAGAAACCCTGTCTCAAAAAACCAAAAAAAAAAAAAAAAGTTGAACTCCAAGGTTTGGAGTCATTAACTTTTATTGAAATAGCACTGGGAAAATGAGAACCTAGAAAAGCCAGATTCTGTATCCTCAGGCCAATGGCAGCGCATTTTCCTCCCAAAACAAAGATTTTTTTTTCCTAATAAAATAAAAAACCCCTGAAGCCGGTCGTGGTGGCGCACGCCTTTAATCCCAGCACTCGGGAGGCAGAGGCAGGCGGATCGCTGTGAGTTCGAGGCCAGCCTGGTCTACAAAGTGAGTCCAGGACAGTCAAGGCTACACAGAGAAACCCTGTCTCGAAAAAACAAAAAAACAAAACAAAAAAATAATAAAATCCCCTCCCCCCCATTTGACAGACCTTCATATAGCCTAGGCTGTCCTTGGACTCCCAATCCTCCTTTCTCTGCCTCTCAAGTCCTCAGATGACAAGTGTGCCTCATCATACATGATTTCTTTCCTTTTTGCCATTTATTCATTCATTCATTTATTTATTCATTTATTTACCTATTTTGCTTCCCCACCCCCAGCCCCAGACAGGCTTTTTCTGTGTGTAGCCCTGGCTGTCCTGGAATTTACTCTATAGACTAGGCTGGCCTCACAGAGATCTGCCTGCCTCTGCCTCCCTGAGTGCTGAGATTAAAGGTGTGTGCCACTACTGCCCAGCAATAACAACAACAACAACAACAACAACAACAATTTATTTTTATTATTTTATAATAATTAAATATTAAATTTTATATTATTGTTGTTGTTATTATTTTGATTTTGATTTTTTGGGACAGGGTTTCCCTGTGTAGCCCTAGCTGTCCTGGAACTTTCTCTATAGACCAGGCTGGCCTTGAATTCAGAGATCTGCCTGCCTCTGCCTCCCGAGTGTGAGTGCTAGGATTAAAGACATGCACTGCCACCACCTGGCAGCAGTTATTATTTGTTTATTTAGACTTTTACATTTTATGTGTATGAGTGTTTCGCCTGTACGTATGTGTGTGTACCATGTGTGTGCCTAGTCCCTGCAAAGGTCAAGAGAGGGTGTCAGATCTGGAACTGGAGTTACAAACAGTTGTGAGGCACCATGCTGGTGCTGTGAACCAAGCCTGGGTCTTATGGAAGAGCAGCTAGTCCTCTTAACTGCTGAGCCCACTCTCCAGCCCCTTTCCTGTTTTTACACACAGGCTCTATCTGGCTATGCAGTTCAGGCTGGCCTTCAGTTTTCCTGCCTCAGCCTTCTGAATGCGGCATTTTAGGTACACCATCACTCCCTGTTCTCATTCTGTTATTTTTGAGGACTAATAGACCATTAACTAGTATTTCAGAACACTGGCCAAGTAAAACTGAATCTTGGGGGTGGCCAAGCATTAACAGTTTCCAAAGTACGCAAGGTAATCCTCAGTTCAGCAATAGTTGAAAACCACGTAATTAAAAAATGCGCTGCCGACTGTTCTCATGTCTTCCTTCACGCTCATCAGTAGGCCAGTGGGTGCCACCTCAGCCCTCTCCCCACCTATGGTTTCCCAGCTTCCAGTTCCCTCAGTGCCTGAAGAGCTTCCTCAGCCTCAGTGGGTAGTGTCCTGAGCACTGGAGCGGGAGCTGTGGGCAAAGCTGCCTTACTGTTTCCTCTGTCCTCTGCATGCATTTCCTGTTGGTGATCTGGAGGGGATGAGGGGACGCCTGCCTGTCACTGAGAGTGCGGTGAATACTGAGGTGGCTCTGTGGGTGGTTGCTACATTTTACACATGGGAAACAGGCACATAGGTATAGGTGCTCCCTCCAGGTCACATGGCTAACTAGCTGCCAGTGGGATGTTAATCTAGGCAGAGCCTATGCTCTGAACCATCGGGCGGACATAGGTAGAGTGGAGCAGGTCTGGGGCTGGAAGTTTCGCCTTTATGGGACCAGCTTTGAATTTAGAGGTTTTCCTCAGAGTTGTACTTATGCTGGGATGGTTGTTACCAGTTACTAATTTTCTTAAATTCTTTCCTTACTTTAACATTTATCTTTAAACCCATTTAAAAAGCATTTTGTTTTTCTTCTTTCCATAGGTGGTGATTGGACTCTAGACCATGTGCCTAGGTAGTTTTTCCTTTCTCCGCAGCTCTGCTCCCCCAGCAACGCTCACCACACCCTTGTTTTGAGAACCTCACTAAGGTATGATGTCTAGGTTGACCTGAGCTGGCCTTGAAGAGCTGAGTCTGGCTACAAGAGAGCTTTTATTTTTCCTGGGGTTTCATTTTGGTGGTAGAATACAACAAAATCTCCTAATTTTTAAATGTGTAGTGACATTAAGGAATTCCAGTTAAGCAGCCGTCACCACCACTCATCACCCAGCTCGCCCGTCGCACAGCGAGCGCCCTGTCTCTGTCCCCGCCATCTTGGCAACATTCATTCTACTTTCTGCTTTGGAAATGTCATGTAAATGGAATCGCTCAATATTTGTCTGACTGTATCATCACTAATATAATGTCTTCAAGGTTTGTTCATATTGTAGTGTCTCTGAATTTCCTTGTCTCCCCCACTTTTCCTTCCTTCCTTCCTTCTATCTTCATTCCTTTCCTCCTTCTTTCCTTTCTTCAGTGATATGAACAGACTACAAGACTATCTGTGCTAGGCAAGCATTCTACCACTGAGTTATGTCCCTAACATCCATTCTTTTTTGGGTTAAATAACATTCCATTTTTATATATTTTACATTTTATCTGTTCATTCATTGATAGATACTTGGTTGCCTTACCTTTGGGTATTGTAAATGTGACTGCTATGAATGAACATGTAAATATTTTGAGGTCTTGGAGGCGTGCGGGGGGCGGGAGGGAGTGCAGAGGAATGTGGTTATTTTGAAGCAAGCTCTTGCTATGTAGCTCAAGCTAGCTTGGAACTTGACTTTCCTGCTTCAGCCTCCTTAATACTGAGATTAAAGGTCTGCATTCTCATGCTTGGCTCATATGCCTGAAATTGTATTTCTGGGCTATTTGGTACTCTTAAATTTTTTTAATATTTGTTTTATTTGCATTGGTGTTTTGCTCTCATGTATGTCTGTGAGAGCGTGTTGGATCCTCTGGAACTGGAGTTACAGACAGTTGTGAACTGCCATGTGGTTGCTGGGAATTGAACTCAGGACCTCTGGAAGAGCAGACAGTGCCCCTAACCGCTGAGCCATCTCTCCAGCCCCTAAAAATTTTTTTTGAGGAATTTGTCATAGTGGCAATACCATTTATTTGTTTGTTTATTCATTTACTCATTGGTTCATTTATTTACTTATTTGGTTTTTCAAGACAGGGTTTCTCTCCATAGCCCTGGCTGTCCTGGAACTCCCTCTATAGACCAAATTAACCTCAAAATTAGAAATCCTGCCTCTGTCTCCTGAGTGCTGGGAGTAAAGGTGTGTGCCACCACCGCCCAGCATCAATATCATTTCTATTTCTTCTAGCAATGCACAAAGCTTCCATTTTTCACACATTCTTACCAAGGGTTGTTTGTTAGTTATTATTATTATTACAATTTATCCTGATGGGTGTAACTTTTGGACTTACCTAGTTTGACCTATGGAGTTTAGGCAAGGGACTATTTTCCTGAAAGATAAATGCTATAGAAAATAATTTGATTAAAAACTTCACTCAGAGCCGGGCACAGTGGTGCATACCTATAATCCCAACACATGGGAGGCAGAGGTAGGCAGATCACCGTGAGTTCGAGGCCAGCCTGGTCTACAAAGCGAGTCCAAGACAGTCAAGGCTACACAGAAACCCTGTCTAGGAAAACCAAAAACCAAAACCCAAAAAACCTTCACTCAGTTAACAGTTGGTAACCAGTCTTGTTGCATTTATGTACTCCCCTGCTCTCTTTCTCCCGTTTTTTTGTTATTTTGAGACAAACTTCGCCATCTACTTTTTTGTTTTGTTTTGTCTTTCGAGACAGTTTCTCTGTGTAGCCTTGGCTGTCCTGTACTTGCTTTGTAGACCAGGCTGGCCTAGAGCTCACATCCTCCTGCTTCTGCCTCCTGAGTGCTGAGATTAAAGATGTGCGCCATCACATCTGGCTAACAGAATTGAGGTGCCGGTGGTCAAGCCCAGGGCCTCATTTTTTTATTTTTGAGATAGGATTTTACTATTTTACTCAGGCTACCTTCAATCTCCTGCACCCAGGTTAACCTTCCTGCCTCAGCTTCCTGAGTAGCGGGGACCACAAGGTTCATACCAATGCATCCAGCTAACATCAGGACCCTTACCATCCCATTTGTCTGATGATAGAAAGGTACATAGTGATATGCCATTACACATATTCTCTGATATTCCCTTACACCACTGGTTCTCAGCCTTCCTAATGCTGTGATTCTTTAATACAGTTCCTCATGTTGTGGTGACACCCACCTATGAAAGTATTTTTGTTTATTTTTGAATTTTGGTTTTTCAAGACAGAGTTTCTTTGTGTAGCCTTGGATACCCTTGAACTCACTCTGTAGACCAAGCTGGCCTTGAACTCACAGAGATCCTCCTGCCTCTGTCTCCTGGGTGCTGGAATTAAAGGTGTGCCACCACTACCTAACTCATAAAAATATTTTTATTGCTAATTCATAACTGTAATTTTGCTACTTTCTTGCGGATGCAGTTTAGAGTAGAGTCTGACTGTCCAGGTCTCTGAAGAGAACAGAGGTGACTGAAGGAGGGAAGAAAGGAAGAAATGATTGATGGCACATGGAGTAGAGAAGAGAGGAGGATGGGAAAGGGCAGGCCACACTGTTTCCTAGCCTTCTGGTCTGGTAGGACACTTCTAATTTGGATTCTTATTGTTCTCAGGCTGTGTGTTGGGCAGTGGCACTGAGCCACATTTCCTGATAGCTAGCCACGATATCACATAAATGAAGCACCCATGTAGTGCACTGTTTTTTGTGGTCACTTAGTGGGGCTCTTCATCTGTTTTCTGTTGCTGTAAGAGAAAAATCATAGACTGAGTTATGCATAAGCAATAGTTGATTTGGCTCATGGTTCTAGAGGCTGGAAATTCCAAGGTTAAAGGGCCATATCTCTATTGGTGGCCTTTGTGCTATATAAGATGAACTAACAGGCATATATGTGAGACAAAAATATTTGGCTGAATCACCATATATATATATTTTTAACTAAGAACCACCCCTGCCTTAATTATCCATTCATGAGAGCAGAACTCTTAAGACCTAGTCTCCTCTCAAGAGCCTCACCCCCAGATCACCTGTACTCCCAGCCCTTAGGTGGTAGAAGCGGGAGGATTAGGAGTTCAAGGTCGTCTTTGGCTGTAAGAGACCTTGTATCTCCTTAACCCCAAAGGGAAAAAAAAATCAAGTCCTACCCCTTAATTCTGTCACTATAGTCATTACATTTTAATGTGAGTTTTGAAGGAAACATTCAAAGTATTTTGTTTGTTTTTGAGACAAGGTCTCATGTAATTCAAGCTGGGCTTAACCTCCCGAATATTTACTGTTCCCATCCCCTAAGGGGTTGCAGACACGTATCTCCACATCAGGCTTACATTAAGAAACAAAACAAAGCTGAGCATGGTGTCACACGCCTTTAATCCAAACACTTGGGAGGCAGAGGCAGGTGGATCACTGTGAGTTTGAGGCCAGCCTGATCTACAAAGTGAATCCAGGACAGTCAAGGCTACACAGAGAAACCCTGTCCCCCACCCCCAAAAGAAAAGAAAAAACCCCCAAAATATACACACACGAGCCGGGCGTGGTGGCGCACACCTTTAATCCCAGCACTCAGGAGGCAGAGGCAGGCGGATTGCTGTGAGTTCGAGGCCAGCCTGGTCTACAAAGTGAGTCCAGGACAGCCAAGGATACACAGAGAGACCCTGTCTCGGAAAAAAAAATATATATACACACACATAAACATTTATTTAAATTACTTAGTATGCGTGTGTATGCACTTGCTGTGGTGTGTGTGTGTGTAGACAAAGACAATTTTGGGGAGTTGGTTCTTTTTATCATGTGTGTCCAGAGGATCAAACTCGTGTTGTCAGGCTTGGCAGTTTTTACCAAAGCCATACAGAGGGGTGGATGGTGGAACAGGGTGCTCAGTTCTGACTCAAGTTATTTTGCTAACAAGCAGTTCTAATTGACCATTTTTTATTTGTATTTCCAACTTAAAGTGAATGGCTTTCCTGCAGTATAGTCCCATTGTAAGCTGAGGAACATCTGGGCATGTGTCAGAGGGCAGCTGAGAAAAGCCCCTTCTTTCACGAGTGCCTGCTCCTGTGGCAGCCACAGAGGTCCCCAAGGCTAGCAGCATGTCCTTGTGTTCCTGCAACATTTCAGCGTTGGAATCTTTGCAACTCTTGTTTGCTTGTGGTCGATGAGCTAAGTAAAGGACAGCCTCAGAACCACCAAATAGCAAGGAGTCCTTACGGCCTTGGCACGGTGCTTACAAAGTTCAGTGGGAGGGATTCTTTAAGATAGGTGTGAGCAGGATTACTGTCTCCTTTTCTCTCAAGTGTCTGATTCTATTCTCACAAGTGTAATGCCCAGGTAGTGCTGGGATCTGTTTGCAAGTAAGGCAAGGTAAAATAAGTGCAGATTACAAAGTGTCAGGTTTTATCTCTCTCTATCTTTGTTATCTAGCCCTAGTTTCTGCTTCTCAGTCTGCTCAGACTATATTTTTTTTTTTAAAGACTTGTTTATTATGTATACAGTGTTCTGCCTGCATGTACACCTACACACCGGAAGGGGGCACCAGATCTTGTTATAGGTGGTTGTGAGTCACCATGTGGTTGCTGGGAATTGAATTTAGGATCTTTGGAAGAGCAGACAGTGCTCTTAACCTGAGCCATCTCTCCAGCCCCAGACTATTATTCTTACTCCCTCCACTTTCTTTTTTTCATTTTAATTTGATGATGATGATGATTTTGGTTTTTCGAGCAGGGTTTCTCTGTATAGCAGCCCTGGCTGTCCTGGAACTCTCTTTATAGACCAGGCTGGCCTTGAACTCACAGAGATCCGCCTGCCTCTGCCTCCTGAATGCTGGGATTAAAAGGTGTGCACCAGCATACCTGGCTTTTTATTTTATATGTATGGGTGTTTTGTCTGCATGTGTATCTGTATGCCATGTGTGTGTCTGGTGCCCTCAAAAGCCAGAAGAAAGTCTTTTATCCCCTGGAACTAGAGCTATAGATAGTTGTGTGTCTGGGTCAAATACTAATCAAACCTGGGTCCTCACCAGTATGATGTTTCAGGCCTGTAATCCCAGCACTTGAGAGGCAGAGGCAGGTGGATTGCTGTGAGTTCGAGGCCAGACTGGTCTACAAAGTAAATCCAGGACAGCTAAGGCTACACCGAGAGACCCTGTCTTGAAACAAACAAACAAACAGACACCAAACTTGGGTCCTCTAGAAGAGAAGCCAGTGCTTTTAATCATTGAGTCATCACTCCAGCCCTTGTTTCATTTTCTTGTAACACAGAAGTTTTATG
Organism: Acomys percivali; assembly: GCA_907169655.1. NCBI lineage: Eukaryota > Metazoa > Chordata > Mammalia > Rodentia > Muridae > Acomys > Acomys percivali. The sequence continues at coordinate 100,237,681 of OU015752.1, forward strand.
GTGGTAAAACGCACACATATTGTGCATAATTTAGTGGGGTTTGGTCTTCTAATAGAATTGTATTCCCTTATGATTCAGGATCAACCTGTGCCTTCGTCCTAAGTCCTAGCTCCTAGCTCTTAGAGCTAGTCTTTTGTCTCTACTGGCTTCTCACTGATTTCACCCTCAGACACATCTCTTGGATGATCCTGGGACCTTGGCCAGTAGGTGTTTTTTCACTGATGAAATATTTAGATTTAATCAGTTTCTGTAGGGATCCAGGATTCATAGACAAGGGCTATTTCAGGTAGATGCTTTCCTACTCACAAGGCCTATCGCCCCTTACAGCCTTTCTTTATGAAAGTTTCAGGGGTTAAGGCTGTAGGCAAATGGTAAAGCTGGTAATAAACTTACCTGGGAATTTGTGACTATCCTTGTATAATCTCAGCTGTGGACAAATAATCTTGTGAAATTCTAATGGCGGGTCACCTTCTAGTAAACACAGTGGAAGCAAATTTGAGTAAATAATTGAGTAATTATTGTTACTCAAATAAGGAAATAAATGGTAATATATGTTCAATGGTCATAAGTGCTGTGGAGGGGGAAAAAGGTAGAATAAAGGCTGGGGATAAGGGACAGGGGTGGCCATGGAGAGCACCTACACAGATCAAAGTCTGTCGGACATGAGGAAGTGACCCACAGAGACCTAGAACAAGAACCTTTCTTCTCCTGTCTTCATTGTCTTTTCGTCTTGTCTCTCCGTGTAGCCCAGGCTCCTGAGTTATGGTGTTATGGGTATGCACCACGTGGGCAGGAGTTGTAAATCAGAGAGCGAGGGAAATGTACAGGTGCTGAGGAGGAACATGGCCAGAATGCTTGAGGACTGGTAAGGAGATCTATGGGTGCATGATAAACTTGATGAGAGCACCTTATGGGAAGACATGCCAGTGAGCTCCAGCATGCCGTCTGGGCAGCAAGAAAGACTATATTTTACTCAGGGTGAGACAAGATGGTGCTGGAACAGGTTGAAAGGAGGGTCTGACTTACATTTTCTCCCCCGCCCCCTCCCGAGACAGGGTTTCTCTGTGTAGCCTTGGCTGTCCTGGACTCACTTTGTAGACCAGGCTGGCCTCACTCACAGTGACCGCCTGCCTCTGCCTCCCAAGTGCTGGGATTAAAGGTGTGCGCCACCATGCCTAGGCCTGACTTACATTTTCAAAGAAGTATTTGGCTGTTAAGTTGACCACGGCTGTTATAAGCCAGAAGAGAATTCAGGCCATGGTAGAAATCCAGGCGAGGTAGTGGTTAGATTGGATGTATCTTAAAAGTATAGTGCATGGTATTTGCTTGTGGACTAGGTGGGAGGTATGAAGGAAAGAAAAAATTTGACCTGAGCACCTGGAAGGATCTGGGTAAGGATGAGTGTAAGAGGAAATCGAAGTTGCTATTAGGTCCTTTAGATATAAGGTGTCTGTTAGACATCCAAGTAGAGTGCCAAGTCTAAAAGTGCCAATTAATAATTTAATGAGTTCCTACCGAGGGCTTGTAAAGGCAGGAAAGCAAGTATTTTACTGAAACTAGCTGTAATAATGGTAGAGAATTATGCCACGGGGGATAGTAAGGAAAACAAAGGGAGCTAGGGTGACTTCTGTAGGAATCTCATACCCTCAGTATGCCTATAGCAGCTGGTATGAGCTTCAGGGTAGGGTCTGGGCCTTCAGCTTTGTGTCTCTTTGGTAACCTGTGGATAAACCTAGTTTTGTTTTGTTTTTTTTAATGTGTAATCAAGAGGTTGGGCTAGAACAGTGTTCTAGAAACAACTAGGAAGCTTTGAGCCAGACCTATTGAGTCAGAATTGCTGTGCCTGGAACCTGAGCATCTGTTTTAGTCATTTGCATTTTGTTATTATTACTACTTTATTATTTTACATGTATTACATTTTATTTATTTTTGTGTGTGCACATGCCATAGTTCATGTGTGGGAGGCAGAGAACAACGATTAAGACTTGTTTATCATCTTGCCCCATGTGGATTCTGGGCCTTGAACTCAGGTCCTCCAGCTTGGTGGTTGGTGTTTTTACCCGCTCAGCTTTCTTGCTGGCCCTGTTAATTTTACACTTTACAGGCAGACCAGCAGCAGTCTACAGCCACTTGGAAGCCACCAGACATGATAATTTGGGAGATTCTCTTTCATTCTTACGTCCTATGTAATGCCTATGCCTGCCTGGGTCTATTGGAACAGCTATTTCTTATCTACCTAAGGCTGAGACTCCTTAGGCTTTTTGTTTTGTTTTGTTTTAATTGTTTGAAGGACAGGTGTCTCATGGAATGAAGCATTAGCCAGTCACTCAGAACATCTGTGATTTTGGGTCACTTGACCTATAAGCAAGTCTAGATTATGTCTAGGAGAGTTGTAATATGTGTATGGAAGGGTCTGTTTATCTACCTTAATTGTTTATTAGCTGTGCATAAATTTGCTCAGCAGTTGTAGCCTTGTCTGTTTAAGAACCCAGAGGTCCTTAAGGCTAGTTTAATTTTACATTTTAATCAAAGTCTAGCAGCATAGTGGGGAGAAAAGCCAGTTCCTATGGTTCATGATTCTTTAGTATTTCTTTTTTTTTTTTTAAGATTTATTTATTATTATGTATACAGTATTCTGCCTGCATGCACACCTACACACCAGAAGACGGCACGAGATCTTACCATAGATGGTTGTGAGCCGCCGTGTGGTTGTTGGGAACTGAACTCAGGACCCCTATAAGAGCAGGCAGTGCTCTCAACTGCTGAGCCATCTCTCCACCCCGATTCTTCAGTATTTCAGCTGTACCATTCCTAGTCTGTGACTTGGTTCTGAGTCCAGATAAATATGCAGCAACACTTCACCTCCCACTCCCGTCACACACATTTCCTTTAATCTAGCTAGTGATTTTGCTAATTTCCTTTGAACACCATCCATGAAAGCAATGTCTCTCTGACCAATCTCCTTCCAGAGTCCAGGCTGAAACTCATGTAGGTCTTGCGAACAATGATGTGTTCTTGAGCCTGCTTGGTCACTCTGCCTTACCTTTGTCATCCAGGTACAGGAGTTTCTCTGTCTTGTCCCTACCTCAACAGTCGTTTGTTTGTTTTTCGAGATAGGGTTTCTCTGTGTAACCCTGGCTGTCCTGGAACTCACTATGTAGACCTGGCTTGCCTCAAACTCAAGATCTGCCTGCCTCTGCCTCCTGAGTACTGAGATTAAAGGGAAGTGCCGCCACCACCTGGCTAAATATTCTTAACCATTATAAGCAATCATTGAACATTTGTGGAGTCAGTATGTAAATTGGTCATTATGTTCTGGGGGCAGAATCAAGAGTTCACCAAGTGGTAAGAAACATTTCTTTCCTTCTTCCTTGCTTCCTTCTCCCTCCCTGCTGCCCTACCATCCCACAAATCATAGCACATTTTGAAGCTAACTTAGTTTTGTGGTCCTAAAGTAGTCCTCCCTCCCAGACAGGGTTTCTCTGTGTAGTACTGGCTGTCCTAGACTCACTTAGTAGCACAGGCTGGCCTTGAACTCAAAGAGATCCACCTGCCTCTGCCTCCTGAGTGCTTGGATTAAAGGCATGAGCTACCACATCTGGCTACAGTAGTCCTAGTTCATGACAACTTCCTGTGTCAGTCTGCAGCAGTGTGAGTTTCTCTGCCCTGTTAAACAGACCATATTAGTAAATATCTATATGAAGCTTTTCTTAATGCTTTTGGAGTACCTCAGCCTCCTTGATATCCTGTTGCATAACTTTTATTATATTTTCATTATTGGATTTAGTATTGCCAAGAAATGGGTTTGTAGCTGGGCGTGGTGGCACGCGTGCCTTTAATCCCAGTACTCAGGAGGCAGAGGCAGGCGGATCTTTGTGAGTTTGAGGCCAGCCTGGTCAACAAAGTGAGTCTAGGACAGCCAGGGCTATTACACAGAGAAACCCTGTCTCGAAAAACAAACAAACAAACAAAAAATAAATGGGCTTGTTTGTTTGTTTCAATACAAGGATTCTCTGCATAGCCTTGGCTGTCCTCGAACTCACAGAGATATAATACATTTTATTATATTTAACATGTGTGTGTGTGTGTGTGGGGGGTGTATTGGCTTTGTGGGTCCCAGGAATCAATTGAGGTTATCAGGCATGGCAGCAAGTGTCATAACCTGCTGAGCCATCTTGCCAGACCAGAAATTTTTCTTTTTTCTTTTTGGTTTTTTGAGACAGGGTTTCTCTGTGTTATCTTGGCTGTCCTGTACTCATTTTGTAGACCAGGCTGGCCTTGAATTCACAGTGATCCACCTTCCTCTATCTCCCAAGTGCTGGGATTAAAGGCGTGGACACCACACCCGGCTTTGAATCCAGGTCCTGAAACATGCTAGGCATACCCTCTTCTATAGAGGTACTCCGCCCTGTATATGAAGTCTTATATGTAGCCCAGCCTAAGCTTCTTCTCTCCATTCTCTTGCCTCAGCCTTCCCAAGAGGCGAGGAGTGCATCTGCACTCCTGCACTAGCTGTCTGACCTAGCAAACCCCTGAAGCATTTCCGTGGGAGAACAGTGCTTATTCTGATGTAATACTTCTTCAAGCCCCTGTCATTTTCGGGTGGAGGACACTGGTCTCCAATAAACCGTTTATTCTCTATCAACCACTGCTCCCTTCTCCCACACGCTTTCCCCAGCACTGCAGAAGGACCAACTGTCCTACCTTTCTTCAGCTTTTTTCCCCTTAGGCATTGGACGACTGGAAGAAAAAAGGAGGGAGGGAGCATCTGAAGCAAGCGTCCCAAAGGCATTTATTCATAGTTATCTGGCCCCACAGATCAGTTCACTGCCTGTTGTTCATGGACTCCAGCACCTAGTTCAGGAGACAAACATCTGTTCTGTTTAAAACCTTAATCATAATGCCAATAGATACTTAAAGTTATACTATATTGTTATAATGTGACAATACTTTTTGTATTAGTCTTTTTTAAAGTTAATGAGTAATATTTTTTGTTTCTGTGTAGATACTTGACCATGTTTTTGTTGAATGCATAATAGTCAACTATTTAACTATTCCCCATTAGTAGGTGTTTAGTCTAGGCCTGGAATCTTCTATGTAAGAAAGTATGACATTGAACTTGTGGTCCTCCTGCTCTTTTCTTTTCTTTTCTTTTTTTTTTTTTTTTTTTTTTTTTTTTTTGGTTTTTCGAGACAGGGTTTCTCTGTGCAGCCTTGGCTGTCCTGGACTTGCTTTGTAGACCAGGCTGGCCTCGAACTCACAGCGATCCACCTACCTCTGCCTCCCGAGTGCTGGGATTAAAGGCGTGCGCCACCACCGCCCAGCCCTCCTGCTCTTTTCACCTCTGAGTGCTAGAATTATCAGTATTCTTTACACACTTGGTTCACACACCCCCACCCCCACACTTGATTTGGTCCTGGAAGGAGACTGACAAAGTCCTTCTGTAGATACTATTACCCAGATGAAAGGAATCCATTCCTCAGCCTTAAGAATAATTCTCCAAAACTACAGATACTGATATAGAGGTGTAGTCTTAAATATAAGTATGCTTACATGAATGTTTAAGGTGATGAGATTATTAGCAAGGGTTTTTGTTTATATATATCTGGGCTCATAAATATATATGTGTTCTATCTGCATGTACACTGACATTCCAGAAGAGGGCATTAGAGGGTATAGATGGTTGTGAGCCACCGTGTGGTGGCTGGGAATTGAACTCAGGACCTCTGGAAGAACAGTCAGTGCTCTTAACCACTGAGCCATCTCTCCAGCCCTTCTTTTTGGTTTTTTGAGACAGGGTTTCTCTGTGTAGCCTTGGCTGTCCTGGACTCACTTTGTAGACCAGAATGGCCTTGAACTCCGCCTGCCTCTGCCTCCTGAGTGTTGGGATTAAAGGTGTGCACCAGCACACCCGACTAAGTGCACTTATTCTTGAACAGGATCCCAGTTGATTTGTATAGCTCTCACATAGTGGCCCACAACCTCCCATAATGAAATCCTATGTCCCCTTACAGAAGCAGTAGACTCACATATGATGCACAGTCGTACATTTGATCAAAACACTCATATACATTAAAAAAGATTTAAAAGAGGTTTTAGAGCCAGGTGAAGTGGTACATGCCTCTAGTCCTAGCACTTGAGAAGGCAGAGGCAGGTGGATCTCTGTGAGTTTGAGGACAGCCTGGTGTACAAAGGGAGTCCAGGACAACCAAGGCTACACAGAGAAACCCTGTCTTGAAAAACCAAAAAGGGAGGGGGTTTAATAGCAGCTAGGCGTGATGGTACATACCTTTAATTCCAGCATTTGGGAGGCAGAGGCAGGTGGATCTTTGTGAGTTTGAGGATAGCCTGGTTTACATATTGAGTTCCAGATCAGCTAGGGCTATATAGAGAGAGACCCTGTCTCAAAAAGAAGGAGAAGGGAAGTAGGGAAAAAAAGAAGAAGAAGAAATGGAGAAAGCACAGAGAGAGGAAGAGAAGTGGGGAGAAGAGAGAAAATATATATATAAACATGAGAATATGTACAGAAACATTCAGTAAAGATCTTTAAAGACTCTGGGCAGTGGTTTGCAGAGGACTCTAGGCACCGTCTGTTCCTGATATTTGTGTGTGTTAAATATGTTAGCCACCCAGAGGATGAACATATGCCAGTGAGCTATAGGTAGGTAGTGAGGGCAGAGTTGATGGGGAGATGTGAGGGGCATGGCTCAATTGGATAGAAGGGCACACTCTCTTTTTCTTTTGGTCATGGTGTCATGAGACCAGCCAGAAATCTGAAAGTATTGAGGGTTAAGACCTTCCAGGCTTGTCATTACGTATAAGCTTCTCCTTTTAAACCTCTTAGGGTGAAACTCAGGTATATGACTTCCTAGTGTAGAAGGTGAAGATCTGCAGGGGTGGGCCAGCTGCATATGTGCATTAGTGTGACAAGTATTCTAAACAGATGATGCAGGACAGTTCAGGGAAGCCCTGGTGGTCATTGATTCTATTCCTTGTTTCTCTTGTAGCTCTTGTCAGCATCCAGCCATGGGGGATATGAAAACCCCAGATTTTGATGATCTTCTGGCTGCCTTTGACATCCCAGATCCCACAAGTCTTGATGCCAAGGAGGCCATCCAGACTCCTAGTGAGGAGAATGAGAGCCCCCTGAAGTCTTCCGGCATGTGTATGGATGAGAATGTGTCCTTGTCTCACTCAGGATCAGCCCCAGATGTGCCGGCTGTGAGTGTCATAGTCAAGAACACCAGCCGCCAAGAGTCGTTTGAAGCAGAGAAAGACCACATTGCTTCCAGTCTCCTCCACAATGGGTTTCGGAGCTCAGACCTGCCTTCAGACTCCCACCACTGTGGGAAGTTTGATTCTTCTTTCATAAATGGAGACAGTGCTAGGAGTTTCACGAACAAGCTAGAACCTTCCAAGTCGGAGCCATTACCCACCTTCAACCAATTCAGTCCAATCTCTAGCCCAGAACCTGAAGATCCTGTCAAAGATAATGGGTTTGGGATAAAGGCCAAGCACTCTGACAGTTATTTCCCACCTCCTCCTGGGGCTGTGGGGGGCCCAGTCCTGGAAGCTCTGGCTAAGTTCCCAGTCCCGGAGCTACACATGTTTGATCATTTTTGTAAGAAAGAAGCCAAACCAGAACCCTTGCCTTTAGAGAGCCAGCAGGAGCAGGAGCGGGCTGTGCCGAAGGCGGCGGAACCTCCCAAAGATCTGGATTCCAGTCAGCTCTTTGGGGAAGCTTTAGAATTCAATAGTCACTCTAGCAGCAGTGTTGGAGAGCTCAAGAAGCTTGCTCCAGAGCTTAGTGCTTGCTCCTCTGTCCCACCTAGGCAGCGTCTGAAGCCAGCCCATTCCAAACTATCCTCTTGTGTTGCAGCCTTGGTGGCCCTACAGGCCAAACGGGTGGCCAGTGTCACCAAGGAGGATCAGCCTGGTCACACAAAAGATTCCTCAGGGCCCACTAAAGAGGGTTCTAAAGGCAGCCCCAAAATGCCCAAGTCACCAAAGAGTCCCCGGAGCCCTCTGGAGGTCACTAGAAAAAGTATCAAGCCATCAGACAGCCCTCGGAGCATCTGCAGTGACAGTAGCAGCAAAGGGTCCCCTTCTGTGGCTGCCAGCTCCCCACCAGCAATTCCCAAAGTTAGAATCAAAACAATTAAGACATCATCAGGGGAAATCAAACGAACTGTTACAAGGATCCTGCCAGACCCTGATGATCCAAGTAAGTCCCCTGTTGAGTCACCTGTAGGGAGCACCATTGCTGAGGCCCCTAGTGAGGTGCCGGGGGATGAGGGCACAGCCATGCCTGTGGAAGAGCCCTTTTCTGAGGCAGGCATAAGTTCAGGGAGCCCCCAGGGTGACAGGAAAGGGGATGAGAGCATGATAAAGGCCAGTGATTCTTCATCTCCCTGCCGCGTCTCTGGGCCCCGGGTCCCAAAAGGAGCTGCCCTGAGCTCACAGGCAAGCAAGAAGCAGCAGAGCACAACACTTCAGACATCAACCTTGGCCCCTGCCAGTCTCTTGCCCAAAGCTGTGCACTTGGCCAACTTGAACCTCGTCCCCCACAGTGTTGCTGCATCTGTGACTGCAAAGTCCTCAGCACAGAGACGGAGCCAGCCTCAGGTCGCACAAATGACAGTGCCCCTCGTCCATCAGGTGAAAAAGGCCGCCCCTCTAATTGTGGAGGTCTTCAACAAGGTCCTTCACAGCTCTAACCCTGTGCCCCTCTATGCGCCAAATCTCAGCCCACCTGCAGACAGCAGAATCCATGTGCCGGCCAGTGGGTACTGCTGCCTGGAGTGTGGAGACGCGTTTGCCTTAGAGAAGAGCCTGAGCCAGCACTACAGCCGGCGGAGTGTCCACATCGAGGTGCTGTGCACACTGTGCTCTAAGACACTGCTCTTCTTCAACAAGTGCAGCCTGCTTCGGCATGCCCGAGACCACAAGAGCAAGGGGCTTGTCATGCAGTGTTCTCAGCTGCTTGTGAAGCCCATCTCCGCGGACCAGATGTTTGTGGCAGCTCCTGTGAACTCCACGGCACCAGCAACCCCAGCCACTTCTTCCTCCCCCAAACCCAGCCCCACTTCAAGCAATGCCAGCCCTGTAATTCCAGCCTTGCCACTTTACCCAGACCCAGTGAGGCTCATCCGGTATGGAACCAAATGTCCTGAATGTCACAAACAGATGCGAGACTATATGGTCCTGGCTGCACATTTCCAGAGGACCACAGAGGAAACCGAGGGGCTAGTAAGTAGACCATCTGGCTGTTGGGTGGTGAGCCTCAGGCCATGCAGGTTCTATGATAGGGACTGGAGAGAGCCCATTAATATGGGAGCAGTGGTAGAATCATCTTCTTCTCCTCCTCTTCCTCCTCCTCCTCCTCCTCCTCCTTCTTTTTAAGTTTATTTTATGTATAAGTGCCCTATCTGCACATACACCTGCATGCCAGAAGAGGGCATCAGGTCACATTATAGATGGTTGTGAAGCCGGGTGTGGTGGCACAGGTGGATGGCTGTGAGTTCGAGGCCAGCCTGGTCTACAAAGCGAGTCTAGGACAGCCAAGGCTACACAGAGAAATCCTGTCTCCAAAAAACAAAAACAGAACAAAAAGATGGTTGTGAGCCACCATGTGGTTCCTGGGAATTTGAACTCAAGACCTCTGGAAGAGCAGACAGCTTTTAACCCCTGAGCCTTCTCTCCAGCCCCTAGAATCATAGTCTTAGAAGAGGACATCTGGCTTAATGATCAGCATCTCACCTGAATATATAGTGCTTGGTTTTTTATTTGGAAAGAGACCCTACTCATACCTGTAGGGAAAGGCTGAAGATCCAGCGAGTTTAACCAGGGGTAGTGGTATTTGTGTATAATTTCAGCACTTGTAAGGCTGAGGCAGGAAGATTATGAGTTTGAGGCCAGTTGGATTATAGCCACATTGTCTCAACAAACAGAAACAAAACAGTATCTTTATGAACATGCTCCGTGTTCCACTTCCACTTAGATTACCAGTTAGTTTGGTTCAGATTCAGGCCTGTTAGGGCTTGGCTTGGTGGTCTCTTCCTGACCTCTAGCAGATGGCAGCATGGTTTAGCATGTGCCCAGAGAACCTGGGGATAAGGGTAGGTGAATCACTGTCTTTGTCCCTTAGTCTATTTTCTAAGAACATTCTGCCCCTCAGTAGACAGAGCTGTTGAGTAGAACCTCTCTGGAGGCAGGGCCAGAGGCAAGGCTGAGGAAGAAAGGAGAGTGGAGTAGGCACGTGGCTCTGTGCAGAGGCATTGTAGGTCTTTGTCTTTAGCCCATGTTCTCCCAGCTCTAAAAAAGGAGTTGAGTCATGTGCAGTGGCGCACACCTATAATCCCAGCACTCTGGAAGGCAGAGCCAGGCAGATCCCTGAGTTTAAGGCCAGCCTGGTCTACAGAGTTAGTTCCAGGGCAGCCAAGGCTACACAGAGAAACCCAGTCCCCACCCCCCACCCCCCAAAAAAAGAAAGAAAAGGAGTTGAGCTTTTTTTAAAAAATAATTTTTTAAATTTTAATTTGTGTACATTGGTGTGGGGGTGTCAGATCTTGGAGTTACGGACAGTTGTGAGCTGCCATGTGGGTGCTGGGAATTGAACCCAGGTCCTTTGGAAGAACAGGCAGTGCTCTTAACCACTGAGCCATTTCTCCAGCCCTGAGTTGAGCTTTTTTGCTTGTTCTGATTCCTGGTTATTGTTGATGAGATATGTGCTTTGTTTTTAAAGGCACTATGTGCTGTACCCTCTACTGTCCCATTGATGTTGCTAGCAGATTCTGTCAAGAAGTCAGCCTTAAGCTGTGGTAGTACATAGTTCTAATCCCAACACTTTGGAGCTGGAGGCAGGAGGGCTTCATAGTAAGACTTCATGGTTAAAAAACAGAAAGGCATCCAGGTTGGGCTACGTGTATGTGTATCTGTGTGCATGTGTGTACATGCATGTAGATTACAAAGAACATAAGATTGCTTCTTATTTTCTTGGGCTCCCTTATTTGGAAGCTCACCATTTTGCTTAGGTTGTCTGGCCAGCAAGCTTCCAGGATCTGCCTATTTCTACTCCCCAACACTGAGGTTATATTCATGCATAGCTTTCATGCGTAGCATTTTTACATGGGTGCCAGGCTGTCTGTTTAACTCAGGTTCTTATGCTTACACAGCAAGTGTTCTTACCCACGAGCCATCTCTTTGGCCTCGAGGGTTCCTTTCATGACACAGCTCAACTTACTCCTTTACTATGTTTCCCTTAGCCAGGGTGCATTAGTTTGCTCTCTAAATCGTAATAAAGACTATTAGCAGGGGTTGAAGAGATGGCCCATTTGTTGCTCTTGTAGTGGACTCAGGTTTGATATGGTACCTACAGGGTGGCTCATAAACATCCATAACTTCAATTTTAGGGGATCTGACACCTTCCTCTGACCTCCAGAAGCACCAGGCATGCACATGGTACAGGTACATATGTGCATATGCAGGCAGAACACTGACATGCATGAAAATAAATCTTTTTGTTGTTGTTGTTGAGACAGGGTTTCTCTGTGTAGCCTTGGCTGTCCTGGACTCACTTTGTAGACCAGGCTGGCCTCAAAAACTCACAGTGATCCTCCTGCCTCTGCCTCCCAAGTGCTAGGATTACAGATATATACTACCACGCCCAGCTGAAAATAAATAAATAAAAGGGGGGGGGCAGGAGTGGTGGTTCATGCCTTTAAATCAGCCCTTGGGAGGCAGAGGCAGGTGGATCTCTTGAATTCAAGACTAGCCTGATCTACCTGGGCTAGACCCTTCTATGTCAAACATTAACAAAATGCCCTATAGATTTGCCTACAGGCATTAGCTTAATTGAGGTTCTTCATCCCAGATAAGACTAGCTTGTGTCAGGTTGACAGAAGAACAGCCAGGACAAAGGGCTGCAGAGATCTGGGAGGACAACTGACAGCTACTTCCACTTTAGTCCAGGTCACTGTGCTGGCCCTGTACTGCTCAGGGGATGCTAGCAGGAGGCAGCCTAGGAGATGGTGATAGACAGCAAAGGCAGCAGTCTGCACCCAGACCTCTGCTATATGACAGACCCATTGAGATTAAAGCACGACTGAGAACCTACGTCACATCAGAAGGACTAACTTATAGTGGCTGCAGGCATAGAGGTAGTATTGTGTGGTTGTGTTGGTTAAATTGGGCCCGTAAGGCCGGGAAGAGAGTCCTTGAAGGTATTCTGGCCCTGGGGAGCACAGGTCAGAGTTGAGCAGAGATAGTAAGGAATAGGACATTGTTAGTGACCATGAGTACTGGGCAGAGGCGGGAAGTTGAGCTTCTCCAGAGGACTTGGTATCTGAAGTGGCTAGGAACTGCCATAGGGTCAATGTCTTAGTCAGTGTTCTGTTGCTGTGAAGAGGCATCATGACCACAGTGGCTCTTTTATAAAAGAAAACATTTAATTAAGGCTGGCTTACAGTTTCAGAGGTTTAATCCATTATCAGCATGATGGGAAGCATGGTAGGAGGTATGGTACTGAAAAGGTAGCTGAGAACTACAACTGAGTCTGCAGCTAGCAGGAAGAGAGCCCCAAAGCCCTCCCCCAGGGGCGCACTTCCTCTAATAAGACCACATCTAATCTAACAAGGCCACACCTCCTCATCCCTCTCAAGTAGCACCACTCCCTGATGACCAAGCATTCAGAGCCATGAACCCAGGGTGCCATTCTTGTTCAAACCACCACAGTCATTTATCTTCACCCTCTCTTCCATTTTTCTTGTGATGAGTCAGATGGAATGTGGTCAGCACCTTCTAGGGGCTTCCATGTTCTTGTGTCCTAGCATACTTGAGTTGGGCTAGGACTCTTATTTCTGAGTTTGGTCATTGAAGATCTTTGGCTGTGGAGGATGTAGAAATTGGCATAGAGTCAGAGCTGGCACCCTCTTATACTACACCTTCCCTGTGTCGCACAAGCACACATGACTGACGAGACTGCTCTGGAAGACTGTTGGCCTTCGCTCAGCCTAGCTTCAGTCCTTCATAGTGTCTCCTGTAGCTGAATGTGGCTTCTAGGGGGGAAGACGAGACCAGGAATTAACTAACCTTCATGGCCACTAGGCTTGGGTTCCCATGACAGTACCAGTATCAGGCCACATAGTCAAGGCAAAGGGTATTCAGAAGAGGTGGGGGACAGCTCCCTACCAAAGCAGGAGCAGCATGTTTGGATTTATCTCTTCCTCCTAGAAGTCTGCACCTGAAGCAGGACTGCCTCCCTCTGCGCTGACTAAGGGCTGGGGTCTGGGTGGAGTGCTTTCATCCTTTCCTTTGCCTTCTAGGCCATTTAATTAGGGCAGATTCCCTCCCCCCCCCATTTCCCTGAGACAGGGCCTCTGGAACTCTATGTATACCAGGCTGGCCTTGAACTCAGAGATCCACCTGACTCTGCCTCTTAATTCTAATTAAAGGCATGGGCCACCATGCCTGGTAGAGTGTATCTTCTTGTTCTTCGTGTGTGTGTGTGTGTGTGTGTGTGTGTGTGTGTGTGTGTGT
>OU015752.1:100255021-100278446 GCA_907169655.1 Acomys percivali
ACACACACACACACACACACACACACACACACACACACACACACGGAGTTCAAGGCTAGAGGATGGAGACGAGACGGCTCAGTGGTTAAGGGCACTAAATGCTCTTGTAGAGGAACTGAGTTCTGTTCCTTTATTCACATTACAACTCCCTATTTCTGAAAGAGGATTATCCTAGTTACTGCCCTATTGCTTTGATGAAGCACCGTGACCAAGTTAACTATTAGAAGAAGCATTTAATTGGGGAGTTTGCTTACAGTTTCAGAGTGCAAGTCATCATGGCAGGGAGCGTGGTGGCAGGCAGGCAGACAGCGTTGGAGCAGTAGCCAAGAGCTCACATCAGTTCTGTGAATTGCAGTCAGAGAGAGAGGGGGCATGGGTGGGTGGGTGCGTGGGGACTGGGCCTGGCTTGGGCTTTTAAAACCTCAAAGCCCACCCCTGGTGACACATATCTAACAAGGCCACACCTACTCCAACAAAACCACACCTCCTAATCCTTCCCAAACAGTTCTACTAACTGGGGACCAAGCACTCAAACATGAGCCTTGGTAGCCATTCTCACTCAAACCACCACAGGGATGTTAGGAGGTTTTCAAACTGAGGGATAAGAGGACGAATGCCTTATAAGGCATTTTTACACAACTGCCTATTGCCCTGGTCATCCCTTTTGTATTTTGTCCATGCATATGACTCCCTATTCCTACTTTGCCTTACTGATCTGACTCATCAGTAATTTGGATTAAAAAATAATACTTTATTTATTTTTGAGGGAGAGTGCATGCCAGTGTGCCTGTGGAGGTCAGAGTACAGCTTGCAGGAATCAGTTCTCTTCTACCATGTGGGTGCTGGGAACTGAATCCTGGATTTCTCTACGAGATGACTCAGCAGGTAAGAGCATATACTGCTCTAAAAGAGGATCCTAGATTGGTTCTCAGCATCCCACACTGGGCAGCTAACTGCCACCTAAAACTCTAGCTCCAGGAGATCTCACTCCCTTTTCTGGCCTCTATAGACATTGAACTTGCACGCACAAATCTATATATAGACACATAAGTATACACATAATTAAAAATAAAATCCTTGTTGGGTGGTGGTGTCTAAACCCAGTACTCAGGAGGCAGAGGCAGATGGATCTATGTGAGTTCCAGTCTAGCCTGGTTTACATCGTGAATTCCAGGACAGCCAGGGTTACACAGAGAAACCTTGTCTCAGGGGTGGAGGGTGTGGGGAAAGACCAGGCGTTGTGGCTCATGCCTTTAGCCCGAGCACTCAGGAGACAGAAGCAGGTGGATCTCTTTGAGTTTGAGGCCAGCCTGATCTACAAAGTGAACCCAGGATAGCCAAGGCTACACAGAATAACCCTGTTTTGAAAAAACCAAAGGGAGTACAGGGAATCATTTTTCAAAATATTTAGGGAGATGTGTTTTTTTCATTCATTTTAGGTTTTTGTTGTTGTTTTGAGGCAGGGTTTCATTATATGGCCCCGCCTGGCCTGGAACTTGCTATGTAGACTAGGCTGGCCTTGAACTCACAGAGATCTTCCTGCTTCTGCCTCCTGAGTGCTGGGACTAAAGGTGTGTGCCACCACATTCAGCACCAACTTTATTTTAATCTTTTCTCCCCTAAAGGCCTCAAGCGCTAGTGAAGGCTCTACCATAGAGATGCCTCAGTGTGTCTGAGTTGTCAGTTCTGGACCTTCTCAGTCGCACAGATGGGCTCACAGCTTCAAGCTTATACTCTTCTTACCTTGGGTTTCTGAGTGCTAAGATCCTGGGCATGCACCTGCTAGACTTGTTGTTAATTAATATTTATTTTGCTTTCTTCTTTAAGAATTATAAGAAAACCAGGCAGTGGTGGCACATGCCTTTAATTGCATTTTGCTGGTCTGGAACTGAACTTATAATGTGAATTCACTAATTTAAAATTGAACAGCCAGGATAGCTAGGGCTACACAGAGAAATCCTGCCTTGGAAATAAGTAAGTAAATAAGTAAGTGAATAAACAAATAAATAAGTAGAAAACTGCCTGCTTGCCACACTGCATTGCAGCTCCGCAACAGTCCCCTGCTTACAGCTCCCCACGCAGTGCTGCCGGAGCATCTCCTGGTCTCTCAGCATTCATTGTTTGAATGTGGTGGGCATCATATTCCTGTAGCACCGCTTGGAGGGGCCGTGCCTAATTTCCTAGTGGTAGCACATGGGAAGGCAAAGGCTTTCTGCGACCTCCCGTTAGTTCTCCCTGGGACCTGTGCAGTTGTCACCGTCGCAGTTGTCAGCATTGTTATGCTTAACCTTCTGCTCTTCCTGTTGTCTTCTTCCCCGAGGCTCCAGAGTTTTGGTTTGCAGGATGGCAGGATGGCCTATTTGGGGACAGTTGAAGAATCTTCCTTCTCTACCAGGCATGACCTTGGGAAAAGGAGTCTTGTGCATTCATTTGTGCAGATAGCAGCAAGCGTGATATAAGATATGCAGAGGCTACAGTCTGTGAGCTAGGATGAGGGGGAAGGGCCCTAAGGTAGCTCTCCTCTTGACATCCGTCCCTCTTTCCACCATACCCCTGAGTCTTACATTCCCTTCCCTTTCTTGTCCAGGTGTATCCACTGTGGTGTCATCCACCTGACTTTGGCCTTGCTGAAAAGCCACATCCAGGAGCGACACTGCCAGGTTTTCCACAAATGTGCATTCTGTCCCATGGCCTTCAAGACTGCCAGTAGTACGATGGACCACAGTACCGCCCAGCATCCCACCCAGCCCCACAGACCCTCCCAGTGAGTGCAGCTGCAGGACCAGCAGGTCCTGGAGGGCAGAGAGGGTAGCCTAGAGGCTGTAAGGGTGCCAAAAGGATGGGCTGGGGAGCTGAGGCTATGGAGAGATGATGTTCAGTCTCCTGAGGACATCCCAAGGCAGGAAAAGATATGAACTGGCTCAGGCTAATGTGTCCCCAAACCTCACCCTGGTTCAAAGAGAGCAGAGATGAGGGAGAGGGGCTGTTTGATCCTGCCAGCAGAGCCCTAGTTACCTCATACCTCTGGGCTTCTTTTGTCAGGCTAATTTATAAGTGCTCCTGTGAAATGGTCTTCAATAAGAAGAGGCACATTCAACAGCATTTTTACCAGAATGTCAGCAAGACACAAGCGAGTGTCTTCAAGTGCCCCGAGTGCCCACTTCTGTTTCTGCAGAAGCCAGAATTAATGCAGCATGTCAAGGTGAGATACTATGGGAGAGAAGCTTGGGAAGAAATGATGTGCCTCAGGCCAGAGGTGTGACTCTGTACAGCACATCTTTCCCCTTGCCGAGTCAGTAATCCCTTTCTCCACCGCCAGAATACCCACGGTGTTCCCCGCAATGTGGATGAGCTGTCCAGCCTCCAGTCGTCAGCAGACACGTCTTCTAGCCGCCCTGGTTCTCGAGCTCCCACCGAGTCCCCAGCCACAGGTGTAGCTGCTAGAGGCAGCTCCCTGACTGCTGGCCGCTGGGGCCGTCCAGAAGCCCACCGCAGGACTGAAGCAAGGCCCCGGATGAGGAGCACTGGTTGGACCTGCCAGGAGTGTCAGGAGTGGGTTCCTGATCGAGAGAGCTATGTGTCCCACATGAAAAAGAGCCATGGTCGGGTAAGTGTAACCACATGCCACAGTGCAGCACTGGACTTCTTGGGCTTCTGTCCTGTGAGGCTAGGACCCTCTTGTATGGCTAATCTCTGCAGGTTCCTGGTGTGTTGGGCAGGGTGGGTACCATAATATTAAGGACTTGAGGGTACCTACCTTTCTGCTCATATCATCTAAAAAGAAAGATGCACCCAGAACTTAGGGTCCTGATGCTTTGGGATTGTTTCCTCTTCCCTTAGACACTGAAGCGGTACCCATGCCGGCAGTGTGAGCAGTCCTTCCACACCCCCAGCAGCCTGCGCAAACACATCCGCAACAACCATGACACAGTAAAGAAGGTCTACACTTGTGGGTAAGTCTGGAAGGGGAAAGGGAAGGATTTGTCTGTGCCATCACAGGGATTCTGTGCTGTGAGATCAGGGGCAAGAGAGTATTGAGTTTCTAGCAGGAAAGCACCAGCTCAGTGAGAAGGAAGGCAAGTCAGGAGCCAGCTTCCAGGGCCTGGCAGCTCTTGATCTTTTCATTCTCCAGCCTTGGATTTTCTCCGTGGGGCACAATATTTGAGGGTAGAGATGGTGATGTGACAGATGACAGTGTTCTGGCCTCTCTTACTGACCACTGGCCTAGCTCTGGGCCCTCTGGATCATGTTGAGATGAGGGTTTAGTGTCAAGTGTACAAGTACTCTGACCTGCTGCTGTCTGCTTCCGTAGCCATCCTGCTGGCTTGATTGGCAAGTCTGCCTGCCTACGTAGCTTTCTGTCCTGCTATTCTTAAGGGACACTGGGGAAACCTGGGGTTTCACTCACCTCAACTATGCTCTTGCAGGTACTGCACTGAGGACAGTCCCAGCTTTCCTCGGCCCTCCCTCCTGGAGAGCCACATCAGCCTTATGCATGGTATCCGAAACCCTGATTTGAGCCAGACATCCAAAGTGAGCCATCCAGGTGGACATTCCCCTCAGGTGAGTGAGGGGTCACGGCCGTGAGCTGATTGCTCAGGGATACCTGGGACTGGAAAGGTCCATCCGTAGTTGTGACCAGGGAGCAAGCAGAGTAACCCCCAAATGTGGTCTCTGTTCCTGTGTGTCTCATTTGAGCACTAGACATAAGTAGGAGGCAGGAGCAAAGATCCATGGGAAAGCCCACCAGTCATTTGCTGGTATAACCTTACTTCTGCTTCCTTGAATCCTGTGAGTCAGGCAGGCAGAGCTAGCTTGTCAGGGAAGAATCATTACTTCCCTGTTGCTCTAGCTGTGGAAAGGGTCAGGTCTAGAACCCCTTCTGTTGGTCCTTTGTTTTCTTCCCTCCCTCCTGTCATGTGCTCCTTTCCACGTGCTTCTAGAACAGCCTGGTCGCCCCTCTGCTGCAGGTTCTTCCCACACCATGGCATAGGACCAAATGATCTGAGGATGTGGGCTGAGAACTATCAGGAGGCCATGAGCTGTCTTGAAACTTCTTTGGCTATTTAGGGAATGGTACTAGCTGGCAGAACTTTGCATACAAAGTTGGTAGAATATCAATTTCTCTCTTCCCTTAAATGCATGCACATGCCCTTTCATACAGCAGTTCTGTTTCCAGGACTTTTTGGTAAGAACGCTTAAGCATAAAGCAGTGTGTTCAGTGATGTCTGCTGCAGTGACAAAGTGGAACTTGGCTATCCACTGGAGGAAACCGTCAGCCCACAATGGGCTAGTGTACTGCCACTAGAGGAATGAAGCTTCTATGTTTGCTCACATGGAGACAAGCTCCAGTAGGTGTTATTAAGTACAAGCCAGGGTGAGAGAAGTGAGGCTAAGCAGTGGTTTGCAATTAATTTACAGCTTCTTCTTTTTTTTTTTAACATGCATGAGATGGCCAGGCAGCGGTGGCACACACCTTTAATTGTAGCACGTGGGAGGCAGAGGCAGGGGAATGATGAGTTCCAGGGTGGCTAGTGCTACACAGAGAGACCCTGCTTTGAAAAAACAAAAAATGCATGCCGGGCATGGTGGCGCACTCCTTTCATCCTAGTTTCTCCGTGTAACAGCTCTGGCGGTCCTAGAACTCCCTCTGTAGTCCAGGCTGGCCTCAGACTCACAGAGACCCACCTGTCTCTGCCTCCCAAGTGCTGGGCTTAAAGGGGAGCACCATCACCACCTGGTGGTTTGGTTTTTAGAGACAAGGATTCTCTGTGTAGCCTTGGCTGTCCTGGAACCCACTCTGTAGACCAGGCTGGCCTCGAACTCACAGAGATCTGCCTGCCTCTACCTCCCAAGTGCTGGGACTAAAGGATTGGGTCACCACAACCTGGTAAGCCTACTTTCTTTTTTCTTTTCTTTTCTTTCTTTTCTTTCTTTTTTTTTTTTTTTCTTCTTCTTCTTTTTTTTCCCCTGAGACAGGGTTTCTCTGTGTAGTCTTGGCTGTCCTGGACTCACTTTGTAGACAGGCTGAACTCGAACTCACAGGGATCTACCTGCCTCCGCTTCCCGAGTGCTAGGATTAAAGGTGTGCACTACCACACCCAGCAAGCCTGCTTTCTTATACAATCCAGAAACACCTGCACAGGGGCAACACCATCCACAGTGAGCTGGGATCTTCCATATCAATCTAATGAAATCTAATCTAAAGTCTGTCTTCCAAGAAAATGGCGTGTAGACTTGCCTGTAGGCCAAGTGCATTTTCTAAATGCAGTTTCCTCTTCCCAGATAACCTTGGCTAGTGTCAAGTTGAAAAACACTAAGCATAGAAGGTGATATGTTCTTTGAAGAGCAGGCCTGGGAGGTGGGCTAGGCAGGCTTTCCTTTACCTTCCTTTTAGGCCACATGTATACATAACATTAAAAGATAAAGGACTTGGGCTGGAGAGGTGGCTCAGCAGTTAAGAACACTTTTTGTTACTGTGGCAGAAGACCCAAATTCCATTCCCAGCATGCACATGACGATGCACAGCTACCCGTAATGCAGTTCCAGAGAATCTGATATGCTTGTCTGACCTTCTCAGGCACTGTGCATGCACATGGTACATATACATACATGCAGGCAAAACACTCACACATGAAAGTGAATAAATCTAATAAAAATTTAGAGAAGAACTTGGGCTTTCCCTAGAACCCACAGTGGAGGGAGAAAATGACTCCCAAAAATGGTCTTCTGACCTCCACATGAGTTCCATGGCACATGTGTGCCCCTCTCTGATAAGCAGAAGGTGCATCTGAGCTGGCCTCATCTCTCTGCTCACACTGTCTTTTCTTTCAGGTGAACCATCTGAAAAGAGCAGTCAGCAGAACGGCAGATGCCCCAGGCACTAGCAATGGTGCGACTGTTCCCTCTTCCAAAAGGCACAGGTCCGTATTTCAGTGTGCAAAGTGCAGCTTTGCCACAGACTCAGAGCTCGAGTTCCAGAGCCACATACCTCAGCACCAGGCAGACAGCTCCACAGCCCAGTGTCTCCTCTGTGGTTTGTGCTACACGTCTGCCAGTTCACTCAACCGCCACCTGTTCATAGTCCACAAAGTGAGAGATCAGGAGGAAGAAGAGGAGGAAGAAGAGATTGTGGAAGTGAAGGTGGAAGCTACAGACCCAGAGACATGCTCTGGAGAGGAGGTGGCCATGGAGACTAGAGAAAATGGACTGGAAGAATGTGCCAGTGAGCCACTGGTGGCTGACCTAGAGCCAAGGAGGTCACTAGGCTTGGCTCCGGATGAAGACAGTGCCCAGGACCCTCAGAATCAACCACAGGCCTCTCAGGACCAGAACAGCCATGCACTATCTCCTCAGGTGTGACCGAGGCTTTGTAGCCATCAGTCAGGCTGTGGCACCTCCACCTGCTGTGCAGACTGTGGGAAATAAAAAGCTCTGCGCTAGTGTTTGTGTGGCCACTGTGCTCTGGAGCAGAGTCTACTCTGAGCTGCAGGTTCTGGATGTCTCCTAGCCCCAGAAAATGTGGGGCCACCCAGAATCCCTCACAGCTCTGAATTTGCTTCTGTTATTTATGGCTTAATGCTGCTTCTTGGTACCCCGATTCTCATCCATGTCTTTTCAGCCCCAGGCTACTTAGGTAGTGCAACCTCAGTGTTGTCACCTCAGCCTGCAAGCCCTCAGTAGCTGTGCTCTGGGCTCTACCTGCTGTGTTCAGCTGGAGACGACTCAGAGCTCCATTTCCTGCAGATACCAGCTCTCCTTCCTGCCTTCAGAGCCCAAGAAGAAGGGGAATGAAGGGTGCTGGCCTTTCCTCTGGGAACTCTGCCCGGCCTGGCTTGGTGAGGTCCCTTGCTCACCCTTTCCTTTTTGTCTTCTTTGATTCTTTTCCCCAGAAACATCTTGAGGATTTCACCTGTCACACTGATCATGTCTCTGTGGGAGGGAGAAATGTCAGTACACTCCTGTTTAGACCTGAGGGGAGCACGAAGCACGGCCAAGGCAGGCAGGTGTCGAGAGCCAGACCCTCTGCGGGGCTGTGGTGGGCCCCTGTTGCTGTCCTGCAAGCCCTGACAGGTGGGGCATGGGGCACACAGACATTGGGATATTTGTATTCTTGCTCCTGTGCCATTAGGGAGGCTGCTGCCTCAGGCCGGCCAGCCCCCCTTCCTCTCAGGCCGGCCAGCACCCCCTCCTCTCAGCTACATTCTGGTTGCTCAGACTATATTTCAATAATAAAAAAAAAAAATCTTCTTACCATGGAGGTAGGCTCTTGTATTCCTCTTCTGGTGAGCTAGCCCCTCCTGCTCTGCCTGAGGCTCTTCCCCAACTGTGCTCCCCCATCTGAAGGAAAGCAGTGTTTCCAGCTGCCCACGGAAGCTCTACGTTCTGGAGCTTGTGCTTGGGAAACCTGGGGTCCTCTACATCGTGGTTCTCTAGATACTTCTAAAGGAGCAGGGGATGGGGGTGGGGGGTCAGTTCTGATCAACAGTCACCTCCAAGGACTCTGGCCTAGTAGATTGGCCTTAAGGCCTACTGATGTTCTCTGGGCATCTTTCCATCAAAGGGTTTTCAACCCAAGAGATTCTTTTTGGTGAGGAGCAGAGAGAAGGAACTCTTGACAGTCGTACAGTATTCAGAGACAGTTGCCACCGCCACAGCAAACCCAGACTCGATAGAGTTGGGATGAGATTAGGGATGAGGCCTGCCCGAGCACAAGGACAGGTTGTGGGAAGGTGTTCTCTGACCCAACTGGCCTGGGCCAGGCCCAGCAGGATCCTGTGCAGCACAGCAAGGGGGTGCTGGCTGAGGTCTTAGACTTGATCTTTCAAGGAAGACATGAATGCCAATTAGGAATCCAATTGGATAAATATGCATGACCTTTTCACAATTGAATCTTTCCTTGCTCTGTCAAATGCCAAGTTTTTAGTGAAAGGCTAATGGCAGTGGGAAAAGTGCCTGCCTCAGATCCAGAGAGGCTCTGCTGTCTATACCATTTTAATGAGCATTCTTCCTGGCAAGGCCTCCAGCTCCCTGCTTCCCCTGCTGGCAGTGAGGAAAGCCAGCCCTATTGAGCAGGTCCCAAGCTAGGCACTGTCCCTTTCCCAGTCCCATCACATTCTCTGGTTTCGCCTCAGATCCTATCAATCTTTCACCTTATGCTAACAATCCCATTGCAGGGAGCCTCTGTGCACCAGATCATCCATGAGAACAGGTTCTTAAGGAGGTGTATAGAAGGTTTTGGCCTGAGTGGCTGCATTTCCTCCCACTCAGAAACCGTGGGAGCTGGAACACAGCAGGTGGAGAAACTAAGGGTGGAGCTGCTGTGCTCAGGCTAGACCCAGTCTCTTGGAATGTCAGGGAGGCCTGAGCCATAGCCTGGGTTCTTGTTGTCCTTGGCCAGTTCCTAGCACCCCTCATCCCCACAGGCTCCTCCCCCTAAAGCAGAACCAGCGACCCCCATCCAGCTTTTTCAAAGCTTTGAAGTCATGAGAGTGTATACACTCTCTAGTTTCCAGAATAGCATGTGGATATGGGGGTTCTGCACTTCTGGACCTGGAGACTGGAGCGTATCTTATCTGCTGCTCACATTTGGATGTGGGCTGTCAGCTAAGAATTGGCCTCTATGCCTGTCCATTACTTAGAAATGATGAAGGTAGTATTTCCAGTCCTGATCATGCCCAGTGTCTTGCTTAACTCTTACCAGAGACTTTCATCTAACTCTCACAATGATCTCAGCTATCCTCCTGTTTTACAGAGAAGAAAGCGGCCGTAGGTTAAATGGCAGATGTGTTGGGCCACCTGTGATGACGGTGCTGAGTCAAACCTGTCCACCCCTGTGCTGCCTTAGTGACAGGGCTGCTCTGGCTGCTGCCAGCCTGTACGCAGCAATGTGGGGCTATCCGAAGCCCACCCTTCTACTTTCCTATCTGAGCTGTGTGGCTGCGTTTCTTCCTACGCAGAAACCATGGGAGCAGGACCACTGGGTGGGGAAACTCAGGGTGGAGCCACTGTCCTCAGGCCAGACCCAGCCTCTCTGAGCGGGAGAATAGGAGAGGCTGTGGGAAGCCCGAGCCATGGCCCGAGTACTTGCTGCCTTTAACCAGTCCCTAGCACCCCTAGTGTCAGATCCTCCATGGAGTCCACCAGTGCCTTGTCACCCCAAGGAGGGCCCTGCGTTTGCCCGTGCGGTGTTCCTGACGTTTGTTCTCGCTGGGGTTTGCTCTGCTATCTGAACACCCATTGTTTCTGGAGCACTGTCCAGAAGAGGTTACCTAACTCTCCTGGGAACATATGGTTCCCTCAGTCAGTATCTCCTGATCGCTCATGACGTTTTTTAATGCACTATTGTTTGTCGTCTGAGATGCTTGCTGTAACAGGTATTTCCCTGCTGCAGCGGATGCTCTCCTGATCCAGTCAGATAAGATTCGCTACCCTCTAGAAATCACCATCTGAACACACTGAGGCTTGACAAATGACTAGTATTTATTCCTTAACTGCTTTGTCTTTGTAAAATGATATGCCAGATTGACATGGACTAATTGTTGTAAAGGATTTGCCTCTTATATAAACAGTCTGGGTTTTAATAACTTAATGGTTGTGTTGTGGCCCCCCCTAGAATTCCACATTTTGCCTTGCCCCAGGCTGAGGAATTTATGTCCTGTTCACCATTGTACATTTAGCACCAGGTAATTAAAAAAAATGTTTTTTGTTTAGAAAAATAGATACATATACATTTGACAACACAAGGCATTTCGACAATACAAATGAATATACAATAAAAAGTAAACTTCCTGATGGAGGTCAGCCTCCAGTGCCCTCACCAGAGTTCCTCATTGTTATCTCTATCTTGTGTATCCTTTCAGAGCAATTCTATGCATTTATGAGTTTATTAATATGTATATTTATATATCTATTTTTAATACAAACAGTAGCATTCTGTACGTCATGTTCTGAAGCTTGCTTTTTTCACTTACATAATGTTACAGAGGTTGTTCAAAACTTAGACGCTGGGTCAGTACAGTTCTTTAAAAGCTTCAAAACAATTTTTGCATTTAGTGGTGGTTTAAAGAGTATGTGGATGAGTGAATGAATGTGTGTTTGAACGAATAAACCTGACTCAGTTAGTAATATAGCCACAAAGGTCTCAGGGGCTGACCTGAGTGAGATATGTCTGTCTCAATTCTAGAATATGTCTTTTATCTTCTCCAAGACTGCCAGCCACCTTCATCAACACAGGCAGTAGCAGCTCGGGCAGTGAGCACAGGATGCCTCGGGCCATGACTCTTAAACACATGATTTCTTTTTCCAGGTCCCTGTTTAAAATGCCCTTTTTATTGGAAAATGATGGACCACTAAAGAGAAAATGTAAAACATGCATTTAGAATCCCACCCTCTTACCAAGTGCGGTTACCAGTTCTGCATCGCTTTCCAGTCCTTTGGTACATTCATAGTTGAATTTATGGTAAGTTGTAAGGATGATCATAGCAGTTAATGTCCTGGAGTATTACGCATACTTGACAAGTGCTCTACCACTGTGCCACCTCTCAGTCCTTGTTTTGTTTTGTTTTATTGAGATAAAGTCTTGCTTTGTAGGCCAGGTTGGCCCTGAATCCTGCTTCAACTTCCTGAAGAGTAAGATTACAGGCGTGCACCACCACACAGGCTTTCTACTTCTCCTGGGTGGTCTCAGGAGCAGTGTAAGAAAATGGAAAAAGCCAGAATTAAAAATCAGCAACTCTAGCTCTTGATCCCCGTTGGATGGTCATTTGGTCTCAGGTTCGCTCATCTGCCAGATGCTGAGCTTGCTTTACGTCTTTGGGTATCTTGAACATGGCTTCATTCTATTTTCTCATTCCACTATATGTTTACGCCCAAGTAGAGAAGACTGTCTCAAAGGCAAGAATTCCTACAATACTGTCTTTTACTTAATCACTTACTTTTTGGCTAAGAGCTATACAAAATAGGAAAGCTCCTTCTCTGTGCCGGGGGCATGGTGGTGCACACCTTTAATCCCAGGAGGCAGATCTCTGTGAGTTTGAAGCCAGCCTGGCCTACAAAGTGAGTTTAGAACAGCCAAGGCTGTTACACAGAAAAACCCTTCTCTACAAGTAGTTATCGTTTTACTTGTGTATATGAACACACATACACACACATGTATATACATGTGTGTGTGTGTGTACATGCATTCTTCCACTGAGCCACATCCCCAGTACATTATATTTCAATTTGTACCAGGTTTTTGCTTTCATATATGGAGTTCTGTTCTATTACTTTTGCCTTTCTGTCTATTTATAATTCTCAGGCATCTTCAGATCCTGTCACCCAGGGACTTTAGGCCCCTGCATCCAGATGAATTCTTGAGCTAGTTCATTATATAGTGTATTGGACTGTAAATCATTAAGCTGGGAGTATTGGCACACACCTGTGATCCTGACCCTTGGGAGATGAATACAGGAGGGTCAGGACTTAAAGCCAGCCTGGGTTGCTTAGTGAGTTTGAGGCCAGCCTGAAATACATGGAGCTCAGTTTCAAAAATAAATAAATAAAATTAATTAATTAATGTGTTATATAGAGACAGTTTCAGACTGTAGCATAGGCTAGCCTGAAATTCACTGTGTAGTTCAGCCTGTCCTCAAACTCAGGATCCATCTGCCTTAGGCTCCCAAGTGCCAAAAAAACCCCAGTGTGTTTGCTTTGCTTTGCTTTTTCAAATTGATGTTTAGTACAAGAATACTATAAACCAATAAACTGACTCTACAAAAAAATGGACCACAAAAATAAGGTCCTTTATGCCAACAAGTGACCATAGATCTGTAGTACCACAGCACCAGGAGGCAGAGGCAAAGTCAGGAGGTCATGAGCATATGTCAAGGGTAGACACAGCATAGCATAGACAGCTATTGTCCTGGTCTCCTGGGCCTAAGGTCAAAGCCTGTTTGTTACCTTTGTCTCCATCCTCTGAAAATGGACATGGCTTGTTTGTTTTTGAGACTAAATCTCTCTATGTGTTCCTAGCTGTTCTGGAGCTCACTCTGTAGATCAGGCTGGCTTTGAACTCACAGAGATCTTCCAGCCTCTACCTCCTGAATACTGGGATTGAAAGTATGCTATTATCTAAGATGCTTTGCTATGGGGGGGGGGCAGAGTTTACATTTCCTTCCTAGGCTAGTTCTGAAGAGGCTTTTGGATATGGTTTTATTTTTCAATTTTTAATTCTTGTGGTTCTTTCGAGACAGGGTTTCTCTGTGTAGCCCTGGCTATCCTGGACTTGCTTTATAGACCAGGCTGGCCCTGAACTCATAATGATGTGTTTGCCTCTGCCTCTCAGAGTGCTGGGATTAACCGTGTAGGGCACCACGCCCCTGGGGGATATGCTTTTAAAATGGAGCCAAAGCTAGGTAAGGTGTCACACACCTTAATCACAGCACCAGGCAGGCAGAGGCAAGGCCAGGAGTTCATGATCACACTCTCCCTCACAGTGAGTTCCAGGAGAGCCAGGGCTATATAGGAAAAGACTGTCTCAAAAACCAACCGTGAGGAAGTGATGGAAGTGACATAACGCTGGGACGCAGGCCAGGATGGCCTACAAGGTCAAGCCCTGCCTAGCTGGAAGCTGCAGTAGGGCTTGGTGTGTGGCTCAGTGGTGGAACAGTTGCCTAGGGTGCTCAAGGTTCTGGGTTCAACCCCTAACATTGGCGGGGTGGGGGTGGGGGGTGGGAGGGTTGTAATGGAGTAGGAGGCAGTGGGGCAGGTGGAGGCTGGATTTGCCAGTGGCAATCCTTGCGTGGGCAGTTATGGTAGCAGTTGTTACTGAGAGGCATTCAAACTTTTACAAGAATGAGAAGATACAGATGGATAGGACGGGGAGGGTCTTAGCCACTAACAATTGCTTCCAAAAAGCCTTGGCAGCACAAGCCTGTAGTCCTGGCTCCTCGGGGCACTGAGGGAAGAAGGATCAAGTTCCATTCACTAACTTAGTGAGAAGAGAGGGAAGGGAAGGGAAGGCTGCTTAGAGTAAGAGCACTTACCTAGCATTCAGCCCTCAGTGTGCGGGTGGGGAAGAGGGAAAGAAAGGAAGGAAGACTTGATGGGGAGATAAAAGGCTCCTTTGCCTTAAAAGGAGACGCCAAGGATAGAAGACTTTACTAGGCTCAGTTGAAAATGATTGGTTTTCTGAGCTCAACGAATTGCTGCCCTGGGACCCCAGTTACCCTTTCCTCTGGAGAGAGCCTGGACCAGTAGCAGTGTGGCAGTGTGGCAGTGTGGCAGTGTGGCGAGTGGTCAGAGCACGTGGGCTAGAGAGAACACCTCGCTGGGTAGCCCTACTTTGGGAACCCAAATTCCCCTTCGAATCAAACTAGAAATCAGAGTGCCTTCTTGTTACCAGTGATCCTTTAATTGGTGTTCCCTTACTGCAACACAGCTGTGGCCACATCTCCAGTCCCTGGATAGAACACGCCACAAGGGCTAGCTCATCCCACAAGGGTGGGCGGCAGCGGAGGCTCCACCCTCTTGGAAGAGGCTCAGCTGCCTAAGCTCTTGGACAGAGATCAGACAAGCATTCAAGAGTATATCCGGTGCCATGGCCCAGTGGTACAGGCCTGTAATCCAAGCTGTTCATAGGCTGAGGCAGGAGCATGGAAAGTCCAGGGCCTGCCAGGCCAAGAGTGAGTTCAAAGGTAGCCTGCTTAGCTTAGTGAGATCCTGTCTCAAAAGTGAAAAGTAAGAAAGAGGCCAGGGATATAGCTTAGTGCTGGAATGCTTCCCTGGCCCATATGGGCTGGACACACACACACACACACACACACACACACACACACACACACACACACACACACACACACACACACTGCAAATCAGCTTGAAGGAAGGAAGTATAGCCTGCCCTGTGAGGTAATAGACCTCATGGACTGAAAGACGAGCAGAAGCCGGGTGTGGTGGCGCACACCTTTTATCCGAGCACTCATGAGGTAAAGGCAGGTGGATTGATGTGAGTTCGAGGCCAGCCTGGTCTACAAAGTGGGTCTAGGTCAGCCAAGACTACACAGAGAAATCCTGTCTCAAAAAAAAAAAAAAAAGACCAGCAAAAAATGAAGAGGATGATGAGGAGGCAGTACAGGAAGAGTGTGTGTGGAGGCTCTGAGGTACGTGATTAAGCTGAAGCACAGATGTTGAGACAGGCCACCAGTGAGCAGCTCTTGGAGGAGAAGCTAGTGATGCCATAAAGGAAACCCTAACTGACCCTAGACCCAATGTTGTGCCTCAACTTGTGGAAAAGGTCACCTCAGTACGAGTGCATGGGTGCCCAAACCACAAAATTAGCTCTAGAAAGTGTCCAGGCCAGAGAGAAGGTCCTGATAACTTCACGCCACTTTGCCCTCAGAGGCTCATGTGAAATGTGGTTCACAGCACGGTAGCCAGGTGAGAGAGGAAGAGCTGGGGATTCCAGGCTCCCTGAGCCATTTTGGTGCAAGGAACTGTTTTGAAGGGAGCAGCTGTGTCATCGAGCAGAGAGACTTTGGGGGATGGCCGAGTGGTTGAAGACCTGAGCTCAGTCTCCGGGACCCACCTAAAAAAGCCGAGTGTTGCAGCACGCATCTGTGATCTCAGTGCTCCTGAGCACTCATTGGCCAGCCAGCTTAGCACACTGAGCTTCTGGTTCACAAACAGATCTTGCCTCAAAAAGTAATCGTGCAAAGACATGTCCCACCAGGCCAAGTATGAACACATGCACCCCAGACACTTCAAAAGAGCAGGTGTGATGGCACACGCCTTTTAACTGGCGCATTCTGGAATCAGAGGCAGGCAGATCTCTGAGTTTGAAGCCAGCCTGGTCTATATTGCAAGTTCCATGTCATCCAGGCACCACATGGTGAGTCCTTGACTCGACAACTATGAAACATTTACAGGGCATTTATGCCAAACGAGGAATTGGGCTTCTGTGGTCCCAGAATTGAGCTGTCTTAGAACAGAGTTTAACTTGGGATCAAGGAAAAATGAAAGGAGATGCCCGTGGGAGGGGTGTGTTTCACAGCCTGGAGCTGTGTGTGGCAGGGGTTGGGTACCTCTAGGGAGAACATTCTAGCTAGTGCTGAGGCCCAGAGATGGCAGTTGGACCCTGGTAGTTTCCTCCCATGTGGCTGTGGCTGCATGTTCTACCATCATCTTTTACCCCATGTCCCAGTCTGGGCCAGTAACTCTGGTCTCCAGATCGAATTAGCCCTCAGGCACTGGCATCTGGCCACCCTTGTTGGGCATAGCCATGGGATTGCTTTTGCTTTGTTTGGGAGGTCATTGTCTGTCCTTTGTAACCCAGGTCAGCTAACCCATCCCAGCTTGATAAAGTTCCCTTTGGGCTCTTCTGAGAAGCTCAGTAATGAAAGGAAGGGGTTAATATCTCAGGGAAAAGCAAACACTAGACAGCCTTCCTAGTCTGTAGGGAGAGAAGGCCAGCAGGGAGGACAGAAGCCGACAGCAAACTGCCTAGAAGGCCCATTCTGGGAGCCTTGGAAGGGAATAATTATACTCTCTGAAGCTGAGGTTGGTGGTGACATAGGATGATAAAGGCCAGCGTGTTCTTCAAAAATAACATCACTTTGCCCAGTGGGGGGTTTTGCTTAGTTTTCTGAGACAGGGTCTCCCTGTGTAGCCCAGGCTCACCTTGAACTCACCTTTTGTTTTCTGTGACAGGGCCTCAGCGTGTAGTTTAGGCTAGCACCTAGCTCACAGCAGACATCCTGCTCCCTCCCCGATGCAAGAGCCACCAGAACCTGCATCTACCCCGACCCCCGCCACCCCAAGCTTTGAAGGAACAGTTGGCCCAACACGTGAGTGAGGAAGGCAAAGGGGAAGTTAGAGTCTTTATTTCTACTTATAATTATTGTTATTTACAAAGGTTTGCGATTCCAGACAACAGCTCAGTTCCAGCTGTGGCAAGGGTTCCAGATTTTAAACAGGAATGGGAAATGGTCACTGCCATCTCGGCCACAAGGAGCAGCTCGCTTTGTGCTGGATTTCATTAATACATTTCTAAGTTTATGCTTATAGGTGTTTTGTCTGTCTGTATGTGCACTCTGTACATGCCCATAAGGCAGGAGATGGCGTCAGGTCCCCTGAAGCTAGAGCTACAGATGGTGGTGACTCACTATGTGGGTGCTGGAAATTGAACCTGGGTTCTCTGGAAGAGCAGCCAGTGGCCTAGTCTGCTAAGCCGTGTCTCCAGCCCTCTGGCCAGGCGTCTGGATTCCTCCTGTGGCAAGAGGTTCGTCCCCACAGCTTTTGCTATTGGTTCCTCCAGTTTCTTTGTTCCTTCTTTGTTCTTGCTTAAAAGTCTTGTCTTCCCCATCCATCTCCTGGGTCCCCTGTCTTGCTTTGCCCTGACAGGTACCTGGCCCTTCCCCAGACCCAAGGCAGGGCTTTCTTTCTTTCTTTCTTTCTTTCTTTCTTTCTTTCTTTCTTTCTTTCTTTCTTTCTTTCTTTCTAGACGTAGTCTTCGATTTCAGGTTAGGCTAACCTAAACCTCACTATGTAGCCCAGGCCAGACTTGGGCTCATGGGCTCTTGCTTCAGCCTTTCATGTGCTGAGATTACAGATGTGAGGTGCCACACCCCACTTCATGGGGTCTTACTTGGACGAGTTAGAAGAGGAAAAGCTCAGTTTTGGAGACTGTGAAACAGGTGGCCAAGCTGCTGGAAACTGGATTCAGGTTGGGCACTGTGAACTGTGGTCCGTTCCCCTGCCCCCCCCCTGCCCCCAGCAAGATAGTGGCTGTAGCCACATTCTAGGTTAGACACCTACAAGATGGACCTAGTAGAAGGTCAGGGGGCAAGGACCACAAGATACCTGAATTAAGCACGGGCTGTTTTGTTTTGTTTTGTTTTTTTGAGACAGGGTGTCTCTGTGTAGCTCTGGCTGTCCTGGACTTGCATTGTAGACCAGGCTGGCCTTGAACTCATAGGGATCCACCTGCCTCTGCCTCCTGAGTGCTGGGATTAAAGGTGTGTGCCACCACCGCCCGGCCTAAGCAAAGGCTATCTTACTTACTCAGGGTTTCTACTGCTGCAATGAGGCACCATGATCAAAAAGCAAGTTGGGGAGGAAAGGGTTTATTCAGCTTATTCTTCCACACCTCTGTTCATCATTGAAGGAAGTCAGGACAGGAACTCAAACTGTATTCTTTTTTCTTTTATTTGCTTTTTTGTTTTTCTTTTTTTTTTTAAAGATTCATTTATTTATTTTATGTATGAGTGCTCTACCCATGTGCACCTGCAGGCCAGAAGAGGGCATCAGATCCCAGCATAGATGGCTGTGAGCCACCATGAGGTTGCTGGGAATTGAACTCAAGTCCTCTGGAAGAACAGACAGTGCTCTTAACTGCTGAGCCATCTCTCCAACCTCCTGTTTTTGTTTTTCAAGACAGGTTTTCTCTGTGTAGCCTTGGCTGTCCTGGAACTTGCTCTGTAGACCAGGCTGGCCTCGAACTCACAGTGATCCACCTGCTTCTGCCTCCTGAGTGCTGGGATCAAAAGTGTGCGCCACCACACCCAGCCAGGTTAAGAACCTGAGTGCAGGAGCTCATACAGAGGCCATGGAGGGGTGCTGCTTACTGGCTTGCTCTCCATGGCATTCTCAGCCTGCTTCCTTATAGAACCCAAACCACCAGTCCAGGGGTGACATCACCCACAATGGGCTGGGCCCTCCCCTCCCCCCATCCATCACTAATTAAGAAAATGTCCTACAGGCTTGTCTACATCCTGATCTTACAGAGGCATTCTGTTAATTGAAGTCCCTCCTCCCAGATGACTTTTAGCTTGTGTCTATTTGGTATGGAGTCACCCAGCACACAGGTGAAGTTACTTTCCACTGAATATTATTATGTTCCTATGTGTATGGGGATTGGGTGGGGTAGATAAAGAATAAATGAAGGGGCATAGGAGCTTGGGAAGGGAGGTCCCGAGCTGTTCCCAAAGACAAGTGTAGGTCTGGGAGGGGGAAGGATAACAGGCTGGCATTTTAGAGGTGGAGACATTCCTGGTGACAATGTTGGAGTGGCAAGCAATTGATCGTGCTGCTAAAGGGAAGGGAGGGTGAAGGTCTCGGAGAGGACAGGGTCAGTGTACCTGCTGCGAGGGCACTGGCTGAGTCACCAGAGAGGATGACGACGGTGGCACTGTGTGGTGGCTATTGTTTTGTTTTAGGGTTTGGGTTTTTTTTTTCTTTTTTTCTTTTAAAAAAATTATTTTTTAAGTCAGTTTGTGTGTGAATGTTTGCTTGCATGTATGTCTGTGCACCATGTATGTGCCTGGTGCTGGTAGAAAACATCAGATCCCTGAAACTGGAGTTACAGATGGTGGCAAGCCACCCCCTGGGTGCTAGGAATGGAATCCTGGCCTTCTCTAAGAGCAGCAAGTGTCTGTCACCATTAAGCCATCTCTCTAGCCCCCTTTTCTTTTTAAGATGGGGTCTTGTGTAGCCCAGGCTGGCCTCAAACTTGATATATAGCTGAGAATGACCATGAATTCCTGTCATCCCAGTACTGCACAGCTAACATAAGCAGGATCTCTGCGATGCACTGTCTGGCTGAATCAGGCAGCTCTAGGGCCAGTGAGAGACTTGATCTCAATAAACTAAAGAGAGGAAGTCAAGGACGGTGGCACACGCCTTTAATCCCAGCACTCAGGGGAGGCAGAGGCAAGAGGATGGCTGTTGAGTCCAAGGCCAGCCTGGTCATAAAGCAAGTCCAGGACAATCTAAGGCTACACAGAGAGACCCTGTCTCGAAAAATCAACCAAGCAACCAGCCATCCAAACAAACAAACAAAGTAAAGGGAGGAGGCCAAAGATGGCGGCCCACACCTTTAATCTTAGCCCTCAGGAGGCAGAGGCAGGTGGAACTCTGAGTTCAAGGTCAGCTTGGTCTACAGAGTTAGTTCCAGGATGGCCAAGGGTACATAAGAGGAAACCCTGTCTCCAAAACCAAAACAGAACACAAAAACCAGCTGTGGAAGCTATATCACACTGACTCTTGGTTTCACACGTATGCGCACACCCGTATGCACTCACACACAGAAACACCAAGAAAAGGGCTCATGGCACCCACAACGAATTCCGTCTCGTTTTCTCGCCGTTCATATCTACTAGAGACGCTGACTGCCTCCCACAGTAATGTCTCCTGCCACAGAGCCTGAGCCCCTGCTCCTCCTGGCTCCCAGGCCTACCTACAAAGCTCTAGCAGAGGGTGTATGGAGGTTCTGTTTGAATTTTTCCTGTTTTTCCTTCAGGGGTGAGAGACTCACAAGGACAGACGATAATGTGTTCATTTCTGTATCCTCAGTGTCTTGCATTAAGCCCGACATGTGGTAATTGTGGTTATTTAATACAGATGTACTGCAGTTGGGGTGGCCTACAGCTGTAATTCCAGCACTGAGAAGGGTGACCCATGAAATCCAGGCTAGCTTGAGGTACACAGTGAGACCTTGTCTCAAAAAACAAACAGACAAACAAACAGGGGACTGGAGGGATAGTTTAGCAGTTAAGAGCACTGGCCGCTCTTCCAGAGGACATGTTGGTTTGATTCCCAGCACCCACGTGGCAGCTCAAAACCACCTGTATCTCTGCTTCCAGGAAATCACACACCTTCTTCTGGCCTCCATGGGCAGTGCACACACATGATACACAGGCATGAAATTCATGCAGGCAAAACATCTGCACACACATATTAAAAAAATTTTAAGCCAGGTGTGGTGGCGCACACCTTTAATCCAAGGCAGAGGCAGGTGGATCTCTGTGAGTTCGAGGCCAGCCTGGTCTACAGAGTGAGTCCAGGACAGTCAAGACTACACAGAGAAACCCTGTCTCAAGAAACAAACAAACAAACAAACACATACATATATGACACAACCAAATAAAAACAAACAAAACCTCTTTGCATTCTGAATGAACAGCCATAAGCTCAAGGATAATAAATAGAATGCCTTCCCTTTTACAGAGAAAAACTAAACCATGCTCTCACAGCTGCTCTGGGAAGTCGCACTGGTCTCAGGGCCGCTAAGCTAGACCCCACTGGACAACACCGTCCATGCTTGCTCTTCTGTTGCTGGGCTGTAAACATGTAAACTTTCCCTATCTCTCCATCTGCGAGTTCCTTGACATTCCATGCTCAGCTTTGCCCCATCATCTGTGACCTAGATGAAGTGATGTCTGTTTAAATCTCCAGATCACAAGAAACTTGGAAAGTTCTAGACAAGAAGGAAGGGGAGCATGAGAAAGAGGAGTTTTAACTAAACCAAAAAAAAAAAAAAAAAAAGAAAGAAAGAAAGAAAGAAAAAGGGTGAGAGTTTTGCCTTTCTGGGCTGGAGAGATGGCTCCGTGGTTAAAAGCACTGACTGTTTTTCTAGAAGGCCTGGGGTCCATTCCCAGCACCCACATGTGGCTAACAACCATCTATAACTCCACTTCCAGGGTAGCTGATGCCCTCTTTTGGCCTCTGTGGGCACAGCATTCACATAGTACACAGATACACAAACATGTTATGTCTATTCACCCATATATATAAAATAAATAACTGAATCTCAAAAACATTTTAAAGATTTTACCTTTTGTGTGGTCTGAGGACTCAGAAAATTTAGGGAGACAGTGGCTCATGTTGAAAAGGTTTAGTCAACAGGCAGTGGTGGCGCACGCCTTTAATCCCAGCACTTGGGAGGCAGAGGCAGGTGGATCACTGTGAGTTTGAGATCAGCCTGGTCTACAAAGTGAGTCCAGGACAGTCAAGGCTACACAGAGAAACCCTGTCTAAAATAGATAGATAGATAGATAGATAGATAGATAGATAGATAGATAAAGAAAGAAAGAAAGAAAGAAAGAAAGAAAGAAAGAAAGAAAAAAGGTTTAGTCTAGTCTGACATTGTGCAAACCTTGGCCCATGACTAGTGACGGCCTCTCTGCCTCTCCATCTCCTTTACACTTGAGTGATACGCATATCTCCTGTGTTTAAACATACCACTTCCTTTATCTGGAATATTCTGTTTCCCCCCATAGTCTACTTGGTGAGCACCTATTTTTAAAATCATGCTCAAGCTTTGCTTCCTTCCTAACCAAATCCCCAGGCAGAACTAGTCGCTCCATTTCCCTCTGCTTTTACATCCCTCTCTCTAGTTCTGCAATTGTATATTGCCCCTTGCAGTGTCTTGTGTGTCAGTCTCTCTTATTACAGTGTAAGTTTCTTGGAGGCTGGGGTCATTTGACCCCAGTCCTAGCCTGATATACATGCTCACGAGGTTCAAACAAATAACCCAAAATGTCACACAAGTTGGCAAATGTCTGAAGGCTGGCACTGTGGCTGGGGGGAACTTAACATGTGCATTGCTGGAGACCCAAGGACAAAGACACCGTGGGGACCTGTAATCACAACACAGCTCCTATGCCTGAGGCTTAGGCATCGTTGTTCCAGATGGGGTGGGAAGACCGTAAGGGTCTGAGGAACAAGAAGTGTCTGTAAGATTGTTTCTCCTAGGAATGTCAGAAGCTACACACA
The DNA here is from genome assembly GCA_907169655.1 of Acomys percivali. Lineage (NCBI taxonomy): Eukaryota > Metazoa > Chordata > Mammalia > Rodentia > Muridae > Acomys > Acomys percivali. The sequence goes on from OU015752.1 coordinate 100,277,555, forward strand.
TTAAGTCTTACCAACATGGCTGCCTGAACATGACCCGACAAGGATGACACAAATGAACATGATAACATGGCAGGGGCAAAGTTCACAGGGCCTCAACCCTCGACAAAGAATTAAGGAACACCAAGAGCAGGAGAAACAGTCTTCCCCAGAGAAGAGCACCAACTGATTGTCCAATAGCAATGCTCAGCCCTGGAAACATACACACAAGTAACATTATACAGACTGAGCAGGCTGTATTTATGGATTTAAGAATGCATTCGTAAGCCGGGCGCAGTGGTGTGTCTGTAATCCCAGCACTCAAGAGGCAGAGACAGGCACATGCTATGAGTTCAAGGCCAGCCTGGTCTACAAAGCAAGTCCAGGACAGCCAGGATAACACACAGAAACCTTGTCTCTGAAAAAGAATATGTATGTATTTATATGTATATGTGTGTGTGTGTGTGTGTGTATTGAAATTGAAATACAGCAAGAGGGAGTACAAGGAAGAGTTTGAAGTAAGGAAAGAAAAGAAAATGTAAGGAAATGGTGTGAAGGAAGAGGAGGAGGAAGAGGAGGAGGAGGAGGAGATTTCTGCTGCCAAGCAAATCTGGCAATCCAAGTTTGAGCCCAGGCCATTTGTGGTGGACAGTCAGGAGAAATTCCCATGACTTGTCCTGTTGTACAGGTCTGTCTTCCAAACCAAACTGCCACCATCTTCATCAGGTCAGCCATGTCTACTTGCAGAAGATCATCTCAGCTGGGTTCACTGACTGTTGATTTTCTTACAGAAAAGAAAGGGTGAGGAAGGTCATGGGACCCTCACCCAAGTATTCAGCACTTGTCCAAACCGACTGAGTGTAGTAATAATAATAATAATAATAATAATAATAATAATAATAATAATAATAATAAT
>OU015752.1:100278456-100291960 GCA_907169655.1 Acomys percivali
ATAATAATAATAATAATAATAATAATAATAATAATAATAATAATAATGAACAATAATGATGTTTTGCTAAGTCAGAATGATGGCACATACCTATAGTCCTAGCATTTGCCTTGAAGCCAGGCGTGAGAGAGAGAATAAAAGAATATTTTGGCAAAGACCTTTAATTGGCACAGGTTGGGTTGCGGTCAGGGACAGATAAACCCTTTGGGGTCACTCCCAAAAGTAAGTGTCAGGTTTAAGCAGTGCTTAGCGGCTTGTTCTGGAAAGTTGAAGGATATAATAATTTTTCTGGCCATTAGGACTTGGCCCGTTTCCCACTTCTGACCTTAGGAAATGGAGCCTGAAAGGGAAGAGGTTGGATTATTCTAGAAGCCTTTTTGAGTCACTAATAAACATATGCTCCATACTGGTAAGGGTTCCGGGGACAGACAGAACGTGAACCCAGGAATCTTAGGCTCCTTTGGACAGAGGGAAGTCATTGATAGAAGTGATAGGGCTTGTTTAAGTATTGGCCCAACATCCTCTGGCCAAGGGGAGTCAGTATGGCCCCTTTCGGGATCTATCTCAAGGTCCCCTTTCTGAGGAAATCTTTGCTGCCCTGTTTCTATAAGTTTCTTTTAAAACTGGAAAGGAGCCAGAAGACGGTTGGGGGGAAGGCGGGGGTTCTAGGCACCCTCTCTTTCTGTCTCAGGGCTGGCATTCACAGCGTTTCTCTGCAGGCCTCCCTGTCTCTCTGGTCAGGCTGAAGAGCCGAGCTAGTCCGGGGGAGGGACAGCAGCAGGTGACAGCAGCCCTGGACTATAAATAGGGGCAAGCGTCAGCGGGCGGGCAGGAGCTGGGGCTGGAGGCAGGGGCAGCGGTGCCATGGGGTCGCGGAGGGCCGTGGGCCGGGGCTGGGGCCTGGGTGGACGGGCAGGGGCCGGTGGCGATGGCGAGGACGACGGGCCGGTGTGGACGCCTGGCCCAGCCAGTCGCAGCTACCTGCTTAGCGTGCGGCCGGAGACTAGGTGAGTTGTCTTGGTCCAGGGTCTCCCTTTGCCCCTTGGGTGGTGGCCGGGTGTGGCCAATCTCTCAAAAGTACCCCAAAGCCCTGGAATCCTGGGTGAGGCCCCTGCCCTGGAACTTTCTCAAGGCCTTGAGGTCTGAGGACAGAACCAGACCAGAAGGGACCCTCGAGGTACCCTTTGGACCCCTTGAGGCCCAGTGGGCCTCAAATGTGTGGCCCAAAAAGAGAAGAAAGGCCCGGTTTGGGGTGATTTTACAGGCCCCCACCCCTACCCCCAAGGCTTTCCTTATCTCCCTCACCCACACGGGGGCTATTAGCAGGGCTGAATTCCACAGTTAGTGATAAGGGGATCTAGAGTGGCTGAAATTCCTCAGGCTTCAAGGGAGGGGAAACCGCTGATGGGTGGGTGTGGGGGAGCCAGTGGCGGCTGCTCAGCTTAGAGTGAGAGACAGAGATCAGCCTTGTGATAACGAAGTTCCTCCCCTGGGCCTAGGGCTTTGGCCTTCTGGCACTGTGTTGTGTCTGGTTGAGAGGAAGGAGGTGCCAGGAGGCGGCTGGTGGGCCCTGACTGGGAAACCAGGGAGGGATCTAGGGCTTGAAGGTCTGAGGGAGCCCATTGCCCTGTCCAGTCGGGACCTGGTCGGGGGTTGAGATGCCACGGGAGCGATGAATCCTTCGTTGGTCTTCTGGGAGTGAAAGAAGTTTGAAGGCTTTGTTTTAGGAGCTTTGCTATCCATAGTTATGAGGACACAGACAATAGACAAGCTTTTCCTAAAGATGCTCAGAGACTCGGACACTCAAGAACAAGCGCATTGCCCTGGAGACAGAAACTTCCTGCCCTTTGTGGGCAGCTCAGCTTCCCTCTTCTCTAGTGCCCGTTTTCCAGAGGGAAATATGACCCTTGGAATAGGTGCCCACTTCTTAGAGCCAGAATCTGGCTTGGGTATTGTGTGCCTCTCTCTACACTATCTCCAGAACTCGGTTCAAAAACAGACAGCAAGGACAGTCAGGAAAAGTCCTGGGCACTTCCTCCTGGATCACCTCGGTCCTATTGACCTTGGAGTTGGAAAAGTTCAAATGTAACCGGAACCTGTTTCTGCATAAAACTCGGCAAACGGTGTCACATGGTTGGGCCAGGACTGAGGGCTGGGTGCTAGTGACTGAGTCAGCCTCAACCAAGCTCTTGCGCTGCTGGGAGTAATGGCGGGGCACCGTTTCCCCAGTTATTGGCCCTGTGGAATGCAGGCTGTTTGTTGTAGTCCTTAGTGAAGCTGCCTCCCGGTGAGAGCCCCACGTTTATCTAACTTGTCGCTGTGACTTATCTGGGCACTGCTCCTGTCTGTATCTGGCCTTTGTCAACACCAGTGGGACAAGGAGAAGATGAGGAAGCAGGGTTCTTGGAAATGTAGCCTTGGAGGAAGGGAAGGAAGAAAGGCTGGAAAGCCAGACAGAGGGGAGCGGGCTCAGGATTGGGGCTGTAAGGCACAAGGCTGGAGGCTTGGGCATGGGGTTGCTTCCCGCCTGGGCTGCATCAGGCATTTTTTTATAGTGTGCTGGACAGAGGGCTGGAAGTCAGAAAAACTTATCTGGCTTGAGTGCTCGGACGCTGTTAGAAGACTGTTCTTGTTGGGTATCTGGAGGCTCCGGACAGGAGAAGTGGGAGAGAGGATTTTTCTAGTTTTGGACTTGGGGCAGTCTCTTCCTGTACTTTCCCACCTCCTGCCAACTGGCTACGGACCCCCCTCGGGTCCTGACAAGAGCAGCCAGATTTGCTTGGCTTCTGGAAGAGCCTATGGTCAAAAAGGATTGTGAAGTGGGTTGAGCTCGGGTGGGGGGAGGGGGCGGAGGGACAGTTCCCAGTACTGTGGAAAGGTCTGACTTGTGTTGGAGGAGAGGCTGCACAGTCCGCTGCCAGTGGGGGGTGGGTGGAGAGAACCCAAGAAACAAAGCAGAAAAGGGGTCCCTTGAGGACTTCATGTGTCATGTCCAGCTCCGGCTCAGCTGAGCCCTGACTACTCCAGGGTCCTGGCTAAGAGACAAGCTCTGCCTTCACTCATTTTGGCTCCAACATACTCTAGGTCTGCCTTTCTGTAGATCTGCAGTGGAGCTTTTTGGGGTTGTTTGTTTGTTTGGGGTATTTTTTGGAGGGGGTGCAGGGTTTCTTTGTGTAGCCCTGGCTGTCTTGGAGTTCACTCTGCAGTCCAGGCTGGCCTTGAACTCAGAGATCCTTCTGCCTCTGCCTCCCGAGTGCTGGGATTAAAGGCGAGTGTCACCATCACCCTGCTTGCTGTGGGGAGCTCTTTAGGGGTCCTTCCTAAAGGCTCTGAGGCTGGGATTCCCCTGGGAGTTATGGACAGTTGCCGTGTGGCTGGGGCTCCAGAATCTATATGGCTTTCACACTTCCCCATGGTCCGCGGAGGGGTTCCTAGTCTCACAGCGGTTCAGGGATAATCCAGGGCCTCCTCGCTGAGGTCAGAGGCAGACAGGCATTCCTACTTGGCTGTCCTATCTGAGGACCTCGCTCCCCTAGGAGGGTAGCATGTGGGCAGGCTAGAGTCCTTCAAAGTTGAGAGTCAGCAATAAGGACTGACTAGCTTTTGTGTGACACGCAGAAGCCGTCAAGTCCCTGGCCTCCTGCTTCATAGTAGGCTCACAGGAGCAGAAGAAATGTGACTTTGCTGCCGACCACTTTGAAACAACCTCTGCTGTTTCTCTTGGGCAAGGCAGGTTGTCTGGGGTGCTAGGGAAACTAAGGCATTGGGCTAGACCTTTCTAGAAGCCTTTTATGTTCCACAATAGATAAAAAGCAGGGGGATGGGAGGCCCTCAGTTCCGTGCCTGCCCCTTTCCAGGGCTATTCTTTCTGAGCCCTGAATTCCTATTCTGCAATGGGAACATGGCAAGAACTCTCAAGCCTTTTAGCTCCAACGTTAGATGCCTCTGACACGCCCTGGCCCACCATGCCCTCCACACACCCAGAAGTCCCCCTGTATGCTGGGCCCCAACAGACCATTCTGCCTTTTGATGACCAGGTGCCTTTTTGGGCCTCAGATTCTCTGGCCTGATCAACATGTAAAGTCAGGGGCTGGTACCACAGCTTAGCTAAGAGAGTGGACTGCTTTCCCAGAGGGCACAGATTTGGTTCTAGGATGCAAGTTGGGCTGTTCACAACTGTCTGTAACTGCAGCTCAAGGGTCCAATGCCATCATCTGGCCTCTGAGGACATCTGCACACATCTGCACATCCTCCCCACCCCACACAAAAGATTAAAAATAATATAAACCACTGTGTGTGGTGGCGCATGCCTTTAGTCCCAGTACCCAGGAGGCAGAGGCTAGTGGATTTCTGAGTTTGAGGCCAGCCTGGTCTACAAAGCAAGTTCCAAGACAGCCAGGGGTACACAGAGAAACTCTGTCTTGAAAAACCAAAACAAACAGGCAAGCAAACAAACAACAAATAAAACCTGAACAAGCAAAGAGGTAAGGTGATGTTGAGAGACAATGGGGCCAGGAAACAAATCGTACAAAGAGCCCCAGAGACGTGGAGAGGCTGTCTTGGCACAGTCTCTTGCCAGCTCGGCGGAGGTGGAACCTGTCATTTTCCGTTGTAAATTAGAAAGCTGGCCGATTGCCTCTCCTTCCTAGGGAGGAGGTTCAGACACCAAGGGGAATCTCTCAATTGCAAGGAGAGAGACAAAGGCAGTTTGTGGTCAGGAAAGGATAGAGTTGCCAGTACCTTAGAACTAAGGGAAAGTCTGCCCACACAGCCCTCAGGGGATCGTTAAAGCTCCAAGCAAAGGCACCTTCAGTGTGGGCCCCTTTCTTGTTTTTTGTTTGTTTTGTTTTGTTTTGTTTTTTGGTTTTTTGAGGCGAGGTTTCTCTCTCTAGCCCTGGCTGTCCTGGACTTACTTGTAGACCAGGCTGGCCTTGAACTCACAGAGATCAGCCTGCCTCTGCCTCCCAAGTGCTGGGATTAAAGGCATGAGCCACCAAGCCTGCCTGGCTTGTGTCCCTTTCTTGACTCTGGAGCAGCAGCCCCTTGGGGGTGGGGTGGGGGGAGCAGGACCCTTCCCATTGCATGCCTAGCATTATGTTAAGAGCCATAGAAACTACAAAAGGACCTAGATGTGTAGGCGGTGTGGGCAGAAGGAAGGAAAGAAGTGGATGACTGGCCCTTGCCAGTCAGGGACGGCCTTGGCTGCAATAGACCCTGGATGTTGGAAGGAGTTGTAAGGAGATCAGGGAGGATCTATGTGTTGACATCGAGTTGAGTCTGGACATACTTGCAGTGGGCCTACTGCAGCATTTTCTACAGAGTGATGTACGAAGCCAAGCATGGTGGCGTATGCCTGTAATTCTAGCACTTGGGAAGCTGAGGCAGGAGGATCCCTGTGAATTCAAAACCAGTTTTGGCTATGGAGTAAGTTTGAAGCCAGCCTGGGTTGCATGAGACCTTGCCCCCCCCCCATACCCCCCAAACCAAACCAACAAACAAACAGTAACAAAAAACAGAAGAAAACCCAAGAAACAGCGGGGGTGGGGGGGTGGGGGCTGTGGGCTGTTAAGTGTGGAACTGTCAGGACACAGATCAGAGCAAAATAACAAGGATATAGTGTTAGAAAAGGAGAAAGAAATGTTGGTTGGATTTGTGGAACGCAGAAAGGGGAGTTCAAGATGGCAGGTTTGGAGCTTAGGAGGTTGGAAGAGTGCTGGTGGCGTCCAAGAAACCCAGGTGCAATGGAAGAGTGGATGGGAGCTATCAAGAGATGGAGCTTTCCTTAGGGGGCCTCAAAGAAGGGTTAGGTGAAGGGGTGAGTGTGGGTGGGATGACTCTCGCCATCTCCCGAAGACCTGAGGTCTACTAGAGGAAGAGGGCAAAGATGGCTCACACCAAAGAAGGGCTGGTGCTCACACCAGAGAGGGGCTGGTGCTCACATCAGAGAGGGGCTGGTGCTCACACCAAAGGCTTGGTGCTCACCTTGCAAAGGAGGACACAGGGTCTAGTCTGTGCCCCAGGCCTCTAAGCAGGATGGGATGCTGGGTGTCTCCAGCTCCCATAGAATTAACTGCTTCGTTTTCCTTCTCTCTGCTCTCCCAGCTGGTTTGTCTTGCTCTTTAACCACACTTTAACATATTAATGGTGGGTGTTCTCCAAGCCACCTGTCTTCCCCCCAAGCCTGTGCGGGGATTTCCAGGACCTGCTGCTGCTTTCTCAAAAGCAAGAATTAAAGTAGCAACTACCCACGGGCTGGTACGTTGTGGGTGGCGGGAACAGGCGTAGGCCTCTCTCTGGGGAAAGCAACTCCTGCCTGATGTACACCTTTCTCTCAAAGCACAGCCCCCAGGGACCTCCGTCCTGCCTAACCGATTTCTTGAACTCTGCTGCACCTAATGAGCTCTTGATTTCAGATATATTGGTGTCCAGCGGTGAGGACACTTGCTGCTAACTGGAGCCGCCAACTAAGACAGCTGGTCCCTTTTAATAGAAAGGCCTTTGGGCCTCAGATGGTGGCCGATTAATACTTTGTGACTGTTGTTGATTTTGCCTCCCCCCTCCCCCCCCAACTCTCCTTGCTTTGGGCCTAATGATTCCATTTACTGTTTTTGCTTAGCTTATCAAGCAACCGGTTGTCTCACCCCAGCTCTGGAAGGTAAACGCACATTGCATTACATTCTCCGACTGCATTTGAGAGGCCTTGAGAGGCCACTGGATGACTGCTCATACACTAACCAGGCTGCATGGGGGTGAAGGGAGGTGTGGACGGCGATGGGGAGGATGTAAGAGGGTACTCACACGGGCATGCGTCTCACGGGGACCAGAGTACATGGATGCTTGCATGGGCCTGGGCCTCAGGAGTAAAGATGTGGGCAGGAACCGCTGAAGTGCCTGCAATGGTAGCCCTCTGCCTGTGGGGACAGAGCAGGCAGCCAGCAGCCACATGAGCCCAATGTCTAGCTTGGATACCTTATCCATCTTCCTGAAATAATGGCCCCCGACTTTTACACCCCCCCAACCCCCATCCCCCCTGTAACTTCATCTGCTACCTTCTCTTCCTTTAAAATGTCCTTCCCATGGACCCTCAGAGAGTCAAAACTCTGAGATCAGGGAGCACCTTACTGTCCTGCGCACTCTCTCACTCTGGGGGCCAGCTTGGAGACTGAGCAAGTCTGTGGCCAAGGTTTGCCGGCTGAAAAGCTGCCCTCTCACCTGCCAGGCCCCGTTTCCTGGTTACTTCTCATCACTTGGGTCGCATCCCAGATTTGGGGAGAGTTGGCCACAGTCCCCCAAACCCCCTCCATCCCCCCCCAAACACACAGGGGAAGGTTTTTTTTTTTTTGGCCAGCTAATTTGTTTCTGAAGAGTTCATCGTGTCTTTAGGCATGACCAGTTAGTTCTTTAGTGTGTCCTTGGTCCTTGGTGAGCATGAACACCGAGGAAGCTTTGGTCTGGGAGGGAGAGAGAGCCCAATTGGTTCAGAGCAATGGGGGCGGGGTGGGGGGGTGAGGGGTGAAGGGTGAGGGGGATGGGGGGGTGCCAAGAGAGAAGACCTAAGGCATATTCAGGGGAAGGGAAATAGCGGAAGCGCCTTTGAACATCATGGAAACCAACCATTCTGGAGTTCTTTCAAGATACATATTAGCTCATGATACCATTTCAAAATCACAGAACTGGAAGGATTTGGAAGTGTCATGGTTGCAAACACCAGATGTGTGTGGATTTCCTGGCTTCTTAGGCTCCTGGATGGGATACACCTGGAGTCTAGTGCACAACAGAGATGAGGACAGGGACAGAAAGCCATGGCAGCCAGGAGCTGTGTGATGGTCAGCGGAACGTGACATTACAGAGTGCCTTTCCCTGTCCTGGCCTGGTCTACAGAGAAAGTTCCAGGCAGCTAGAGCGTCACACGGAGACCCTGTCTCAACAAACAAACAAACAAACAAACAAAAACAAACAAACAAACACAAAGTCCCAGAGAGAAAGACAAGGTAGAAAGATGATGCCCAAGGTGGCCCAAGTTCAGTCTCCAGAACTCACAGGAAGGGCAGGGAAAGAGAACTGCAAGTTGTCCTCTGACCTCCGCATGTCTGTTGTGGCACACTCGACCCCAACCCCTCCCCTTCACACATTTTCATACCCTCCCCCCACACACACACACATGCACACACACGCACACACACGCACACACACAATTCACACTCTCAAACATACACACATTCTTTCTCTCCACACCACACTTACTCTTGCACTCTCACACACAAAGTAAACACATAAATTTAATAAAACATAAACCTCATCCAGGCTCGGTGGTGCACGCCTATAATCCCAGTACTCTCGGAGGTAGAAGTGGGCAGATCTCTGTAAGTTCGAGGTCAGCCTGGTCTACAAAGTGAGTCCAGGATAGCCAAGGCTACACAGAGAAACCCTGTCCTGAAAAACCAATAAATAAATAAATCCCCAAGTCTGCTCCAAACAACAAGCAAAAAACAAAACAAACAACCAAAAACCCCATTATTTAATGTAACAAGGAATAACAGTAGATGGGCTATAGTTGACTTAGACATTGCTAGAATGTTCTTCAAAGTCAGAAATTGCTACTAGTATGATAGCAACAAGAAGCATTTTCAGATTGAGTGCAGTGGCACGTGTCTTTAATTCCAACCCTCGGGAGGCAGAGGCAGGTGGATCTCTGTGAGTTTGAGGCCAGCCTGGTCTACAGAGTGAGTCCAGGACAGCCAGGACCATATGGAGAGATCCTGTCTTAAGGAGGAGAGAAAAGGAGGAGGAGGAGGATGAGAAGGAGGAGAAAGAGGAAGAGAAGAGGAAGAGGAGGAAGAGGAGGAAGAGGAAGAGAAGAGGAGAAGAAGAAGGAAGAAAGAAAAAAGAGAAACACTTGAAAGGCTGAGACAGGAAGACTACAAGTTCTAGACCACATAATGACTTGCTGTCTAAAAAGAGAAAAGACGCATTTCCAGATATTATATCCTGAACATTCAGGGAGTTGAAAGCCTAGGTACCAAATGACTTAAAGGGGAAAGAAAGGTGGTTATTCTATTGGACAATTGATTCCTTGGGGAGAGGATGCTGTGGAATGTTAGGGAAGACTCCTTGTAGGCCTGGTCCAGTGTTAGGTCCATGAAAGGGGTCCCCAGCCTGGGTGGACTCCTGCTAACTCCAAACGCCAGGGGGGTCTGCATTCCTATGCACCTTCAATCCAGAGTTCTCACTTGATTCAAAACACCTCCTGAGCTGCAAATTTTCTCTTAGAACTCAAGTGTAGAATTAATGCCTGCGAAGCTGGGTGTGGTGGCACACGCCTTTAGTCCCAGCACTCAGGAGGCAGAGGCAGGTGGATCTCTGTGAGTTCGAGGCCAGCCTGGTCTACAGAGTGAGTTCCAGGACAGCCAGGGCTAAAACAGAGAAACCCTCTCTGGAAAAAACAAAACAAAAAGGTCTGAGCTGGGCAGGGTGGAGCACGCCTTTTATCCCAGCTCTTGGGAGGCAGAGGCAGGCAAGTCTTTGTGTGTTTGAGGCCAGCCTGGTCTCCAAAGCAAGTTCAGGACAGCCAGGATTACGAGAGAAACCCTGTCTTGAAAAACAAACAAGCTGGGTGTGGTGGCTTATGCCTTTAATCCCAGCACTGAGGAGGCAGAGGCAGGCAGATTGATGTGAGTTCGAGGCTAGCCTGGTCTACAAAGCGAGTCCAGGACAGCCAAGGCTACACAGGGAAACCTTGTCTCGAAAAACCAAAAATAAAAATAAAAATAAAAATAAATAAAAAAAGAAAGAAAGAAAAAAAAAGAAAAGAAAAACAAACAAAAAAGAATGAATGCTTACAAAAAAAGATACATTGAACATGGAGCCTTGTCCCTGCCGGGTATGTAGGGTTAGGCACTGTTTGCTTGCTTACCCACACCTCTCACTCTGTACCTAGTGGACCATCATGGGCAACTAAGTATGGCTATGGGGGTCGACCCCATCCTCTGAGGCCCAGAGAAAGGCAGCTTGGCGGGATTTGTCTTCCTCCATGGTTTCTTTGGCTTCTGTTGATGTTTCCCCATCACGGTCCCTCACTGCTGCTCACAAAGGGTGTGTGCCCAGGGAGGGGAGGAGGGCTGGACACAGCTTGTGCACCACACATCCTGGCTATGTGGTTGAGCTTCACGCCTGGGAATGCACTGTCTTTGCTGGCCCACAAAAGGGTTTGGCACCAAGGTCTGCTTCCTGTGCCCAGGGAAGAGTGGACTGTAAGCCTCGAGGATTGCTGGTGAGTTTGGGGTAGAGACACGCTAAGTCCACAGATACAGCTGAGTTCAGAAAGAAGGGTTCTATCCACAAGGGAACTAAGAGTTCTGGCTTTGTCGGGAGTCAGTCTGTTTGTGGCTCTGCAGTCCTGCAACTGCCAGCCGTGTTTGTACTTTAGCATGTGGCATCCATAGATGGAGCAGAGAAGCCACAGCTGGCTTGCTAGTGTCAGCCCATAGCTCTATGTGGCATCAAAGTTCATTTGATAGTCCATAAAGTAGAGTCCCCTTCAGAGCCAAGGCCCCTGGCACTGCCAACTCATTCTTCATCTACCATGGCCTGTGTGCCCAAATCCTGGCACTTTCCTTCTGAGCCTGGACTCCAGGATCAGATTCCACGGCTTCAGGACCTCTGAATCCTTGAGAGTTGGCTGGCTTTTCTCTCTTTGGTGTGGCTGTGCTATGTGAGAGTGTCATCTCTGAGGCTTGACCTATCTACACGTGTATCTATCTCTCCTGCACACCTGCTTCCCTGGAGATGAAAATGGAAAAGCCAGCTCCCCACCAGAATTTGAAAGGGATATATAGGATGGTAGTCTGGTGAGCTCAGGAGCCTGGCCTATTACCAGCTAGCTGCCTACTGTAATAGCCCTGGGTCAGGGATCCATTCAACCACTTAGAACTCACTCCCAACCTGGCCAGGAAGTCTAGGCCCTGTAGAATAAAGGCTTGCTCAGGAAGGCTCAGGAGCTTTGGCCACACGGTGACTGACTTACACTTGGGTAAGGTAAGGCCAGAGTGTGTGTTATAGGGGGGGCCCTAAATGGTGTTTTGCTTTTCCTAGGAGCACCTTCTGCTCCATCATTGCTCAGCTCACAGAGGAGACCCAGCCGCTGTTTGAGACCACACTCAAGTCCCGAGCTGTGTCCGAAGACAGTGATGTCAGGTTCACCTGCATTGTCACAGGTAATGAAGCTATTGATGCGGTCCCTGTTGGTGCTTCTGCACAGAGCCGCCGGGTTCCAGGAGTCTAGAGCAGGCCTGGAGGGGAGCTGGGTTATGGGTACCATACCAGTTGATTGTAGCTGTTCCCCAGTTTGAATTATCTCTATGTGGACTGGTGTCCTTGTTTCTTCTGCTAGAACCACACATACATGCGCGTATGTGTGTGTGTGTGTGTGTGTGTGTGTGTGTGTGTGTGTGTGTGTGTGTGTGTATACTTTGCCTTTCTTCTTTAAAACCTGTGTGCATGGCTAAGGATGCAGCTCAGTTGGTCAGTTGGTTAGAGTCCTGGGTTTTATCTTCAGCACTACGTGAACCTCGCACAGTGCTTGTGTCTGTAACCCCAGCACTTGGGAGGACAAGAAGATCTCTGCAGTTTAAGGTCATTCTTAACAACACAGAGAGTTTGAGGCCAGCCTAGGCTACATGAAACAGAAACAGAAAACAAAGACAATGAAATCCCCAAACTGTACTCATCAGAGTTTCTTCCCCTACAAGTGCACTCACAGCACTGATGACTGATCTTTGAAGCCATCTTTTGAGCATTCCACTTAATGGTTGAGCTGTTTGTGGCTTGGGAGTACCCAGCATGAGAGGCAGTAATGTGTAGCTATTCCAGCTGTCGACCCTGGAGGCAGCTACCCAGCGTGGAATCCTCAGTCCATCTCCTGCCGGTTTATGCTCTGAGTAGGTACCTACGAGCTCATTGCATTATGAGCCTGTGTGAGTTAATACTGCATAGCCGTTGGAGGAGCATAGAGCACACAGTGAATGCTGAGCAAGTGCTTGGAGTCAAGACTATGACTGTTCACTTTCCACCGAGCTCCCTGCTGGGCTTTCGAGAGGAAGCCATGCGGTACACCTTAGCAGCAGAGTTTCTGAGTGCTGGGACGCAGTGGCTGCAGGCATTGGTCCTTTTCCACAGCTCTCTCAGCACAGCTGCCCTCTGCACCGTCCTGACCTGTTCACCTTCCACTGCACTTACCATTTCAAAGGGCCCAGACTCTCACACCCTCCCCCCCAAAATCATCTTTTTGTTTGTTTGTTTGATTATGCTTTTGTTTGGTTGGTTTGGGGTTTTCTTCAGTTAGTCAAAGGCATGGGTGGTTTCCAGCTGTCACATTCCCAGATCCTGGGGAAACTTGTTTAGCCCAGGAAGATACACAGTTTATCTGGGATTGGCTCTTCCATGGGTAGTTGTCCCAATTACTAGGACTCCAGCACCTCTGCCAGAGGGACACCGACTCCCCTGTATCCTTTATCTATGCATGGTGTGGTGTGTTGCAACTGAGTTCCTCCAAACCCCTGTGATGTAAATCCTGTTGACAGTCGGCTTTGCAGAGGAGGAAGCTAGAAGAGGCAAGGTGAGCCACTCAAGCCATGCTTAGCTTAGCTACTTTTGCCTTATGTATTGCCTGTGGCTGAGCCTTTGTGGCACTGCCTGCCTATGGCTGAACCTCTGTGGCACTGACTGCCTGTGCCTGAGCCTTTGTGGCACTGACTGCCTATGCCTGAGCCTTTGTGGCACTGCCTGCCTGTGGTGAGCCTCTCTGGCACTGTCTGCCTGTGGTAAGCCTCTGTGGTACTGACTGTCTGTGACTGAGCCTCTGTGACATCACCTGCGTCTTGAAGTGCAGTACCAGTGGTTTCCTAAAAAATAGAATCACTCCCCACCGGCTTTATAGACCAGGTTGGCCTTGAACTCACATCGATCTGCCTGCCTCTGCCTCCTGAGTGTTGGAATTAAAGGCGTGTACCACCACACCCGGTTTACTCCCCACTTTCTTATATGCCACTTGATGTAGAATGTTCTTAATTCTCTTTGAAGAAAATCAGGAGCTGGGGCTGCTGTGGGTTTCTCTCCACCACTTTATAAACCTGTGGTTTACATACAGCATTCCTGTGATCCCAGCCCTGTGCAGGTAGAGGCAGGAGGATCATGAATTCAAGGTCATTCTTTGTTTGAAAGCCAGGTTAAAACCATCTTGGGATGCATAAAACCTTGTCTTTAAGAGAATTAAGATTGGGCTGGAGAGATGGCTCCGCAGTTAAAGAGCACTGGCTGCTCCTCCAAAGGTCCTGAGTTCAATTCCCGGCAACCACGTGGTGGCTCACAACTATCTATAATGAGATCTGATACTCTCTTCTGGTGTGCAGGTGTACATGCAGGCAGAGCACTATATACATAAGAAAAAAAGAAAGAAAGAGAGAAAGAAAGAAAGAAAGAAAGAAAGAAAGAAAGAAAGAAAGAAAGA
>OU015752.1:100291970-100318398 GCA_907169655.1 Acomys percivali
AGAAAGAAAGAAAGAAAGAAAGAAAGAAAGAAAGAAAGAAAGAAAGAAAGAAAGAAAGGCCAGCTGGGTGTGGTAGCACATACCTGTAATTCCAGCACTCAGGGAGGCAAAGGCAGGCGGATCTCTCTGAGTTTGAGGCCAGCCTGGTCTACAAAGTGAGTCCAGAACAGTCAAGGCTACACACAGAAATCCTGCCTCGAAAAACCAAAAACCAAATCAATATACAGCAGTTCATTGCTTCCACCAATCTGGAACTGTAGGTACGAGCTATCATATCTGGTTTGTTGTTGGCTACTTCTTGAGACAGGGTCTCACTATGTATCTCCAGCTGCCTTAGAGCATACTACATAGACCAGGTGGGTCCTGAGTTCACAGAGAGCCACCTGTCACTGCCTCCAAGTTCTGGGATTAAAGGCATGTGTTACCACACTCAGCAGCTTTTTGATTGTTTTTGTTTTAGGACAGGGTCTTTTTTTTTTAATGTATATTTTATTATAATTTATTTACATTATATCCTGATTGTTATCCTCTTGCTCCTATCTTCCCATTCCACCCTCCCTCTCTCTTCTGCTCTATTCCCCTCCCCTATAACTTTGATGGGAGTGGCCATCCTACCCCACTGTCTGGCCACAGCCTATTAGGTCTCATCTGGATAGCGTACATCCCTTTCTTCTGTGTCCCTGGAAGGCCGCCTTGCCAAGGGGCAATGACCAAATTGTGGGTACCAGAGTGCATGTCAGAGGTTTAGCAGAAGTGGCCCCTCCTTCCCCCAATGTGGAGAATCAGCTGTCCATGGCCTACATCTGAAGGGGGGGGGGTCTTAGTTCTCCTAAAACAGGGTCTTAATATTTAGCCTAGGACAGTCTCAAACTGGAGATTTTGCCCCAGCCTTCTGAGTGCTGGGATGACAGGCGTGCACACACCACCAGGTCTAGCATTCTGTTTTTAAAGACACTTTAAACTTCTTTCTTCCATTTTTGCCCCTAGACACCCATCCTATACCCTGTGGGGACTTTCTGGCTAGTTCTCAGTTTCTGCCACTTCTAATTCAGAGTGAGCTGTCACTTTCTACTTGCCTGTCTGCTTCCTGTTTACACAGGTTTGTGGCTCTTACCTCTCTTCTTGCCTGTTCTCACATTTGTGGGGTGTGTGTGTGTGTGTGTGTGTGTGTGTGTGTGTGTGTGTGCCTGTGTGTGCGTGTGTGTGTGTGTGTGTGTGTGTGTGTGCGCGTGTGTGTGCCTCTGTGTGTGTGTGTGTGTCTAGTCCTCTGCTACCTAGAGGCCACCGCTGCTTTGTCTGGCAAATTCCTTCTGCCCCAAGGCTGTCTTCAGCACGGCCTCGAGTGTCCCTGCTCCTTCCTGCATGGCTCAGTTATTTTGTCCACATATTTCTTTCTCCCAAGATTGTGAGCTCTACAAGGACAGGGCACGCATGGGGCTTGTTGGTGCCTCTCAGGACTGCCACAGCACCTATTTGCCACATGACCTCCCTGACCCCTGCCCATGTTGATGACAAAATTAGTATCTTTTCCCTTTGGCGCAGCTGCAGCTTGGGTGGGGCAGCAGCAGTATCTCTTGTGGGGGCCTGAATAGCTTCTCACAGTCATTGTGGATTCATCAAAACCAGCTCTTGGGACATTTCATTGAATGCCCTCAATTTCCTCATGAGCAGAAGCCTTTTCCTGCCTTGAGCTCAACCCAAAGAATCAATTAAAGAATTATTATTGCTGGGCATGGTGGTACATGGGAGCACCTGGGAAGCAGAGGCAGGCAGATCTCTGCGACTTGGAGGCCAACCCAGTCTATAAAGTGAGTCCAGGACAGTCAAGGCTACACAGAGAAACCCTGTCTCAAAGAAACAAACAACCCCCCAATTATTCTCTCTGTGGGATGCGTGTGCATGCACGCACATGCGTGTGTGTGTGTGTGTGTGTGTGTGCACACGTGCGCATGCACGCGTGTGCATGGGGGCATACATGCCGGAGCACATATGTGGAGGTCAGAGGACGACTTTCAAGAGTCAGTACTCTCCTTCTATCCTGGATTCTAGGGATTGAGTTTAGGTCATAAGGTTTACACAGCAAGTGTTTAAAAACCACCGAACCCAAAGGAATAATTGTTTTAAAATTACGGTTGTATTTTAAAGTGTGTGCACAGACTACAGTGGTTGTGTGGAGGTCAGAGGACGACTCGTGGGAGCTGACTCTCCTTCCACATGCAGAGCTGAGGGATCGGACTCTTGGCAGGCTGGGTAGGAGGTGCCTTTATTAACAAATCCATCTCATGGGCCTCAGGAGAATTTTTTCCCCCCTCAGGAGAATTTTTAAAAAATATTTATTTATTGTTTATACAGTATTCAGCCGGCATTGTGAGCTAGCAGGTCATTATAGATGGTTTTGAGGCACCATGTGGTTGCTGGGAATTGAACTCAGGACCTTTGGAAGAATAACCAGTGCTTTTAACCTCTGAGCCATCTCTCCAGCCTGATAATTTTTTTTTTTTTAAATTATCTCATGATGAGCAGCCCAGGCTGTGGTCCCCTGTGTGGGAGCACCTCCCAGTGGAGCCTGTACAGTTTTCAGGACTCTGGGGTGACTGTAATACCCACATCTGTTCACTGCTGTACTTTCTCCTCCTTACCCCTACACATACCCCAAACCTCAGCTCACTGAGTTTTCTATAGCAGATTAGAAAGAAGTCGCCAGAAAGGAACAAGGAGAAAACAAGTGTAGGTTGTGGGAAAGGGGAAAGGGCACCGAGAGAGAGCGAGCCTGCATGAGACCTCAGGTCTCCTCAGTTTAGATGTGCTCCTGCCTGATCAGTGCTGAGACTGGCCTCCTGTGAGGTTGCTGCTGTTTCTGCTTGCCTTAGTGGAGGTGGGGTGACCACATCAGTTTCTCTTCCTCTCTGAGAGAAGCACCCCTTCCCCCAACAAAGGTAGGATGAGACGGGCCCCCGCCTCTGGGGCCTTGCCAGGCAAGGAGGATGCTTTCCTGCTGCTTGGAACCTTGTCCTGGTGGGAAGACTCACCTAAGCAGGGAAGTAGCGGAAGGGAAAGCCATAGACCTGTAGGGTTTTCACTCACAGTGGGAGGCTAGGAGACAGTGGGCCTATGACTGGGTGGTGCCTTGTGCACGCCTCTCTAGTGGAATGCTGCTGTCCAGAGACTGTTCATCTCTGTCCAGTGTGGAGGCCCCCCTCCTCTACTCTCTTCAGCTCTGGGGTATGTTCTATGTTGGGGTGTGCATGTGCACGTATGTGCATATTCACATGTTGAGGTGGAAGAAGGAAGCATCAAAGGTAGGCAGGTTGAATCCAGGGACATAATCTGTAGTAAGAAGCACAGTTCTTAGAAAGAAAGGAAGGAAGGAAGTGTTGGTCTGATGTATTTTGATGATAATTAATAAAAGGCCATCACACCTGGGCAAGGCAAATGAGATGGGCGTGGCTAAGGTTCCTGGGGTTGGGGAGACAGAGAGAATTTTGGGAAGAAGAGAAACCAGAAAAGAGAGGAGAAAGAAGGCCGCCATGGGTTAGATGGAAGAGAAGCACATGGCCAGCATAGATGGAGGAGTCGGCCCAGATGAAGAACATTAGCAAGGGTATGGGATTATGGATGGGAGGTAGCCTGATAGAAATTATTAGAAGCAGATGGCATGGGATTGGGACAGGTATCCCATACCTGCCCCACTATAGGAAGTAGTTTAGGGGATTAATATCCACCCTGCCCCAGGTTAACTAAGGTTATTTTAAAGTATAACAAGTGTCTGTGTCTTGATTGATTGCTAGTGGGTTAGAAAATACTGCCATAATAATAATTATAGGCCTGATAATAAACATTATTAGGCAATACTGGTAATTTAACAACCACAAGTACCACCCGATGAGGGTCAATCATTAGACAATAGTGATAATTTAACAACAACAAGGAAGGAAGGAAGAAATTCCTATTTTTAGGAAATAAGTCTAATATGATAACTTTTAGGAGCAACTTTTAATACATTGACTGCAGAGTCCTCATAAAAGGAAAACCGGCTGTGCCATGTGGTACCCATGTGACCCTGGGTGACAGTCCCTTTAGCTTGTTTTTCTCTTGCCTGAAGTAAGGATCTCACCTGTCATTTTATAGCAAGAGGGATTTGAGTTCGGGCCCTTCTACTTACTCACTACATGGTTTTTGCAGAAGTCTTCCTTTTTTATTTTTCCTTCAAGACAGGATTTCTCCGTGTAGCTTTGGCTGTCCTGGAACTTGCCCTGTAGACCAGGCTGGCTTTGAACTAAAAAAGATCCCTCTGCCTCTGCCTCCTGAGTGCTAGTATTAAAGGCATGAGCATTCACCACCTAGCTTCCACTTTGCTTTTTTTATTTTGTAATTTTTTGTTCTTTTGGTTTTTCAAGACAGGATTTCTCTGTGTAGCCTTGGCTGTCCTGGACTGCCTTTGTAGACCAGTGTCCTCAAACTCACAGAGATCTGGCCTGCCTCTTTAAAAAATGTTTATGTGTGTATGCATGCACATGCCAGAGTCCATGTGTATATCATGTGTGTGCCAGTGCCCTAGGTGGCTCGAAGAAGGCATCAAAGTCTCTGGAGATTGTGCACACTGCCTTGGGGGTTCTGGGAACTGAATGTCAGTTCTCTGTAAGAATAGCAGGTGCTCTAAACCACTGAGTCATCTCTTGGGCCCTGATTTCCTTTTTCTTTTCTTTTCTTTCTTTCTTTCTGCTTTATTTATTATTATTTTGTATTTTGTTATGTATTATGTATTATTTATACAGTATTCTGCCTGCAGGCCAGAAGAGGGCACCAGATCTCATTATAGATGGTTATGAGCCACCATGTGGTTGCTGGGAATTGAACTCAAGACCTTCGGAAGAACAGCCAGTGCTCTTAACCTCTGAGCCATCTCTCCAGCCCTGGACTCACTTTGTAGTCCAGGCTGGCTTCAAACCCACAGAGATCGGCCTGCCTCTGTGTCCCAGGTGCTGGGATTACAGGTGTGCCCTCCTGAGCCTGGTTTCTTTCTCTTGTATTGAGGATTGGTAACTACATTCTTAGGACCATTGTAAGGGTTAGATGTGAAACACAGGAAAAGCACTTCACTCAGTTCAGCTCCTAGCACACTGTATGTCTACCTCAATAAATGTGAGTAATTTTGCTCAGGGGAACCAAGTAAAATTCTGTATCTGAAAGTTCTCTTAAAACTCTAAACTTCCAGGCAGAGTGGGGCATGCCTGTAATCCCAGCGCTCAGGGAGGCAAAGGCAGGTGGATCTCTGTGAGTTCGAGGCCAGTCTGGTCTACAAATCGAGTCCAGGACAGCCAAGGCTACACAGAGCAACCATGTCTCGAAAAACAAAACAAAACAAAACAAACAAACAAAATACTCTAAACTCCTGTTTGTCTGACTCTGGGTTTCTTTAAAGTGGGAGTGGTCGGACCAAGGCTGTTCCCTAGAGGAGCCTGCTTGGCAGGGAAGGGGAAGGGGAAGGGAAGGTCACCGGCTCAAGTTCTATGTTCAACTCTCTAGGACAGAGCTCTGTCCCTGTGTGTGTGTGTGTGAAACATGCATGGATGTATGTGTGCAGCTGTCTGGCTAGCCATATCTGGCTTTTGTGTGTTTATATACTGTAGCTCACATTATCTAGGGAATAACCGGCATGTTCCCCCAAATAAATGTGTTTTCAAATCCACTCCTGCTATGAGGCCCTAAATTGTCAGGCAGCTTGCTCCTTACTGTTGGCAGAATCACAAGAAGTTCCTGTGGGGGTGGGGCTGCAGCTGTGTCGGCCATTAGTGTCCTTCTCTTTGCCCCAAGCTTCTGTCTCACTCCAGGCTCTGGACTGGAGGCTGAGGATGTCCTGGGCAGGTCATGAGACAGAAGACTCCAAGGCCCTGGTGGGTGAGATCATCCCACAAGATGGTGAGAGCACCTGTGCTGGCCCTGGCCACATGCGCAGTGATGTAACCAGGGGCTTTAGCGCACAGTGGAAACACAGGGCTCGATTTACAGCCAGCACAGCCCAGTTTGTTCCTGGCCGGGGCAGCCGTAGCCTTGCCTCCTTTGCTCCCTGCTGCTGTTTGCAGTTCCCTGGCTTGCCCTTTGGTTTTCCCCCTAGGCCACAGCTATGGTTCCTGTGTCAGGCTTGCCCTTCCGACTTGCTTTTTGCCTGTTTGCTTTTCCGTTCCTCCTTTACTCACTCACCCAACAGGCTGTTATTAAATAACTGCTAGAAACCGGGGCGGTGGTGGCGCACATCTTTAATCCCAGTACTCGGGAGGCAGAGGCAGGCAGATCGCTGTGAGTACGAGGCCAGCCTGGTCTACAGAGTGAGTCCAGGACAGCCAAGGCTGACACAGAGAGACCCTGTCTCGAAAAACAAAAACAAAACAAAACAAATAAATAACTACTAGGTGGTAGAGATAGAGCAGCAGACAAAGGGGGATTTCTGCCCACTTGGGTCTGGAGTCCTGTAGGAGAGAAGGCCAAAGAGCTGAGCATCATGCTTAGGGGAGGAAGGGGAGTGCAGGGGGTGCTGGAGGTCTGCACCATGTCTTCTGAAATTCTGCTTAGATCAAGTGTCACTAACTCCAAGACCCTACCAAATCCACAGCCAAAGAGCTTGCTTCCTTCCCTGGACCCTAAGTTCTTCATACTGTTGATGTAGTCATCGGTAAATATTTACTTATTGCGGGTTGCATACCAGGCGTCATTATTCTAGGAATCGGGTAGGGACACACCAAGGAAGAACTGGGATTAGTCCCTGCTGTCATGAGGCTGATCTTCCAAGACGGGCGATCCGGGACAGACAGGACGCACAGGAGTTAACAAGCCCAGTGTGTCACATGGCAGCATGTCCTAGGAAGACAGTAAACGTTAAAAAGGGACAGGAAGTGCTCACGCAGGGTGTCGGAAGGCCCCTGTGAGGAGTCAGTTGGGAATCAGAGCTGCCCAGGAGCTGAGATGTGGCCTCCTGTGCTGTGTTAGAGTGAGCCAGCAGGACTGCGAGGCTGGGGCGCCACACACAAGGGGAGAGGGAGAAGCGAAGAGGTAGGGCCAGCGAGCGCAGTAACAGGGTGTAGACTATGGGCCTGTGTGAGATGGGAGCTCCAGAGGTGCTTTGAGAATGGGGGCGTGTGGTACCCTGATGTGAAAGTTTCACTCTGCTTGTTGTGTTTCCAATGGGCTGAAGAGAGAGAGGCCTGGACAGAAGCGGTGAGGTCAGCGAGGAAGGTCTCCTCAGAATCCAAGTAGGAGATGAAGGCGATGGGGACCAGGCTGTGACAGGAAGGGGTCAGATTCTGAATCTGTTCCAAAGGGAGAGCCCATAGGACCGCCTGACAGAATAGGTATGAGGACCACACTGCGGGGGATGGATTGTCCCCTTACTGGGCTGGGTGTGCACTGGCTTGGGATAAGAGTAAGGAGTCTGATGGGTCACACCTGCCGCCTGTCAGGCCTTCTGGTGCACATATGACGTCAAGGTCAGGCAATGAGGGCCGAGGGCCTGGCTGAAGATGGCGACTGCAGGGGCCCTTGCTGCTCCTTGGTCAGCTAGAGCCAGTCTAGGAAATGAGTGGTGAAGCCTAAGAATTGGCAGCGATTTAGCAATGTCCAAGTCACAGGTGACGTTGATGAACAGTTCTGGCGTGGCAGAGGAAACAGGAGCAGCGCTGGACTGTGGAGAGAAAGAGCTCTGAAGAAGATTTCTACGGGCTCAGGTGTGGTGGCACACACCTTTATCCCAGCACTCTGGAGGCAGGCAGATTTCCATGAGCTCAAGGCCAGACTGGTCTACATAGTTCCAGGACAGCCAGGGCTACATAGAAGATCCTGTCTCAATAATGATAGATGATGATGATGATGATGATGGCATGGTGGCACATGCCTTTAATCCCAGCACTTAGGAGGCAGAGGCAGGTGGATCACTGTGAGTTCGAGGCCAACCTGGTCTACAAAGCGAGTCCAGGATAGTCAGGGCTCTGTTACACAGAAAAAACTTGTCTCGGGGGGGAAAAAAAAAAGGAAGAAAGAAAGAAAGAAAAGAAAAGAAAAAAAGAAAAGAAAAAAGGGAAAATTTTTTTTCTTTATTTTTTTTCCTTTGAGACAGAGTAGTGTCTCTTTGTGTAGCAAAGGCTAGCCTGAAACTGTAGGTGTGTACCACCATGCCAGGCTTAGACTCAGGATTTGGAAATATGTTGGCTTCCCTCCCGTTTCCATCAGTTTATCCCCCAATTTCTCACTGAAGACAGCATTATCTAGTAATTAGCTTGTGCATCAGAACAGAGCTGTCTTACCTACCAGTCAGAATTATATTTCCATGTGTTGGGGAATCGCTCAGTCAGTAAAGTGCTTGCCATCCAGGCATGAAGATGTGAGCTTGATTCCAGAGCCCACGTGAAAACCAGGATATAGTGGCGTACACCTACAACCCTAGCAGAAGGGAAGAGAGATAGTAGGGTCTCAGGGGAGCTCCAGATCCACTGAGAGAATCTACCTAAAAATAAGGTGGGAAGTTTTGGGTGTTGGTACATATGTGAAAACACAACAGAGGAAGGCACAATGCTGATTTCTGGCCTCCACATGCATGCATACCTACTCTCACACACATATATGCACACAGAAGCATTCCCCACAGACTTATAAAAATAAAAAAATTGCCCTGTCTTGAAAAACCAAAAACATAAAAAAATTAAAAATTGCATTTCTGGACACAGTGATTGGTTTAGATTCGTTGTCACAGTGTACATTAATGGGCCAATCAGCTGTGTCCAGGAAAGCAGGAGGCACATGACTATGTAGCTAGGAGCTCTGCGTGTAACATGGGCAGCCTAGGAGTCCCCAAGGAAAGGACCGGCAAACCTTCAGTTAGCTTTATTACAGTGCCTGGGTGAGTAGGTGTGAATGGGTGGATAGATGGGTCAAAAGTGAGTGATGGCTGGGTGGTGGTGGAGCACGCTTTTCATCCAGCACTCAGGGAGGCAGAGGCTGGCAGATCACTGTGAGTTTGAGGCTAGCCTGGTCTACAGAGTGAGTTCCAGGACAGCCAGGGATACACAGAGAAACCCTGTATCCAAAAAACAAAAGAGTGGATGGATGGATGGATGGATGGATGGATGGATGGAAGGATGGACGGATGGGTGTTTTAGTTGTGCTGTCAAAGGATGCAACTTAGGGGACTTGGAATGAAAGGAGGCTCACAGCAGTGATGGTAGTGACTTGCAGGGGAGGTCTATGAGGTAGGGTCCTTTGTACACTTGAGGCTATTGAATGGGCCACTCTAGAAGGAAGCCTATCACCCCCAGTTAGCAACTGCTGGTAGTTCCTCACCCCCCTTCTGCTAGAAAATTAAGATGTCCCTTCCCCCTTGTTTTCTCCCCTCTGGCCAGAAGGGAAAATGCTTTCATTTTGACAGATCCTACCTTCTAAAGCTGAGCTGAGCAGCAGGGATGGTGCCTGTGGAGGGTCTGGGGCACCGGTCCGGTCAGCCCCTTCAGGCAGTGGGGAAGCCCTCGCCTCTGTGGCCCCTCTCACTGCCTTGGACCTCACCTCACCATTATGCGATCTCTTGCTTCCTTGTCAGGGTACCCGGAGCCCGAGGTGACCTGGTACAAAGATGACACAGAACTGGACCGTTACTGTGGCTTGCCAAAGTACGAGATCACCCATCAAGGCAACCGCCACACCCTGCAGCTGTACAGGTGAGGGAGAGGGGCCTGCATGGCTCTCTGCCCTCCCGAGGGCCCTGCGCCTGGATCCGGCCCATCAGCCACGGAGTCCGCTGGGTGGAAATGCCCAGGCACACTCTGGAGCTAGAGGGCAGGGCTCTGCTACTGAGCCGATCTACCTGGTGAACTGTGCTGTCTGCCAGTGTCTGGGATCTCCCCGGGCCAGGGTTAGGAGTGCTCCTGACAGCCACGAGTGAGTGCAACCAGAGGAGGCCCTGACCTACAGAAACCTTTTCCATGAGGTCAGCAGCCAGAAAAAGCAACAGTGTCATCATTACCGCTCTCAGGGGCTGTGTTGGTCACCTGCTTCTGAAGGGAGCTCTTCTGGGCCCCAAGTCTAATCCCTCCTGGGACAGCCTGACCTTGGTCAGCTGCCACCCTCTTCTGTGGCCTCGGTTTCCTCAATTTTTACCGAGGAAATTCATGACGCCTAAGGTAGGGCAGGACTTGGATTGGGAGGGAGCTGTGGTCAATGCCAGACTCTGGCTGTGGGGAGGAGGGCTCTCACCTCCCAGAGGGGAGAGATGGCGCCTCATGCTCCTACCTCTAGGTGTCGGGAAGAAGATGCTGCCATCTACCAGGCCTCTGCCCGGAACACCAAGGGCATCGTGTCCTGCTCAGGGGTCCTAGAGGTGGGCACTATGACCGAGTACAAGATTCACCAGCGCTGGTTCGCCAAGTTGAAGCGCAAGGCCGCAGCCAAGATGCGGGAGATTGAGCAGAGCTGGAGACACGGGACGGAGGCAGCGGCCGAGGACACACTTCGCAAGATCAGCCCCGACCGCTTCCAGAGAAAGCGCCGGCTGAGTGGAGCCGAAGAGGCTGCACCCTCAGCCCCAGTGGAGGAAATGGAGGAAGGGTCCTCGGCGGCAGCGGCCTGGCAGGAAGGAGAGACTGAGTCTACGCAGCACCCAGCTTTGGGTTTGATCAACAGTTTTGCTCCTGGAGAGGCACCCACCAATGGGGAGCCTGCCCCAGAAAACGGGGAAGATGGTGAGCACAGCCTGCTGACATACATCTGTGAGGTCATGGAGCGGGGGCCTCAGAACAACCTTCCAAAGGAGTCCGGGGCTAAGAAGAAAAGGAAAGACGAGGAATCTAAACCAGGAGATCAGATGCCAGAGTTAGAAAAGACAGAGGGAAGCCAGAGCGCCTCAGAAAATGGCGTCCCTGCAGCAGGCAAACCCGATTCCAGTAGAAGAGAGAAGCCTATGGATACGGAGCCAGCTCAGACCCAGCCCAGAGGCAGGATCGCTCGAGGGCCTGGGCCTTCTGGGATAGAAAGCACCAGGAAGAAAGCCTCTGTCATGGGCGTTCAAGACAAGGTCCAAGATGCCCCAGCCCCGGCCGCAGCCCTGGCCCCGGCCCCGGCCCCGGCCCCAGCCCCAGCCCCAGCCCCAGCCCCAGCCTCCACCCCTGTCCCCAGCCTCAGCTCAGAGCAGGTATATTTCTCCCTGAAGGACATGTATTTGGAGAGCACCCGGGCAGCCAAGCCCCAGGGACAGGAAATGCCTCCACCCCGAAGTACCAGGGTACGTGGAGAAAGTCCCTCAGGGAAGGTACCTGTCGAGGCTAGGGGTCAGAAGGTACCTATGGTCCCCGGCCAGCCCCCACCTTCCATGGTCCCCCCGCCCATTAAGCCTTTGAACAGGAAGAGATTTGCTCCTCCTAAACCCAAAGTGGAGCCCACTGCCACCTCTTCCTCAAGTCAGGCTCCAGAATCTATGGCCCAGACCTTAGGGAGGGCCCTACCTCCAGCCTCTGCCCAGGTCCCAACACCCCCTGCCAGACGGAGACACAGCACCCGAGATAGCCCCTTGCAAGGACAAACGAGCCACGGGACTCCAGGAGAGGTAAGTGTAGATACTGGATGCTTAGAGGCCGCTCTGGGAAACTGACCTCATGGAAACTCTTGCTGTAACTGGCTTGGCAGCTAGTGAGTGGTGGGATATTTATAGCAGGGGGTGGGGGAAGGAAGGGCGTGCCAGCCAGGAGCAAGGGGCCACAGGCATGGCGGAACTCCAGTTAGGAGCATGCAGGCATCACAGCACATGTCTCTTTTTTTTTTGTCTGAGAGAGTAGGGAGGGAAGAGTAGGGAGATCCTGTTCTCTGGTAGGAGGAAGAGGGATCTGTGGGGAGGGTGGTTTTGTGTTGTTGTTGTTTGTAGCCCTGCTGAAGCTGCAGTGCTTCATGGAAGTGATGGTAGTATTCTAGGATGTGTAGCAGTGTGCGCGCGCTCACTGAGAGACTTAAAACTACTGTGTGTTATAATCCAAGCACTTGGGAGGCTTAGGGAGGAAGAGTGTGAGTCAAGGCTAGCCTGGGGTACATAGGAAGACCATGTTTCAAAACAAAACAAAATTACCCCCAGCGCCCCCAAAACCGATTATCTGAGAAGCACTGGTTTAATTTGATTTCATTTAGATACGGCATGTCTAGGCACTTGGCTGACAACCCTTAGCAAGGTGTGGTCTTGGGCAAGTCATAGTCAAAATAGTAATGTGTGCCCACTCCATAGCCCATTGCAAGAACTGGGTGCTTAGTAGGCACAGTGCATGTAAGCTAAGTGTGATGGCATAAAATATACTACGGTGGCAGGTTGGGGAGAGCTGGGGACAGGAGTTGGTTGCCTCTAGAGAACAGGTAGCCAAGAGGAAAAGGTGTTTTGTGTGGAGGAGGGACAGGGGAACCCTTCCACAGGGGAGGAGGGTGTTTGATGGATAAGAGGGATGAGCGTTGCCACGGAGAACGAGCACTCTAGAGGGAAGAAGGAGAAACCCCGGGCTCAGGGGTGACTGGGATGCCGTTTTATTTCACTGAGTGCTAAGCTTAGACTGTGGGGAGGGTCCATCAGAGGGCTTCGGAGTGCCAATTTCAAAGACTTCGCACCGCCCTCTGCATCTGTTCATCGCTTTTGCCGACCTTGCTTGAGGTTCCTGAGGATGTCAGCCCCTCAGTGGCTACAGGAAAGCTTGGTAGGGCCACTCTATGTGCCCTGACAGACACAGGCTGCACAACAGTCTTCCAGAGAAATGGCCCATGGAGGCTCCTAGGGAACTCATTTAGGAAGTGATCAGGCTAGCTGCTGTGCATGTGTGTGCGCGTGCGTGCGCGTGTGCATGTGTGTGTGTGTGTGTGTGTGTGTGTGTGTGTGCACGTGCGTAGGACAGAGGACAACGTCAGGAGCTGGTTCTCTCCTCCCGCTGTGGGAACCAGAGACTGAACTCAGAACATCAAGCTTGCACACCAGACCCTTTTATCTGCCCAGCCATCTTGCTGGGCCTAATTTAGTTTTCTAGTCTGCTCTTTTTCTCCTCCTCCTCTTCCTCCTCCTCCTCCTTCTTCTTCTCTAACTTCTAATTATTTCATGAGCATTTCTCCACGGTTAAAAAAATTCCACACGATTATATCTTTAATACCGGAGCAAGAACATTTAAAGTACTTCTTCCAAGTATCTGGACCTTCACATGTGACAGCACATGTATGAGAGACTTCCCTCGAAGCCTTCCCTCAAACGGTTCTCTCTAGGAGCATCTCGAAGTGGAGCGATGAACAGCCAAAACTATCCCAAGTCTCCAAAGGCCCTGCCTCTTGTTTTTGGCTCACATTTATATCTCCTCTCAGCATTTGTTCAAGGATGTTTTTCAGCTGCTTAATAACCAATCTCCCCCACATGGTGGTCCGACTTCTAAGGGGATAAACATCACCTGTTCCCTCACAAGTCTTTTTCTCACGCCCCCACTTGTGATCTAAACAAAAAACATGTTTATCTCTCCTTCACCTCCCCCCTTCTTAACCGCAGGGGTTTACAGTGGTTGTGAGCTACCATGAGGGTGCTGGGAACTGAACCTGGGCCCTCTGCAAGAGCGGTCAGTACTCTTAACTGCTGAGTTAAGCAGCTCTGCAGTCCTCTGAGCTTGTCCCCTGATAAACCCAGGTCCTGAGAAATGGTTATCCCAAGGGTGGGACTCCTCACTTCACAATAGGGGCATTGTCTTCTGGGTGTGTGTGTGAACACATTTTCAAGGAGTGGTGGAGGTGAGGAGATTGTCTATTGAATCAAGGGTCTAGACTGATACCAGTGACAAGTGCAAAAATGTGGTGAATGCACAAGGCCACTGCAGTGGCCTTGAGACAGAGTTGGAGTGGTGAGATCTCAAGTTTCAATGGGAGAGACAGCTGAGGAGAGGCCAGACTTGTTTGGCATCAAGGATTTGTAACTAGTGATCTAGTATTAGATGAAAACATTGAATAGAATTATCCGAAACATGAAAGAATACCTGCATTTAATCCCCACATGGTGGAGAGAGAGCTGAGTCCTGCATGTTATCCATGTTTTTTGACCTCTACATCCCCTGACCTCCACACATGCTATGGTACATATAGACATACACACGCTAAATAAAATACACCTTGGCTGGCCATGGTGGTACACATTTTTTTTTAATTATTATACAGTGTTCTCCCTGCATGTACACCTTTAGGCCAGAAGAGGGCATCACATCACATTACATTACAGATGGTTGTGAGCCACCATGTGGTCACTGGGGATTGAACTCAGGACCTTTGGAAGAGCAGGCAGCACTCTTATCCACTGAGCCGTCTCTCCAGCCCAGTACACATCTTTTAAGCTCAGCACTAGGCAGGCAGATCCCTGTGAGTTTGAGGCTAGTCTGGTCTCATAGTGAGTTCAAGGCCTTCTTGGGCTATGTCAGACTGTGACTTAAAAAGGAAAAGCAAGCAAGATTATTCTGTCAACACCCTCTTCAGCATCGCTGTCTTCCAGTTGAGGAGAAGAGATGAGTAAGAAGAAAAATAGGTTACTCCTGAGCCAGGGATTAAAGCCGTTGGATGAAATGTACAGCTTAATTTCATTCCTTATTTTCAGATGAAAACGTTAATTTGGTTAAGTTGCTTGCTGTTGACAATGCTGTGGAGCCTACCACTGCAAATCTATTGGCTTTCTAGAAACATACTTTCATCAGCTCATCTCAGTAAGGCTGCGCCAGGTGTTTCCCACGCCAGTGTGCTCAGTCTGGAGGTTTTGCACGTGTGGCAAACAGAAACAAAAGGCAGAGGTGGCTGACTCCTTGTCATCTTAAACAACAAGAAAGTAACCATTGGGCTGGAGAGACGGCTCAAGAGGTTAAGAGCACTGTCTGCTCTTCCAGAGGTCCCGAGTTCAATTCCCAGCAACCACATGGTGGCTCACAACCACCTACAGTGAGATCTGGGTCCTCTTTTGACAGGCAGGCACACATGCAGGCAGAGCACTGTATATATAATAAATAAATATTAAAGAAAAAAAGAAAGTAACAGTTTAAAGCTCACACTGATCTAAATGGTACCTAGCTTTGCAGGAAGCTAGGCCACTCCCAGGAATTTTTGCTGAGAATCCTAGTTTGAACAGTTCCAACACTTCCCCCCTAAAAAAGGCTAAAGGAAGAGGGTAGAATCTAGAATATACTCCAACGATCACAAAATCCTTTTCATGTGATGACAATGATGGTGCTGTGTGTAACTGGGCCAGAAGAGGATAAAGCTGTGGTCCTGTTCATCACAGTACAAGGCACCTTGACTAAAAACAACCAAAAAACCCAGATAACAGTCCAAAGTGGACTCATGACAAATACCGGGGGGAGTGGAGGGAGTGGGGGGAGTGGGGGGATAGGGTTGCTGAAGATGAAGGGACCATGGGAAATAATGGAAAAAAAAAAAAAAGAGAGAGAGTCACAAAGAAGAAAAGATTGCAGCAGAGGGGCCTGGAAAGATGATGCGTGGGCCCTTAGTCTCTGAGAATTTAGGAAGGAAGAGGATGAGACAGGGTGGAAGTAAAGCCTGTTAATGTTGTTTGTAATAGAAAAGCTTATATGATACCACCTAGGCTCGCTCTGCGTAATTAAAAAAATAGACTTATTTTGCATATGAGAGTGTTTTGCTTAAATGTACATATTGCACCATCTGTGTGCCTGGTGACCACAGATTCAGAAGAGGGCGTCAGATCCCCTGAAACTGGAGTTACATTACAGATAGTTGTGAACGGCCATGTGGCTGCTGGCAACCAAACCCAGGCCCTTTGCAAGAGTAACAGGTGTTCTTAGCTGCTGATCCATCTCTGCAGTCCCAGCTTGCATAATTGCCTAAAGAAATATGCTGGTGAGACTTGGAAAATAGCTCACTTGATAACATTTCCTGCTGCACAAATATGAGCACCTGAGTTCCATCTCCAATGCCCACTTAAGACGCTGGGCATAGTGACACATGCTGTGACCCCAGCCCTGGGGAAGCTTCACTAGTCAGTCAGCCTAGCTCAGTTGGTGAGCGCCAGGCCCAGGTAAAAGACGCTGTCTTAAAAATCAAGGTGAAACCTCCTGAGGGACTATACCCAAAGTTGGCTTCTGGCAGGGAGGTGGTGGCGCGCGCCTTCAATCCCAGCACTTGGGAGGCAGAGGCAGGCAGATTGCTGTGAGTTCGAGGCCAGCCTGGTCTACAAAGCGAGTCCAGGACAGTTAAGGCTACACAAAGAAACTCTGTACCGAAACACACACACACACACACACACACACACACACACACACACACACACACACACACACCAAAAGAAAAGACAAAAACAATAACAAAGTTGACTTCTGGTCTTTACCTACATGTGCAATGCCCCCACGCCCTGCCCCCCCCCCCATTGTACCTGTGCACATGCACTCTTCACAAAAAAATTGCAAAACTCAAACACATTCTATTGTTTGGAGGGCTCAGCCTTTGGAGACACGTAGAGGAGTATTTATTCTTCTGTCATATGTTTACTAGTCCCTAACGCTAACCTAGGCCTGTGCTGGGCCCTCACCGGAGAGAAGGGTTTATGGATTAGCAATAGATATACCAATAGGATAAATAGTTGCCACAAAGCGTGAGGGTGTGATTATGAAGTTAAGTCTGTTGCCGTGTGCAGAGGACACGAAGCCAGTGATGTTTTAGAGGGCTGGGAGACGGTACAAAGTCTTCAGAGAACAGGGAAACTTGGACTAAGACCTTCAGGGACCAGGGCAGTTTTCCAGGTAGGCAAGTCAGGGTCAGACTGTCTGGCAGGAGAAAAAAAACAACAACCATATAATATAGAGTAAATTAGTGTCAGGTGGAGGGACCAAAGACATGAACCTGGAGACTAAGGGTTCTTTCTGAGACAGATGTTATCTCATAAACGTTTATTCTATTTTTCTATTTTCTATTTATTCTATTTTTACTTTTTTGAGACAGGGTCTTACTATATCTCCCTCTAGCTGCTCTGGAACTCACTATGTAGACCAGGCTGGCCTCAAACTCATAGAGATCCGCTTCTACTGGGATTAAAGGTGTGTTTTGCCATGTCTGGCTGATTTTTTTTTTCTTTTAATTCTCATTTTAAACTAATTTTTTTTGTTGAAAATGTGTCATATATACAATATAAAAATTTAAAAAAGTCCACAAGAGAGCTGGCGAGATGGTTCAATGGAGAGTGGCCCGGTGTTGTTGTTACAGAGGTTGGGAGTTCAGATCCCAGCATGCACACTGGGCGTCCCACAGCCACCTGTAACTCCAGTTACCTCTTCTGGATATCTTGGGCACTGCATTCACACATGCACATAACCACACACGGATCCATCTTGGCTGTTAGAAGTTAAAGAACATTTTCAATCCTTCAGACTCCCTATATTCATCACATATGACTATTTCCCCATAGTCACACTACTCATTCAAAATTCTGTACTTAGTGAGGAAACTTTAAATGTTAATTTTTTTTTTTTTTTTTGGCTATATGTTATTTATTTATTTACTTATTTGCTTTTGTTTTTTTTGAGACGGGGGTCTCTCTGTGTAACAGCCCTGGCTGTCCTAGACTCACTTTGTAGACGAGTCTGGCCTCCCAGAGATCCGCCTCTACCTCCATGAGTGCTGGGGTTGACGGCATGTGCCACCACCTCCTGTCTTTTCATTTTATTTTACTTTATTATTACCCTCTCCCCCGTGGTGTGTGTGTGTGTGTGTGTGTGTGTGTGTGTGTGTGTGTGTGTGTGTAGGTCAGAGGGCAGCTTTTGGGAGTCGGATCTCGCCTTCTGTTGAGCCAGGGTGTCATTCTCGTTTTCTGCCCTGTTGTGTACTTCAGGCTTGCTGGCCTGTGAGCTTCTATTCCGTGCAGTGGGAATGCTGGGACCACTAGAGGCACCAGGGATCAGACTCAGGTCATCAGACTCGAAGCACAAGTGCTTTTACCCTGGGGGCCACCTGCCCTAGCACCATTGTCTTTTAAGTGGAGCTAGCTAGTGCACCCTGGAGTGAGTCTTTCTAGTATGTGGGAGCCGAGCACACTCGGCAGTAGCAGTTGCTGTAGAGAGAACACCGATGATGATTCACTGCTGTCTTGCCAGAGGCACCATGCAGCGTTCTCCGAATCTCTGTTTGGAAGAGACAGTTTCAGGCCCACATGGCCAGTATTACCGGTAGATGCTATTGTTGAGGCCACCATCAATAGACATTTTGACATTCCCTCAATTTACCTATAATGCTGTCAATTATTACTTAAGAGAAGGACAGGCCAACATGGTTGTTTGTGCCTGTAATCCTGGCACTGGAAGTTGAGGCAGGAGGATCCATAGTTCAAGGCCTGCTGCGGCTACAGTGTGAGTTTGAGGCTAGCCTGTGCAGCAAATGACCCTATTGGGACTCCCTGCTCACTCCCTTTCAAAAAAGAAAGACAAGCCAGAGGGGGGGTGGGAGGGGGAGAAAGGAGAGAGGGGGACAGATGGAGGTCCTGGGAGCCTTGGAGCAAGGACAATATCCTTCAAGTGACAGAGGGGAAGTCATGGTCAGTCACAACAGAGTCTTTGGAGACAGGTATGTTTCCTCAGGGAGAGGGCAGGAGGCCAGATGACTCTGCATATATTTTAATCTAGTTTCTGGGATCAGGATGTGAGGCCTTGGGGTTCTATTGTATGTCTCTGCCTGACCTTCACTATGCTTGAAGAACCCAGTGGCAGGACTCCCCTCAGAGCAGTTCTAAATGAGGTCAGAGAAAGAGGGGACAACATTGCAGAGAGCCCAACACCCGTGTAGCTAAGGCTTTGCTTTTGGCCATGTGTTGCAGGCTCCGGAGTCCCAAACCACCATGGCTCCAGCCGCGTTGGCCAGCAGCAGCTCTGATACCCTCTCTGTTGATCACAGCCCCTCTGGAAGTCAAGGTGCCACGGAGCCCATGGAAACAGAAACCCAGGAGGATGGGAGGGTACCCGCTGACGGGAGGACTGGAGGCAGGAAGAAAACACAAATAGATGGGCAGCTGCGAGTGGATGGAAGGACCGAGAGAGGCGAAACAGAAGCTTCCCAGAGGACACAGATAGGCGAGAAGGCGCAGGTGGACGTTTTGACACAAGGAAGTGAGAGGCCACAGTCAGACAGGAGTTCACAGAAGGGTTTGGTGACGGAGAGAAGGGTGGATACACAGGTAGGACAGACACAGGTAGAGGAGAGGTTGCAGCAAGGCTCCAGAGACGCAAGGATACGGAAAGAAGAGGTGACACAGTCAGTGGGCGGCATTCCCACAGCTTTCAAAACCCAATCAGAGCAGCCCTCTGCGGTCAGCCTCAGCTCACTGCCAGGTGCCCTCAAACTCTCACCGTCAGAATGCCCAGGGCCTCTTCCAGTCATGGAATGTTCTGAGAAGAGCCCAGAAGCATCTCGTGTCCAAGAAGCACCTGGTTTCACGGTTAGGTCTGAGGAGCCATCAGTAACAGCCTTCAGAAGCCATGAGGATACTCTACAAAGTCCCCAGTCAGGGAACCGTATGTGCCCGGTGCAGCTGCCTCTTGAGGGAAACTCAGAGCAGTTGGGAGGAGAAACACATGAAAGGCCAGAGAGGTCAGGTCTGGTCAAGGCCAAGCAAGAGGACAACGCATTTCAGAAGAAAGAGCGGCCTGGGGAAACGCTGCATGAGGATCTGCCCAGTGGGCAGTCAACTGGCTTGAGTCAGGACGTGCCCACCATGCCGTCTTTCCCTGAAACTGGCCTACCGGAGGGGTTGCCCAGCGCCACAGCTTCTCAACACATTAGCACAGAAGACTCCCTCCTCTCCAGGGGCCAAGACTTGCTGAGTTCTGCTCCCGCTCTGCAACTGGGGCCAGGGTCCCCCACCCAGAGTGCCCCACCAGAAGCCATGGCTACCAGCAGTGAGGGAGCCTGTGCCAAGGAGCCACATGTGGAGGAGAGGTCCTCAGGTACCCGGAGCTGTGACCCTGGCCTTATAGATTCCCTGAAGAACTACTTGCTTCTGTTGCTGAAGCTATCCAGCCCAGAGACAAATGAAGCCAGGGGAGAGTCCCAGGAAGTGGCTGCTACTGGTGGCTTAGCTTCCTCCCCTACTCTGGTCCCCACCATGGAAGTGGCTGGGCTGAGTCCCAGGACATCGAGGCGCATCCTGGACCGTGTGGAGAACAATCACTTGGTGCAGAGTGCGCAGACCCTGTTGCTGAGCCCCTGTACCTCCCGCCGCCTTACTGGCCTCCTGGACCGCGAGGTGCAGGCTGGCCAGCAGGCCCTGGCTGCTGCCCAGTGTTCCCAGGCCCTGGGACCCAGCCCCCTCACCATCCCTGCCATCGTGGTGGGTGATGAAGGATCCGATGCAGGCGAGGGAGAGGATTCTGGGGAGAGGCCCTCTCAGGGAAGTGACAAGAATGGATTACTAGGGGAAGTGGACGGGCAAACAGTGGTGAGCAGAAGCCAGGAGCCCTGCCAAGAAGAAGCAAGCCCAGGGGAGGCTTTGACGGGTCTGCCTGCAGCTACACCTGAGGAACTGGCTCTAGGGGCCCGGAGGAAAAGGTTCCTCCCTAAGGTTAGAGCAGCATCAGATGGAGACGCCATCAAGACTGAAGAAAGGGAGAGCCCCACAGTTTCCCCGCGGGGACCCAGAAAGGGCCTGGCACCCGGGTCCCCAGGGACTCCAGGGCGAGAGAGACGTTCCCCTACCCAGGCTCGAAAGATCAGCATGCTAGAGGTGCCTGGGACAGATGAAGAGCTTGTCACAGGAGACCTGGCCTCCAGACCCAAAGCCAGTGCCCTGGAGTCAGAGCCTGCCCTGGATGAAGGTAAACAGGATGCTCTGGCCAAGCCAAGGAAAGCCAAGGACCTGCTGAAAGGTGAGTGCTGGGAGGGGAGGCTGCCAGGAAGGGGCAGTGAGCAGAGCACTCCCATTCCCAGCACTACCTCAGGAGGTGGGGCACCTCCCTGCAGGGAGCAATAGGTTCCCTTAGGTGCAGCACTGCATGAGCTGTCAGAAAGGTCTGGTGCTTTGCCACGCTCAACTTCCCCATGAAGTGACTCAGCAGTGGCAGCAGCCTTGATGCTGAGAGAGGTAAAGACCTGGGAGAAATCAACTGCCCGGTGAGCTAGTGTGTGTGTGGGCGGGGACTGCTTTGCTCCAGCACTCTGGTAAGGAGGACTAAGAGGCCAAGGTTAGTCTGGGCTACGCGGGGAGACCATGTCTGAAAACCAAACCAAACAAGAACAAAGCGAGCAAATAGGATGTGCCTTCAGTGGCATCCTCGCTCCACCATCACCATATCCTCCTTTGTAGACTTGTTCCATGGTTGTCATGGTTACCGCATGGTCAAGATAAGACGCAAAGGCAGGTTTGTAGAGATAGGAACAGAAAATGCAAAGACCTTTCTTTCCTCCCCCTCCTCCTCCTCCTCTGTCTTTTCTTCCTTCTCCTTCTCCTTCTTCTGTTTTTTTGAGACAGGGTTTCTGTGGTAGCCTTGGCTGTCCTGTGAGCCTTGGACTCACTATGTAGACCAGGCTAGCTTCGAACTCCCAGAGATCCACCTGCCTCTGCCTCCCAAGTGCTGGGATTATAGGCGTGCACTAACCCGCTCAGCTAAAATGCTAGTTTATAACCGTGCTGTTTCCTCTCAGCCTGTTCCCCCCAAGGATGCCCAGGGATGCAAGGGCCAGAGACGGTGCAGCGTGGTGGGGATTCGTCTTCTCTCTTGTAACAGAGCTCCTGTTCTCAGCCCCACAGGTTATCCGGAAAATTCGGGTGGAGCAGTTTCCAGATTCTTCTGGTAGTCTGAAGCTTTGGTGCCAGTTTTTCAACATTGTTAGTGACTCAGTCTTGACCTGGGTGAAGGATCAGCAGCCAGTGGGCGAGGTGAGCAGGAGGTAAGCCATCCAGATAGCACCACCACCTGACCGGCCTTCCCAGTCCCAGTCATGTCGGACGCTGTCCTAACGTTTTGAATCATCCCCTCAATTCATCCTCACAATAGCCCCAGAGAGTGAGTCTGTTACTTCATGTGGAGATCAGGAAATTGAAGCTTAGCGGTCTTAAATCATGGGCCCCAAGTCACACAGCGAGTAAGTGTCACCTGTGTGATTGAGGACCAGTTTCTGACCCTGGAACCTCTCACCACCTCCCCAGGGCTCCCAGAGCCTGGGTCCCAGCAGCCTGTGAGAGTTGGGTCGAAGGCCCTGTGTCATGGTGATGACCCTCACGAGAAGGGTCTCCGCTCTCTGCAGTGCAGGGGACGAGGGGCCGGCAGCCCTGGCCATCGTGCAGGCATCTCCCGTGGACTGTGGTGTGTATCGCTGTACCATCCAAAATGAGTATGGCTCAGCCTCCACTGACTTCTGCCTCAGCCCTGAGGGTGAGTGTCCTGCTGCTGGGATCTCGGCTGGCCTGGCCTTGCGGGTGGCAGCGTTGTGCTGGGCAGGGATGGCGCTCTGCCTGACAGACAGCCTGAAGACAGCAGAGTTCTCTTTTTCTCCACATAGTGTTGTCCGGCTTCATCTCCAGAGAGGAAGGCGAAGGTATGTTGCGCCTCTGGGTAGGAGGGTGGGCCTTCCCAGTCCCGTTCTGTGCAGGGTTTCTGTCCTTAGGGATTTACAATCCTTCCTAAATCTGCATGCTGCTGCCTTTGCTCCCAGTTTAAGATATGGCTTTGCCTGGGGGGGTGATGATGGAGGACTGATGTTTCTAAAGATTGTGGAGGAAGATGGGCTGGGGGTTGGAGTGGGAGCACTTGGCAGGAGTTAGTGTAGCCCTAAGCTCCCTTCAGAAGTCCTTGAAGGGCAGGAATGCCACCAAGGCACCCAGAGTTTCCCACGATGCTCTGTTGACTTTGGCATCAGAGTCACAGGTAGTCTGCTACGAGCACAGCTTCTCAGCCCCTTGTTCAAGCATCCTGAATGTCTAGGAAAGACTTGGAAATTTTGCATTGTTTGTAGCTCTTTGGTGATTGTGAGATATACCCTCAAGTTGCCTGGTTGTTTTTGAGCTAGCATTTCATCGTGTAGATCTAGCTGTCCTAGAATTCATTATGCACACCAGGTTGGTCTCAGACTCACAGAGCTCTGCCTGCCCCTGCCTCTTAAGTGCTGAGATTAAATGTGGGTGCCACTATGCCTGGCTACCCCCAACTTTTGACAAGCCCTTCAAGGTTTTGACTATTGGAGGAGAGCCTGCTGCACACTCCCTTTGTTCAGTTGTCAGGGAACATTTAAATCTCTATCACATATATACCCACATCTGGGCCGGGCATTGATGGTGCATGCCTGTAACCCTAGCCCTTTGACCCAGAACCTAGAGAATTATCATGAATTTCAGGCCAACCTGATCTGCGTAGTGAGTTCCAACCCACCCCAGACAACGGACTTGAGACCTGGTCTCAACAACAGCAAAATAAAAGAAACTAAAACGTCAACCACATCAAGAACTTAGTGGGAATCCTTTAATATCATCAAATGTCCATTATCCTCAGCTGTGTCCATGGGTTGGTTTCGGTCAGAACCCACTAATTTATTTGGCTGATACATGTCTTGTCTTGTCTAATGTGTTACTGTTCCTCCCTCCTCAATTGTCTTCTCTCTTGCCATTAGTCACTGGATGCAAAGGATTTTGTGTGTGTGTGTGTGTGTATGTGTGGGTATGTGGGTGAGGGTGTGTGTGTGTACTTGTACATATGTGTGTAGATACTAGTGATCCACTTTGTATTGCTCTTCAGGAGTATTGCTCACTCTTTTCTTTCTTTCTTTCTTTCTTTTTTTTTTTTTTTTAAGATTTCTTTATTTATTATTTATACAGTATTCTGCCTAAACGCCAGAAGCAGGCACCAGATCTTATTACAGACGGTTGTGAGCCACCATGTGGTTGCTGGGAATTGAACTCAGGACCTTTAGAAGAACAGCCAGTGCTCTTAACCTCTGAGCCATCTCTTGCAGCCCAGAGTATGGCTGGTTTTGAGACAAGGGTCCCTCCAGTTTAGCTAGCCAGCAAGCCCCAGGGCTCTTCGCTGTCTCCGCCTCTCCAGTGCTAGGATCTACCATAGTGTTCCCTGACCAGGACTGAAGTCAGGCTCTCAGGGTTCAGTGCTAAGTATTTAAAGGATTGAGCCATTCCCGCCCCCCAGCCCCTGCAGAATTTCT
The DNA here is from genome assembly GCA_907169655.1 of Acomys percivali. Classification (NCBI taxonomy): domain Eukaryota; kingdom Metazoa; phylum Chordata; class Mammalia; order Rodentia; family Muridae; genus Acomys; species Acomys percivali. Next base: position 100,316,142 of record OU015752.1, read on the forward strand.
CATAGTCTAGATTTTGTTCATTCTACCCTCATATACCCAATTCTTCCATCTATATACTTCTTCTAAATTGATAACTAGATTAGAAAGTCGGCCAGATTCAGATTCAGGAAAAAAAATTTGGGGGGGGGGAGTGGTCAGGAATAGTCTACAGGGTCTATAAGCCTAGCCCATAGGAGGCTGAGGCAGGAGGATTATGAGTTCAAGGTTTGCCTGGGCTGTATAGTGAGCCATTGTCTCCCAAAACAAAACAAAACAAAACAAAACAAAACAAAACAAAGCAGTGGTCCACGGGAGTGCTGTTTATTTCCTTCCCATCCTACACAGAAGCAGGCAGTGTCACACCTTCCACTTTTAGTAATGCTGACTGCACCTTGGGTTCAGCAGCCCCTTTGTAAAGTTTAAAAAAAAAATACTGTTTCCCACCTTACTTTGTCATGTGGGCTGACTTAATGGTCACTGATTTTTGCCCAAGTGTGTCATCTCTTTGGGAGCTATAACATAGAGGTGTGCAATCCCATGCATTAGGTGAGAAGAAATGGCCATAGGTTACCTTGGTACAAACTTCTAAGAGAAGATGAAGGCTGTGTGCTTGCTCTCCCCCTCACTAGACTCAGAGTGATGAGGTCGCCTCTGGGAAGCCTCCAGGGTGAGGCTTCTTTCTTTTTCTAAAGACACTGGGAGGTTTTCTTCTTTGTTTGTTTGTTTCAATTGTCATTATGAACTAGTGGGCTTTTCATATATTTGATATGCCTTACACCATTTTTTCTCTTTGTTGCTAAGATTGCTTCATTTTTGACCAAATGGAGCCCCCTTGGTTGGCTCTTAACGATCTTTTGACAACTCTGCAATAGTTTGTGTTGCTGTTTTGTCTTCGCAGTGGTAGGGATTGAACCAGGGCCAGGCACATGCTAGGCAAGTGCTCCACACTGGGCTGTCTCTCTAAACCCCTTTGCTTACCTTTCATTTTGAGACAGAGTCTCAGAAAGTTGCCTACACTGGCCTCAAGTTCACCCACAGTAGCCCAGGCAGGTCCTGCCTCGGCCCCCCCACGTACCTGGGAAGAAAGGCCTGGACTCCAAGGCCTGGCTTCCCAGGAGTTCGTGGTCAAGTCCTTGTTTTCTGGACCCATCCCATACACTTCCTGTTGCACCTTGGATCCAGCTGTTTCCTTTTGGAGGGAAATGGTGCTAAGTTACCATGCTAAGCACTAGCCGGTGCTCATTGCTATCGGATTAGTCCTGCAAACTTTTTTTATTTTCATCAAAAACTGTTGCTTGAAATAAAGTCATTGGTTTATTTGTTCAAAACCCTTAACTGTGCGAGGTAACTCTGGTAGTCTGTGTCGACTACAAATGTCATTCGGCCTTGCGCGGGCCCTTGCTGAGTATGCAGTGTTTGATGGGCACCGTGGGAACACGTACGTGGTAGGAGTTGAGTCAGATAGCGTCTGCCCCAAGCACCCTGTAGTTTTGACAGGGGACTCACAGCTTTGCAGCCCAGGAGCAATCACAGATTCCAAAGTGAGTGCAGCAGCTCGGGGACTGTAGGAGGCCTTTCCTCCGCTATGGACCCTGCATCCGCCAGGCTGGGATGCGAGTTCCCATGTTTCTCCTGTTCCTCCTCAGTTGGAGAAGAAATTGAGATGACTCCCATGGTGTTTGCTAAGGGTCTGGCTGACTCCGGCTGCTGGGGGGACAAGCTTTTTGGGCGATTGGTGAGCGAGGAACCTCAAGGGGGTGGACACGGCCTTCAGAAGGCTTCCCAGGCCAAGGTCATCTACGGGCTAGAACCCATCTTCGAATCCGGCCGTACATGTGTCATCAAGGTGTCCAGCCTGCTCGTGTTTGGACCCAGCAGTGAGACTTCTCTCCTGGGCAGAAACTATGACGTCACTATCCAGGTACTGTACCACCCTCCTTCCCACATCCTGTCATGTCCCTTCCCCCTACTCTGCCACCTCTTCTCCTTCCCGGTCCCGGTTCTTTGGGAAGCCTCGTGCGGAGATTGAAGCAGTGTCTATTTCAAGCTCATGAGACTTCTAGGGTGGGCTTCAAGGACTGGCTGAGGGCTAGCTGTAAATCCAGACCTTTGGCCTCAGAGAACTTTAGAGTCTCAAAACCATTTGGAACCTACTTTTCAAATTATTGTGTGTGTGTGTATGTGTGTGTGTGTGTGTGTGTGTGTGTGTTGTGCATGTGTATATGTGTGTATGTGTGTGCGTGTGCACATGTGTATATTTGAGTGTGTGTACATGTGT
>OU015752.1:100325938-100343503 GCA_907169655.1 Acomys percivali
GAGAGAGAGAGAGAGAGAGAGAGAGAGAGAGAGAGAGAGAGAGAGGCAGTATTCCAAAAGTTGGAGATTATTTTTGAGACAGCATCTCAAGTAGCCCAGGCTAGCTTCAAACTCATGATATATAACAGTTTAGATGCTGGCTCTGAACTCCTGACCCTCTTGCCCCAACCCCCAAAGTACCGGAATCAGGAGTGTGTGCGCTCACATCCGGCTAAGAGGATGACTCTTCCCAGAGGAATAGAGAATGGAAGATCAGGAAGGACTTGGTGGGCAAAGCTGAGAAACACACCCTGATTCAGACACAACAATTTCTTCCCACATTCAGCCAAAACCAAGTACCCTGCTTAGACAGGGACACACCCGATACCCAGCTACTAAGTCTAAGGGTAATGAAGCGGCCACCCATTTGCCGAAGGGCAGGTGCCACTTGCTATGGTTTTTCAGTTTAATCAAAATACCACTTTGAAATTCTGCACTCTATGATCTAACTGGTAAGATTAACCCAATTCAACCAAAATTATAGACCCTCTTGGACTCATTTCTCATGTCTGGTCCCTTAGGGGTCTTGCCTGTGTGACAGGACCTTCTACTGGACACGACAGTGTAGAAGCACTCCAGGAATCTCCAGCTTCCTCTCTAGCCCTGCCCTGTGTCATGTGGCAGCAAGTTTACTTTCCCCTCTAGAGTTCCTGCTAGCTGTGTCTATCGCCTCTTTCTACACATGGACCCTGGATGGCAGGTGGCTGCCTTGGCTTTCAGCAGAGCCATTACTGTATCTTTGAGGATGAGTATCATCCTTGGGGACCTAGTGGCCAGCCAGAGAGTTCCCCAGAAGTATAATAGTTACTTGTTGGCAAGAACACCAGTTGGTTTCCAATTCTGGACTCTCCTGTCATATTTCTTTGATATGGCTTAACCATAAGCTCATTAGCACTATCACGAGCTCCATATAATTCCCCAATGTGCCACAGATAGACACCTCAAGTACTGCTGGGTCTGGCAACCTGGTGGCAGAACCAGTTTTATCAGAACCAGCTTTCCCAGCTGGAGACCTTTCACTTGCTCTAGGCTGAACCCGAGCTGGCAGCCTTCTAGATGTATCAGTCAAAAAACTGGGCTTTAATAGCAAGGAGCTTGGTCCATAGTGTGAAAGGACTAGAAGAAATAAAACAAAGGTCTATTCTGACCTGAACAGATCCATTTACACCAGGACATTCTCAAGGAGCAACGCTTGCATTTTAAAGTCATTTTAAAGTTACTAATCTGTGGCGCACACACGGGGAGCTCACCACGTGTGCACATGTGTGTATATCATATGTTGTATCTTGGGAAGCATCTTGGGAAACTGCTGGTCCCCTCGTCCTACAGACCACAGATGTAAGACAGGTGGTCTCTTGGAGGCGGTTGGGAGGGAGTCTCACAGCATGCATCTAGTGGTAAGGAGAAGGGCTTCCTTCAGAGAGGCATCTGGTTGTTTCACTTCCTCCTCGGGAGGGGCTGGAAATCAAGTGGGGAGATCTTGACTTCTACCTTGAGGCTGGCCTGTTGGTCCAACCAGAAGTCTTTAGTCACAATAACCACTCGGTAACACTTGGGGCCTGCCTGACCTTTCCCATTCCTAGGACACCAGCCATTGCTGAACCACAGCTCAGGATCCTACACCCAAGTCCATTAGTCGCCCACCCAGCTCAGCTTCTCCACTACTGAGGTCAGGGGTCAGCCCTGCCAGTCAGTGCTCCAGGGGAAGGCAGCAGAGGCTCGCCCACTTCTCAGCCAGGGGAGTCCATCTTTTTGTCCTGCCTGAAGGCAGAGGCAGGTGGGGATGGATGCACGCCAGGGACCCTTTCCCGTGTTGGTCTTTGTGTTTTGTTAAGAGCAGCTTGGTCCTAACTCCTGTGCTCAAATGACTCTCCCATCCCAGCCTCCCAAGTCACTGGGACATAGGCACACATGACTGCAGCCAGCTTTTTTGGTCTTTAATATCATCTAGTATAGGCCAATATTTGGTCCAGTTGTGCTGTTCATGCCCCTTTAAAATGGGAAAAATTTTCGGGCCTGTGAGGGTCTACACTGAATGAAGAATCTCTGGTGAGTGTGTCTCAGTAAATAAGACCCGAACCAGAATTGCATTCTGCTCATCTTGCTGAGCCACATTTCACAGGTTTCTGCTTAGTTTTTGAACAATGTGTGTTCTCTATTCTATGCTGCGGCTTCCAGGCACAGTTTCTCCTCCTCCTCCTCACGTGATGCTGCTTTCTGTACCTACAGCTGCAGAGGGTGGACTCTCTTGGCAGAGCAATAGTGTAGGGTCAGCAAAGGGAGGTTGTCTCCAGCCAGAGCCCAGAGGAAACGCTCCCGTCAGCTTGTGTTCAGTGTGCCCTGAGTACCGCTGGGTGAGGTGGTGATTTCTGCAACTGGGCGAGGCTGTGTTTCAACTAGTGGTGGAGTTCCAGTTTTACAGAATGGACTTCTGGGTTGATTGTAAAGCAAAGTCCATGGCTACACGCTGCAAGGACATTTCCACATAACCACAGAATGGCCCCTTGCTTCACCCTTTGGAAGGAAAGAGAGCCTGATTTATCACCGGTGGCTTTAAAAAGGTCATCAAGGAAAGATGGTAAGGTGGCCCAGTGGAGGCATGGCCTCCAGCCTGCTGACCCAGGGTAGGAGGAAGGATGGTAATGTGGCCCAGTGGGTAGGGGCATGGCCTCCAGCCTGCTGACCCAGGGTAGGAGGAAGGATGGTAAGATGGCCCAGTGGGTAGGGCATGGCCTCCAGCCTCCTGACCCAGGGTAGGAGGAAGCAAGCTCCTGCAAGCTCTCTTCTGACTCTCTCGCATACACAATAAATGTAAAGGTTTACTTTTAATTTTTTTTTTTTTTTTTTTTTTTTTGTGTGTGTGTGTGTGTGTGTGTACTCTTGGAGGCCAGAAGAGAACATCAGATTCCCTTGGAGCTGGAATACCAGGCTCTTGCCTGATGCGACTTCTGAGAACTGAGCTTGCATCCTTTGAAAGAGCAGCAAGCACTCTGAATTGCCGGGGCATCTCTCCAGGGCCCAATATAATAAAAAAATATGTTTTCAAAACTATGTGTCCAATGATTTTTTTCCCGTCCTAAAGTATGAACAAGAGTCTCATGTGCTTTACCCTGGATCACCTTTACAAGGAGCTCCAGAAGCAAGCCATGACTCCCTGCAGAAATGAGAATTCACCCAGGCTCATGCCCTCCTGTCTAGTGAGAACACATGTGCAGGCTTAAGCTGCACCTGGCCCTGTCAGAACCTGCCTGCAACGTAGGTAGGATCAGAGTTAGTTCTGTACGGGGTGCCTGCATGGCCCACCGAATGGCAATCCTAAGGGAAGATGGTAGCCAGGGCACGTGATGGCCTTAGCAACTCAGTGCGTTTTGCTTCTCTGAGTTTTCACTCAAGAAAGAAAATTTTCCCTTGGGTCATGTGCTTCCCTAAGGCTTGGACTTCAGCGGGGTATGTGAGGTGGAGGAAGGCTGATTTCTGTCTCCTATGCTCCCACCTCCAAGGTGGGGTCTGTTACTGGAAAAATGGCTAGTGTGGGACACACAGTAAACGTCCTAGCTTGCTCTGCATCCATGTGGTGGTTTGAAAGAAAACGGCTTCCATAGGCTCAAAGGGAGTTAGGAGCCGGGGGGCCTTGTTGGAGGAAACGCATCAGTGGGGAGGGGAGGGGCTTTGAGGTCTCAGAAGCTCCAGCCAGGCCCAGTGGCTCACTGTCTCCTCATGCTGCCTGTGAACCCAGACGTAGAACTCCCAGCTACATCTCCAGCACCGCGTCTGTCCGTGTGGCACCATGCTCCCCGCTGTGACAATAATGAACTAAATGTCTGAAACTATAAATCAGCCCCAATAAATGTTTTCTTTTATAAGAGTTACTGTGGTCATGGTGTCTTTTCACAGAAGTAGAGACCTTAGCTAAGACAACCCAAAGGCAACCACTGGACACCTGCAAGGTGGCCTTAGCCCAGGGACTTTATGCTAGGCTCAAGGGCTCTGGTGAGTGGCTTGTCTCAGTAAATCTGCCCAGAGCAGAGTCTGGGTCCCAGTTTTATAACTCGGCACCCTTGTGCTGGTCAGACTCAAGAAGGCCACCTGATTCTGTTCAGTTTCCCAGGAAGTGGAACTTGCACATCATAACTGCCCCCCCCCATAGTTTTAACTGAGAAATGCAAAGTAGTTTGCATGCCTGTGTTTCCCCAGAAGGCTAACTGTCCCCTACAGAGGGAGCAGCACATGGAAGCCAAGTTATTGGGAGACTTGGTGGGCCTAGAACAACACAGACAAGCCTGGCTTTAAATCCTGCTTTCCCAACCATGCCAACTCTGGTTCCTTGTTAGCCTCTCTGACTTGAGATGTAGGGACTGTCTGCACTATGTGTTAACTGTATGTGCTGTGCTTATGATAGCATTCAAGACAGGCTGGTCTGGACTACACAATACTCCATCTCAAAGGAAAAACTTACCATAGAACATATATAAGCAAACACATTAAGTAAGGAGGGCTATGAAGAAAAAGAGTAGGAGCGGACATTGGCAGGACTGCAGCTTTACTTTGATTGACAGACTTGGGGGCACCTGAGCTAAGCTCTGAAACATGTTGGGAAAAGGAAGGAGGAAAGCAAGAGCAAACCACATAGAAGAAACAACCAGTGCAGCAGCTCAAAGCTCAGGCACAGCTGAGGGGACATGCTATGACACGTGTGATGTTACATGATGTCACTCTTAGGTGATTTTTTTTTCCTTCTTCCTGGGTCTCTTTGAAGAACAGTGGGTGATCTTGACCTCTCCAAAGAACTTAGTGCAAAAACAAACAAGCAAACACAAACAACAAACAAAAAACCTAAGGCTCATTATGTAGTCGTGGCTGTCCCAGAACTCCCTGTGTAGCCCAGGTTGGATTCTAATTCAGTGATCTGCTTGTCCCTACCTCCTGAAAGCTGGGATTAAAGGTATACATCACCATGCCTGGCTCACTGTGGACTCTTGATATAGTCAAAAGACATGGCCATTGAGGCACAGAAGGTGGCTGCTGGTGTGACAGCACACAGTACACTTTGGCAGTACATTTTAACATGGTTCCTAGTTGTCATCATTACATATTATCTATGGGACACACTTGCATATTTTTATACAACTGACAGTGCAATGGGTTTACCCAGAGCTGGCAAAGCAGCCTAAGATGTCTTTGAGACTGAGACTTGTAATGGAAGTTTTGGTTCCTTTGTAAACTCAGTTATGTTATGTACATATGTTTTTGTTTTAATCCCAAATGTGAGATATTTAGTTTGAGCTTTAGTATGTTCACAGCTGATAATTGTCTTCTGTGGGGCTTGGTCTTTGCCAGGTGGTAATGGCCTGCCTTCTGTGGCAGGGAGAGGGGCATTGTCTAGGACTCCCAGGGACATAAACATGAGAGCCTAGAGAGAGAAAGCATAGCGTGAGATATGGTATGGAGAGTTTGGAGAGACCAGAGACGGACAGTGTGGTGGCTTGGAGATAGACAGAGAGAAACGTTTTAACACAACGGCTTGGAGGAGACTGCTTGCTGCATCTGCTGTTGATGGAGACGAGTAATGCCCCCAAAGAACCCACTGACTCTAAACATCTGGAAGAAGTAAAGGGGTCTGTGCCCCTCCCCCCACTAATATTCTTTCTCATACCTGGAATTAAAGGGTTGGTGGATAGGGGATAGAGGCAGTAAACACCCCAAATAAAATAACATTAAAACTAGCATCATCTGGGAGTGCTGGCACATGCCTTTAATCCCAGCACTTGGGAGGCAGAGGCAGGCGGATCATTGTGAGTTCAAGACCAGCCTGGCCTCTGAAGGGAGTCCAGGACAGCTAAGGCAACACAGAGAAACTCTGCCTCAAAAGACCAAACAACAACAACAACAACAACAACAACAAAACTAGCATCTTCTTCATCTTGCCCTGCTGGTCCCAAGTAAGCAAGAAGTGGTTTTATGTGTGACATCATGAGTAAAGAACTAAACTCAGTAACAAAGCTATCCAGCATTGGAGAGTAGTGACAGGGTGTCACATGCCTGCAACCCCAACACTCACTCAGGAAAGTGAGGCAGGAAAGCACTGTTCAAGGCCAGCTTAAACCACAATGGGAGGGTGTAGAGCAAAAGCCAGAGCTAAGCAGATGGCTCCGCTCAGTGGGGAAGAGCACTTGCTCTGTAAGTGTGAGGACCTGAATTTGAATCCCCAGAGTCTGTGTAAAAAGCATCATGTATACATTGGTGGTAACCAACAACTCCTTAATTGGACTTAAGACCAACTCAACAAGAGGGAAAGCATGTCTGGTATGGGAGTCCTTGCTGACTACTCAGTGTTAGTGACGTCAGGTTACTGGAGGAGAATCTACAACCACTAATTTACTAAGCCAGAGTACTCCTTAACAACAATCTATGGTCATCTGTCCTTACACCCGCAGGTAACTGTCTTCACCCCTCATCAAGGAAACTTCTCTTTACAACAGACAGACACTGCTACAGCAAATCACAGCCAATCAAACTGCAGAGTTATGGAGCCCAGTCCCAATGGACACATCTACAAAACACCCCCACACCTAAGGCTCAGGGAATACTGTGGAAGAACCAGAGAATCAGGGAGTTTGCCATGAGATTGTGTCTCTTAGTAACATCAGAAGCGACACCCATAAAGTCTCACCAATGTGACTGCCCAAAGGTGAGCTGAATAACTATGACACCGACCAATGGATGTGCCAAACCAGATGGGACAAAGGACATGAGGCCTCTATCCTACATAAAGAACTAGCAGCAACCGAGGAAAGTTGGGTGTGCTTAAAAGCCTCCACCTGTAACCCCAATTCTGGGAGGGGATGGAGGCAGGAAACACTGGGGCTCATTGGCTTCCAGCCTAACTCCAGGTTCAGGGAGAGACCCTGTCTCAAAGGAAAAAGATGGGGGAATGATGGGAGCGGGTCTTCCGGTATCATTCTCTGGTCTCTGCAAAATCATGCACAGGTGTGTACATACGTGTCCAACCCCTCCCCCACAGAAACCTGACCCCCCCCCCATAATTATAAAGTTAAGAGTGCAGAATGCTGGGGTCACCTGACCTTTTATGGTTTGTGGTTGCCACTGTCTCTGGGCAGAAGGAGCCCCTTACTGGTACCAGAGATCCTGGAACCAGCAGAGTCAGAATAGAGATACACTTTCTACAGGGCAAAGGAAGTAGTGATGACTTTACACACAGCCTGATGGAGACACCACACATGAGGAAGGGCCCTTGAATGGTGGAGTTATGATAGGGCATGATTATATGGATTTCTGAGCTGAGGTAATGGTCTCATCCACTACTCCATTTTGCCTTATTGTGATTAAACAGTGAGTTGGGCAAGGATGATGTATACCTCTTATCCCAGCATTCCGCAGGCAGGGGCAGGTGAATCTATGCATTCGAGCCTGGTCTACAGATTGAGTTCCAGGACAGCCAGGGCTATACAGAGAAACCTTGTCTTTAAAAAAAAAAAAAAAAAAAAGTAGATGGGCTTAGGTCCTCGCTGAAGCAGGCAGGGTGCGTGTAGGAAGAGACAGCCTGGTCTTGCCTAGGTTATGGGAGCCTGTTCCTTGCTTCTTGCTCCTGGGGAGCCAGAAGTGCCAAAGAACCAATTGGTTCCCATTTGTCTGGGCTGCTGCCACACAACCCAAAACCCCTTTGCTGTGGGCAGCCATCCTCCAGGCGCTGGGACGGGGAAGGCGGTGGCTCACATCTGCTGAAGCATACACAGAACCAAGTGGAAGCAAAGTCACCTGGGAGACAACATCGGGGCCTCCCCCACTGCCGGCCCTTGGCTGACAGAAGGTTCCTGTTGCCAGAAGGCGGACAGTGTGTTATGCATTTCCCCTGTGCAGTCAGGCGAAAGCTAGGCTCCAGCTGAAAGACCACATTTTGGCTTCTCACCCTCACCATATTCTGCACCCCTGTACCCCTGCACCCCACCCCCTCCCCCATCCAAGAGCACTCCCTGGTGCGTCACTCATGAGATTTCCCCCATCTCAGGCTACAGAACATGCCTTGGACCTGGCAGGCATTCTGCTGCACTGGTTCTCTTAGGAACGTCACGGGGGCCGTCCAGGCAAACTGTTCTTGGAGTAGCTGGGTTCTTACTCAGGGTATGGGCTGGCTGCCCAGGACACTCATCCCTTGCAGAATTCACACTGGGGCTCGCTTGGAAAGTCATTCGGGGACACAGTGTCCTTCACAGTGCAGATCATGAGCCAAGGTTGTAAGTCACAACGAAGGGGTCCAAGTCTGGGCCCAGAATCCGTCCTGCCCTCTCCACAGCAGACAGAATGGAAACATGTGCTAAATACCCCAAGAACAAGCTCAGATCCCCCAAATTCCAGCACGAGACACAGCTGCCTGCTCAGTCCACTTCAGGGCATTTCACTTCCAAACAGTCACTCTATTGTGGTACTTTGTTTCCTGTTAAACCTCTGTAGAGGACAGCTGGAAAGATGGCGGCCACATCTACTTCACCGAGTCATCGTAACTGAGGGTTTATTGAGACAGTGCAGAGTTCTGAGCATTCAGCCTGCCGTCCATGAAGCTCTCTAGTTGTTTGTTTGTTGTTTTTTTGGTTTTTGGTTTGTTTTTTGGATTTTTTTTTTTTTTTTTTTTTTTTGAGACAGGCTTTCTTTGTGTAGCCTTGGCTGTTCTGGACTTGCTTTGTAGACCAGGCTGGTCTCAAACTCACAGCCATCGGCCTGCCTCTGCCTCCCAAGTGCTGGGATTAAAGGCATACGCCTCTACCACCGCCACCCGGCCCATGAAGCTTTCTAGTAACAGGACAGTTATCACCATCTCTTGGGACTCACAATCTGTCTCAGGATCCAGCACACACATTGCGTTTCCCCTTCTTGCCAGGAGCCTGCTGACCTACAAGGGCTTTACCTTGAGGTGGCCAGGTTCCCCTACACACTCTCCTAGCCATGTTACTGAAGGAACAAGGTGACGAAACTTACTTCTATAGGCATGACAAAGCGGAAAGGAGTGTTTCCCAACCAGTCATGTGATGTGGAGACCTAGCTGGGTTGGTAGAATGCCTGCCTAGGATGTGCGAGGCTCTGAGTTTGGTCCCCAGCACTGCACAGGTGTGATGGCAGTGCAAGCCTGTAATCCCAGCATTAGGGCTTGAGAGCAGGAGTGTCAAAAGTTCAAGGTCATCCTTGGCTACCAGTGAGTTCCAGGCCAGCATGGGATACATGAAATCAGGTCTCAATTTTGTTGTTGTTGTTGGTGGTGGTGGTGGTGGTGGTGGTGGTGGTGGGTTTTGTTTGTTGGCTTTTTGAGACAGGGTTTCTCTGTATAGCCCTGACTGTCCTGGAACTTGCTTCGTAGACCAGGCTGGCCTCGAACTCAGAGATCTGCCTGCCTCTGCCTCCCAAGTGCTGGGATTTAAAGGTGTGTGCTACCCACTGCCCAGTTTACTATTTTTTAATATAATTTAAAAAAGAGAATCACATTAACTGGGTTTGTAGCACACCAGGGAACTTCTCTCACAGGGAGCAAGATGATGAACTAAATAAGAAATCATTTTTGCCTGGATAATTTTAAAAATTCTGTGAGTTCTTCCTACTAAGAAGGGCTCCTTGCTAGCTCTTTGGCTAAGAGGTTTTTCTGGAATGGGAGGTGGCCCCTAAAAGAGTCAAATCAACTAAGGGGCCTGCCTCCAAGGAGAAGCATGGGGCTGAGGGTTGGTGAGCCAGCAGCTTCTTCGAGGCCGTTTTGATCTGGGGTTAGGGGCGATTACACGTGTAATCATGTGGTCTTCTCTGCACTTCTCTGCGATCCTGCACCCTGCCTTCCTTGCCTCCCTCGGCTGGCCTGGCAAGGAAGTGGGAAGTCCCAGAACCATTCCCTCAGGAAACAGAGAACAGCACAGGGGGGCAGTGAGGAGAGGCAGAAGCAAGACACCAGCCACCCTCCAGCTCTCTGTCCTATTCTGGTGCCTGCATCCCCATCCCTCTGCCTCCCACCTGCCCAGTCTCTGTGCCTCAGAGAGATTTGGCTTTCTGGGTGATTCTTGCTAACCACTCTAACAATGAGGGGAGCACTGGGAAGGGTACAGGGCACACTGGGCTGAAGGAGGGGAAGCAGGGTACCACGATGGTCCAGGATGGGCCTCAGACAGCCAAGACAGCTGCCCTGACAGCACCAGGCTCCCTGCTGAGCACTTGCTTTAATCCTTAGTTCCTCCCCTCAGCAGTTCACAGACCAGGGAATAAGTTAACTGAAGACTCCAGGGTGAATCTAGATCTTTGGGCTCCAAACTCAAGGTTCATCTTGTGACACTCCCAAGTCGAAATTGTTTATGAGGCCTGGAAGCTGCCGCGGTATAAGGCAGACTGAAATAGCCTACTCACTGCAGGGCCACTGCGACTGAGGCCTCTGGCCTGCTTCTGGCCACCAAGAGGAAGAAAAAGGCAGAGGAGAAGGGGGAGGGAACATGGAAGGAGCCACCGAGAAGGACAGAGGCCTCAAAGAGGACAAAATCCTTTTCCTTCATTGAGGCCGAGGGTGGCCCCTTCAGGATCGATCGGCTCGGGCCCCATCTCAGTTTTGCTCAAGGTAAACATTTATTTTATGATCAAGGGGCCCAGTGCCCTGTCAGTGGGTACTGTATCTCTGCCAGATAAACAAGCTTTTTTAAAAAAATTATTTATTTAATTTTATATGCATTGGTGTGAGAGTGTCCAGATCCCCTGGAACAGGAGTTACAGACAGACAGTTATGAGCTACCATGTGGGTGCTGGGAATTGAACCTGGGTTGTTTGGAAGAGTAGCCACTGCTCTTAACCACTAGGCCATCTCTCCAGCCCCATTTTTTTTTTAATTAAAAAAAATTATGTGCATTGGTATAAGGGTGTCCGATCCCTTGGAACTGGAGTTACAGACAGTTGTAAGTTGCCATGTGGGTGCTGGGAATTAAAGCCAGGTTCTTTGGGAGAGCAGACAGTGCTCTTAACCATTCAGCCATCTCTCCAGCCTCAATAAACAAGCGTTTAAAACCCTGGAATAGTACAATTTCCTATGGGACAATGAATAAAGTAAAACCATATGCGGTTAAGGGGGAATAAGGAAAACCCCTGCATTCTCTGTATTTCTATAATGTCTTCAGGGGTTCATTTTGCACGTGCAGTGATTGCTGATGAGGATGGCTGAAGGCCTGGAGTGAAGGTGCACACCTGTAATCCCAGCACTTGGAATGTGGAGGCAGGAGGATTGGGCACTGAAAGCTATCATCCTCAGCTACACAGCAGGTTCAAAGCCAGCCTGGGTTAGATGAGACCCTATTCTCCCAACCTCAACAGAAACAGAAGTTCTCCAACAGCAGGGCCCTTACCTCCAGCCTCTTCTTTTCCAGATTTCCAAAACAGCCAGTGTTTGCCTCTGTGTGAGAGGTAGGAGTAGCTTTTGTATCAAAAGGAATCATTAATTGTTAAAGGGTGTTCCTCATTAATTATTAAAGAGATGTTGCTAATCCTGTCAGGTAAGTTTAAAGGTTTAGTTTGGGGACTGAATATGAAAGTGTTGTTCTTCAATTTTGCAGTGTCCCTTGGGTGTTTAGGAAGAAATGAAGGAAGGGAAGGGAAGGAGGGAGGGAGGGAGGAAAGGAAGGAAGGAAGGAAGGAAAGAAGGAAGGAAGGAAGGAAGGAAGGAAAGAAGAAAGTGTTGTGCTTCTTGGTTTGTTTTTGTGACTGTCTGATTCTTTGCCCTGAGCCACCTCCTGTTTGTGACAGCGACGGTGCCTTCTGTATCTTGGTAAATGAGTTGCTGATCCCATGAGAAAAGGAGGCTGAGCTACAACATGAAGACAAATTTCCAGGAAGGCTAACAGAAAGAGAAGGAAGGGAGGGTGCAGACAACCAAGGTGGCTTCCTAGAGGAGGTGGCCTGAAGCAAGGCCAAGAAAAGGTTGGTTTGGGAAAGGTCAGCAGACAGAGGGCAGGACCACAGTGGGCCTGATTCTCCCATCTCCTTTTCCTGAACCAGGGCAGGGGTTCCTGACCCTGAGCTCTGGGGAGGCCCAACCTACTCCGGCTTTGGACTCTGCCCAGGAATTTCCACAGAAGTGAGCAGGCCAAAGCCCAAGCAGGTTGGACCCAGCCCTCCCCACAGCAACCTGCGCTTCGGTCAGTCTTTCTTGAAGCTGCCTGCTCACTACAAATCCGTGAGTAGTACAGGGTCCTCTCCCCATTTGCTCTGTGCCTGTGGCTGTGCGCCTGCGCGTGCCCAGGTAGCAGGTGTCTTCCCCAGCTCCGGCTGCACGCTCCACAAGCTTTCCTCCTCATGAGGGTGTGTGTGTGGTACTGGATAGAGTAGGGTACTCCTAAGGCATGGACGGGAGAGGGACCTGCAGTGAGGAATAGGGATCTTGGGGCTCTTATTTACAGATGAGCGAAAATCCAAGCACGGCTTCGTCCAGAAGGAAGACTACTGGGTTTTGAATGGAAAAGTCCAGCGCTAGGGCTGGCTTCAGACGTGCTTGGAGTTCAGGGTCTGGAGCCGTGTGTTCAAGCTGTATGGAATGGACACGTCTTCCACTGGCGATGGCTTTCACCTGTTGTAGGAAGCGATGAACACTAGGGCCTCTTTTCTGAACAGGGTCCACAGCAGTTGCTTACACGGTTTCTTCTTTTCCTTCCTCCTGACAGAGGGGCAATGCACTGTTTCCGCTTGGAATACCTGGAGCTTGCAGGCACTTGCCTCTCCTAGAATCAATAGTGAGGACAGGAAGAGCTCTCGCTCTTGCTCTCTCTCTCTCTCTCTCCTTTCTTCTCTCTCTCTCTCTCTCTCTCTCTCTCTCTCTCTCTCTCTCTCTCCTCCCCCCACCCCTCTCTCTCTCCTCTCTCTCCCTCTGGTTCCTAGTCTCTCACCTGGCCCTTCCATCAGCTTTGGACCCTCCCTCCCTGATGTCTTTGTCTTTCAGCTGCCTGGCACATGGCGGACGACATGCGGAGGCACCGAGAGTCCATCTCTCTCACACCTGTGGCCCATGGCCTGGAGAACATGGGGGCCGAGTTCCTGGAGAGCATGGTCTGTACCCTTCCCCTGCACCTCCTTGCCTTGACAGCAGCTCATGGGTGGGAGGGGCCTGGGTCTGTCTGCTTCCTTCACTCTGTCCTCTCCCGCCTCTGCGTGCATAGTACCCCTCTGCCCCGCAGCACAGAGCACCCTCCTTTCTCTCGCCCCTTAAACATGTCCTGAGCACCCACTGGGTGCTGTCTGCAAAGGTCGCAAGAGGTAAGAACATCTGGTCTACAAGATGAGAAGGGAAGCAAATGATGGGGTGGCGTGGGGTGTCTGAGGAAGTCTTGGCTTTCAGAGAATTTGCAATCTTGTCCTGGCTCCCAAAGGCCAAGCTATGGACCATAGCTCCAACTGTGAGGCCTGACATCTACCCTCCATCCTCCCTTCCTTTCATAACAAGGTACCCTCTCTATTTACTAAATGCTCCCCACTCCCCACCCCCACATAACTACATGGACAGTGAGGTAAGGGGTGTCCTGCAGTCATGCAATGGGGTGGGCCTGCCTGGGACCATCTTTATGGGTTTCCTTCTGGTCTCCAGGAGGCCGCAGTGAAATTCTGTGGACAGGATGTGTCTGCATACAGTAGATGCTCAATACATGCAGTGCAGAATTGAATTAAGTAGCCCTCTATATTTCCATGCAGAAGTTTAGCCTCTGTCTCAGTCCACCCAAGAGGCACACACCCTGTGTGTGTGCAGGGCAGCCGGAGTCTTGCCTATTTCAATTCCCTTCAGTCATAGCTGCCTCTTGGGGGGAAGGTGGGCCTTGACTGTTCCCTGTTGGCTTTAGGAGGAAGGCCAGCTCCCACAAGGTAACTCAAGCCTGCCGGAGGGTGGAGACAGCTGCAACAAGGCCAAGTGGAAGGCCTTCTCCAGAAGGTAGGTGATTTTTGTGAGGGGACCCAGGTCACCAGGAAAAGAGGATGGAAGTCTATCCAAGGGAAGTCAGGGGCAAGTGAGCTTTGCAGGCCTCAGGGGCAAGCCAGGCTAGGTGCCCACTTGCCTACTGGTAAGCAGCCAGGATGTAAACCCAGTGGGGATCGCAATGTGTAGCAGGCCTTCTCAGGCTCCCCAACTGGCCAGGCCTCCCTGCAACCTCCCTCAGTGGCTGAGCCACCTTGGGGACCCCAGGTGGCTCAGTTTGTAGCACCTGGACTGGGATACACTCTCCACTTTCCACAGACATGAAGACAAGCCCACAGGGTCTGGCATGGCCAAATCCAGCTCTGAGCAGAGCAGGAAGGACACCCCAAGGACAGGATGTGTCAGTGGTGGGGTGTCCTTTGGCAGCTTGGGGAGACTGGAAAAGATGCCTGTTCCCCCACCGCCGGTGGGGAGCCCTTACAACAGCAGCAGCAGCAGGGTGAATTTCATGAACAATGAGTGCGCATCTGCTGGGTGCTTGGCCACCAGGACCTTGGAGGAGATTTGGGCAGCAGCCCTTCCTCCAGGGACAGACAAGTGACCAACTGACCTGAGGATTAGTGTCCATTCTGGAAACCCGAGACCATGTGGGTGGCAAACTGCATTTATTTTTTTCGAGACAGGGTCTCTCTGTTAGCCTTGGCTGTCCTGGACTCATATAGACCAGGCTGGCCTCAAACTCACAGCGATCCACCTGCCTCTGCCTCCCAAGTGCTGGGATTAGCAAACTGCATACTTTTACAAGCCTTGTCTCTCGAATAGGCACGGAGGACTCAGACAATAAATGTCCCTGTCTAAGGGGAACCGATCCAGAGTTGAGAACCTCTCCACCTTGCTCAGTGGGTAGGTAGATGCAGGAAGAGGTTGCACAGCCATAGCTGTGCCTTTCTGAATACCCATAAACCTCTAAGAGTTAGTTCCCTCCCTCACCCAAGAGCAGGGGTGTCCCTGCAGAGTGGCTTCAAGTCTCATCAGGTG
The DNA here is from genome assembly GCA_907169655.1 of Acomys percivali. NCBI lineage: Eukaryota > Metazoa > Chordata > Mammalia > Rodentia > Muridae > Acomys > Acomys percivali. The sequence continues at coordinate 100,340,940 of OU015752.1, forward strand.
TGGGACCATGGCTTGTGTCTTTGCCCTGTGGTTTCTTTTCAGCCCAGTAAGGTAGCAAGGCCAGCTCTGGCTTTATCCTATTACTGCACTGGAAACATACTTGGGTAGCTTCAACCTGCAGGTTTTGGGACTCCCCACTGGGGTGAAAGTTGGGGTGGGCACTTATGAACCTCGTTGGTTCCTCTCCTCAGGCGTCTGCAGCTGAGTGTGCGAGCGAGAAGCTTCTGCAGGGAGCACAGGCAGCTATTTGGATGGGTCTGCACGGGTCTGCTCTGTTCTGGTAAGCAGGACCCGTCCTGTCCCATTCAGGAGACAGCCACTGCCTCTCTCATCTCCAAATCACATATCAGGCTCATGCACTTACCCAGTCAACCAACGGAGCTTGTTGGGCACCAACTCGGCCAGCTCAAGATTAGGAGCTTGGGGCTCCATCAAGCCCAACTACATCCCATTCCCAAGTCCTTCCTTGGGAGCAAAGGAGAGGCAACAAAGCAACAAGCCACCTGGGAGAATGGTGACTGTCACGCCAATGAGGGCTGAGACACTCCCATACCTCACCCCTCAAAGCACAAAGGTCAGGGAGCAAAGGTGAAAGCAAGCAGGGTGTGGGCTTTGATAGTCTAGTGTGGCTGGAGGGTGCTCAGCCCAGGTCCGCGGAGGCAGGAGAACTCCGGAAGACTTGGCAATCAGGAGTGAGGGAGGCAGCTGCTATATTCCCGAACTTGGATTTCACTCTGAAGTCCAGAGGTGTGCATGGAAGGGTTTAAACCGAGAAGCATCCAGGTTGACATCACACTGCTAGACCAAAAATGGCTGCAGGAGAGACAGGGCACCGTGAGGCCTCGGTGCCTGAGAGGAGGAAGCCCAAGACAGACTGGGCTGATGTGGGAATTGGGGGAGCCATCAGTGCCTACTGAACCCCGGGAAGTGACCGTGTGTGCAGGGTGGAGAAGGTCTTGGGTTACAGTGGGAAAAACAGCGGCCCCTTCCTTCCACAGAGTGCAAGTGGAGGATGTGGTCTCCATAGGGAGGGAGAGAGGGGACTTGTTTGCTAGGGCTAGAATGGCTAAGCCATGGGCAGATGAAGTGCTCTCCAAAGGATATTTGCAGAATGAGCTGAGAAGTGGGTCAGGGACAGGAAGTCTTGGGCCAGCTACAGGTAAAGAGCTTGCAAAGCCAAGGGCTGAGCAGTGTCCGCGGATTTAGGGACAGGCATGTAAAGGTGGCTTTAGGGGAGTGGCACATCTCTTTAATTCTGACACCCAGAAAGCAGAGGCAGGCTGATCTCTGAGTTCAAGGCCAACTTGGTCTACATAGTGAGTTCTAAGCCAGCCTTAGTTTATTTAGTTTAGTTTAGTTTTGTTTTGTTTTCGCGACAGAGTGTCTCTGTGTAGCCTTGACTATCCTGGACTCACTTTATGTAGACCAGGCTGGCCTCGAATTCACAGCGATCTGCCTGCCTCTGCCTCCCAAGTGCTAGGATTAAAGGCGTGCGCCGCCGCTGCCGCTGCCGCCGCCACCACCACCACCCAGCAGAAAACCATGGACTTTAATGGATTAGGTTTTGGTTTCGTTTTGGCAGGTGTTGATGTCTGTGTGCTGAGTTTTTATGGTCTGAATGGCACCTCCATCGTGGAATCAGTTGTGCTAAGGTCTAGGGGCCTACTGAGGTCTGGGGTCCTGTTACAGTAGAGTTCTTAACGCCAAGCAGGCAGCCTATCAGGGACTGTATGAGTTCTGGCCAGGAAACAGAGTGAGGTTCCCCTTCTTAGAGGTTTCAGAGAAAGGAGGACGGTCACAAGCCATGTAGTTAATGAGTAGTCCATAATATGTACGTGTGGTCAGGTTGCCTGGGCAGCAGGGGGAAGGGGGGAGGGAAGCTACCCTCCTTAGCAACTGTGGGGTCACAGCAGGGGGGTTATCAAGTTCCCAGAGTCCTGTAACCTGAGCTTGCTGAACTCCTAGAAATGAGGATTACAGACCCACAGACATAGTAGGGTGCCTGCCATTTCTTTTACAACAGCTGTGAGGGAAGAGAGAGGAGGCTGATGTAGGTGGGCGGGGCCTAACCCAAAGCTAAAGATGCTGTGCACAAGAATGCACCCACAGATACATAAACAAACATAGCCCCACCCCACCCCATGCACACACATAGAGACAGAGACAGAGAGAGAGGGAGACAGAGAGACAGAGTGGGAGAGAGAGGGAGACAGGGAGACAGGGAGAGAGAGGGAGACAGAGAGGGAGAGAGACAGAGAGGGAGAGAGACAGAGACAGAGACAGACAGAGACAGAGAGGTCATTTACTAACAGTACAGGATGGAGGCACTCTGGAATCACATAGAGTCACTGGCTTATCCAGCCTGGTGCTCTGTAGACCTAGCATGGCTCTGGTCAAGTGCCCTCCTGATGCCCAGCCATTATGTTGTTTCATCTCTCAGTCTTTGCCACCACTTTATAATGTGCAGAGAGGTCTTCTTACAATTTTTCCCATGCTAGGCAAACCTCTGTCACTGAGACACACACACACACACACACACACACACACACACACACACACACACA
>OU015752.1:100344419-100355820 GCA_907169655.1 Acomys percivali
CACACACACACACACACACACACACACACACACACACACACACACACCAGTAATAAATATTTTATTTATTTATTTATTTATTTGTTTATTTGGTTTTTCAAGACAGGGTCTCTCTGTGTTAGTCTTGGCTATCCTGGGCTCACTTTGTGGTTCAGGCTGGCCTCAAACTCACTCGATCCACCTGCCTCTGCCTCCTGAGTGCTGAGATTAAAGGTGTGCACCACCACGCCCAGCTTATAAACACTTTAAAAAATAAAACGTTATTTTAATACTCCTAGAGCTTAAGAAATGGCTTGGTGGGTTCAAACCACTGCCACTCTTGCAGAGGACCCTGTTCAGTTCCAAGCACCCACAGTGGATGGTTTACAGCTGCAAATACTCAGGCCTCAGCAGGCCCCTGCACTCACATGCACGTACCCACTCCCCTCACATACCACATAATAAGAAATAGAACGAAGCTTAGAAAAATAAGCTCTGGGAACCACAAACCACAGAGGTACGCTAGAGAGGAGAAAGAGGCTAGAAAACAAGAGTAGCGAATCCCCCGCCATCCCTTCCTGTTGCTCTGACTGAGTGCCACAGAGGGAGCATTGTATAAAGAATAGAGGTTAGCTCTTGGTGCTGGGCTCTGAGAAGTGCAAGAGCACAGCATTGGCGTCTGTTTGGCCTTAAGCTTCAGCTCGTGGCAGCAGAGGGGCAAGCAAAGTCCCGTGGAAGAGAAGAAATAGGAGAGGCCACTTTGATTTATTCTAGCCACGGTAACTAACCCGGACCTGTGGAGTGAGCATCACTCATGTCCCCTGTGATTAACCTGAGAGGCTGCTCCTTCCAGCACAGTGTCGGTTAAATCTCACCATGGCAAACCAGACATGGTAGTGAGCTCCTACAATCCCAGCACTTTGGTGACGGAGGCAGGAGGTTTGCAAGTTTGAAGCCAGCTTGGGCCGCATGAGACTCTGTCCCAAGACAAAACAAATTCCAAGAGAGTTTCAGTGGGAAAGGCCACACCCAACCCCGTGCTTCTCACATACACAACACAGTTTCCCGTCCCAATTGTCCAGAGTCTTATTATGGTCAAACATCAACTCGAGAGAGTTCAGAGTCAAAAGTCTCATCTGAGGGTCAGGGAAAACTCCTCTTAGCTGTCAGCTTGTACATCAAAACGTGTCACTTCCAAAACAACAGGTAAGCAAGACACACAGTCCAAAAGGGTGAGAGAGTCAGAAAGATGGGGTAGCAGGACCCAAGCAAGTCTAAAGTCCAAGAAGGTAAAAAAGAACCTGACTGAAAAATATTTTTATATGTATTTGTGTGTGTGTGTGTGTGTGTGCATATGTGTGTTTGTGTGTGTACACACATGATAGGTGTGGGTTGGTGTGGATGTTCATGTGCAAATGTCAGAAGACAACCTTTGGGACTCTGTTCTCACCATCAGGGGTTGAATTCAGATCATCAGGGTTCTGTGGCAGGTGGTTTCATCCACTGAGCCATATTATCAGCTCAAGACCTTAAATCTTGAGAATCATTTTTTTTTTTTTTTACTTCAGGTGCAGCCTCCTGGGCACCCTGGGTGGTTGGACAACTCAGCCCTGTGGCTTTGCTGGGCTTGGTCTACAGACCTATCCCCCTGGGTTGGAACTGTACATTAGTGCCTGTGGCTTTCCCAGGCTGATGTACGTTGCCCATAGATCCAGTGTTATGGGGGTCTCTGGGGTGGACTTGTTTCTGCCACAGGCCTCGAGCATCTCCAGGACTGCTCCCAGCATCCTTTGCAGTCTTCTACTGGAGGAAGCCAGGCCTCATAGTTGTGACAGCCTGCGTGTCTGCAGACGCAGCAGCACGTGGACAGCTTGGACCCAGCCAAGGACCACTATTTGTCCTTCTACAGTGAAGGCACATTGAACTGGAAATGAGGTGGCTGCTCAAAGAGCTGCGGGCGTTCTTTGGCACAGTTCTGATTGGTGAATCTAGCTGAGTTCTGATTGGTGAATACCCCTGAGGAAACTGCCAAAGAATTGCCAAAAAGAAACATAATTAAAAAAAAAAAAAGCAGCATGTGGTGGCACACGCCTTTAATCCCAGAACTCAGGAGGCAGAGGCAGGTGGATCGCTGTGAGATCAAAACCAGCCTGCCAGCCTGATCTACAAAGTGAGTCCAAGACAGCCAAGGTTACACAGAGAAACCCTGTCTTGGGGGAAAAAAAAGTAAGAAATGAAATATTAGTAGAACACATACCAGAAATGAAAATATACAATGCATCTGTACACATTATTCATTATACTGTATAAATGGAATGATTTTTCTTTCACATTAAAAATATCTCAAAGTTAAAAAAAAAGAATATAAGGGAATTGGGTCTGGAATCAAGAGCCAGGAAGAAGGTCCATTTCAATTCAGAGTAAAAAGGACGTAGCCCACAGGGCTTCCTGTAGAGTCCATGGACCACTAAGGGTGCATGTGCACATGCGTGCGAGCGTGCGTGAGTGTGAGTGTGTGTGTGATGCTAAGGCTTATGGCTTGATTCCCTCCCCCCTCTCCTGTAGAGGTCTAACCCTTGCTGCTGTCCTGGGCCTGATCTTGTGGCTATGTCTGGACACATCTCAGCGGCCAGAACAGCTGGTGTCCTTCGGAGGGATCTGTGTGTTCCTTGTCCTTCTCTTCACTGGCTCAAAGCATCACCGTGCTGTGAGTGGTCAGCTGGCTACCCATGCTGGAAGGCAGCGGATGGATGCGCCCTGTGGGCTGGGGCTGGGGCGGGATGCATGCTTCTGCTGGGAGAACACCTGAGGCTCAGCTGGGGGAAGAGCAGTGTGCACTGTGGTGGCTGTTGAGGGACCTACTGGGACTGGAGACCCTAAGTGGCAAGTTATCTGTCTAAGCAGAAGCCCTTGGATTCCCCAGGGGACAGGGAGCTTTCTGAGTAAGATTGTTGATATCTCGCTAAACTCACAGTCTGCTGGGGCTAGTAATTTCCTTGTTAACATATTCCTCAGCTTTGTGGCCTCAGGAACTACCTTAGCCCAGAAATGAGGGAACCTGAGCTTCCGGTTCCATGGGAGAATCCAAGCGTATCCTGAAATCACCAGCTTAAAACAGTGCTTCCTGAGGTTAGAGTTCCTGACCAGGGGCCATAGCATCTCCTTGGAACATACTAGAAACACTAACTCTCGGGCTTGACTCCTCACATATTGAGTTAGATACTCTGGAGTAGGCTGGCCCAGCAAGCCCTCCAGGTGACTGGTATACACAGTGTCCTGCCCATGGAGGACGTTCCTGCTGTACTGGGTGGATAGGCTCTTCTCTCATCGTCTCCATGGCAACCATAGAGCAACTGTGTCCCAGAATCAGGACCCCTCTGTGCTTCAGACAGAGCATGGCTGCACAAGTGTCTGATGCTGCTCTCCTGCTAGGGCGGTGTCAAGGAGTCATTCCGTGCCGAGTGCAAAAAGCAGCCCTAGGGCCTGGGCTGTCCTGTCACATGAGCTGTCAAGAGACCTGAGGTCAAGATGCTAAGAGCATATAGAGGACAGATGGTGAGGGTCCAGGCAGACAGAAATCAAACACTTAGCTGGAGAGGATCTGGCCTTGGGCAGGCTCATGCCTGTATCCTAAGGCCATGGTCTGAGAAGCGAGTGCCAGGCTGCACATCAGCCTGTAGAATACTGCACTGCCAAGAGCCTGGCCTAGTCTACATCCTGTGTGGCTGTTGGCAGCAGACCCAGTGCAAGGCTGGACCCAGGCAACTACACGCAGGACAAAGCTTATGGCGCCCTCCCTGGCCCCCACACTCATCCCACACCCCACTGTGGACCTGTGGATTTCCCCAAGCTGCTGAGCTCACCAGGACCTGTCTGCTGTCTGGCAGGTGTCATGGCGGGCTGTGTCCTGGGGCCTCGGGCTGCAGTTTGTGCTTGGACTCTTTGTCATCAGAACAGAACCGGGATTTGTTGCGTTCCAGTGGCTGGGTGATCAGATCCAGGTGCGTATGCTGGGCCCTGCTCCTGGGGAGTTGGGGAGAGGCCACTTGATTTTGGGGAAGGTAAGTGTGGAGGTCCCAGCGATGGTTTGGGATCAGGAAGACTGGGGCCCCGTATCTGGGGGACTGGCCAGGAGCTTACAGGGTCCCCCAGCTCAAGGATTCCCAGCCATTCTCACTCTTTCAAAGCTGGGTCGGGTGTGAAATGGATTCCCAGGTGGTGATGCTCTTAGGGTGTTCAGGTGACAGGTCATGAGACTTGCAGTGGTTTTCAATGGCTTAGGATATAAATAAGTTAAAATTGCTAATAAAAACCTTTGAAAATCATCCACTTGACATTGGATTTAGAAATAATGTTTATTGAAGTCATATTTGGTTTCATTTTGTTTGTTTGTTTGTTTGTTTGTTTGTTTGTGTTATATCTGCTGTTTTATTTTATTTTTTATTTTATTTTTAAAGATTTATTTATTATGTATACAGTCCTCTGCCTGCATGTACATCTGCAGGCCAGAAGAGGGCACCAGATCTCATTATAGATGGTTGTGAGCCACCATGTGGTTTCTGGGAATTGAACTCAGGACCTCTGGAAGAGCAGTTAGTGTCCTTAACCTCTGAGCCATCTCTCCAGCCTCCCCCTCCCTTTTTTTACTATAAAGATCAGGTTCGCCTCAAATTCACAAAGATCTGCCTGCCTTGGCCTCCCAAGTACTGGGATTAAAAGCATGTGTCATCATGCCCGGCTGACATCATCGGGTTTTTACTATTCTGAATTGTTCCACTTCAAAATTCTGGGGGCTGGCTGGCTTCGTTTGTGTGCATATGTGTGTGTGTATGCATGCCTTCATGTGTACGTGCTGCTGTTCCTCAGGCACCATCCACTTTCTTCTGAGGCAGGGTCCCTCACTGGCCTAGAGCTTGGCAAGTAGAATGGCTGGCCAGAGATCGTGAGGGAGCCACCTGTGTCCACTTCCCCAGCACTGGGTTATAAGCACCTGCCACCACACCTGGGTTTTGTTTTTTGTTTTTTTTTTAAGATTTATTTATTACATATACAGTGTTCTGCTTGCATGTATACCTGCACATCAGAAGAGGGCACCAGATCTTATTACAGATGGTTGTGAGCCACCATGTGGTTGCTGGGAATTGAACTCAGGACCTCTGGAAGAACAGACAGTGCTCTTAACCACTGAGCCATCCCTCCAGCCCACACACCTGGGTTTTTAAAGCTAAGGATTCTGGGGGTGAAAATGTCTGGGTCCTTGTTCTTATGAGGCAAACACTGTGCCAGCTGAGCTATCCCCTTCAATTGCAGGGCTTGTGGTTTTACTTGTTGAGACAGTCCCACTGTGTAGCCCACGCTGGCCTTGAATACCTGGCAAGCCTCCTGCCTCAGTTTCCCAACTGAGACTACTGGCCCGAGCTACTACTCCTAGCTCTTGAAGTTATACGTCTGTTTTTGTTTTTGTTTTTGTTTTTGACAGTGACTCGTCTAGTTCAGGTTAGCCTCGAACTCACTATGATGAAGTGTACATAACACAAAGTTTACTATTTTGATTCTTGTAAGTTTCCATAAACTCATGCACACAGGATGAAGGCCACACAGTGTCCCAGACCTGGTACATCTTGAGGCAGGAGGGCCTGTGGCCCTGGCGTCCTTCTCCCATCAGTGCCGGGGCCCGGGCTGAATTTCTGGCCATGGTTCCCCGTCCTCCCTTCCTAGGCCCACTCCCTGTGTTTGTGTTCCCTCCAGGTCTTCCTGAGCTACACGGAGGCCGGCTCCAGCTTTGTCTTCGGTGAGGCTCTGGTCAAGGATGTCTTTGCCTTTCAGGTCAGTTGACTCTGGCCCCAGCAGGGCTTGGCAGCTGTGAGGGCTAACAGGGCTGATGAGGGCTCCTGTGGGTGCAGACTGGTCCCTAGGATGCTTATTTCAGCCACAGGCTACAATTCGTCCCTCTCCTCTTTCTCTTCTCCCTCTCTTCTTCTGCTCCCTCAACATTTTATTGTGCATTACAGTCATGCAAAAATATTATAGGAGAAATTAAGGTTAAAAGTCACACTTCTGTTTTAAAGACTCCATTGCCCCATGGCAGAGCCCAGTCTTAGTTTAAAACAGAGCAGCCTATGCTGGGGACACTGCTGATGTGGTCCTCCCTTGATGTTCTGGGTGGAGCTGTCACTATATTTATTCTCTTCTCCCACTGGTAACCTGGTCAAGCCTCTGAAATGCCTTGGTTGGTAAGGACTTCAGTGTAATCCCCCCTTTTAGTATAGCCTGGTTTACAGCCTAACTGTCTAGAGACCCTGAAGCTCACTCCAGATTTTACTGCATTTCCAAAAGCCAGGGAGAGAGAGAGAGAGAGAGAGAGAGAGAGAGAGAGAGAGAGAGAGAGAGAAAGTGACAGCTTGGCCCCAGTTGTCTGCCTCTGATGCCATAGTAACAAGGAGATGAATCACCTCCCTGCTGCCTGGCTAGACCGCTAAGCCCACCAAGGGGCTGCACAGGTGATGTGGATGGGGTCTGAAGTTTCGGCCTTTATTTCTTCATCTGGTCACTGTTCCCAGAGCCTTTCTACTCTGATGGGGATGGTGGAGCCAGGGGACTTCCAGGCTCAACTGTAGACTCAGGCCTCACATAGAGCCAAATGAAGTCCAGACTGTTCTTTGTGGGTGTGAACTCTGACCTCTTACCTGTTTTCCTTGGAGCTCAGTGTCTGTTTTGCGCCAGCAACCCTTTGAGGAAGATCCAGCTTGTCCAGAGAGTTTGAATGATGCCAGTGCTTCAAGGAAAAGGAGGGTCCCAGGTTCTTAAAGTCTGCCTGGCCCTGGGGAGATTTGCCCTTCAAGTTCCATTATATATAAAGATAACAGGAAGGGGACTGGAGAGATGGCTCAGAGGTTAAGAGCACTGACTGCTCTTCCAGAGGTCCTGAGTTCAATTCCCAGCAACCACATGGTGGCTCACAACTATCTATAATATGATCCGATGCCCTCTTCTGGCCTTCAGTTGCACATGCAGGCAGAGCACTGTATACACAATAAATAAATAAATCCGCCTTTAAAAGAAAAAAGATACCAGGAAGAGCAGCCTTGGCCATCCTACAAGCTTACCTGAAAACTGCCCGCATAGGGTATGGGGACTGTTCTCTCTGTATCTGCATAACCAAGTATCAGGTGCCCAAAGTTCCAGGGCAAAGAGGTGAGCGGCTGCTGCAGGTGACTTCTTAAAGCCCTAGGGGGACAGCCTCTCCTGGCTTTCCTTGTGGTCCTAATACAAAGGCTGAGCTACCTGCTTGTTTTGTTTTGTTTGGGACAGGGTTTATCTGTGTAGCTCCAGCTGTTCTAGAACTCTCTCTCTTTAGACTAGGCTAGCTTCAAACTCACTTCTCTGTCTGGGATACTGTCTCATGTAGGCCAGGCTGGCCTTCACCTCATCACAGAGCCGAGGACGACCTTCTACCTGTGAAGTGTTGGCATTACAGGCATGCAACACCACGCCAGACCCAAGGGCTCTCCTCTCTCCAACCTCCCCACAAAGACCCAGGGCTTCTTACCCCTCACGGGCCAAAGGTAGACTTGAAGCAATTCAGGGATACTACAAACCACTTGTCCCACTCATCGCTGGATATTGTAGTGCAGTAGTTCGCGGTCTGTGGGCCTCGGCCCCTTTTGGGGATTGAACAATCCTTTCACGCGGGTCACATATCAGATATCCTGCATATCAGATACTTAAATTGTGTTTCATAATGGTAGCAAAATTACAGCTGTGAAGTAGCAATGAAAATAATAATATGAAGCCTGGTGCGGAGGCGCACACCTGTAATCCTAGTACTCAGGAGGCAGAGGCAGGTGGAATTCTGTGCATTCCAGGCCACTTTCGTCTGCAAAGCGAGTCCAGGCCAACCAAGGCTACACTAAGAAACCCTGTCTTGGAAAAAAATATATATACATATTATATATGTGTATATATTATATATATACATATATATACATATATGTACATATATATATATATGGTTGAGGGTCACCACAACATGAGGAACTGTATTAAAAGCTTGCAACATTAGGAAGGTTGAGAACCCTTGTGCTAGGGGAAGAGAAGAGAAAAAGCTTAGCCTGGGAGGAAGGGGAAGAAAACCTAATAACAGCTACAGCTTACAGAGAACTGCGGCCAGACTTCATCTCAGCCTCAGCCCAACCCTTCAGAGAAAATCCGATTGTCCCTTCATAGACGAGGAGTGAGGCTCAGAGTGACTGACACTTCTGCAAAGTCATGAGGACGCTAATGAGTCAAGATTGGAGCCCCAGGCCAGTGGTCTTGGTTTTCAGTTTCTGTGCCCTCCGACATTAGAGCTCCTTTCTCAGGCGGCAAGAGGCTCTGGGTCGTGGAACTTGTGTTCTCCTCCTAGCTTCTAAGAGGTTCCTTCTTTGGGATTGCTGGTTCAGGGTGGCACCTAGCTTCCCCCAGAAGGAGGGGGCAGGGCTGCTTCCTGGCTTACAAACTGGAAGGGCAGGTGGAGCTGGCAAAGGCCAGAACAGCTGCAGCCTCAGGCCCCCTCTGCTTGGCCTTCACACAATGTTTACCCCATCAACACCAGATGTTCACACAGCACATCAGCCAGGGAGCACTGACTCTCTGCAGCTGGACCAGTCCTGGGCAGGATTCTGATTGGCTGCCTTGGATAATAGAACCATGCTTGAACCAGTTACCTTGTATCCCCCAGCTGGAGCTCTTGCGGTCTGCTGTGAAGCGAGGGGGCGTGGGGTTTATGGGGCTGAAGTCGCCTGATTGAGTGGAAGCAAGCCTTAGCAACTGCATCCCTTGGTGAGGTTTGGTGGCACACACCTCTCTTCCAGCAGGAGGAGGCAAGAGTATCTCAGTCCAAGGCTAGACTGGTTGACAGAGACAGTTCAGGACAGCTGGGGCTACACAGAGAAACCCTGCTTCAAAAGACAAAAATGACAAGAAGAAAAAAAATATGCACCTTTTGGAGTATTTACCAGGAGAGGCAGGCACTGGAAACTAAGGCAGACATCTAGATTTCTTGAGGACCCCCAAGTGTTCCAAGACTGTGTTGGGGGTCTAATATAGGACCAGAGCAGTGATAAGAGATGGCCTCCCCGTCTAGGGAATACAGTGGTGGGCATGAAACCTCTGATTGGTTCCCTTCCTTAGAGTCTCATAGCCACAACCTCGGGCTATTTCTGGGAATCTGGGTTGTACCTCCTGACCAGAGTTTAACTCTTCTGTTAATGAGACGTATATGCAGGCAGACAAACTCAAACTGGCTTTGGGGGCACAAAAAGGTTAATTTCTTCTTCTTATTATTATTATTATTACAAAAGATTAATTTCTATGCTTGGGAAATACAGAGACTTCAGGTCCTGCTGGGCCAGGTACCCAACATTACCTGGGATCTGTGTGCCTTGGTCTGATCTTGTCTCTGTCCTGGTTTTAGCTATGGGCAGGCAGTCTTAGGGTGAGGCAAATACTTACCAGGGTTTAGCAACCTTACAAAGGAGGAGGGAAGATGAGAGAAGGGTGGGAGGGAGGGAGAAAGAAAGCAGAGAGTGAGTGAGACTGAGAGACAGACAGACAGACAGACAGACAGACAGACACACACACACACACACACACACACACATAGAGACAGACACAGAGACACAGAGAGATAAACAGAGACAGAGACCCACTTCCTCAATAGTTCCTGTGGAGTGGCCTTTGTCCTAGCTGACAGTGCACAGCTGAGCTATCAGCCAGAATTACACCGCCCACAGGCTGACAGTGGGAAAGGTGGTTGTTGATGCACAGAAAAACCACTAGAACAAAAGAAAAATGAGACGGGGCTCCAGGACAGCAGCCTGTTCTCCCAGAGGCCACATTCCAGACTGTCAGTGTTGCAGGGGGGTGGGGGGAGGTGTGTGTGTATGTGTGTGTGTGTGTGTGTGTGTGTGTGTGTGTGTGTGTGTGGCTGCTCCCTCTGCTCTGGAAGAACAGGCACACACCTGCCAATTGTCTCTCCTCAAATCACCCTTTAGAACCACTGAACCTCAACTGTCAGTGCTGGGCAGGAGCTCTGTGGCTTTTGACCTCCCTTGTGACTTCCAGAAGGGCTAACTGAGGCCTGGGAAGAAGCTGGCCACCATCACCCAGGAGGGCAGAGCAGTCCAGGGTTAGACTTGTTACTGCCCTTGACAAGAGTCAGCGGGTTTTTTTTTGTTGTTGTTGTTGGTTTTTTTTTTTTTTTCTTTTTTCTCACACTCAGAGGAGACACCAGCAATGGTGTGTTTGCCCTGCAAACCCAGAAGCACCTTTAATAACAGCAGGGACGCACTCATGCTAACAAAATACATGAAGATTCAATGTTCAGTTAGAGGAAGGGTAGCTTATCTCTGACTAGCCCCAGCAGTTTGCAGTTTAGTGCTAGTAATTCCCTGGCTCCTGGGAGGTCAGTCCTGCTGATAAAAGTCCTGGTCAGTGTGTTAGCCAAAGGCAGCCTTAGCAAGGCACATACCTACACACACACACACACACACACACACACACACACACACACACATACACACACACACATACACACACACACACATACACACACACACACATACACACACATACACACACATACACACACACACACATACACACACACACACACACACACACACACACACCAGTCTTTTTTTTGTTAAGTTTTATTTATTTTTATTTTACGTGCATTGCTGTTTTGCCTGCATGTGTGTCTGTGCAAGGGTGTCAGATCTTGGAGTTAACAGACAGGTGCGAGCTGCCACGTGGGTGCTGGGAATTGAACCCCTAGGTCCTCTGGAAGAGCAGTCCTACCCCCTCCTCACACCGACCCCCACCCCTCTCAACCTTGAGCCTTGCCCTCCAGGTAGGCTGGCTCTGCTGCTGCTGGGTGGAACCCGAGTCTCTCTTCCTGTGAAGCTCAGGCTCTGGTCTAAGGCTCTGGCTGGCTGCCACTCTGGGACGCCTTCCCTGAGTCCCTGCAGATTTTTTTCAGAACCCAGGCTGTCTCCTGCTGGGATCTAGTCCAGATGATCTTTTCTCCGGGAAGTAGAGTCACCCTGGGACTCCTTCAGCCTCTCCTGGGCCCAGAGTCCTGCACAGTCCACGTGGTGTCCTTCTCCTGGCTGTATCTGCCTGATTAGTCACCCCTCCCACTCCTGTCCCCACCCCTGCTGTGGCTCCCTCTCCCTTCTAGTAACTTTCCACCCAATCCCCCTGTGCTCCCCCCTCCCCCCTGCCCCCATACCCCGCTCCCTCCCCCCATCCCAGGCCCTTCCTTTCAGCCTCACCACTCAGTCTCTGCTTTCTTCCCACCCCATCTTACTGTTTACCTGAGGGGATTAGAGTCAGCCTTAGGCAGTGATGCCCCTAAACTCTGGGGAGATGAAAAAGTTTC
>OU015752.1:100356220-100401638 GCA_907169655.1 Acomys percivali
GAAACTTTTTCATCTCCCCAGAGTTTAGGGGCATCACTGCCTAAGGCCGACTCTAATCCCCTCAGGTAAACAGTAAGATGGGGTGGGAAGAAAGCAGAGACTGAGTGTTGAGGCTGAAAGGAAGGGCCTGGGATGGGGGGAGGGAGCGAGGCATGGGGGGGGGGCAGGGAAGAAAGCCAGTTTGAATAGGTTTGAGTTCCAGGCCGGATGAAGTCGGTCCAAGGGTGTGGTGCGGAGGAGACTCTGGAGCGATGGTCCTCAGAGTATGGGATGCTAGGATGAAAAACTATAGGCATGCTGGCTCACAAACCACTGGAACCCATTCCTCAGTGTTCCAGAGGCTAGGAAGGAGAGCAGAGCACGGCCGCGGTCACGTTCTGATCAGAAATCCCCCTTCCTGGTCATAAATCTGCTCTCCTCTCCTTACATGGCTGAAGACAGAGGGAGGGGAGCTCTCGGCCAGACTCCCTTCTCCTCCTCGGCTGGGTGGTGGGAGCAGATCTTTGCCTCCGCCTACCACCATCTACTTGTTCCAGAGAGATTGTGCAAGGCTCTCCCTTTTCAAAACACACATAACCTTGCTCTTCAGCCTCCCGTACTCCCGCCCTGCCCGCCTGTCCGCCCCCGAGCGCCAGCTTGGCATCCCGGAAGTGCTGCCCATCCATGCCGTCATGCTACGCGACTTGGCTTCTGGTCTGTGTTCACACCTCTCCTCTGACACAGCTCTTACCTAGCTAGGCAGCTTGCTAACTGCCAAAGTCTGTCTCAAGCACTGTCTTACCCCAGCGCTGAGGCTCCCTCACAGGTGATCAGCCATGCCTGCTTGGTCTCTGTCGTTCTTTTGGCCGCTCTACCTCTGAATGTCCTCGGTCTCCTAGACTCTTTATTTTCCTCTTTCCTTAGCAATTACAAGTCCCAGGGTCCTGCTCTGCACACGTCAGAAGTTTTCCATGAGTGGCACTTGTTCTTGTACTTCAGCTGGACCTCATCGTCTTTTTTCCTTTTAAAATAACTTTAAGGGGCTGGAGAGATGGCTCAGAGGTTAAGAGCACTGGCTGTTCCTCCAAAGGTCCTGAGTTCAATTCCCAGCAACCGCATGATGGCTCACAACCATCTATAATGAGATCTGGTGCCCTCTTCTGGCGTGCAGGTGTACACGCAGGCAGAATACTGTCTGTACACATAATAAATAAAAAATAAAATAGTAAGGTGGTGGTGCCACCATGTGTGTGTGGAAGTGAGAGGACAATTTGAGAGAATTGGTTCTTTCCTAGCATGTGGGTCTCCAGGGTCTGTTTCAGGCCATCAGGCTCGGTGGCAAGCATTTACCTGCTGAGCCATTGCAATGGCCTCAACTGCGTTTCTTATGGACCAAGTCCCCCAGCACTCCAGAGGCAGAGGCAGAGGCAGGTGTAGCTCTGTGAATTCAAGGCCTATAAGTTCCAGGACAGCCAGGGCTGTCAAAAACAGTGAAACCCTGTTTTGTTTGTTTGTTTGTTTTTAAAGAGAGAAGAAAAGAAAAGAAAACCAAATTCCCTATGGCCCTGGCACACAGGGTAGATGTGTTTGTTTACACTTAAAAGTGGTGCCTTTTAAAAAGATATATTCAGTATGTGTTTGTGAGTGTGTCTGGTATATGTGTTCTGTGTGTGAGAGTGTGTGCCTGAGTGTCTGTGTGCAAGTATGAGTGTAATTACATGAGCATATGTGTGTGTGTGTGTGTGTGTGTGAGAGAGAGAGAGAGAGAGAGAGATAGAGAGAGAGAGAGAGAGAGAGAGAGAGAGAGAGAGAGAGAGAGAATGCATGTCTGTGTGAGTATGTCTGTGTGTGTGTTCATGTGTGCACATGTCTGTGTGTGTTCATGTGTTCATATGTGAGTGTGTGTATTAGTGTGTGTGTGAATGTGTTTCTGTGTGTGTGTGTGTGTGTGTGTGTGTGTGTGTGTGTGTAAATGCACCTGCCTCAGTACCAGTGTTGAAGTCAGAAAACGAGTTGATTCTCCCTTCTGCCATGTGGGCCCCAGGCATGGGACCCAGGCGGCCAGGTTGGTGGCAAGCACCCTTATTGGCTGAGCCATCTTGTTACCTCCCTCTCCATGGTTTAATATTCCAACTTTCCTGGGTTTTTTGGGGGGTGGAGGAGGGTTGTTTTTAGATACAGGATTTCTCAGTGTAACCCTTGATGTCCTGGAATTCACTTTGTAGATCAGGCTGGCCTCTAACTCAGAGTGCCTCATAAGTGCTGGGATTAAAGGTGTGTGCCACCACCACGCAGCACAACTTGCCCACTTTTTTCCCCCTTAAAAAAAAAAAATTTTTTTTAAAAGATTATGTTTAGTTTTCTGCCTGCATGTGTGCCTGCAGGCCAGAAGAGGGCACCAGATTTCATGATAGATGGTTGTGAGCCACCATGTGGTTGCTGGGAATTGAATTCAGGACCTCTAGAAGAGTAGGCGGTGCTCTTAACCTCTGAGCCACCTCTCCAGCCCAACTTTCCCACTTTTTAATGAGAGAAAATTCCCATATTATTAGCAACTTTGCAGGACTTTTGAACTATTTGAAAAATACGTGGCTAGGACAAACATGCCACCGGGAAGAAGAATCTAAGGGGCATATGTCCCCAGGCCCTGGTCCTCAGCCACACACATTCAGATACCTGCTGTCACTGGTCACTTGTAAGCCCTCCAAATGATGTCCCATGTCTACACAAACCTCCCGCCTCTCCCTCATGTAATACCACAGAACATGCCTAGGGTACCCCTCTCTTTTCCCCTGTCTTGGGAACCGTCTCGCACATTCCCACAGGGAGCTTCCACCTTCTTTCCTATTGCCTGTTTTTATTTTCAGCAGGAGCATTAAGGGAAGGCTTAGGACTTGGGTGCAAGCTTCTCAACAGACTCCAAGTGGTTCAGCATTTCCTTGTTCTCACTTTCGGACATTAGCTCACCAGGTGTAGCCATGCTGTGGGCTATTAAATCAGCCCTCTGTCAAAAGACACACAAGTTCTGCTGCTACGGGTGAGCTGCAGTCGGGGCTGGAGAGATGGCTCAGCAGATAAGAGCATGTGTTACACTTGCAGAGGACACAGGTTTGGTTCCCAGCATCTGTTATTATGACCTCCTGTAATTATAGCTACAGGGTATCTGATGCCCTCTTTTGGTTTCTGCAGGAACCTGCACTTGTGTGCATATACCACACCCCTCCATACACATACAATTATAACAATAAAACAAATCTTTAAGAATAAATAAACAAAAGAGCTGCAGAAGGGCGTGGTGGCGCATGCCTTTAATCGCAGTACTCAGGGAGGCAAAGGCAGGCAGGTTGCTGTGAGTTCGAGACCAGCCTGGTCTACAAATCAAGTCCAGCACAGCCAGCGCTACATAGAGAAACCCTGTCTTGAAAAACCAAAATAAAGGGGCTGGAGAGATAGCTTAGTGGATAAGAGCATTGTCTGTTTTTCCAGAGGTCCTGAGTTCAATTCCTAGCATCTACATGGTGGCTCACAACCCTCTGTACTGGAATCGGATGCTCTTCTGGCCTGCAGGCACACATGCAAATAGAACACTCAAAACACATAAAATAAAATTAAAAAAAAAAAAAGAAAAACCAAAATAAATAAAAGAGCTGTAGCAAGCAAACAAACAAACAAAAACAAAATAGAAACCCAAACCCCTGGGGTGGGCTGTGGATGGATGTGAGAGGGAAGGAAAGGGTGTGAGGGTCCTGGCGTGACTTAAAAGGAAACGGGGTAACAGGATGAGATGCTCCAAGCCTGACAGCCATGAGGAGAAGCAGAAAGCCACAATAGTGTCCCTTCATTCTGGCCCAGAGTGCAGGGATGCCAACCAGGCCAGAGTCCCAGACCAGGCTGAGCTCCTGCGGAAGGACGAGAATCCGTGAGTGTGCTAGACCTGAGCCAGCTCCCTTACCCTTCATGACAATCCTAGGATTTCTCCTTATGCTAGAGGTAAAGAAGCAGATGGTAAAAAGCGGCCCCTCTCACAGCCCAGCATAGGCTTGTGTTGGGGGACAGAGGGAGAGTGGCCTTCAGATGGCTTACTAAGAACAGGGGAGACATTGCGATCCCCTGGGACTCTTCTTGTACTGACTGGCCTCGGAGCTTCTCCCTGCACCTGGCAGACCTCTGAGAGCCAAGGCTGTCTCCCGGGTCCTGCCCCGTACCTCTAACCCAGTGTCCTCTGCTTCCCGCCAGGTCTTGCCCATCATTGTTTTCTTCAGCTGTGTCATGTCAGTTCTCTACTATGTGGGCCTCATGCAGTGGGTGATCCTGAAGGTGAGTCCTCAGACCTGTGTGTGGTTCTTCTGAGTCACCGGCGGCTGCCAGGTTCACAGCCTTGTAGAATTCCCGCCATCCCAGGATGCCCCTGCCTTCAGCATCCTCTGTTCCCAGAACCCCAGGGTCCATACCCTCCCAGAGTCTCTTGCTCCTGAAGGCCATGCCTTCTAGAATTCTCTTCTCTCGTACTTCACTTTCTCGCTGAATACATTGCTCATCAAAAAATCCCTTCAATTTAATCCCAGCACTTGGGAGGCAGTGGCAGGTGGATCTCTGTGAGTTGGAGGCCAGCTTGGACTACAGAGCAACTTCCAGGGCAGCCAGAGTTGTTACACAGAGAAAGTCTGTCAAAAAAAAAAAAAAAAAAAAAAAAGGTCTCTTGTCCTGATACTAGGGGAAAATGGCATAAAATCCAATGCTGTCTCTATGGGAGGAACAGTTGGGGCGGGGGGAGGTCTATGAGGCAACACAGGCTTTAAGGGGAAAATTATTTATAAAAAATGATCCTGAGAGATTATAACACCAGGCCACATTGGCCAGACTTAGCTGGTATAAATATGCTTACTTTTAAAAGATGGGTCATGATGGCACAAACCTTTAATCCCAGCACTTGGGAGGCAAAGACAGGCATATCTCTGAGTTTGAGGCCAGCCTGGTTTACAGAGCAAGTTCCAGGACAGTCAAGGCTACACAGAGAAACCCTGTCCCTGTCTCAGGGAGAGAGAGAGAGAGAGAGAGAGAGAGAGAGAGAGAGAGAGAGAGAGAGAGAGAGAGACTATTACATTTATCTGTTTATTCATTAGCTAGTTTGTTTATTGAATGTGCGTGTGTACGTGTGTGCATGTGTACATGTGCACGCACATACATACCAGAATGCACACGTGGAGATCAGAAGACTCTTTTGGCCATGTGGTAACGGGGATCAAACTCAGGTTGTCAGGCTTGGCAACGAGTGAGCACCCTCGCCTGCTGAGTCATCTTGGCAGTCCAAGCATGCTTAGGTTTATAAGACCTGCATGTAGGAGATAGCACTGTAGAGCATTTGAAAGCATCAGACCTGGCAAAAGATGCCAAGGTTTTAGCCAACAGAGCTCAGAATAAATCAGCACCTTTGGATGGCAGCAAGGATAAAAAATGACCCACGGTTATGTTACAAGCACACCCTGCAAAGTCCAAATGAGGTGATGTGGATCTGTGCTCAGCCTTGGGCTTAGACAAAGGGTGTGCTGTGAGCAAGAAAGTGCAAGGGCTTGAATCTACACCTTCCACAGCAGGGTGGAAGGCCAAAAGGATCATGGGCCTGGACTGGAGGAAGAGAGGAGGTCAGGCTAGTGGCAACCACCTAGGAACAGACTAGCCAAGGACAGGCTGAGAGATGGCGTTAGGGCAAAAACAGTGCAGAGAAGAACTTTCTAGTACAGTGTGTCCCAAACCGTTTTCTGTTGAACTCTAGACCCTGGCTTGCTACCAAATGTCACTTAGAAAAGGAATTCTCTAGTGAGGTAATTGAGGGAAACTATGCTAGACATTATGGTGAATGAATTTAAACTTTTTTTTTTTTTTTTAAACAGAGTTTTATTATGTAGCTCTGGCTGGCCTGGAACTCACTATGTAGACCAGGCTGGCCTCGAATTCACAAAGATCTGCCTGCCTGCCTCTGCCTCCTGAGTGTTGGATTTAAAATGTGTGCTACCATGCCCAGCGCTAACAGTTTTTTTGTTTTGGTTTGGTTTTTTTTGTTGTTGTTTTTTAATTATTTATCCAGGCCTGGAAAGATGGCTCAGCAGTTAAGAATATGTACTGTTCTTGCAGAGGACACAGTTGGGTTCCCAGTATTCACCTTGGTCGCTCACAACTCCCTGTACCTCTAGCTCCAGGGGGTCGAATGGCTTTTTCTCCAAGCCTCAGGCACCTGCACACACACACACAGAGTGTTTGTGTGTCTTTTTTTTTTTTTTTTTTTTTTTGAGACAGGGTTTCTCTGTGTGGCTGTCCTGGACTCACTTTGTAGACCAGGATATGTGTGTCTTATGTATGTCACAGACTTGTGTAGCAGTCAGAGAGGACAACTTGTGCAAGTTGGCTCTCTCTTTCTACTGTGTGGGTCCTGGGGATCAGACTAGGTCATCAGACTTGGGCGACAAGGGCCTTTACCTATCGAGCTAGCTTGCCGACACTCCATTTCATTTTCTAAGATAGAATCTCACTGAACCTGGCACTCACTGATTTGCCTGGGCCCCAGGAATCCCTCTGCCCCTACCTTCCCAGTGCTGGCGTTACAGGTGGGTGCTATAACAGAAGATGCAGACCTGACTGATGGAGCCATCTCCCCAGCACCCCGATCACCTCTTCATCCTGAATTGGTGCTAATTAAATTTCAATACAACTTCTGGAGAGGCCGTTCAAACCACAGCAGGGCCCTGGGCTGGAAGGAAAACTTCTAAGTTACAGTCACCCCCCAACTCTTTCTGACTCATGAGTACTCTTGTGTTTTTTTTCCAGATTGCCTGGCTGATGCAGGTCACCATGGGCACCTCGGCCACTGAGACCCTGAGTGTGGCAGGAAATATCTTTGTGAGCCAGGTGGGTACTGAAGCTACCCCAAAGAGATTGAAGTGGGGGGGAGGCAAGGATTCAATTTAATTCAAGGGAGAACCATTTGAACTTGTCCCCAAGGTCATCGAAGTCTGCTACCCATGATGCTCCTTGGTGGCTACATGCCTTGCCTGTGTCATGCCAAACACAGACACGGCCTATTTGGCACCTCTGCCACTTCAGCCTCAGCTTTTGTCATCAGCTTAGATACTCATAGGCCTTAGATGGGGAAACTGAGGCTGGGACGATATGAATGGTTTGGCCAAGATCCCCCTGGGACAAATGAAGACACATTTAGCTTTTTGGTTTTTTTTTTTTCCCCCTTGAGCTGGCCTCTTTGCCCTGTGTCATGTTGCCTCAGTCTTCCTCTGTCTGAATTGTATTTTTAAAAATAATTATGGCTCTGAAGATACCAGGACTCCTGACTCTCTTCAGGCCTGACCTTCCTTAGAAGAAGACTGTGGAAGTCAGGGAGTCCCTAGGAGACGCCCTTGCCAGGCGACTCCTTATTTCATTGGGTAGTTTAGAAATGTTTAGAAAATAATGGCCTGTTTTTTGTTATAGTGCAAACGTGTTAATTCCAAAGGGTTTTATAGTTTGCATATTTGGTGTTAACAGACAAATGTGCTTGCAGATAAACTGTGCCCCAAATTAACCTTCCCACCCACACCCACCCCTCTTTATTTCTCTTTGTCTCTGACTCTTTGGCTTTGTTTGTTTTTGTTTTTGTTTTTCTATACAGGGTTTCTCTGCGTAGCCCTGGCTGTCCTGGACTCAATGTATAGACCAGGGTAGCCTCAAATTCACAAGAGATCTGCCTGCCTCTGCCTCCTAAATGCTGGAATTAAAGGCTTGTGCCACCCTGCCCAGCACTCACTCTATCTATCTATCTATCTATCTATCTATCTATCTATCAGCTTTTTTTTTTTTTCTCCTGGAGAAAGTCCTATGCAACCCAGACTGGCCTCAAACTTGCCATGCAGCCAAGACTGGCCATCCTCTACTGACTCTCCTGCCTCTACCTCTTGAGTCTCCCCATTATAGGTGTAAATCCCTTTAAGATATTCATACTGAGGCCCCAAAAGAGGAAGATCTGAAACTACACAACCTACCTATTATGAAAGCTGAGAGGTGCACCCTGTTCCTGTGGAGAAAGCATAGACAGCAGTGGATATAACGCTGGTTGCCGTAAGGAGCTCCCAAAACACATGAGTGCATCTAAGTTGTTGGTCCCATTGCTCTAGACCTTGGGCTCGTCTCCTTGTTCCCACCAAAGGGGAGGGATGGAGTAAGGAGCCTTCAAGGATTGCTGACATCATTTCAATCAAAAAAAAAAAAAAAAAAAAAAAAGGCATGCCCAGGCCACCTGGTAGTCCATACTCCATCTCCAAGGTTTTATAGCAGCCCTATGGCTGTATACGCTTTAGATGTGCCCTGATCTACAGCCCTGAGCCCATCCTTCCTCCCTGAGCTGATGGTCTGATGTATTTCTTACCACCCCCAGGCCAGCTCAGTAACTCAGAGATGTCTCAGATTCACCAAACAGGACCTGGAGTCCCTCCCTTGGCACAGCGGCACATTTTTTTCCTCACTCTGCTCTTCCCACACATCCCACCTGGTACCCAGTCTCTCAGCTCCATCACTACCTCCATCCTCCGCTGGTCCTGCCTTCTTCCTTCCTATAAGCATGCTGCAAGTCTCCTGGACCACTGCAATCTCCACCTGTTCTCCCTGCTTCCATCCTCACTCCTGCCACCTGTCCTTAGGCATATGTCTGAGTAACCCTTCAAAACCACGTACTGGAGGGGTGACGTGAGCAAACCTCTAGAGGCTCCATCCTAGTCACACACACACACACACACACACATATACATACACACACACCCTCACAGACCCTCACACACACCCTCTCATGCCATATGCCCCACCCGAACAAGTAAACTTCTCCCCGAGAGCCCACATGCCCTCTTCTGCCTCCATGTCAAACTAGTCCTCACACACAGATGTGACAGACAATATCTTCCTCCTCAACATCAGTACTTCTCAAACTTGGTGGAGCTTATTTCTGTCCTTTGTTCTGTCTGGATGGTTGAGGCTCCAGTCTGTGTAGTTGACTCCTTCTGGTCTCACTTAACATTAACCCAGTGCCACACACCCTCAAAGCGGCTTTTTGCCGGGCCAGGTGTGGTGGCACATGCCTTTTAATCCCAGCACTCGGGAGGCTGAGGCAAGTGGATTTCTGTGAGTTCGAGGCCAATCTGGTCTACAAAGTGAGTCCAGGACAGCCAGGGCTACACAGAGAAACCCTATTCCTAACCATGAAGCTTTCTTTCTCACATATCTCATAAATTCTGTCACCTTATAAAATCACAGCATACGTCTACCTGGGCCCTTTTTGTTACCTATATCACCTCTCCTTGGGTCCCCCCCCACCACCCCCCCTTTCCTGCTCCCAAGAAGGAAGTCTGCCCCTTCCCTGTATTGGTTACTTTTCTTGTCTCTGTGATGAAATACCCTACAGAAACAACTTCAGGAAGGAAGGAAATGTTTGTTTTAACTCACAGTTTAGAGGTACAGTCTCTCATGGCAGAGAAGGCATGGTAGCCCAGTGTGAGGATGCTGGGCACACTGTGTCCACAGTCGGGAGGGGAGCGAGAGGAAGGCTGGTGCTCAGCTCTCTTTCTACTTGCTATTTATTCTGGGGTCCCAGCCTACGAGATGGTGCCATCCACATTCAGGGTAGGGGGACAGTCCCTCCTCAGTTAGAGCCGTTTGAAAGCGCCCTTACAGGTGCACCAAGAGCTGTGTTCCCACGGTGATTCTAAATCTGGTCACGTGGACAGCGAAGGTCAACCATCATACTCCCATTTTCTTAACCTGCAAAGCAATACCGAGAATGCCAGGGGCCCCGTAGCTGGGTGGGGCAAATGAAGAGGGGCCCAGAGTTCTCCCATAGGCCCCAAAGAAAATGCCTATTGCATGCCCGGCCCCTTTCTTAGTGACAGTCCCAGGCTTGCTTCCCCTCCCAAGCTTCTGTTTGTGCCCCTGGAAAATGGGGAGCCTTTCTGTGTCGGGTTGTAACCATAGCCACACAGGGAGTGTGGTCTCGAGGTCCTGCCATAGAGGTGGGAGGACAGTGATGTCCAGAGAGGCTCAGCAGAACAGGAAGCCACGCTTCTGTTTGCTCCTCTGCAACTCAAGGGCGGTGAGAAGAGTGCCCAGCCGCCACCGCAGCAGCTCATTGTCTGCCATCTGACTTGTTCGTAGACTGAAGCTCCTCTGTTGATCCGGCCCTACCTGGCAGACATGACACTCTCTGAAGTTCACGTTGTTATGACCGGAGGCTATGCTACTATTGCCGGCAGCCTCCTAGGAGCTTACATCTCCTTTGGGGTACGTAGAACCTTTCTCTGCTTGATGGCTATGCCAAAGCCCTGAAATTGCCTTTCTGGAAGCCCCACATGACCCCAAGTCACAGCAGGCACAGGGTGTGCCCTCTCTGTCTAAAAGCCCAGCTTTGCCCGAGCAAGGCAGGCTTACTGGGCTAAACCACTTGCTTAGCCATCTCACATGGCCACTGGGACAGATTCCCAGAATTCCCTTTACTAAGCTCTTACTATGTATCAGGCACTATGCTGAGTGCTTTAATATCCCCATTTTATAGATAAGCACATTGGGGCTCAGAGAATACATTAATAACCATTAATGTAAAGCCAGGAATTGAACCCAGATCTATCTGACTCCAACGTGCACGCTCATCTAGGCTGTCCCTGGAGATCTGTCCTCCTAAATGAGACTGTTTATCATAATCCTTTCATGGGCCAGTCCTGTAGTATGAATCAGGCTCTTAATTCACAAATACAGGAGCATGGGCAGAGAAGAACTTTTGATTGTCCCTGATCATGTCTGGCAGTGATGCTCTTGTGAAATGCCGTGCACCTGTTTGTGCTTTCACACTCAAAACTTCGATTTGTTTATTGTTTTCCTTGGTAACTATCAAAGATATCTTTGGTTGTTATGGGAGTGAATGAAGTATTTGTTTTGGATTTGGTGGATGTTGTTGTTGTTGTTGTTGTTTGAGACAGGGTCTCAGTATGTAGCCTTGGCTTGCCTGGAGCTTACTATGGAGCCTGGCTTCAAACTCATAGAGATCTATCTGCCTGCCTCAGCTCCCCCAGTGCTCTGGCTAAGAAAGCGTGCACCACCAAGCCCAGCTTGTTTTGAGACGTGGTCTCTCTATTGTAGCCCTGGCTGTCCTGGAACTATCTACATAGACCAGGCTGGCCTTGAACTCACAGAGATCCTCTTGCCTTTGTCTTCCAAGAGCTGAGATTAAAGGTCCTCAGTACAATGTCCAGCTTTGGTGTTTTTAAGGCAGGGATTCCCAGTGTAGTCCAGGTTGGCCTGCTGTCTTAGCCCAAGGCTTAGGGTTACACACATGCACCTCCAAACCTGGCTTATGTGATGCTGCAGTTTAGATTCAGGGCCTCACGTACACCAGGCAAGCACTCCACCGACTGAGCTCAAAAGTCAAACAAAGAAAAAAACAAAACAGACAAGACGGAAACCCCAAACTTTGTTGGTGGAACTGTTTCTCCCAGTGACATAGCAGACACACTGCTTTCCTATCTTAAGGTCTTTAAATGTCTTGACTTCACTCTGGGCCTCCTGGTCAGTCTTAAGTATTGTCCCCATGTCTTTTCTAGCCACATGAGCTTCACAGAGACCTCCAGGCATTAACTAGGACTTAAAAGGCAAGGGCTATATTTCACATGTAGTGCTTACCTACCATCTGGGAAGCCCTAAAAAACACAAAATAAAGCCAGGCGGTGGTGCACGCCTTTGATCCCAGCACTCAGGAGGCAGAGACAGGCAATTCAAGACCAGCTTGTGAGTTCAAGGCAAGCTTGGTCTACAAAGTGGGTCCAGGACAGCCAGGACTACAAGAGAAACCCTGTCTGGCAAAACAAAACACATACACAAACAAACAAAAGAGAAATAAATAAATAAATAAATAAATAAAACATACACCTGTCACCACCTATGACCTCAGCACTCCAGAAGCTGAGTCAGGAAAATCAACAGTTCAAGGCCAGTCATGGTCACATAGTGAAACACTATATAAAATAAAATTAAATAAAACAAAAAAGAAGACTTAGGAACAGAAGGCTATATTGGACATACAGTGGGGCTATGCCCAGTAAACACATCAGTTGGAAATGCATGGAATATGTCCAACCAGCTGCATAATAGACAGTACACTGTTAGCACCAAGCATTCCCTTGCCCTGTGAGGCAGATCTGGATCTAAGGCTTGGCTGGCTGCTGCCACCAGCATTACAAGAAAGCATCCCAGTGCATTTGGCTAGCCTGGAAAAGGTCACACACAGTTCAAAATGCCAAGTACAATTCCTACAGAACGCTTATCACTTTAATACCACATTGATGTAGAAAGTATTTGAGCCAGTAAGTCAGAGACCATCCATACCGGAAGACCTTTGTCCCTTTTACACCATCTGGCTGAAAGCTCAGCCCCTTCCTTCTCTTTTTTCAGTCAGGTGTCCAGGTCTGGCTCCAGGGACGTTTTCCTCCCAGCTGACAGGCTAACCACCTCTTCTCTGTGGCCCTATAGGATGTGCAGAGGTTGCCACAGGACTTCAGGGTGAAAGCCCCAGGCTGCAACCATAGCAGGGTTTGGAAAAGCACCTAACAGGCCAACCTTCCTTTTCTCTTCTACTCCTCCCTAACTCTGGAGAAGCTCTCTTCTGCCCCCACCTGCCCTTAGCTGTCACTGCCTAGCTGCCTACCCTAGTCTCTCAACCACCTTCCCGTGGAGATTCCTAGATTCTTTTTTTTTTTTTTTTTTCCCCTCCCAAGACAAGGTTTCTCTGTGTAGCTTTGGCTGTCCTGGACTCTCTTTGTAGACCAGGCTGGCGTCAAACTCACAGAGCATCCACCTGCCTCTGCCTCCTGTGTGCTGGGATTAAAGGTGTGTGCTACCATGCCCAGCTGTCCCCCAGTTTAAAAAAAAAAAAAGAATCTCTCACTACATTACTTAGATTGGCCTTGAATTGGTGACCTCTTGCCCCAGCCTCCCAAATAGTTAGCATTATAGACTTACACCCCTAGGCCTAGCTTTCTTTGCACTTCTAAGAATGTGGCTACTGGCCACAGCAAATGTGTCGGTGTTTTTCTGTGTGGTGTTATTACTTGTCTTGTAGGCTCAATGCCTGGGAGGCAGAAGAGAAAGATCACAGATCTGAGGCCACCATCAACTGCACAGGCAACTTTGAGGCTAGCCTGGGCTATGCAATATCCTATGTAAAAGAACATGGCAGGTGTCAAATTATAAATATGGTCTCTGTTGTGTCTGTATTGGACAGTGCCAGCTCAGCTCTTCTCTTTTGTTACACAGTCCCAAATGCCACTTGACTGAATCGTTTTTGTTGTGACCTCCACATAC
The DNA here is from genome assembly GCA_907169655.1 of Acomys percivali. Lineage (NCBI taxonomy): Eukaryota > Metazoa > Chordata > Mammalia > Rodentia > Muridae > Acomys > Acomys percivali. The sequence continues at coordinate 100,369,577 of OU015752.1, forward strand.
ATTTCCAATTACGCTGTTGTTCCAAAGGTTCTAGAATAGATAGTAGCTTTTACTGCAAACCCAAACACACTTGTCTCTTGGTGCAGGGGTCTCTGAACCCAAGCTCACTCAACAGCTGGCCACTCATGTTTCTTATTGAATTGGCCCCCATGTGGAACAGGGTCTGCAAGATCCTGAGTGGGCAGAGTGACTCTTTTGCTTAGTTTCCACATCTGTAAAATGGGCAGATGTACTGGCTACCTGGCCACAGTAGATGGACTAAAGATGCCAGAGACCACTTAGCGAGGTGCTAGGAAAGCGGCCATATTAAGATCAGAAACCTCTCCCGTGACTGGCTCTTTTATAATTCCTTTCTCACTAAACACCTTTCTAAAAGGTGATGAGCTTCTGTCCTCTATTTCCAGAAGGTAGAAGGGGGGCTGGGGGCTGGGATGGAAGGCATTCTTGACTGTGCTCCTGGAGCGGGGCAGGGGGTGGTACACAGGGGCCACAATGGGCTGGTGTGGAGAGAAGCTGACTTCTCTGCCTGCACACAAGACTCCACCTCTCCCTGTAGAGCAAGAATGGCCACAGTGAGATTTGAGGCTGTGGCTGCAATGGTTCTGGAATATGTGCCCCCCTCCCATTAAGGTCCAAGCTGACCAACTGGGTGCACTCTTCAAGCTGAAGGAGGAGGTCAGGGTGCTGACTGGTAGATAGACGAGCCCCCAGATTACAGGTGAGGCGCTGAAAACACTGGAGCTGGGCAGCCAAAGAGGGTACCAACTCAGACTGCCTTTTATCCAGGAAGGACTGGGGTCCCAGACTTGCCATCTAGTGCTTGTGACGGGCAAGAGGAGTTGGGGGGTGTCTCTTGCTGGTTCACTTTCATGGTATGTGGGTACGCTTTCTGTTACGAGGACAAAGTACCCCAGAGAAACAGTTGAAAATGGAGATTCATTTTACTTATCATCACACCTTTAGAGGTTTCCACCCATACTTGCTTTGCCCCATCACTGTGGGCTTGTATTGAGATGGATCGTGACAGAGAGGGTGTGGTAGCAGAAAGACAAAGAGGAAGAGTCTCGGCATAAGATGTGCCCTTGCAGGTGTGTCCCAGTGGCCTACTTCCCCCAGCCAGGCTTCCCCTTCCGAGTGTCCTCAGTGTTGATATGTTGATGGATTAACCTGCTGGTGGACGTCAGCTCCAATATGATGAACAGCACCCTGAGGGAAGGTTGTCTCATCTGTCTCTGGAGCAGTGAGAGTGTGTTTTTGGAAGTCCCCCCGCCTCCCCAGAATTGGTGTTATTTTGCCATTTTGTTGGGGGTACTTGTCCAGTGTGATTCCCAGAGACAGACCCAGTACATCCATGGCTATTGAAGGAATCTGACTCCCTGAAAAAGAGTTCCCTAACATAGGAGTAAGTGTGACAGGCTGCTCAGAAGTGGTGAGCTCCTTGTCACCATAAGTATTCAAAGATTGACTAATCGGGGTTGCACCCCTATACCAGGACATAAGCAACGCAGAGGCTGGGATAGGCTACCTGTTTCATCCCTCCCATCTCTGACTTCTGGTACATTGACTGAATCTGTCCCAAACTCCTCAACCAATGGAGATCAGTGGTCAAAAAGAGACAGCCTGGGAGAAGAGGAGGGCCCATGAAGTCAGAGCCAAGTCCACATCAGATTTTAATTTTCCTTCTTTATTTTGAGCAAGTCATGGTTACTCCTCTGAGGACTCAGTTTCCTTGCCTGTAAATGGGCTAGCATCACTTGCTCCTGCCTACCTTGCAGAAGTTTTTTGTTTTGTTGTTGTTTTGTTATTTATTTATTTATTTATTTATTTTATGTATACGAGTGCTCTATCTGAATGTACAACTGCATGCCAGAAGAGGGCATCAGATCACATTATAGATGGTTGTGAGCCACCATGTGGTTGCTGGAAATTGAACTCAGGACCTTTGGAAGAACAGTGCTCTTAATTGCTGAGCCATCTCTCCAGCCCAGTTTTTGTTTGTTTGTTTGTTTGTTTGTTTTGTTGAGACAGGGTTTCTCTGTATAGCCTTACCTGTCCTAGACTCACTTTTTAGACCAAGCTGGCCTTGAACTCACAGCTATCCACCTGCCTCTGCCTCTCAAGTGCTGGGATCAAAAGCGTATGCCATCAGTGCCCGGCTTTATTTATTTTTTTAATAGGAAACAGTAGCCACTCTTTTTTGTTATTTTTCATGTGTATCTTACTTATGTGTATATATATGTGTATGTGTGTGGAAGAGGACAACTTACAGGAGTCAGTTCTCTCTTTCTACCATGTTGACCTCAGGTCGTTAGGCTTAGCGGCAAGCACCTTTGTCTGCTCAGCCATCTCATGGGCTCTTGCAGAGGCACTGGAAGATCCTCTGAATATCAAAGAGATTAGTGATGGCCGTGCCAGCAGTGATACAGTGAAGTCATTCTAACGGGGTAAAGAGCGTGGCCCTCTGCCACCACATTTCCTCTACCTGTCCCTTACAACCTCCCTGTTATTTATTTATTTAGTTAGTTAGTTACATATTTAGTTATTTATATTTTGCGGTAGGGTCTCAGGCTGACCTTGAACTCACTTTGTAGCTGAGGATGACTTTGAACTCCTGTTTCCACTTCTTGAGTGCTGGGATTACAAGCAGGCACCTCCACGCCTCCTTAGGGGGTTCAAACCCAGGGCTTCCTGCATGCTAAGTAAGCGCTCCATGATTACCAGCCCTGGCCCGCCCCTCTGTTATTCTTGCAGATTGATGCTGCCTCCTTGATTGCTGCCTCTGTAATGGCGGCCCCTTGTGCCTTGGCCCTGTCCAAGCTGGTTTACCCGGAGGTGGAGGAGTCCAAGTTCCGGAGTGAGGAAGGAGTGAAGCTGACATATGGGTGAGTGCAGCAAGGGGCTTTCTGAGAGGGCCCTGGTGTGGGAGCAGAGGTGGAGAGAGCAGCGCTGTCCTTGACTCATTTCCATCTTCCATGGAGCGTAGGCCCTTTCTCTTCTATCACTGCCTTGGTGTGGCTTCCCATGAGAACACACGCTCTCACTCTCACTTTCTTTCTTTTTGTTTTGTTTTTTTTGTTTTTTTGTTTTTTTTTGCAATTTATTTATTCATGTATTTTATATACACGAGTGTTCTGTCTTCGTGCACATCAGGGAAATCAGATCTCATGACAGATGGTGGTGAGCCACACTGTGGTTGCTGGGAATTGAACTCAGGACCTCTGAAAGGACACTAAAATGCTTTCAACCACTGAATCCAAACAGTTTTTTTTTTTTTAAAAAGAACTTATTTATTTACTTAATGTGTATGAGTATTTGCCTGTGTGTGTGTATCCATACCATGTGCTTGGGGAGGCCAGAAGAAAGTGTAGAATTCCCTGGAACTGGAGTTATAGATGGTTGTGAGCCTCCATGTGGGTGCTGGGAATCAAACTCGGGTCCTCTGGAAGTACAGCCAGTTACTCGTTTTGTTTGTTTTTTGTTATTTAAGACAGGGTTTCTCTGTTGTAGCCTTGGCTGTCCTGGCACTCTCGCTTTTCCTCACACTCACAGAAATCTGCCTGCCTCTGCCTCCTAAATACTAATATTAAAGGTGTGTACCACCGCCAGGCTCAGCCAGTTACTCTTAACCTGTGAACCATCCCTCTAGCCTGAACACACTTGCTGAGGCTATTGATGTAGGAAAATAGAGAGTTCAGTGCCAGCCTGGCTTCATAGCAAGGTCAAAGCAGCATTAACAGAACAAAACAAAGAAAAACAACAACAAGAAGCATTGATTCCACTTTTCAAATTATAATCAGTTTCCGACCAGCAAGAGAAAGCGGTCTGGTCAAGGTTCACAAGTGTGGCTCAGCTCTTGGTGTGCCCTGGTGTTGTTCCCTGTCACCGTCTCTGCTTGTCTGACCTATGACCACCAGGTGGCAGCCTCACATTGACAGGAGGAATGCCAGGCTCCTAAGGCCACCCACCATCAACAACCAAACCTTTACAAACGTTGGAACGAAGCTGGCTGTGGTGTGATATGTCAGTAATCCCAGCACCTGGGAGTCAGAGGCGGGAGGGTTGGGAATCAGAGGCCATCCTTACGACATTGTAAATTCCAGGTCAGTCTCGGCTCCACGAAGCCCTGTCTCAACACTCCCCGTGCTCAGAAGCTGAAAAGACAACACAGCTGCCAATCCAAACCTCACAGCTCCTGAGGTGCTGCCCCGTAGAAATAGACTGTAAACCATGGCTATCGCCTTCCTGTTCGTCCTCCTCTCCTCCTGTGTCCCTCCTCCTCCTCCTCCTCCTCCTCCTCTTCTCCCACCCCCCTTCCTGCTTTTGAGGCAAGGTATCTCATCCGGTCTCAAACTGACTCTGTATCTGAGGATGACTGACCCTGAGCTTCTGATCCTCCTGTCTCCACTACCTCAGTGCTGGGTTTACAGGTGTGGACTAGCACACCCAATTTATGGGGTGCTGGATCAAACCCAGAGCTTTGCTCATGTTAGGCAAGTATTCTACCAGTTGAATTACATCTCTAACCTTTATTTTATCTTTTCTAGAAAACCTCTATCTATCTATCTATCTATCTATCTATCTATCTATCTATCTATCTATCTATCTATTTAAAGGCTTCTTTTTTTTTAAATGTTCATTTATTTATTGTGTATGCAGTGCTCTGTTTGCATGTACACCTGCATAACAGAAGAGCGCATTAGATCACATTATAGATGGTTGTGAGCCACCATGTGGTTGCTGGGAATTGAACTCAGAACCTCTGGAAGAGCAGTCAGTGCTCTTAACCTCTGAGCCATCTTTCCAGACCTGGCTTATTTCTTTTTATTGTTACGTATATGAGTGGTTTTGCCTGCATGTATGTTAGTATACTGCTTGTATGCCTGGTGCTCATGGACATCAGAAGGCACCAGATCACGGAGAACTAGAGTTAGGGACAGTTATAAGCCTCCAAGTAGATGCTGGGGACTAAACTTGGCTCTTCTGCAAGCAGCAAGTGCTCTCGCCTGCAGAGATACCTCTCCAGCCCCTAGATGTCTTTTTATTGTATCTCACTTATCATGTGTGTGTGCATGTGTGTGTGCATGTGTGTGTGCATGTGTGTGTGCATGTGTGTGTGCATGTGTGGATGCATGTGTGTGTGCATGTGTGTGTGCATGTGTGTGCATGTGTGTGTGCTTGTGTGGATGCATGTGTGCCACAGCAATTATGTAGAGGTTACAGGATAATCAGAGGGGCCTCATTTTCTTTCTGAGACAGAGAAAGGAAAGAAGGAAAGGGGGTTGCTGGTCACAGAGAAAAGACCCAGGTTTCTGGGCTGACCTACAAGATAGTAGTCGATAGCTCAGTGCATCTCTGGCCACTTGAAAGCAGGCTGGTCCAACTAACTCTTGTGGGAAGCCGTCTCTGCTTCTCCCATGTGGGTTCTGAGCACCAGACTCAGGTGTCAGCCTCAGCAGCAAGCATCTTCTTTTTTAGACATAGTCTCCCTTCCCGGCTGGCTTGGAACTCACTGTGTAGACCAGGTTGGCCTAGAACTTACTGAGATCTGCTTGAATTAAAGGTGTGTACCCTATGTCTGTCTTCTGCTCTCTCTCTCTCTCTCTCTCTCTCTCTCTCTCTCTCTCTGTTTTTCAAGACAGGGTTTCTCTGTGTAGCCTTGGCTGTCCTGGACTCACTTTGTAGACCAGGCTGGCCTCAAACTCAGAGATCCTCCTGCCTCTGTCTCCCTGAGTGCTGGGATTACTGGCATGTACCACCATGCCCAGCTGGCCTCTTTTTTAAAAATAAAGAGATACACAGGCTCATAAAATATTTTGCTCAATCCAATATATCAAAAACATTTTCATTTTACCATGTGATCAATAAAATAGTAAGACATAATGGCACAGGCCTTTAATCTTGGCACCTGGGAGACAGGTGGGTCTTTGAACTGGTCTGTATAATGAATTCCAGAACAGCCAGGGCTACACAGAGAGACCTTGTCTCAAAAAAAAACAAAAAACAAAAAACAAACAAACAAAAACCCAAATAATAAGCCAGGCATGGTGGCACACACCTTTAATCCCAGTACTTGGGAGGCAGAAGCAGTCAGATTGCTATGAGTTGGAGGCCAGACTGGTCTACAAAGTGAGTCCAGGACAGCCAGGGATATACAGAAAAACCCTGTCTTGAAAAAAAAAAAACCAACCAACCCAAAACTACATTTACAATACAACTTGGTTAGGACCAGCCTGCTTTCAAGTGACTAGAGACACACTGAACTATCAACGTCTATCTCACAGCACAACCCAGACGCCCGGGTATCTCCTCATTCTTTGATCAGCAGGTCTCCCCCCACCCCCTAACCCCCTTATAAAGTTCTTCTCTCTCCTTGGCTCAGAAAGAACACATGCCTCCTTGGTTCTGAAGCCCCCTGTCTAAGGTTCCTCTTTGAACTTATGAGGTGGGGCCCTTTACAGCTCTTAGGACGCGCTAGTAATGATGCCTGTTGATCCCAATGGTAGAGACGCTCAGAACCTCGTGGAAGCAGCCAGCGCCGGGGCTGCCATCTCAGTGAAGGTTGTTGCCAACATTGCTGCCAACCTGATTGCCTTCCTGGCTGTACTGGCCTTCATCAACGCTGCCCTCTCCTGGCTGGGGGACATGGTGGATGTCCAGGGACTCAGCTTTCAGGTGTGGCTGTGGTAGAGGGGACGGCCTCAGAACAGGAAATAATAGCTGGGCACCCAGAAGAGCCCTCTGTCCTACCCAGCTCTCTTGCCTTTTTATCTTCAGCTCATCTGCTCCTACGTCCTGCGGCCTGTGGCCTTCTTGATGGGTGTGGCCTGGGAGGACTGTCCCGTGGTGGCTGAGTTGCTGGGCATCAAGCTGTTTCTGAATGAGTTTGTGGCCTATCAAGAGCTTTCCCAGTACAAGCAGCGCCGCCTGGCAGGGGCTGAAGAGTGGCTTGGTGACAAAAAACAGTGGATCTCTGTAAGGCCCGATCCCTTCCTCTCGGGAGTCCAAGGGCCCCTGGCAATTACTTGTGTTTCCCTGGGCCTGCCCAAGACACACTGAGGTGGTGCTTAGCCTTCCATAGCCTGCTCTCCCAGGAGACCAGACAGGCTCCGCCATCATCTCTCTTCAGCATCAGGGATACATGATGGGCTTCAGAAAAAGGTTTGTCTGAGACCAGGTTCCAGAAAGACCACACGCTTTAGCCTTGAGTGAGCTACTGTGGCTTGCCTCGCTTTTGGAAAATGGGGGTGGGGGTGGGGCTGGGGGTGTGTGATACCTGACACTTCTACCCCAAAGGAGTGTGTATGAGTGTCCAAGTGAGCTAGAAGAATGGGTGAGCTAGGAGACCCTCCACCACAGCTCCTGACGATGTACACGGTGCACAGCCTGGGCTCTGCTTTTTTGTTAACGGTTATTCCAAAACCATGCCCAGCTGTTTTTGTTCCTTTTCTTCTTGTTGTTCTTCCTAAGACAGACTTTACACAGCTCTTATCCATTGGTCATCATCATCATCATGATGTATGTAGCCTTTTATTTTCAGAGCTGGAGACTGAGCCAGGCCCTCATGCATGTTAAGCACTGAGCTACACACCATTTGACATTTATTTATCTTGTTTGTTTGTTTTGTTTTGTTTGGGTGTTTTTCTTTTTTTTTTATTGATTTATTCAGATTACATCTCAATTCCTCCCTCCCCAATACAGGGTTTCTCTGTGTAGCCTTGGCTGTCCTAGACTCATTTGCAGACCAGGCTGGCCTCGAACTCACAGTGACCCGCCTGCCTCTGCCTCCCGAGTGCTGGGATTAAAGGGATGTGTCACCACATCTAGCTCAGTCAAGCACTTTTATTCCCACACTCCAGATGTAGAAATTGAAACCTGGAGAGGCTGCTGACTTGCTCAGGCTGACCATGGTGGGAACAAGCTGGGAAGCCAGGCAGGTTGGATTCCCGGTGCCTGACTCTACAGGACTGGGGCCCACGCCAGCCGGATTGCCTGAATTGAGCTCTGGGCTTACAGGTGTTTGCAGTGACCAGAAAGAAACAAGAGACTGCAGGGTTGGGAGAAGGGGTGTCCTCAGAGTGCCCTTGGCACCGAACCAGCCTGAATCAGATCCCCAAAAGCTGGTAATTGGGTGGGGGACATAGCTCAGCTTGTAGAGTGCTTGCCTAGCATCCGTGAAGCCCTAGGTTCGATTCCCCAGCACCATACAAACTGGGCATGGTAACTGCAGAGGTGGATGCAGGAAGAGGAGGAGTGAGATCAGCCTTGATAAAATGCACTTGAGGGCAGCTTGGGCCTTACTGAGTTCTGTCTCCAAGAGATGCTAAGGATTCAGGCTGCAGGACAGATGAGAGAGGGACTTGCCTTTTCGGGGGTAGTGAAATATGAGCTGACTTTAAGTGGGGGTACATGGCCGCCAAATGAGTATCATGGGGGCTCTAAGGCCAAGGCCATAAAGGAATTGAGTGAATTAAAGCCAGGGATGTGTCATGTCCTGGGGTGAGGCCTCCTTGTAATCTGCGTTTTCAGGTCAGAGCAGAAATCCTGACGACATATGCCCTCTGTGGATTCGCCAACTTCAGCTCCATCGGCATCATGCTGGGAGGCCTGAGTGAGTCTCTGGGCTCTGCTGCATCTGGGAGCAGGGAGCCCAGCCGGGAGGACTCCTAGGCATTGTGGGAATGGGTGATGGAGACAATGCGCAGAGTAAAGGGTGAGAGGTCATAGGTAAATGAAGGACAGACACCCCTCACCCTGTCCCCTTTCTGCTCCCCCACTTTATTGGCCCCCAAATGTTTAGTTTTCTGGCTCACCTCTGCTTCCTACTATGCCCTCACAGCCAGCCAGGGAGAGGAAGCCCTACCCCCCCACACACACCCCGCCCCCTTCTCGGCCACCGCCACCCCAGCCCCATGAATGCAGTTAGCCTGGTTTAAACAGAGTAAAACTGCCGGGTGTGGTGGCGCACGCCTATAATCCCAGCACTCGGGAGGCAGAGGCAGGTGGATCGCTGTGAGTTCGAGGCCAGCCTGGTCTACAAAGTGAGTCCAGGACAGCCAAAGCTACACAGAGAAACCCTGTCTCGAAAAAACCAAAAATAAAAAATAAAATAAAATAAACAGAGTAAAACTGCGCATCGGAGAAAAGGAGCGACCGCTCAGCTGTTGAAGGCCAGCCTGGGCTGTGTGAGACCCTGACTAGTAAGAAAGAAAGAAAAAACCAACAATCTGCTTCTTCCCCTTCTGCTACAGTGGATGTGGTGAAGGGGACATCACTGAATGCTCTGAGCTAGGCCAGAGGACAATGAAGGGCTGCGCAGAAGAGCTTCGAGAGGTGGGCAGAGGGGTGGGTGCCTTCCTAGGCCTTAAGTTCTCTTGCCCCGCCTCCTGCAGCCTCCTTGGCCCCTCAGCGGAGGAGCGACTTCTCCCAGATTGTACTGCGGGCACTGATCACAGGGGCCTGCGTGTCCCTGGTGAACGCATGTGTGGCAGGTGAGTGCCGGTCTAGCAGCGGGCTCTGACCCTTCTCAGGCAGGGCTGGCCCCTGGACCAAGCCTCCAAGCTGCTTCCCTCCGCAGGGATCCTCTACGTGCCCAGGGACGTCGAGGTGGACTGTGTGTCTCTTCTAAACCAAACCCTCAGCAGCAGCAGCTTTGAGGTGTACCAATGCTGTCGCCAGGTCTTCCAGAGGTGAGCGGCTGCCTGGGCTGTAGGCGGTGGGTAAACTGGTGTCAGAGAGGAAGACGGAAGTACCCTCGTGCTTTTGGCGCTAGGGGGCAGTGTAGGAATGTTATGGCTGTTGCAGCTGTGACCAGGGGAGGAAGAAATGAAGCCTTAAGGACCAAGGCTCGGGAGGAAAGGTGAGCCAGAAATGTGGAGCGACTTTCCCAGGGCTGCACAGCCTATTGACTGCTACAGCAGTGTCCTTAGCATCTTACTGTGGCTTTTGCTTTCTCTTCAGCACCAGCATGGAGTTCAGCCAAGAGGCACTGGACAACTGCTGTCGCTTTTACAATCACACAATCTGCACATAGCTAGGACTGACCATCTTCCTGCCCTCGGGGCTCGTCCAGAAAGTGTCCTCAAGGAGGCCATGGGACTCATCACTAATTCCATTCTATAATCGGAAAAGGTGCTACAGTGAATGGAGACATCGGTAAATGAAAGATGCCTCCCACCCTTGGTCACATCACTGCGCCCCCGTGTGCCCTACCTCTCCAAGGGTGAGCTCTCAGTGTCTCCCTCTGCGGGCCAACATTCTGGTCATCTCTAATCCTCTTTCTTCATGTGCACCTGCCCAAAGCCTCCTTCCTGCCCCCTCCCAAGCATCCGGCTTGCTGGGTCCTCCCCTACCCCCAAAGCTGTCTCTAAAGACAGCTTCTTTAACTCAGTCCCCAGAGTGTTTTCCAGACCAGTGTCTGCAGGACACACACCTCATTAGGTGCGATGTTCAGAGCAGCCCATGGTCTGGGTTAGCTAGGGTTTTTGGTTTTGTTGTTGTTTTTAGATGGGGCCTCAGGTAGCTCACTCTGGCCTTGAACTTGTTAGGTGGCTGAGGGGGACCCCTGCTCCTCCTGCTGCCACCCCTGAGTGGTGTGAGTAGAGGTGTGCACCATCATACCTGCCTCATAAGAACTTCTTGTTTGCGTCGTCAAGAGAGCTCAGTGGGCAATAGCATCAGCTGCTAAGCTCAGTGGATTGACTCTGATGCCTGGAACCCCCATAGCCAAAGGGAAGAATGACTTCTGCGCGTCGTCTGACTTCTACACGCTTGCCATGGCACATGCCCTGGGCCCTCCCAACCGAAAAGAATAAAATGTAACTTTAAAATATTATTATTATTATTGTGGTGTGGGTGTGTGGGGGTGTGTGCGCGCGCGCGCGCGTGCACACACACGCACGCACACGTGCACACCCCACCATATAGGTGTGGAGATCAGAGAACAACTTTTGGGAGTTGGTTCTCTTATTCCACCTTATGTAGGTTCTGAGGATTAACCCTGAGTCTCCAGACCTGCATGGAAGCTTTTACCTCCCGAGCCATCTGGCCGCTCAAGAACTTGGTTTTGTGTTTGTTTGTGACAAGTTCTTACTATATAAGCACTGGCTGGCCTGGGACTCACTATGGAGACCAGGTTGGCCTCAAACTCACAGCCATCGGCTGCTTCTATCTCCTGAATGCTGGGATCAAGGGCATGTGCCACCTCCCAGCTCCAGGAATTTTTCTTTATCTATCTATCTATCTATCTATCTATCTATCTATCTATCTATCTATCTATCTATCTAATGTATATGAGTGCCCTACCTGCATGTGTACCTGCATGCCAGCAGAGGGCATCAGATCTTAGTATAGATGGTTGTGAGCTACCATGTAGTTGTCAGAAATTGAACTCAGGACCTCTGTAAGAGCAGACAGAGCTCCTAACCACTGAGCCATCTCTCCAGTCACCAGGAATTTTTCTTTTTTCTTTTTTAATTTTTATTTTTTATTAATTTATTCATATTACATCTCAGTTGTTAGCCCATCCCTTGTATCCTCCCATTCCTCCCTCCCTCCCACTTACCCCCCTACTCCCCTCCCCTATGTCTGTGACTGAGGGGGACCTCCTCCCCTGTATATGCTCATAGGGTATCGAGTCTCTTCTTGGTGACCTATTATCCTTCCTCTGAGTGCCACCAGGCGTCCCCATCCAAGGGACATGGTCAACTATGGGGCACCAGAGTTTGTGTGAAAGTCAGATCTCCTTCTCCACGTAACGGTGGAGAATGTCCTGTCCATTGGCTAGTCTGGGTAGGGGTTCGAAGTTTACTGCTTATATTTTCCTTGGCTGGTGCCATAGTTTGAGGAGGACCCCAGGGCCCAGACCCGCCTGTAGTTTTCCAGGACCCACTGGATCCTTCTATTTCCTCATTCTCCCAGGCTTCTCACACCTAAAGTCTCAATAGGATGTCCTCCTCTCTGACCCACTTTCCTGGTAGGTAAAGTTTTTCATCATACCCCTTGGACTAGTGTCTCGATATAAGTGAGTATATACCATTTAACTCTTTTTGCTTCTGTGTGAACTCACTCATTATGATAATTTCTAGTTCAATCCATTTGTCCACAAATTTTGGAAATTCCTTGTTTTTAATAGCTGAGTAGTATTCCATAGTGTAGATGTACCACAGTTTCTTTATCCATTCTTCTACTGAGGGATACCTAGGCTGTTTCCATGTTCTGGCTATTATGAATAAGGCAGCTATGAACATGGTTGAGCATATGTCCCTGTTGTGTGCTGGAGCATCTTCTGGGTATATTCCAAGGAGTGGAATAGCTGGGTCTTGAGGAAGCCCTATTCCCATTTTTCTGAGAAAGCGCCAGATAGATTTCCAAAGTGGTTGTACTAGTTTGCATTCCCACCAGGATTGAAGGTGTGTTCCTCTTTCTCCACATCCTCGCCAGCATGTGGTGTCAGTTGAGTTGTTGATCTTAGCCATTCTGATGGGTGTAAGATGGAATCTCAGTGTCATTTTGATTTGCATTTCTCTGATGACTAACGAGGACGAGCATTTCTTTAAGTGTTTCTCAGCCATTTGATATTCCTCTGTTGAGAATTCTCTGTTTAGTTCTGAGCCCCATTTCTCTATTGGGTTATTTGGTTTGGTGGTGTTTAATTTCTTGAGTTCTTTATATATTTTGGATATTAGACCTTTGTCAGATGAAGGGTTGGTGAAGATCTTTTCCCAGTCTGTAGGCTGTCGCTTAATGGAAGCATCTTTTTGAAGGTTTCATGGAATATAGTTGGACAAATATCTCAAGAGTCACACTGCTTTGTTTTCCCCGACTGAGACACAAGGGTGTATGCACAGTCCTGGGATCAGGCATGACTCTCAGTGCTTTGCAGGTTTTCTTTCAGTCCTTATAACAATCCTGTGAGGTTGGCACTATTGTTATCCCTGGCTGCCGAATCAGAGGCCCAGGAAGGTTAAGTAGCCTGCCCAAAGAAACATAGCTAGAAAGAGGGAAAGGCAGGATTTGAACCCAGTGCATCAAATTCTGTAACCTGTGATGTGGCACTTCTCCACTGAGCTACTAGTGTTGGAGGCACTGTTAGGCTGATCTCCCTTCCTGCTTCTTTTCCAGCAGGTTAGGTTTTGGTATCTGTTTCTGGCCTGTGCTGCTTAGTCTTTGTCAAATGGCACAAACCAGAGGCACATGGAAAGAGGGGACCTCAACAGAGGAACCGCTTCCACTGGTCCTCGGGCTAGTCGGTGCAGTATTCTCTCTGTTGCTGACTGATATGGGCAAGCCCAGCCCACTGTGGGCGGTTCCACCCCCTGGGCAGGTGGTCCTGGGTTGTATAAGAAAGCAAACTGATCAAGCAGTGGAGAGCAAGCCCATGAGCAGCGCTCCTCTGTGGCCTTAGCTTCAGTTCCTGTACCAGCTTCCCTAGCTAATGGCCTAGAACTGAGAAATGTAAACCAAATAAACTCCTTCCTCCCAGGCTGCTGTTGGTCAGTTTCATATCACAGCAACAAAAGGAAACTAAAGAAATTGGTACCAGTGAGTAGAATGTGTTGGTTTTAGAGAGGGTTGTGGAAGCCTCTGGAACTCTGGGCTGGAAATGCCGTCGAGTGCCTAGAACTCGGTGATCTGGTCTGTGGGATCCTGAGAGACAGGGTGTTGAGAGAAACGCAGATGATGGAGACCTGGCTTGTAAAATTTCAGAGTCCCTCAAAGTCTACCAGGGCCATTTGTGTGATTTGTTTGTTTGATTGTTTGTTTCGGGTTTTTTTTTTTTTTTAGATAGGGTTTCTCTGTGTAGCGTTGGCAGTCCTGGGTCCACTCTGTAGACCAGACTGGCCTAGAACGCAGAGATCTGCTGAGTGCTGGGATTACAGGCATGAGCCACCCCGCCTGGCGTTTGTATGATGTTTTGAGTTAAGAGTCAAGAGAAGTGAAACCTTTAACTTACTAGGACAATCAGTGCTGGTGAGATGGCATGGAAACTTCAGCTGAGATTAATATGAAACCAGCATCACCGAGGGAAAATCTGGAAACTATTTCCTTGAGATCAGCATCCAGAAACTGAGGGCTACTGGAGTGTTAAGGCTGTACAACAAGCTGGCAGCAGGATGTGGCAACGTGAAAGCGTCTCACTCGTAATACTGGTTTTGAAAAGCCAGGCGCGGTGATGCAGACCTGTAATCCCAACACTTGAGAGGCAGAGGCAGGTGGATCTCTGTGAGTTCGAGGCCAGCCTGGTTTACAAAGTGAGTCCAGGAAAGCCAAGGCAATATAGAAACCTGTCTCAAAAACCAAAAAAAAAAAAAAAACCAATCCAAAACAAAACAAAAAAACATAATAGTGGTTTTTGAAGGCATGAAGAGGTCATGGAGAGCAACAAGGAGTCCATGAGGCCTGGAGCTGTGTGGGACTAAAGAGGGCACTGGTGAAGGTGCAGCCTCCATTATATATAGTTATATATAGTGGGAACTGGAGGGCTGGAGGGGTCGTGAAGAGAAGCTGAGGCACAGTACCATATGTCAGAGTCCCTGGGGAAGTCAGGAGAGGACATCGGTGAAGGTGCAGCCTCAGTTGCAATAGAGACCCCAGCATATGGGAGATGCCAAGGACATGTGGGGTGACCACCAAGGACAGCAGTAGGGGTGGGGTGGTGCTGGCCTAAGCCTATGAGACAAGCTGTGCATGTTGGAAATGGCAGGCCTGGGAGAATAGGACTGTCCACACCCTTTGGTGCCCATGAAGTGCGTGACCATGAATGTGTCCCAGATGTCAGATACTGAGCTTTGGACACTGTTGATTTGGGGTTTACTTTGATCTCATTATAATCATGCCCAGGTTCTTCCCTTTTGGAACAAGAAACTATGTAATTTATTTTGGATTTTTATAGGAGTACACAGTTAGACTTTGAATATTTAAATTTATTTATTTTGGGGCTGGAGAAATGGCTCAGTGGTTAAGAGCACCACCTCCTCTTCCAAAGGTCCTTAGTTCAATTCCCAGCAACCACATGGTGGTTCACAACCATCTGTAATATGATATGATGTCCTCTTCCAGCCTACAGGTGTATATGTACTATACACATAATAATAAATAAATATTTAAAAGACTTATTTATTTTTATTGTCTATGTGTGTAAGGCACATATATACTACAGCATGTGGGGGGTGGCAGATCAGCAGACAGTCTTGTACAGTCCATTTTCTTCTTTTATCTTTATGTGGGTTCAAGGAATCGAACCCAGGTCATCAGACTTGCATGCCAAGCTCTTTACCCACTGAGCCATTTTACTGGCTCTGACTTAGGGTATTTTTTAAACAATTTATTTTTATTTTATGTGTACGGGTATTTGTTTGCCTGTATTTATCTGTACTATGAATATGCCATCAGAGGTCAGAAGAGGGTTTTGGATCCTCTGGAGCAGGAGTTAGAGTCAGCTGTGGATACTGGGAACCTGGGTCCTCTGCAAGAGCAGCAAGTACTTTTAACCTCTCAGCCTTCTTTCCAGGCCCAGCGTAGAGTATTTTAAAGAGATACTGAACTTTTAAGCGAAATGCCTGCATGTACACCTTAATGCCAGAAGAGGGCACCAGATCGCATTATAGATGGCTGTGAGTCACCATGTGGTTGCTGAGAATTGAACTCAGGACCTTTGGAAGAGCAGCCAGTGCTCTTAACCTCTGAGCCATCTCTCCAGCCGCAAGTGAAAGAATTTTTAAAGACTGTGGGACTTTCGAAAGTTGAACCATTATTTAACATTTTGATCTTAGCATTAGCATGAGTTCTCGGAGACAAAAAGAAACCTTACATGTTATGTTTTAATAATGATGTGTTTATGCGTCAAGGTGACAAGGGATCATTGTGCTAGTTAGTCTTGGTCGATCCGACACAAATCAGAGTCACCCAGGAAGAAGGACCCACAGCTGAAGACTTGTCTCCATCAGATTGGCCTGTGGTAATGTCTTTAGAACCTATTCTTGACTGTTAGCTGACATGGAAAGGCCCAGCCCACTGTGGGCGGAGCCAGCCCTAGGCAGGTGTCCTGGGTTGTATAAAACTGCTAGCTGAACAGGCCGGTAAGCAGTATTCCTCAATGGCCTCGACTTTAGTTCCTGCCTTGAGTTCTGCCTTGGATCCATCGACGACGGACTGTGCTCGGGACATTGTAAACCAAACAAACCTTTTCTTCCCCAGGTTGGTTTTTGCCAGTGTCTTATCACAGCTGGAAAAGCAAAATAGGACACCTGACTTTGCTTCTGAAGTTTGTCTCTCCAGTACCCAACCCTGTCCCTCCTGCTGAGGTGGCTCCCAATCTCAGCACTCCTTTTCCCCAGTAGCTTTGGCTTCAGGTGCCTATTTCTTCACCCCCACCTGCCACCTCCAGCTTCCTTCCCAGTCCAGACTGTACTCTGCTGAGGCAGAGGGAACACTGGATCCTGTGTGGCAGTTCCTGGCTCTACTAGCTCTAAAGAGCTAGTTCTGTTTGGCGCTGCCATGGATTTTTGTTCCAGGGGCACCCTGTGGGCCCCATAGCTGATCTGAGTCCCCATGCTCGGGCCTCTTAGCTCGGTGGTGTGGAGGCTTGGCTTGACTCCCGCGCCCATGGCTATGGTCCTGGCCTTTCCCCCTGCAGCCTCCATTTAACCCCGGCACCCTCCTCCCTACCGCCCTTGACTTATTAGCAGGACACGCTGCTGAAATTGTATGCACAGCTGTCTTCCAAGGTCAATTCCCCACCTGTCCTCACTTATCTGTTGGCTCTGGCTGTCGTCATCCTCATGCTCTGGACTCCATGCCGACTCCCCGCGTGGCCAGGGATGTGCCTGGGAAAACCGCATCCACCTGGACATGCGCAATACACTGCTTCTGTCTTTCTTCCAAAGTACCCAGCATGCTGCTGGACTTAAGCTTGTGGAAATGAAACACAACTTCTCTGAGAGTCAGTCCCATGTGGAGATGGTACTGCTGATCTGGGGCTGGACACAGGATTCGGGGCTCCTTAGCCACAGAGAAGTGGATCTGTATTATCTCTTACTCTCACTGTTCTCTTAATCTGTACCCAAAGAAGCTGGGTGTCCCCTAAGGATGGGACCACCAGTGTGTATTAGAGGAGTCATGGTTGCTGGTACCCAACGGCCACGTTCAACAACATCCCAGGCAAAAGCGTCAAGGCTGAGTATGATGCTCCATACCTAAAATACCAACTCTTGGGAGGGTCAAGAATTCAAGAATATTCAGGAATTCAGGTATATAATGAGTTAAAGGCCAGCCTGGGCTACACAAGTTCCTATTTCAAAAAAAAAATCAGAACAACAGCAACAACAAAAGAAAAACAGATAATACCTTTTAAGCCAGGTTGGCACAGGTGCCTTCACTTGTCTCTCCAACAGTCATGACAGACATTGCTAATCAATCCCAGCACATCTCTCACTATACCCAGAAGATTCATTGCTGTAAGCACCCACCACCAAGAAAGAAGTTCAAGGTTCCTTTTCAGGAGAGAAAAAAATTACCTCAGTGCAAAAAACAAAAAAACAAAACCTAAAACTTGCCACCAAAGATAGAAATTATGGACAGAGTAAAGCAGAGAGGATTTCCTGCGAAAGATGGGGTCCAGGTAGGTGACCTGTCTGTGTTACACCAATGAATTGTATGTTCTATAGAGTTATAGGTTGACATTGTAACTTCTGAGGTGACATTAGGAGACGGGGCTTTGGGAGGTGATGAAATCATCAGGGTGAAACCCTTATAAAGCTACCCTAGGCAGGTCTCACATTGTGAGGGTAGGGTCACAAGGTGCCCCTCAGTGAGGCAGAGTGGCGTCCTCATGAGAGTTCAGCCATGCTGGCATCTTGATATTGAACCCTGTGAGGAATGAATTCCTGTTGTGTGTAAACCACTCTGTTCATGGTATTTTGTAACGGAGACTGATGTAAGACAGAGCCCCACCCTCATGACCTCATCTCAACCTGATGACCAGACACAAGCCCCACCTCCAAATACATCACACTGGGAGCCAGGGCTTCATCACAGGATCTAAAGGGATAGAACCCAGTCCACAGTAACCTCTATGTGCCAGACTCTAGTGGAGCTTGAGGGGACAGCAGTGACCTAGACCCCATAGGAAACCAAAGAATTGGTTGGATTCTTCCTTAGAGAGGAAATAGTGGGAGGGAGCTGGTCCTCTTGTCTCTATGTTCCTACCAAGTGCTGGGATTGCAAATGTATGCCACCATGCCTTGAGCCAATACCATGCCTTTTTTAAAAAATAAAAAACTAAATTGTTTGTGCATAGTGTCCACATGTATGTCTGTTATACCTGGTCCTCTGGAGGAGCAGCCCGTGCTTTTAACCACTCAGCTGTCTCGCCAGCCCCTAGCATGCTTTTTTGAGACTGTTTTTATATTACAAAGTGAAAATAATGCCGGATGGATTATTCAAATTCTATCAAGGGCTATCTATTTAAACAGACAATGTGCTGCAATATTTGGATCGTCTACAAGATAATAACAGTATTTATACATTTTTGTCAAATATGTGACTGTGATTTCATATTTCCCATTTTTTTGTAGGCTCTGTGTTCTTCTGTAGTTTGTATAGTAATAATCAACATATTTATTATTTTAAATTAACTCCTGGTGGTTTGGGCTGGTAATTAACTCCTTTTATCTCCATGGCCATTTGAGTGGCGATCTTAGCAGAAACTCAAGGTTGGCAGCTCTTCGTGGGTTTCAGGCTCCTGTCCCCTTTTGCTGTCCCGTGCCTGAACCAGACCACCAGCAATGCCTAGGTCATTGCTTAGTGTAGGCAAGAGTATTCCCAGGCAGACCTGCCAGTGGCCTTATATCAAGCTAATGGTAGGCGGCGTGGCCAGAGAGTGTCTGTCCTGTTTTTTAGATTGGGCACACAGGGAGGAAAAGTCACAGGCAAGAGCGTGGTGTAGTAAAGTTAGGGCAGTGGCCCTTTGCTGGGCCTGGGCCTATCACACCTAGTGAACAAGGGCATGTTGGTGAGACCACATCCAGGAACCAAACTTTGCATGAGACACCCCTGGCCTGTGCACACATCATCCTGCAATGCGCTTCCTCCTCTACTCTTGGAGCTGGATTAAGCTGCTGGGAAGACAATAGAACAAATGACTGGAGAATACTAACAAAGGTATATGAGGACAGCTGTTCCTCGGAGTCTGTCAGGGATTGAGTCCAGAATCCCACATTACAGATGCCCAAACCCCTTGTATAAAATGCTGCAGAGGGTGAATTGTATGTGACTCAATTGTTTTTCTTTTTATCACGAGCCTCTGTGTGTGTGTGTGTGTGTGTGTGTGTGCGTGCATGTGCTCGTGCGCTGGTGTGTCAGAGGACAACCTCAGGTGTCCCTGCTTCACCTTGTTTGAGGTGGGATCTCTTTGATGTGGGTGGCAGGTAGGCTGGTCTGGAGTTTTAAGGGGTCCTCCTGCCTCCTCTCTCTGTCTTCCTGTAGGAGTGCTGGGGTTATAGATATGTGAGCTACAGAATCTACCTTTATATAGAATCTGGGGTTTAAATGCAGGGCCTCATATTCACACCTCAAACAGTTCATTCACCGAGCCGTCTCCCCAGCCCAGGCCTTATTTATTTTTAAGCCTCAATTATGTATTTACTTATTTATTTTACTATTATTACTATTACTATTATTATTATTATTATTAGTTTGTTTTTCTATCCTAGACTCACTTTGTAGACCAGGCTGGCCTTGAACTCACAGCAATCTGCCTGGCTCTGCCTCCCTAGTGCTGGGATTAAAGGTGTGCGCCACCATACCCAGCTGAAAGAAATTGTTTAAAAAATATTTATTTATTTATTTATTTATTTATTTATTTATTTTGTATACAATATTTTGCCTGCATGTACACCTGCATGCCAGAAGAGGGCGCACCAGATCTCATTATAGATGGTTGTGAGCCACCATGTGGTTGCTGGGAATTGAAGTCAGGACCTCTGAAGTGCAGGACCCCTTAACCTGTGGGCCATCTCTCCAGCCTCCAAGCCTCAATTCTTTATTGTTGGAGTTAATGAAGTTACTCTTTAAATTGTTGTGAACTTGTTTGTGTGTTAATCCCGATTTCTGTACCTTCATTATTGCAGATGTGAACCAACTAACCCATGGCTTATATTTCAGTTTAAACTAATTTATTTACGTGGGAGCACGCACATACTACAGCACGCACGTAGAGGCCAGAAGACTACTTATGGGAGTCAGTCATCTTCTACCATGTGGGTTCAAGAGCACAGACTTGGGTTGTCAGGCTTGGTGGCAAGCCCCCTTACCCATGCAGCCAGCTCCCCAGCCCCACAACTTACCTTTTACATAGCTTTGTCCTTAGAGTATTAGCTTCAACTATTCAGAGATTTATGTGCTCAGAGGCAGAGCCTGTATTTGAAAATCTCTCAGAAGCGCTTGGACAAGGCAGATTTTGAGTATGTGTGTGTGTGTGTGTGTGTGTGTGTGTGTGTGTGTGTGTATGTATGATTTTTTTTTTTTTTTTGACATTGGGTTTCATGTATACTATGCTGGCCTCAAACTTGCTATGTAGCCAAGGATGAAGTTGAACTTCTGATCTTCCTGCCTCTGCCTCCTGAGTGATGGGACTGTAAGTGTGCACACATCAGTTTATGTGGTCCTGCGAGGCAAGCCCTCCTACTAACTGAGCGACAGTCCCTTTCACCCAAGAGAATGTGTACAGTACAGAATCTTAAAGACAATGGAAGAAGCCTGAATAATTTACACAAGTGTGCCTCTGGGGACAGTGGCATGATTCCCATCTCTCAAGTGTGGATGGCACTTGGAGATGTGGCTCCAAAAAGCACAGCATGGACATAGGGGAAGTAGGAAGCGAAGATTGCAGGAGAGAGGCCTAAGTATGGTTAACACTAGCGGGGAGGGAGACTGGGCAGCACACACTCTCCAGAGGCAGTGCTGAGAGTGGCCCTTCCCCGCTGTGGTCTCCCTCCCTCAACCTAGAACCTCAGTCTAAACAGGAGAAAAACACTGAACAAACTCAAGCCATGACATAACCTACAAAATATTCAACCACGATGCCGCAGAACTGTCAGAGCCTTCGCCCACAAGGAAAACCTGCCCAGTGGAGCCTAGGGAGACGTCGTGACTAAGTGTGACATTGTAGTGGTTAAACTGTGTTGCCCCTCCCCTCAGAGCTCCAGTATGAATCCCCAGCATCTGTGAGTACAGCCTTATTTGGAAGCAGAATGCTATAGTTTGGAGCCAGAATATTTTCCCGAAGGTAAATGTTGTAGGTTTGGTCCCCAGCCTGCGAGACTGTGGGAATGGAGGCTAGTGGCAAGAAGTCAGTTCTCTGGGGAGACATCAGGTCCATCCTTCCCTCCTATTTCTCTTTCTTTGCTTCCTGATCACCTTGCAGGGACCCTAAGCAACACAGCCAAAGAGCACAGAGCAAATCTCTGAAACCTTGGTCCAAATAAGTGCATCATCTTCTTCCACATGTTGTCATAATGACAGGAGGCTGACTGACACATAGGTCTAGCAGGTGTAAGGAAAGGATCTAGAATGACATCATCCTGGCTTTAGGTATGATGGGATGGCAAGTGTAAAGTGGAAGGGACAGGGACGTCTGAGACTCTCGGACCCAGAAGAGAGCCATGTGAAAATCAAGGGAGATTAGAGTCCTGCTCCCACAAGCTAGGGAAGGACTGGAGCCAGCAGGAACGGTGGGGACAGAGAAGGAGCCTCCTTTCTCTGGAGAGCTTAGCCGGAGAGCCAGGCCTGACCTATAGATAGCCAACTTCTGCCCTCCAGAAGCCTGAGAATAAACTTCTGTTGTAAGCCAACAACTTTATGGCACTCAGTTAAGGCAGCCTTGGGAGATTGATATAGGCATCCTAGATGGGACCCTGGAACAGATAAAAGACATCAGTGTGTTTGTGTGTGTGTGTGTGTGTGTGTGTGTGTGTGTGTGTGTGTGTGTCTGCGACCAACAACCATGGCCAGCAGAGTAACTATGAGTGGGCAGCAAGAAGGCAGTTCAGTCCAACATGACTAAGTAGCTGGTGTTGGTTCAAACTTTAGGAATCTGACCCCAACTAGCTTATTTTAGGCATATTTAAGCACAGAATAATTTGGTGAAAGATTTCCTGGTGATAACTCAGTCCTGTGTGCACAATAAAGCCTAAATTGTCACTATGTCACTGGGCATGTTGGCACATACACCTGTAATCCTAACACTTGGGAGGTAGAGGCTACTGGATCTCTGTGAGTTTGAAGCCAGCCTGGTCTACAAAGCGAGTCCAGGTCAGCCATGGCTGCACAGAGAAACCCTATCTCGAAAAACAAAACAACAACAACAAACAAAAAAAGATGTGACTATATCAAATTTCTTCTTAAAGCACGTGTGACACCTTCCATAAAGCTGGGTTCTATAGACTGACTACATGGGACACCTTCCATAAAGATGAGTTCTGCAGACTGACTGCATGTGACACCTTCCATAAAGCTGGGTTCTAAAAAAGCCGGGCGTGGTGGCGCACTCCTTTAATCCCAGCACTCGGGAGGCAGAGGCAGGCGGATCGCTGTGAGTTCAAGGCCAGCCTGGTCTGCAAAGGGAGTCCAGGACAGCCAAGGCTAACACAGAGAGACTCTGTGTTGAAAAACAAAACAAACAAACAAACAAACAAAAAAAGTTGGGTTCTATAGGTTGACTACATGTGACACCTTCCATAAAGAAGAATTCTACAGATTAACAAGTTCACAATAAAGCTTGGGGGAAGATCTAATGTGGTCTCAGCCACACAGATAGTGCAAAGGCCACTAGGCTATTAGTGACATTTGCTTTTGGAGACATAACAGGTTATACATCCCCCCTTTGAAAGGACAAACCTGTGTGTTTAACATTCCTAATTTGTCTAGTCCAGTGGTTCAAACCTGTGTGTTTAACATTCCTAATTTGTCTAGTCCAGTGGTTCTCAACCTTCCTAATGCTGCGACCACTTAATACAGTTCCTCATGTTGTGGTGACCCCAACAGTTAAATTATTTCCATTGCTGCTTCATAACTGTAATTTTTCTACTGTTGTGAATTGTAGTGTAAATATCCATATTTGCCAGGTGTGGTGGCACACGCCTTTAATCCCAACACTCAGGAGGCAGAGGCAGGAGGATCTCTGTGAGTTCAAGGCCAGCCTGGTCTATGAAGTGAGTCTAGGACAGTCAAGTCTACACAAAGAAACTCTGTCTCAAAAAGAGTAAAAATTAATAATAAACTAAATATCTGTGTTTTCTGATGGTCTTAGGTGACCTCTGTCAAAGGGTCCATCAACTACCAAGGGGTCATGACTCGCAGGTGAGAACTGCTATTCTAGTGCTAATCCGGAGCACAAGAACCTCTGTGCCTCCTACAAATCAGGGAAAGGGTACTGAACTCCAAACCAAATATGGAGTTCCACTCTATAGCATAGTGATAGTCCTTCACTGATTGAAAGGAGCCACAGTGTCTCAGCAACAACAAAACAAACTGCATGGCTTGCAAACAACAGAAAGTTTCCTCTCACCACTTTGGAGGCTTTGACGTCCAAGATCAAATACAGCATGTGGTGAGGCTCAGTTTCTCAAAGATGGCTGGCTTTGCTGAGCGGTAGAAAAAGTCAGTGAGCTATCTAGGCCTCATAAGGATATCAAGCCAGGCAGTGGCGGCGCACACCTCTAATCCCAGCACTTGGGAGTCAGAGGCAGGCGGATCTCTGAGTTCAAGGCTAGCCTGAGAAAGCCTGTCTCAAACAACAGCAGCAACCACACACACACAATAAATAAATAAATATTAAAAAAAGGCTATCAAGCCCATTTATGGAGCATCTGCTTTCGCTACAACCACTTCCAAAGCCCTGGGAAGCGTAAAATTTGGAGTTAGCCCATAGTAAATCCTGATGTTAACAATGGGGGACGCTGGATGTGGGGCCTATGGGAGCTCTGAATTATTTGGGCAACTTTTCTGTCAATCTAAAGTTCTAAAAGGTAGAAGCTTATTTTATTGTATCTGCCTTTGCGTTTTGCTTTGTGTGTACACATGTGCAGGTGCACGTTGTGCCATGTCAGGGGCATGGAGGTCAGAGGGCATCTTGCGGGAGTTGGTTCTCTCCTTCTGCCACGTGGGTCTCGTGGATCAGACTCGGGTCCTTGGGCACAGGGTGGCAGGCACTTTTACCTGTTGAGCCATCTTGCTGGCCTCTGTCTGATATCCTCGAGAGACTCTCACAGCGCAGTCCAGGCTGCCTTCAAACTCACTCCTTTTGTTTTGGCTTCCTGCGTGTTGGGATTGCAGCTGTGTGCTGCCACTCCCAGCTCCTAAAAGTCTATTTAAAAAAAAAAAAAAAAGTCATGGAGGGGAAGCCCTGTGTGTGGACAACTTATAATTTAGCCTAGAGTATCTCTGCCCTTGATAATGACACCCTGAGGGGGGTCGGAACTGGTATCTTTCCATCCTTCTGGTGGCCCCACTCTCACCTCTGCCCCCCCCCTCGCTAATTCAGGCTCACGCCTTCAGCTGAATATGAAAGAGACCTGACCTCTTTCCAACCATGTGGTAAACAGCGTCAACATGAAATTACTTATGACTCACAACTAGTGAGCCCCAAGTTTTTAGACAGGACTTTAAACATCATTTTGAGGGTGACCACACCCCCTGCCTCCCAGGACTTCTGAGGAATTTTACTCCCGTGACACGGATGGGATGGTGTCTGCCACCATGTTTTGTTGTTTTTGTTTTTGTTTTGTATTTTAATTGTAAAACTCCAGCCCTAAGAGTGACTCACCGATCAAACAGGAATGCATGCCTGGCCCAGAAAGAGCCAAGTCCATATTCCATGCCAATGGCCTTTCGGATTCATGAAAAAGAATATGAATTATAAAACCCAGAGACAGAGAGCTGGGAGCTGAGTCACCACCACGGGGCTGTCTGGGCTGAGCTCACCCGTCCTTCCTGCAGCTCACTTGTTCAGCTTGGCTCTGAGGGTGATGAGAGCTGAGCTGTTGCCTAGGGTTTGGTTTTAAGACAGGGTCTCCCTCTCTCTACAGACTGGAAGGCTGAGTTGTTTACAGAAATTTCCTTTATCCTCGGTAAATGGAAGAAGACTTCTTTTTTGTGATGGAAAGGGCATTGCTTTGAGTGCCCCCTTGGTTAGCCCTTTCTTGAGCTGCTTGGACCCACATGGCTACGATTTATTCTTTGTTTAAATCCCATCAGAGGTGAGACCATCTCAGCACAGCCCAGTCCATGCTGGAGAACTCTGTAGCTTAGACCTTCTGGGCTTTTGATTTCACACTAAGAAGTGTTCTGGGTTGATTTTTCTTGTTGTTCTGGTTTGTTCCAGAAGCTGCCCCCACTCTTTTTTTGTTTTGTTTTGTTGGAGACAGGGTTTCTCTGTGTACCCTTGGCTGTCCTGAACTTACTTTGTAGACCAGGCTGGTCTCGAACTCACAGCGATCCACCTGCCTCTGCCTCCCAAGTGCATCACCACTTCCAGCACAGTCCCCACTCTTGGCTATAACTTTGTTGTTCTTTTTCTCTTTTTCTTTTGTTCATTAATTTTGAAAAGTCGAACTGTATAGACACCTCTTGTTTTATTTTATTTTATTATTTTTTTCTTTTTGATGTTTTGAGACAGGGTCTCAGTTTGGCCTGGAATTTACTAGGTAGAACAAACTGGGCTCAAAGTCATGGACAGCCTCTTGTCTCAGCCTGCTGAACACTTGGAATTCAGTCCTCTACCACCACACTTGACTTTGGTTTTTTTGGTTTTGTTTTGTTTGTTTGTTTGTTTTTTAAAGATTTATCTATTTGTTATTATGTATATAGTGCTCTGCCTGCATGTACACCTGCAGGCCAGAAGAAGGTATTAGATCACATTATAGATGGTTATGGTTGCTGGGAATTGAACTCAGGACCTCTGGAAAAGCAGTCATTGCTCTTAACCTCCAAGCCATCTCTCCAGCCCACTTTTTTTTTTTTTTTTGTGTGTGTGTGTGTGTGTGTGTGTGTGTGTGTGTGTGTGTGTTTTGTTTTTTTGAGACAGGGTTTTTCTGTGCAGCCTTGTCCTGGACTCACCTTGTAGACCAGGCTGGCCTCCAACTCACAGTGATCCACCTGCCTCTGCCTCCCAGAGTGCTGGGATTATAGGTGTGTGCCACCACACCCAGCTCACACCTGACTCTTATAGACATATTATAGAAATATTCTTTTTCCCTCATGGTAGTTCTTCAACAATTTTTTGTACCATATTAAATTTTTAGTAAATGATTTTTATCTGTTTATCTGTGTATAAGGGTATGTGTAGGGGGCACATGTGGAGGTCAGAGGGCAACTTGCAGGAGGTAGTTCTCTTCTTCCACCGTGAGATTAAACTCTTCAGGCTTGGCAATAAGCAAAGTTTCGCTGTCTTGTCGGTGAGTCCTCTTCAACCATTTAAAGATGGTGAGCATCCAGGTTTCCCTTCTCAGAGGCAGGACCTTTAGTTCTTACTATTGTTCCTCAAGCAACTCATAGCAAAGTTTCAAAAGTCCCTCAGACCTGATTTTAGCTGTTCTGCATCCCAGCTCATGAGTCACGAACGAGCAAGTCCGATGAAGCCAGTGCATAGTGTGGTAAAGATGACCTCATGGGTGTAACCAAGATGATGTAATGGGGCTAAAAACTGGATATGGCCTTAGCAGGGTTCTCAAAAGAGCAGGGTTCTTAGGAAGGAAGAGTATCGAGAGGCAATGTGATTGCTTCTGAAGTCCCCAACTCTTGGGGTTTGCATGTTGAAGGTGAACTCAGGAGGGGTTGGTTGTCCTTGTGGGATAAAGTTCTGGCTTAGATTACTCAGGGGCCCTGAGACATGATGGAGCAGCAATGGAGTGGACGGAACTTTATACGTTAGGTGTCCTGCTTGGTTACATTCAAGACTATAACCAATTCCTAATTTACCCAGTAGTCACTTTACATTCCCAGAGGTAAAAGGTTGTTGCCACGTTGGACAAGTTCTGAAAACAATGTGGAATAGTGAGGTGGGGGTAATTGGGCCAACAGAGACTTTATTTTCTTCTTAGTTGTGTGTGTGTGTCTGTGTGTGTGTTGGATTGTGTGTGTGTGTGTGTGTGTGTGTGTGTTTTGAGACAAGGTCTCTCTGTGTAGCCTTGGCTGTCCTGGACTCACTTTGTAGACCAGGCTGGCCTCGAACTCACAGCGATCCGCCCACCTCTGCCTCCCAAGTGCTAGGATTAAAGGCGTGCCCCACCACGCCCGGCGTGTGTTGGATTGTGAATACAGAGTTCAGAGAACAGTTTTTTCTTTCTTTCTTTCTTTCTTTCTTTCTTTCTTTCTTTCTTTCTTTCTTTTTTTCCTTCTTTCTTTCTTTTTGTGAGACAGGATTTCTCTGTGTAGCCTAGGCTGTCCTGGAACTCACTTGTGGTCCAGGCTGGCCTCGAACTCATAGAGATCCTCCTGCCTCTGCCTCCCAAAGTGCTGGGATTAAAGACCTGGGACCATTTTCTTAACTAATGATTTGGGCGTGCCATCCCTGGGCTGGTGGTCTTGGGCTGCATAAGGAAGCAGGCTGAGCAAAGCCTAGAGAGCAAGCCAGTAAGCAGCACCTCCCTAGGGCCTCTGCTTCAGTCTCTGTCTCTTGTTTTTTTAATTACAGTGATGGAAACTCCAGCAAAATGGTCTCTTCAGATGCAGACGCCATTGCCCAACCTCCTCCTCATAGCCAGGGGGTCTGGCCAGCAGGGTGAGCTGAAGCCAACTAGG
The DNA here is from genome assembly GCA_907169655.1 of Acomys percivali. NCBI lineage: Eukaryota > Metazoa > Chordata > Mammalia > Rodentia > Muridae > Acomys > Acomys percivali. The sequence goes on from OU015752.1 coordinate 100,397,372, forward strand.
CTGATTGTGCATCACGCCTTTAGAGGAAGGCTGGCAGAGTTTTTCCTTAAGGAATATGATTATTAATCTTCACTGTTAGCTTGACCAGACTCGGAATGGCCTGGAAGACACGCTTCTGGATGTGTCTGTGGGGAAGTCTGCAGACAGGGCTAAGGAGGAGGGAAACCACACTGTCCTCTGATCTCAGGTTCTGAATTGAATAAAAAGGGAGAGTGGACTGAGCACCAGGGTTCCCTGCTCGCTGCACCCCGCTCTGCCTGGATTGTTAAGGATTCCTATTGCATACCAAGAAAGTAATGGAATGTGCCAGAGAGTAAATAGTGTAAGTTTTATTATTTCCATTGCACAGCCACACTATGGTTTGAAAGCAGCTCTGCACTATAAGTACTTACACAAATGAGAGTATAAATTTTTAATTGATTTTAATAAACCCTATAATAATTTAAATAAAAGTGTAACAATAAAACAGTGCTTACAAAGTCAGGTTCTGGCCTGAGAAGATGGTTCAGTTGGTAAAGTGCTTGCGGCACACGCACAGATATGTGAGTTCAAGACCCCAGAAGCCATGTCAAAAGCTTGGCGTGATGGCATGTACCTACTGAGGGGAAACACAAAGATAGGAGGATAGCTGGGGCGGGCTGGCCTGCCCTTCAAGCTGAACTGGATGGTGCCAGGGTTAGTGAGAGGGTTGTCTCTAAAGAACAAGATGGAAATGCAACTGAGAAGAGATGGTCGACGCTGACCTCTGGCCTTCATATGCATGTGCACACATTGGTGCCCATACCCACCTCCTTGCCTTGTATAAGGAGATCACTGTCCATGTTCCTGCATATGCTTGCATTTATTTTTCACAAAGGTTAGAATGCAGACAGGAGAGTGAGCCATCTTGTACAAGGAGGACAGAAACAGCCTGCTAGGCAGGGAACAGGCTGAAGTTAGGGACCAAACCCCTGGCGTGAGGCTGCGACAGGACGTCTCATGAGCTCTTCCTCACTACTCTGCACAGCGCTGAGAGAAACAGCCTGCGAGGGGAAACAAGACCTCAGCTGCTTCCGTCTGAGGTTGCTTGGTCTGCTTGTCACAGGCTTGCGTTGAGGCAGGACATGTACCCAAGAAGGCCAAGCCGCTTACCCTGTGGCAAGAAAGCACAGAGACAGGAGACCACGAGGGACGAGGTGTACCCTTCAAAGGCTCACCCATTGCTTTCTCAGAGGCGACCCACTTACTCCAATCGGACCCGCCTCCTAGTATTCGCTGCCTTCCAATAGTGGCATGGAATTGGAATCCATTAGTGGACGGGGCTAGACCAACAGACTGTCCAGACTTCATGTGAGAGGACTACATGTCTGACTTGGCTGTTGGAATCTCTGCTGCCCGTACCCCGCCAGTAGACAAGAAGCACAAAGCAGGGGATGGCAATACATGCAAGGAGCAAAGGGGAACAGAACAGTATTAACCCAGTGCCCAGCTCTCATGCACTGCTGGTTTCATGGTATCGAGAGGCCGATGGGATCAGTGGAGGTCCTATAGGAAACCACCCCTGCTAGCAAAGTCTAAATGTAGAGTGTGCTCTCCACTGGCCACAGAGACTCAATGGAAAACTGAATCCTGCTCCTCCACATGGGCAGGGGAAGAGGAGGCAGAGAGGTAGGGAGAGAGCCAGATGGAATATCACAGGGGCTTCAGGCTTCAGGACTCACTGGAGAAAGGACTGGGGAAAAGGTGGGCCCACTGTGTAGAAACCTTTCAGCATGCAGTGAGCTGCCTGTGCCGGTTAGGGTTCCTGGCAACTGGCCACAAATTAGAATCGCCTGAGTAGGGAGCCTCTCCTGAGGAGTTGTCCTGATTGGCCTTAATTGATGTGGGAATGCCCACCTCCAGTGTGGGCTGTACCTTCTAGTAGCAGCCCCTATAAAACAGGGCTTGGCAGAAGGAAGTCTATTCACCTTTTACTTGGTTGGCCTTCTCCCTCCCCTACCCCCCCTCAGGGTTTTGAGACAGGGTTTCTCTGTGTAACCTTGGCTGTCCTAGACTTGATTTGTAGACTAGCATGGCCTCGAACTCCCAGAGATCATCCTGCCTCTGCCTCCCTGAGTGCTGGGATTTAAAGGCGTGCGCCACCACACCTGGTGCGTTGGTCTTCTCTTTTGGTACTGAGTGGATTTATCCAGCTGATGTTGCTCCTGCTGCTGCTTCCTTTCCTGGTCTTAGAACCAATGTTTCCAGGCTCCTAGCGCTGATGGAGGACCAGTGGTTGTCCAAAAGCCTCCAGGTTTTCGGAGCCTGATTGGGAGCGCTGAGAAAGCCAGTATGCAGCATTCCTCCAAGGTCTCTGCTTCGTTTCCTGCCTCCAGGTTTCTGCCTCCAAGCTCCTGGCCTGACATTGCTTCAAAGATGAACTGTGAGTTGGTGATGTAAGACGAAGTAAACTCTTTCCTCAAGTTGCTCTTGGTTAAAAGGGTTTATTTTATTTTTTTAAATTTTTATTTAATTAATTTATTCAGATTACAACTCAATTTTTATCCCATCACTTGTATCCTCCCATTCCTCCCTCCCTCCCACTTTCACCCTATTCCCTTCCCCTAGGTCTATGACTGAGGGATCTCCTCCCCCACTATATGGTCATAGGCTATCAAGTCTCATCTTGGTAGCCTACTTATTCTTTCTTTGAGTGCCACCAGACCTCCCCACCAAGGGGAGGTCGTCAAATATGGGGCACCAGAGTTCATGTCAGAGTTAGTTCCCGCTGTCCACATAACTGTGGAGAATGTCCTGTCCATTGGGTAGATCAGCGTAGGAGAATGTCCTGTCCATTGGGTAGATCAGCGTAGGGGTTCAATGTTTACTACTTGTATTGACCTTGGTTAGATTGAGCAGACACCCCTGGGCCCTGATCCACCTGTTACATTGTTCTTCTTGTAGGTTTCTAAGACCCTCTGAATCCTTCTATTTCCCCATCTCTTACCTAGAGTCCCAATAGGATGTCCTCACATCTATCCCAATCTCCTGGTAAGATGGATGGAACTAGAAACAATCATACTGAGTGAGTTAACCCAGAAGCGGAAAGACTCACATGGTATATACTCACTTATATTTGGGTTAAAAGGGTTTATTACAGCAACAGAGAAGCTAACCAGGTACTGGTCTACTGGGAAGCTTGGCCCAGTCTAACCAATCAAATGCCTGTCATCTCCTGGTGGGGATCAGCAAGATGTCGCCAGAAGAGACACTCTCAGTTCCCCCTCAAGAAGCCCTCCTACCTGTCAACCCTGACAACTTGTGTTCAAAGCCACAAGAGCAAGAGTAAGATAGTTTATAGAGAGCTGTTCGGAACATTGTCCAAGTCCTGACACGGCCATGCTGTCACCAGACTCTACATAAATGCTTTTCGTATCTTTGTGAGGTGGGATTCCCCTCACTTCTCCTCTGCGTATAAGACTGGTGACCACTGGATCAGGGCTGCTCACTGCTGCAGGCCAAGCTGCAGGTCTCTAACTTCCAGGAAATACTTTGCATGCAGTGACTCTGCCTGTCTACATAACTGAGAGAGGTGGAGATCTCCAGTCACAAAACTTCGCTCAGACCAACTGCTTCTCCACTCAGTTCCAGCTGACTCCAATTCGTTTCCCACTGCACAGCTTCTTTCTCTTTCTAGGAAAGACCGGCGTCCTTCAGGAATGGGAAACCAGTGCCTGGTGTGGTGGTGGCTCCTGCCTGGAATCCCAGCACTCAGTTCCGAGGGCAGCCCAGACTACCTATTGTGTGATACTGTCTGAAAAAACAAGGGCCAGAGAGCAGCATTGACTGCTCAGCGGGGAAGGGCTCCCACCTCTGGGCTTGAATCTGAGTTTGATACCCAGGACTCACTTGGTGGAGGAAGGAACCGGTTTTTTGAGGTTGTTCACGTCTTCACTAGTGCTGTGAATTTGGTTTTTATTCCTTGAAACATCCTTCTCACTAAGATTCATTTGTACTTTTTTAAAAAAAGATTTATTTATTTATTATGTATACAATGTTTTGCCTGCATGTACACCAGAAGAGGGCACCAGATCTCATTATAGATGGTTGTGAGCCACCATGTGGTTGCTGGGAATTGAACTCAGGACCTTTGGAAGAGCAGGTGGTACTCTTAACCTCTGAGCCATCTCTCCAGTCCTTATTTGTACTTTTAAAGGAAGCGCTTATTTATAGTCTCACCCAGCTTTTTTACACATTCTCTCTCTCTCTCTCTCTCTCTCTCTCTCTCTCTCTCTCTCTCTCTCTCTCT
>OU015752.1:100410994-100450308 GCA_907169655.1 Acomys percivali
CCTTTGCTCCATAACTATTAGGCCAGGCATGGTGGTGCACACCTTTAATCCCAGCACTCGGGAGGCAGAGGCAGGCAGATCACTGTGAGTTTGAGGCAAGCCTGGTCTACAAAGTGAGTCTAGGACAGCCAAGTCTACACAGGAAAATCCTTTCTCGAAAAACAACAATGAAAATAAAAAAGAATTTTCAGTGGGGTAAGGAGATGCACACCTGTAAACCCAGGACTCAGGAGCCTGAGGCAGGAAGTTGGAAAGTTCCAGCCTAGCTTGGGCTACACAGACAGATCTCAGAAAAGGGCTAAGGCGATAGCTCAGTCAATAAAGTGCTTGCTATGCAATCATGAGGACCAGAGTTCCCATCCCCCACACTCATCATAATCCTAGTGTTGGAGAGGCAGAGACGGAAGATCCCTGGCCCATTAGCGAGCCTCAGGTTCAGTGAGACCCATCTCAAGAAATATGGTAGAAAGTGATTGAGGAAGTCACCCAACACTACCCTCTGATCTCCACATGCATACTCATCTGTGCTCGCACACACACATACACACACACACACACATTGTTTTGCCTGTGAGTGTTTGCAGGGGGTTAACTGGGGTAGGAAACTGAGTGAGTTTGGCTTCATGCCATGGGCTGGAGTGCTGGACTGAATGAAGAGGAAAAAGCAAGCTTAGTAAGAGCTTCCATCTTTCTGTCTCCCGACTGTAGACAACAGCGTGGCCGGCCTCACACCCTTGTCCACCTGCATCTCCCAAATTACGAGCTAAAGGAAACTCCCCTTCCTTTACAATTGCCTTCGGGCTGTCCTAGTTTGCTTTTCTGTTGCTGTGATAAACCCCAGGACCAGAAGCAAGTTAGGGAAAGAAAGGGGTGGTTTTATCTTGTAGCTCTCAGGTCACTCCATCCCTCATGGGACTGTAGGCGGGGACTAAAGCAGCTGCAGGAATGCTGCTATCTCACTTGCTCCCAGGCTCATACTTAGCTACGCTTCTCTAATTTTTTTTTTTAAGATTTATTTTTATGTTTCAGTATTTTGCCTGCTTGTATGTGTGTGTAACATGCACATGCAGGAAGAAGGCATCAGATTTCCTGGTTTTGGAGTTAGAGATGGTTGTGAGATACCATGTGTGCTGGGAATTAAGCCTGGGTCCTCTGTCAGAACAAGTGCTCTTAACCACTGAGCCACAGCCCCACTTGTCCCAGACCCACTTGCTTAAGGATACTACTGCCCACAGAGGGTTGGGCCCTCCGAGATCAACTAGCAATCAAGGGAATGTCCCAGAGACATTCTCACAGGCCAATCTTGTCAGGACAATTCCTCAACTGAGAGGCCCTCCTCATAGGGGTGTCAAGTTCACTGTTGAATCAAAGGCTTTTCTACACCTGCTCCAGCTCCCAGTACATTTATAATAAGCTTCAAGTACCATAACTGGGCAGATGCTGATCTGTTTAACTTGTCTATGCTAGCCTGGCAGCCTCCCAGCCATGTGCCCCATATTATTTGCCATCTAGTCTTGCCCCCTGTTGTTACTGCTCCATCTTTGTCCTTATGGCGACTCCTCAAGGCCCATCAACCCTCTCCTCCTCCCTTTCTCCACACCTGAGATGGCCCCGACTGGGAACAGAAGTCCCACTGTCCCTCTGCCGAGTCATAGACTCTTCAGCTTCTTTACTAACCAATCAGAGATAATTGCAGAGTAGTTTTTACACAACCTTGAGACAGGAGACTCCTCAATAGCAGTAACAATACAGAACCTGTTAGCATTTGGCTCACTGAAGGCTAACAGTTGCATATACAGACACACTTTAATGCAATGTAAGTGAAGGTCACCTCTACAGTTGAAAGCCAAGATCAGCTGTCACATATGCATTTTGCCACAGCGATGACAAAAGTAATAATATAGGGATATGGGAATACTACATCAAGATGGAGCCCTGCAAAGTACCCGTGACTATACTGGTGTGGGCACAGGGACAGATGTTCCCCGTAACACTGCAAGTTAAGTTGAGAGGCAGAGGCAGGGGGGATCTCTGTGATTTTGAGGCCAGGCTCATCTACAAAGTGAGTCTAGGACAGCCAAGACTCTGTAATACAGAGAAACCCTGTCTTGAAAAGAAGCAAACAAACAAGAACTGACTTGGGACAAGGAGGTCAGGCATAGTGGTAGAGGCCTGGAATCCCAGCACAGAGGAGGTAGAAGCAAAGGATCAGGAATGCAAGGGCATTCTTGCCTGCATAGCAAGTTTGAGGCCAGCCTGGGCTACACGAGGCCTTATTTCAAAGAATGACAACAAAATAATCTAAACAGAACTTGGGTCAAGTCCTTCCGAGCTGGGGTGGAAGTCATGAGGGCCTGCGGCTGGAGGCTGGGGAGGGTGAGCAAGTTCTGGTGGCTTCTGGTCCTTGGTAATGTGCTTCCCTTGTTCTCCCTGGGTTTAGTGTGAGCCCTTGGCCTCCTAAGCATTTGCCTCCCACGACAATGATATTAAGAATGTTGTTTTTTATCCAGTAGGTGAAAGGGGGGTGGAGTTCCTGGTCTTGCAGGAAGGGGTAGCTAGGCTCACAGAGTAAAGTATGGGGGTGAGCAATGGGGCGACTCAACAGGTCTATTTTGAGAAACTGAGCCCACAGTCCCAGGTGAATGACAAGAACTAACCCGAAGTGAACAGGCGTCACTGGAGGCCTGGAGGTGGAGGGCCAGAACTGCCGGGGTCTCACGCCTCCTCCATTCTGGCCTCCAGAGGGCGCTCCTCCCTTCTTTGGCTCCTGTTGGAAGGTGGTCACCCATGCCTCTCTTATCTGAGAAAGGCTGGGATGATCCGGGAATAAAAGACCAGGGGAGCTTGGAGGTGGTGGTGCTCACCTTTAATCCCACCACTCGGGAGGCAGAGGCAGGCAGATCTCTTAAGGTTGAGGCTAGCCTGGTCTACAAAGTGAGTCCAGGACAGCCAAGGTTACACAGAAAAACCCTGTCTGGAAAAACAAAAAACAGCGCCGCCCCCTCCCCCGAAAAAAAAAAAAAAAAAAAACCAAACCAAACAAAGACCAGGGATAACAGAGAAACAGTGAATCTGAGGAGATGGTTCAGAAAGGCCTTGATTCTGGGGCTGGCAGGGAGCATGGCCAGCCTGTCTCCTAGTCTTCTCTCAGTGGCAGCCAAGGCTGAATGTCTCTGATTTCATGTCTCTTCACCACTTCTGGAGCAGAGGAGCAGGGGATGGACTTTTAGATAAATTAATCTCACAAAGCTCTTTCACTGATGTCCACTGTAGTCTTCTTTGCAATATTGTTATAGGTGTGTGCTACATATACAAACGAAACATGTTCAGCGTTAAAACAGGTCTAGGAACAGTCAAAACTGTTAACAATAGTTATCTTTAGAGAAGGGAAGAGGGGAGGAAAGTTTTTGTTTTTGTTTTTAAAAGATGAATTCTCACTACATAGCACTGAATAGCCTGCAACTCACTAGGTAGCTCAGGCTGGCTTCAAGCTCACAGAGATCTGCTTGTCTCTGCCTACATGCAAAGTGCTAGAATTAAAGGGTATCATGCTTGGCTTTCCCCCCTTCTTTTCCTGTACACTATACTATCTCTGCTTGATTCAAATGTTTTACTACTGTTTCAGAATGTATTTGTGTATATAAATTTATAGGATGTACATTTGAAAACAATGATAATTTGAGAGACGCTGCCTCAACTAGGAACAAAAACAATGTAATTTTAAACATTGCATTATACAAGATCTTGAAAGTTGGACCGTGGGACTTGATAAGGCAGAAGCCATAGATTTGTTTGGGTAATTCCATTTCTTCCTATAGTTGTATTTTCTTAGCAGTTGGTCACTAGGACTGAAGGAAGGAGTGCTGAGTGAACCCAGAGGAAGGTGGGTGCTAAGGTTATAGACACAGTGGTTATTATAGGCACTTGACAGCAGTCAACCCATCTAATCGCTGAGAGGTAGATATAGTTAATCCTAGATTTACAGCAGAGAAAATCAGCTCACAGAGGTAAAGGTGGCGGCCCAAGGTCTAGAAAAGGGCAAGGCCGGAGTCAGATCTCAAGCTGTCACAATGCTCCTCCCTTCATCAGCCAAGTTCACAGGGGTTGGGGGATGCGGGGGTGGGGGTGGGGTGGGAAGACAGGGGAGGAGCCGCCACAGGGTATTCTCTGCTGCAGTAGTCTTTGAAAATGGCTGGGCCCTGGGCAGAGAAGGAAGTAAGGCACTCAGGGAGAACTGGCTGTGAATGGTGGGTTCAGCTTGAGAAGCATGGAAACAGCTGGGCGTGGTGGCGCACGCCTTTAATCCCAGCACTCAGGAGGCAGAGGCAGGCGGATTGCTGTGAGTTCAAGGCCAGTCTGGTCTACAAAGTGAGTCCAGGACAGCCAAGGCTACACAGCGGAAACTCTTTCTCAAAACAAACAAAAAACCAAAAAAACAACCCCCCCCCAAAACAAAACAAAAGGACAAGCATGGAAACAATAGGCACATGGAGACAGCTGATCTGTAAACTGCAGCCAGCAGGGAGGAGGCTGGGGTGGGACTCTGAGCTTATCCTCTGCTCAGTCCCACTGAACCTCAGGCCTGAGTCCTGGGAGTCAGAACTAAAATGGACATTCAATTGCAAGTTTCCAAGAATGGATGGGGATGCTGGAAGATTCTACTTGTGCTAGTGAGGGTCCTACCAACCAGTACTGTTGGGGGCAGGGCATCTACTCTGTACAGGATTCAGATAGTTCATGAGTTCCCTGAGACTCTTGGCCCAATTATTTATTTATTTATTTATTTATTTTTGAGACAGGGTTTCTCTGTGTAGCCTTGACTGTCCTAGACTTGCTTTGTAGACCAGGCTGGTCTCAAACTCACAGTGATCGGCCTGCCTCTGCCTCCCAAGTGCTGAGATTAAAGGCATGTGCCACCACATGTGGTGGCACAATTATTTTTTAAATTTATTTTAGTTTTTAGATTTTTAAAAAAAGTGCATGAATGTTCTGCCTGCATGTATATATGTGCACCACATGTATGTCTGGTGCCTCTGGAGGTCAGAAGATGGCATCATCCAATCCCCTGTAGCTGGAATTAGATGGCCATTAGCAAGGGCTTTGAACTGATCCTGCTCTGTAGCCCTTTTTAGTTTTTAAAGTTATACTGACCAGGCTGACCTCAAGTTCATGGCAGCCCCTTCTGCCTGTCTGGGAATAAAGGGTGTAGGCCACTACTCCCAGCCCTGGTGGGATTCTTTTAAAATTTAAAATTTATTTTGCATGCAGGTCTGCATGTATGTGTCCAGGACAGAAATGAGAGTCAGATCTCTGGAGCTGGAGTTAGTGGTGGCTGTAAGGTACCTGATGTGGGTGCTTGGGAATCAGATTTAAATTCTCTGTAAGTACCATACTGGCTCATAACCGCTGAGCCATCTCTCCAGTCCATGCTGGGATTCCTTTTTTTTTTTTTTTTTTTAAAGGTTTATTAATTATGTATATGGTGTTCCACCTGCCCACCATAAGAGGTCACAGATCTCACAATGGATGGTTGTGAGCCACTATGTGGTTGCTGGGAATTGAACTCAGGACCTCTGGAAGAGCAGCCAGTGCTCTCAGCCTCTGAGCCATCTCTCCAGCCTTGACCGGTCCTGGAAGTCCTGGGGGACTTACTGGGGGAAGGTTCAGGTTGCTTCTGTCAGTGTAACCCCCTTTTATACTCATAGTTCTCGAGGCCTACAGAACTCCTGGTTTCACAGACTGTGTTTAGAGACCTGCAGGTGCAGATTCCAGCCAGAGGAGGGGTGGGATGAATTACTGTCCACAGCTACAACACTGGGACCCAGGCGAAGGTCTTAAGACAAGTGGGCTTCCTGTACTAGACCCAGAAGTTAACAGATGGCTCCAATCTGCCTGAGTGTCTCTCTTAGGCTCAGGTTCCAAATCTGTGGGTTCCTAAATTAGAGAGAGAGAGAGAGATGCTAGAGAAGTTGGGAAAGGTACCTACAGTCTTTGGTCTCCAGAGAGCTTCCTTTCCTCAGCCCCACCCGGCTATTGACATAAAGCTCTAGGGTCCCAAGACAAAGCAGGAGCGCTGAAAGCCAGGAGGGCCAGGAGGGCTGGGGCTTCCTGGAGCGTCACCAGCAAGGTCAGTGTAGTTAGTCCTCAAGGCCAGACTTCTGGTGGGCGGGGAGAAGAGCCTTAGACTCCAGTGCGCATCTGTGGCTGAAGGCATTTTCTCCAGGGATCCAACTGCCTGCTGGAAAAAAACAAAAACAAAAAACAAAACAAAACAAAAACCCTTACCCTCTAAGATTGCTAGTCGAAAGTGCTACAATTTGGGTGGAATAACTGGTGACATTACAAAATCTTTTCCTGCTTTTCAAGACACCTTCGTGGAGCCAGTGATACTTTTATAGGGCAGTGTGCTTTAACTTGACAAAGGAGCCACGTGCCAGAAAAGAGGACCCCGTTTCCAAAGCTGCTCCAGCCTCATCCGCTCCGGAAGCCATCCTGTGCCCTTCTTTGGTCCCAAAGATCGAAGCTCAAAGACGTTGCAGGTGCCACAGGGACCAAACACCTGTGTCTGTCTCAGCGTGGCAGCAGGGACTTTAGCCCGGAGCACATCTCCGGGTCTTAACAGTAGCCAGTCTGCGGGCGGGAGCTTCTGCCTCTCAGGGTCGCTCCCGGGTGAGGGTAGGAAAGGTGTGGACTGAAGAAAGGAAGCTTCGGCCCCGCCGGGGTCCCGGTGGGCCTGGAGAGCAAGGAAGAGAGGGAGGGCTCCCGAAGTGTCTGGCTCTGGGTACCAGATGTACACCCAGGGGCGTCGCCCTCCAGCTTCTGCCGCAGAGTGGCTAAGAGGCTCATTTGGGGGTCACACAGCCAGCTGGCTGGCAGCACGTGAGGGCTACAGTTCTGACACCTTATGGGGGGGGGTTCGTCACAGGCCTGATCCCTGTTGGACGGGCGTGCACACCCCTTCCCTTAGCTCTGATCCTATGGACTGTCGAACCTGGGATCGTCCTTTGGTTAAGAGGACCGGCCTCCCACAAACTACTAGCTTCGAAGCATCGCAGTCACACCGATCCGGGTGCGACCAGAGGCGTGACGTCCCAGGTTTTGGAGCAGACTATTCCTGGTAATAAATAACGTCTGGGACCGGGACTGTGGTGCACCCCCCTCCCAGTCCCATGTACTTCTGACCAATTCGGAGTGAGGTCCTTACAATTGGCCTCTTAACGGACGGTAGCTCCAAATCTCAGTCATCTGACAGTGAACAAACCCGGTGGCCCCTGAAGTAGAATGGCCGTGTATCCTTGAGCAAGTTCCTCTCTCTGGGCAGGCTGGCTGGGTGCCCCTGTGGTCTCGGCCGCGCATGCTCTTGGACGGGCGGTACAGGGAGCAGGCGGCGGGCGCCCCAGCTGCTTTGCATTGACGCCAGCAGCCGCTGGAGGTCACCGCTGGGGGGCTGGGCGCGGCGAGTTGCCCGCAAGACACGGTCCGGAGCGCGGAGCGCGGAGCGGGAGCCTCGGCCGCTCAACTCCCGGGCTCGCGCAGCCGCCTCCGCGCTTCTCGACGGCGCGGCCCGATCGGAGCCGAGGCGCTCGCACCCCCAGGGCGCCGGTCCACCCCATAGCTCCGAGCGCAGGGGCTGAGGGCTAGGCTCCCCGACGGTCACCCGACGAAGGGGCGCTCACCAGCCGTCCGCGGGGCCGAGGAGCAGGCGTCGCCACGCGAGCGCCCGTTTCCTCGAGAGTCAGATGAGGCCAGAGCGGCGGTGCTAACGCGGCGCGCGGGCTCGCGGCTCCCGGTGGCGAGAGCGCAAATCTCCTCCCCCGACAATCCCCGGAAGCGTGGCGACCGCGGCGCGCGAGGCGATGTGAGGGAGACTGGCGGCGGCTCCCGCCTCAGGAAAAGGGCATGTTCGGAGGGGCGTCCGCGACGCGCCTCCCGCCCCAGCGCCCCCTCCCCACGGCCGTCGCCGCCGCCGCCACCGCGCCCGCAGCGCGATAAAAGGGGCCGCCGCGCTTCCTGACGCGAGACCCGCACTCGCCACCGCCCGCCTGCCCGCCCGCCCGCTCGCTCAGGCCGCGATGACACGGCGCCCGCGGCGGCCCCGAGGCGCCGGGCGGGCCGTTTGCTGACCGGATCGCGGCTGCCCGCCAGCGTGTCCGCGGCGCCACCGCCGCCGCCGCCGCCTCCAGAATGGGCTGCGCCCCGAGCATCCACATTTCCGACAACCGATCGGCGAACCACAGCGTCGGCGACGACGAGGGCGCACCGGGCCCCGCGCCGAGGTCTAGACAGCGACGGTGGACCGCGCCGGGGCTCGCGGAGCCTCAGCCTCGCGACGGCAGCGCCACGAAGGTGAGCGGCACCGGGAGGGCGGGGAAACGCGGGGCCGGCTCGGCCCTCCAGGCGGCCGCCAGTGGCGTTGACAGACGCCAGACGCCTTGCGGGCTGTCGCGGACCGAGGCTTAACGGGGCTAGGACGCTGCGCTGCCTGAGCCGCCGCGACCGTTGGTTCCCGGGCCAGACCCGACACCGCGAGTCAGTTCCTTTCCAGCGGGGTGGGTGGGGGACCCGGTGAGGGACCCCGGCATATTCTGGGGTGCACTTTGCTCTTGCGGTTCCCAGAGTAGAAAGGGAAGAAGGGTCGTCCGCACTGGGAAGAGTCTTGGATGCGACCGCCCCCCACCCCTCCCCGCTCACCCCCTGCCTAACTTATACCTAGCTTGTCCCCCCCGTTTGCACATAAAGTTTGACTTTTCCACTTTGGGACTGTTGAAATGTAACCTGGAACATCGGGTTGGCTTCACTGCACGTGTTATCTGAAGTTCAGGTTTATTAGCATATGTGTGGTATTTAAGGCCTGTGTAATTAGAAAATACTGCTGGAGACGTGATCTTTGAAGGATCCAGAAGTGCAAAGTTAATCTTTTATGGAGGCAGTCTGACTGGGACTTAACAGGGTTTTGTTTTTTATTGCGTGTCAACCCCAGCACCTTTTGCCTTGGCTTTTATTAAAAGTTTCTAGGGCTAAGGTTTTCTAAAGGAAAGATAAAAGCTCACCGAGGCACACGCAGCAGCTTCCCCTTACATCTGGGATTTGAGAGTGACATCTCATGTGTCGGTGGCAAAGCAAACCCTAGTGTGCTCGGCTGCAGTGTTTGAATATAAGTCCCTCGTTAGCAGCAAGTTTTAAGTCGTTTGCCATTTTAAACATTATTATTCTTGCTTATTGAGTACTGCAGAGCCTTCCAAATTTGAAGGATGCGTTTCATTTACTTAACTGTCTTAAATTTCCAGCAACCACTGTGGTACTTTTTCTGTATGAAAGAGAAGGCCTTGTTCAACTTTCCAAACCGGAGCGCTTGCCCCGCCCTGCCAGTACTCTTAAGTGAAAATTCAACCTTGTTCTGAATATCAAAAGTTGAATTCTTTCTCCTGTGGTTTCTTTAAAGAAACTTGTGATGGCCAAAGTTTAGACTGTTAGACCAAACTGCTTCTAATCACAACGAGAAGCTTATAATATTAAACCTAACAGGCTTTACAAACAACCAAGACACTATACGTGAAGTTGAATGTGGGAACCCTAACAGCTGTCACATTTTTTGCCCAAGTTTAAGCTAATCTTTTCATTAGTCAATATTGAAGTCCAAACTCATTCTTTAATGAGACACTTTGCTTCTTACAGGCCTTTTTGTGGTGGCCTGGATGTCTTTTTGTTTGTTTGTTTTTCTTTTCTTTATTTTTTAATTTTTTGTTTTGTTTTGTTTTTTCGAGACAGGGTTTCTCTGTGTAGCCTTGGCTGTCTTGGAACTTGCTCTGTAAACCAGGCTGGCCTGGAACTTATAGCGATCCACCTGCCTCTGCCTCCCGAGTACTGGGATTAAAGGCATGTACCACCACCGCCCTGCTTTTTTTTTTTTTTTTTTTTTTCAACACAGGGTTTCTCTATGTAGCCTTGGCTGTCCAGGACTTGATTTGTAGACAGGCTGGCCTCGAGCCACCTGCTTGGTGGGGTTAAAGGCTTGCGGCACTATGTCCGGCTTTGGATGTCTTAAAATTCTTAGTAGGCATCTTGTAAACTTCTCCTGTGCAGTAACTGCTGTGCTGCCATCCACAGTTCTCTGGGCTTCAAAGTTCCTATTCCAAGTACTCTGCGGTGCTGATGGACCTCTCTTTGCGTGTGTTAGGTCTGCCTGAGCTCATCCTTACTCGGCTAGCCTTGTGGCATGCATATAATAGGTGCTGTGTAACTGTTGTTTATTTTTAACTGTTTACTCATTGGTACTTCTGTCCTGCAATTTGTGTCTATAAAACATTTAAGATAGGCTTAAAATGATATTAGCGTTTACAGAGGGAGAGTCCAATTACAAATTACAGTAGCACAACCAATAGAAATGAAAGTCACTCCCATACTTTTGAGTTGCCTATGCCACATCTGAGTTACAGGTAGTTGAATGTTGACTTTAGACAAATCAAGTAATAGAGCAGAGGTAATTACAGCTTTTCTTTAGTTCAATACTTTTCTTTTAAAATTAAAATATAAATATACTCTGGAAATTAAAAAAAATATGTATTATAGAAGAAAAGCTTTAGCAAGATCAAATTACAAGTAATTTGCTTCTTTATTAATAAGCATCTTAAAACCTTATTCTATTTCATCCAAAAAAAAAAAAAAAAAAAACCAAACCTGGGAGCTGGAAGCTTTGAGATAGCTTAGGTGGTTGAGTGCCTGTCAGGCAGGAGTGAGGAGTTGAGTTTGGATTCCCAATACCCACATAAAAGCTGGCATGTTCTTTAGCCCTAGTGCTGGGGCTGAGGTAGAGTGGAAACAGGCAAGTCTCCTGAGCTTGCTGTCCAGATGTCAGTGAGCGCTGGGTTCAGTGAGAGACCCTGTCTCAAGAAACAAAGACAGCCATGACAGCCATTATAGGTGGCCTCTTGGGTCTCTACATGTAAGCATGCAGGCCCAGGGCACCACACACACACAAACACACACACACACACACACACCCCCATGCATGCACACAGCCTCTGGCCTCCACATGCAGACATACAGGCAGAGGGGCACAGATGTGTGTGTGTATTCATCCTTTAAACTGCAGTGATCCAGGGTATCCTTGAGAGAATTTAAATATGAAATTCCATGGAGGAAGTTTTATATCTCTATAGCATACAGAAATATTTTCTCTCAGTTGCTGAAAGACTGACATTTCAGATTGAACAGCATGTGGTCTACAGTGTAATACATTTTATATGTATTCCATGTGGCAATCTGTGCACTGTTCATAAGCATTCCATGAAGAGAGAGTTCTATGATCAATTCAGTTTGAAGAATACTGGCTCAATAGACTCAGCAAAGTTTTTCCCTCTCTGCTTTCTCCTTTTTTTCCTTTCTTTAAAAAAAATTCAAATTAATTAATTATTTTTTGGTTTTTTTTCCGAGACAGAGTTTCTCTATGTAGTCTTGGCTATCCTGCACTCACTTTGTAAACCAGGTTGGCCTCGAACTCACAGCAATCTACCTGCCTCTGCCTCCTAAATGCTAGGATTAAAAGTGTGTACTACCATACCTGGCCTTTTTTCTCCTTCTTACAGTGTTTTGCTGTGTTGCACACAATAGTCTGGATCTCAGGGTCCTGCTGGTATACTGTCCCACCTTCCTGGTATAGGTGCTTGTCCCTAAATCTGGTTTTGGCCATTTTTTTTTTTAATGCAGGATTTGATCTCTGTGAGTTCGTGGCCATCCTGGTCTACAGAGTGATTCCAGTACAGCTTTCTGTAGTGAAAAACCCAAACAAACGAATAAATGAATGAATGCACGACTTGTCAGAGAACTCAGTTTCTTTTTTTTAAAGACTTATTTATTTATTATGTGGTTGTGAGCCACCATGTGGTTGCTGGGAATTGAACTCAGGACCTCTGAAGTGCAGCCAGTGCTCTTAACTGCTGAGCCATCTTTCCAGCCAAGAACTCAGTTTCTTAAACTATCTTGTCATCACCAGGTGGTGGCACACGCCTTTAATCCTAGCACTTGGGAAGCAGAGGCAGGTGGATCTCTGAGAGTTCAGGGCCAGCCTGGTCTACAGAGAAAGTTCCAGGACAGCCAAGGCTATACAGAGAAAGCCTGTCTCTGATACACACACACACACACACACACACACACACACACACACACACACACACACACACACACACACACACACCCATCCCTTGTGATCTTCCAAAGGGTGTTTAGAGTTGCATTTTCTAGACCTCTTTGATTCTCTAGACTCTTTCTTAGGGTTCTGTCTTAGGCAAACCATGGTAGGCTCTGATTCCTTCCATGGGATTGTAGTATCCAGAGTATAAGAAATATGCTTAATGGTAGAACTCAACAAATACAATTTATTCTTAGTGATTCCCAAGGCACTTTGAGATCTGGTGATGTACTGGGGAGGTGAGTGCACGAACCTATTTAAGTATTACTGAAAATACTCTGGCTGTTTATTTATCCAGGAGTTATGTAGCCTATGTGGTTACAGATGATGAATGCTGTGTTCAGCTCGAACACTTAGGCCTTTATGTTTAATCAGTGTGAGTTTTAACTAACATCTCAATATTGTCTTGTCAGGTTTTAGACTGACTCCCCTTTTCTTTGCTGGGACTTGAGGTACGCTTGAAACATTTGTGCTGGGGAGAGGAGTGATAGAGATCTATTCACAGCCACCCACTGGGCGGCTGCTGCTGGGTGCCTTCTGCTCTTAGCCTTCCTCATTAGCTACCTCTGTTTGCTGTCTCCCCTAGGCCTTCCGTAAGTAGTTGTTGAATTACGGGATTGTGTGAAACAGGCTGTAGAAGTGCAGACTCTCCCCTGTTCATGTAAAGGAGACGTAGAAGTGTTTTAAATAGAATGGAGGCTGTGAAGTTCAGATTGCTTTTGTGGGAGTCTCTGCTCCCCAGAGAATTTTACCCAGGGGATAAGGTATATTCGTGCTAGTGAGCAATGTTTGTTTTATCTTGTCCGTCCCCCCCCTACCCCCCCTCGAGACAGGGTTTCTCTGTGTAGCCTTGGCTGTCCTGGGCTCACTTTGTAGTCAAGGCTGGCCTTGAACTCACAGAGATCCGCCTGCCTCTGCCTCCCAAGTGCTGGGATCACAGGCATGTGCCACCATGCCCAGCAGTGGTTTTTGGTTTTTTGAGACAAGGTCTCACTATGCAACCCTGGCTGTCCTGGAACTCACTGTGTAGTCCAGGCTAGCCGTGAGCTCACAGAGATCCATTTGCCTCTGCCTCCTGAGTGCTGGGATCAAAGGTGTGTACTACCTCGCTTGGCTGGATGTTGGTTTTCTATCAAGTTGTAAGGATAGTACAGCTCGTGGGCAGTACACAGCAGGACTATGCAGCTGTGTACTCACTTAAGACCAAGTGCTAGTGTTACTGTCCGAACCTTGAAAGGAGCCGCAGATGCTCCAGTTGGTCTGACCCTTCCTTCCCCTTGCTCCTCTAATTCTTTTTTCTCCTTTTGCTTTTCTCTGGTTTTTCACTATCTTCTTCCCCCTCTTCCCAGTCTTCCTCTTTGCTTCTTCATACCATTTTTGTCAACCAAAATAAATGGATCTTTTAGCTATAGAATAATTAATAGCATCTATATTAGATGCTATAGAATAATTAATAGCATCTATATTAGAATAAAATAGGTTGCTTCATGTTAATTTATAAAAAAAGTAATCCTATCATATGTTCGTTAAATTAAAAGTTTTTCTTGATGTGTCACCTGAATTTGTTTTTCCACTAAAATCATGACAGTTTCCCTCTGCAGGTGTGATTGAGAAAGTGAGATTAAACTTTGTACTCTGTTGTGATACAGTCTAGCTTTCCATATATAGACTCTTTTGCTGGGCTTTAACTAAGAAGAATTTTTTAAATGATATTTTTTGAACTCTTGCTTTTTACATAAAGTGCTTTACATCTCTACCACCTATATCATAATAGTTCAGAAACATTTCTCACTCTCAGAGGGGAACACTCAGTAACTTGGCAGAGTAACAAAATCAAATCACACACAAAGAGGAAATTGCTCTAATTTAGGCAAACATAAACACGTGTCAATCAAGATCAGGCAACAAGCTTTACTCTAAAATATTTATACACCAAGCAACTGTAATGCACACACACACCATAACTACTGTCATTACCACGACAAATTTAACTGTGATTCTTTTTTTTTTTTCTTCTTTTTTTTTGGTTTTTCGAGACAGAGTTTCTGTGTGTAGCCTTGGCTGTCCTGGACTCACTTTGTAGACCAGGTTGGCCTCGAACTCACAGCGGTCCACCTGCCTCTGCCTCCTGAGTGCAGGGATTAAAGGCATGCACCACCACCGCCCGGCATTTAACTGTGGTTCTTAGAGAGGCTATGTCAGAATTCCACCACCTGCCCTGGTTCAACCTTGACCTTTCCACACTGAAGTAAAGTTATAATGGGGCCTGTGGTGCTCCTCTGGAAGTGGTCTGGGCATGCTGGGTCTCCCTTCCATGGCCTGCTCATTTGGACTGAGTACTGAAGCAGGGGGAGGTTCAGGCTGACCTCTCAGAATAACCTTTAAAGGAAGGAGAGAGTAATTCAGAAAGATAAAACAATGAGGAGCGCAGTTAGGCTAGGAGTAAGGCCGCGTGGTCTGGCCCAAGGTCAGCGGCTCTGCAGTAGAGTGAGATAGTGCAAGGCGACGATTTGTTGTTAGAGTGCAGACTGCCTCTTAGGAACTCTTGCTGTTTCTTGGGTGCTCTCTCCTCTGTGTGCCTTGTTCTTGTGCTAGATGTGTTACAGATAGTATCTGCTTTAATCCTTGTAGCCTTGTGAGAGGCCTCATGTCATTTCTCTTTTGCAGATAAGGCACCGGAGATTTGAGACTCATCCAGGGCCATATAATCAAGCTGGGATCAGAACACCGTATTCCTGGCTTTCAACCTCTAGACTGTTGATCTTTCTCTCTCGCTTTTATTTTAATTTTTTTAAAGATATATTTATTTATTACAGATACAGTGTTCTGTCTGCACACCAGAAGGGAAGACCAGATCCAGATGCCATTATAGATGGTTGTGAGCCACCATGTGGTTGCTGGGAATTGAACTCAGGACCTCTGGAAGAGGAGCCAGGGCTCTTAACCGTTGAGCCATCTCTCCAGCCCTGACTAGTGCTCTCTTAACTGCCTATTTCATCCCCTCCCCCAGCATGGATTAACCTTACATTAGGCCAGTGGTTCTCAACCCTCTGGGGTTGAACAACACTTTCACAGGAGTCACCTGAGACCATTGGAAAACACAGATATTTACATTACGAGTCATAACAGTAGCCAAATTAAAGTTAAGAAGTAGAAGCGAAAATAATTTTGTGGCTGGGGGCACCACAACATGAGGAACTATATTGAAGGGTCCCAGCATTAGGAAAGTTGAGAACCACTGCATTAAGTTATAAATGAATTAAGTCGCCTGTTTTTGTTTTTGTTTTTAAGATCATTTATTTATTTAATGTACCCGAGTGTCTATGCACCAGAAGATGTTTGGTCCTTTGAAACTGGAATTACATGGAGTTGTGAGCCACTGGTATGGATGGCTAGAAACTGAGCCTGGATCCTTTGTAAGATCCAGTGCTCTTAACCAGTGAGCCATCTCTCTAGCCCCAGTCACCTGAGCTTTAATCAGGTGTCTCGAATTTATATTACCATGATATCATTAGGTCCTCACTTACTGAGGAAGTTGGTTATGGCCCTACTAAGTTCCAGTGTTTGTGGAAGTGGTTCAGTCTTGTCCCAGTTATTCACAAAATTGGATATCCTTTCTCCAGTCTGTCTGTCCTCAGAGCTGTCTGAAACCAGCTGACAGAATCCCGAGGGACTCTTTCCGTTCTCTGTCCTCAGGCTACAGACACCCTTCCTTAGCCTGGCTCCCCAGGAGACTTCTGCCTGGTGTGCTCCTCCCCGAGGCTTGCATGTAGGCATCCTCCCAGAGTTGCTCCAGGTCCAACTAAAAGGTTTCTTGAGCTCCTAGCAGGCCTTGCGCTGTAAAGGCCTTGGCCTGCTGCTTGGGGCTTTTGCCTGGAGGGCCTTGTCTTGGCTGCTTGAGGACAAGGACTGTGTCCTAGTTTCATGACACTTCCTACATGCTGGGCACACTGTAAAGTATTTGGATAAATGTGCCTGTCACTGAGGCTGATAGGGCCTTTTCATTCACACTCCCTGGATCTTTTTCTCATCTTTTTTAAAGTTAAGAAACGGTGTTAGGGTGTGTTTGCATTTGTCTTAACAAAAAGCCAGAATACCCTTGAGCCAGTGATTAATCTGTCAGGTTATTAGTAAAGCTTTTCTTCAGTTTTGGCCATGTTCAAGTTGAGCAATGCTTCTGTGTCCCCTCCTTCTGTTCTACTTCTGTTCTGCTCTGTTTGGTAGGAAGTGGTGGAATATCATGTTAGAGCATTGTTTAGACAAGTTTTATGTTGCTGTTTCTCAGCTTCAAGCATGATATGTAGTCTGCCCATCCACCCGGACAGGATGTTGCAAATTTCCCTGAACTCTGGTGTGGTTTAGAGGACTCAGAGGTGTGGGGCTCGGCAGCACTTCTACTCTGTCTGGGCTGGAAACAGCCCTTCTGTGTGTTGAGCTCATCCACTTCCATCCTATTGCACATCCTGCCCGACTCCTTCAGCTCTTTTCCATCGCTAGTGGGATAGCCAGAGCCTCTCCCGTGCTGCCCTTAGGTGTCTGAAGTTGATGGCAGCTCCCCAGTGAAGTGATGTTGAGAGAGTACAGGAGGAGAAGCTAGAGACACGGCTGACATCCACTTCATCAGGGGTTGGTGATATAATTGGCAAGTCTGGTCTTGGGTTTTCTCAACTGTAGTAGGGGAAGAGAGAGGCATAGGGATGAGGCGCCATAGTCCAGTGGTAAAGCAATCATCTAGCATGTGGCAGAGCCTAGGCTCCATCTGCAGCAGCAGCTCTTCTCATGCACAGACAGAAGAAAAGGCAAAACAACCTGACTCCCTGCCTTGTGATGAGATTACTTAACTGTCTTTGAAAGTGTTTTCTTCTAGCATGTAAGCTTTGACCACTTGCATTTCTTTCCCCTCTGTCAGTACTTTTGCATGCTAAGACAGATACCTTCCTCTTTTTTTTCTTTACATATTTTAAATGTCCGTGCACACCATGGTATGCATGTGGAGGTCAGAGGGCAGCTTATGAGCATTGATGTTCTTCCACCATGTGGATCCCAGGCACTGAACTCAGGTAGTCAGAAACTTGGCAGCAAGTGTCTTTACCCACTGAGCCACAGAGGTAGATGAGTCAATCAGTCTCTCTCTTTTTAAAAAAAGATTTACTTAGTCTGGAAGTGGTGATGCACACCTTTAATCCCAGCATTTTAGAGACATAGGTAGACCTATATCTGTGAATCCAAGGGCAGCCTGGTCTACATAGTGAGGTCCAGGACAACCAGTACTGTATAATGAGACCTTGTCTCAGGAATAAAACATTTTGATTATGTGTGAGTGTCTTTGTCCATCTGAGTGCAGGTGCATTCAGTACATCAGAGGCAGCCAGAGGCGTTGAATTCTCTGGAGCTATAGTTACAGGTAGTCGTGAGCCACCTGACATAGATGATGGGAATAGAACTTGGGTCTTTGCAAGAGCACTACTCACTCTTAGTTTCTGAGCCATCTCATCAGCCTCAGACTACCTTTCTTTATTTCTTATGGATACAGTGTTTAACATGCATGTACACCTGCACATAGATGGTTTTGAGCCACCACATGGTTCTTGGGAATTGAACTCAGGACCTTTGGAAGAGCAGGCAATGCTCTTAACCTCTGAGCCATCTCTCCAGCCCAAACTACACCTTTCTTCATTTATTTTTTTCTTTTGGTTTTTCGAGACAGGGTTTTTCTGTGTTAACCTTGGCTATCCTGGACTCAGTTTGTAGACCAGGCTGGCCTTGAACTCACAGTGATCCATGCCTCCCGAGTGCTGGGATTAAAGGCGTGTGCAACCACACTTGACATAAACTACACCTTTCTTTTTTTTTTTTTTTAAACTACACCTTTCTTAAAGACACAAGTCTTCTTAAAAAATATTTTTGTGTGCATGTGGGTATTATGCTAGTATATATGCCTGTGCATCATATGTGTGCAATATTATTAGATGCAGAAGAAGGTGTTAGATCTCCTGGAACTGGAATTACAAACAGTTGTTAGCCACAGTATGGGTGCTGGGAATTGAACCTGGGTCATATATGTAGTACATGTCTCCAGGTAGGGAAGGTTCAGTAAGCATTTATAATAAAGGAAAAGTTGGTAAAAATCAGCTAAGTGAAAAATACAGATCTCATCAAAGGAAAATGGAAAGCAATGCCACTGATATTTGCAATGCATAATATTAATAAAGGATTAGTATCATATATACATATATGAATTCTTTCAACTCAATAAGAAAAAGACAACCATTGAAAAATGGGCTTGGGGCTGGAGACATGGCTCAGTGGTTAAGAGTGCCACCTACTCTTCCAGAGGCCCTGAGTTCAATTCCCAGCAACCACATGGTGACTCACAACCATCTATAATGTGATCTGATACCCTCATCTGGCCAGCAGACAGAACCCTGTATACATAATAATAAATAAATCTTAAAAAAAGAAAAAGAAAAAGAAAAATGGGCTTGGAGGGATATGTCACTATAAGAGGAAACTAAGCCAGGCAGTAGGATGGTGACACATGCCTTTAATTCCAGCAGAGGCAGGCAGGAGCCAGGGCCAAGGGCATCTCTGTGAGTTCGAGGCCAGCCTGGTCTACAGAGCTCGTTCCAGGACAGCCAGGGCTACACAAAGAAACCCCATCTTGGGGTTGGAGGAGGAACTAAATTGCTAATAAATCTACAAAAGAAGTTTCAGAATTATTTGGGAAATTGCAAATACAAACTGCAATGAAGTACAAGTTTTAGACCCATTAACATTTTTAGATCCAGTAAGTTGGCAAAGCATTTAAAAATCTGTCCCCATTTGAGGAACTCCTGGATATCGTATACAGAGGAGAGAAGGGGGAAGACCTGGAAATCAGGATAAGGAGTTTGAAGTCCATTTTGTAAACTTCATAGAACTCCAAAGGCTTTTCATTTTTAGAAGAGCAGGTAAGTGAGAAATATATCTTACAAAGATTGTTTCAGGCAGAAATTACAGTGGTGGGTGAAAGGAAAGCCAGAAGTGGGCACTGTCCGGTTCCCGCTGTCTGTGGTCCAGGCTAAGATTTAAGTGACTTTGTACAGTGGTTTGGGAATGGAGAGAATGAGCAAAGGAAAACCTGGTAGGCTAAGGACAGGTTGGGTTTGGGGAATGAAGGGAAAGGAAGTGTAGGGTGACTCAGAGGTCGGAGTTTACCAGCTTAGAGGGACTGTGCAAACATGGCCACAATTTGTACAGTGCTTCATGGTTGGCCAGTGCTGTCTCTGCACATCACCTCACTTGATGTTCTCCAAGCCCCTGCGAAGTAGAATGGAGGGATTTCACTTCCCGTTGTTTTGTTTGTTTGTTTGTTTTTTGAGACAGGATCGCTCTGGGAAGCCTTGGCTGTCCTTTCACTTCCCATTGTTAAAGTTAGAAAGAAGCAGATATTAAGAGCAGAAGGACTTGTCCAGCGTGGTGATGACCAGTCACAGAGGCAGGCTCACTATAACAGCACAAAGCGAGCTTAGGGAGGCTTTGTTTTCCAAAAGCCTTTCTCTACTCTTGGGTTTTGTTCATTTTATAAATGTACATTTTTGCTTTTTTTCGTAAAAGTTCTGTTTATTGCAGGGAACTTGAAAAATATACAAAATAACAAGGATCATTTAAATTGCAAAATCACTTAAACTGTACCCAAGTACTAGACTATAGGCTCTATGTTCTCTTTTATTCTGGAAGCAATTTATTTATGAATTATAGAAAATAAGCAAAGGCTAAAGTGTAGTTTTTATTATCTTGAAATTATTTGCTGCAACATATTAGTATACGTATTCACTTTTCACCAAAATTGGATCATATAGCACATAATGATAATTCATTTATGTTAGGGATGGGACCTAGGGCCTTATGTGTTCTAGGCAAGCACTTGAGCTACACTCTGCTTATACTTAAAAACTACTTAGGTGCTGGAGAGATGTCTCTGTGGTTAAGAGCATATACTGCTCACATGGGGGAGCCATGTTCTGTTCTAGCATCCAACCCAGGGAGACTCGAGCACCTGTAACTCCAGCTCTGCGGATCTGATGCCCAGGGGATTCTGGCCTTGTACATCTGCACCCCTGCACAATACTGGCAAAGATACACACACACTTAAAAACAAAATCTTTTAAAAATGATGATGAACAAGCTTGTGTTTTTAATAACTATATTATACAGTTCCTTAGTGTTAAGTACGTTCACAGCGTTGTGCAGCTATTAACATCCGCCGGCTTTGCAACTTGTCCATCTGGTAAAACTGAAGTGCTATACATCATAACTGCCGACTCTTCTCTCTCTGCTCTGGAAAGCTCCATTTTACTTTCTGTTTCTATTAATTTGACTCTTCTAGATGCAGTTTTTGTCTTTGGGGACTGGTTTATTTCACTTAGTATAATGTTCACAAGGCTCATTCTCTTATAGTATGTGTCAGAAATGACTTCCTCCTTAGAGTTGAATAATATTCTATTGCATGTGTTCCCACATTGCTTATCTATCCATTGATGAATACTTTGGTTGGTTCTGCCTTTGACAATTTGAATAATGTTGAACATGGTTATACAAATATCTATCTGAGTCCTTACTTTTTGGACATATACCCATAAATGGAATTGCTGGATCATATGGTAGTTCTCCTAAATTTTTAAAGGTGCCACCTTTAAATAAATGCATGTTAAAAAATAAATGCATATTACTTTGCAGTGTAATCCTAATAATCTGTACCTTTCTATTCCATTAATTTATGAAAACAGAATTTACTGTCTATATCAGACCTTACTACTATCTTCTATAATTTCATAAATGTCCTGCATTGCATCTGCTTATAACCCTTTACTTCCTTAATCTGGAGCATATACTTACTCTTCTTAAGCTTGAGCTATCATTTATCTTTCATTCTGCCTTCTGTAATTCTTTTCTTAAAAACGGCTTTTCTAATTCTTTGTGTAGTATATGTACACGTGTGTGTGCTGGTGTGGCAAGTCTGTGTGTGAGTGGAAGCCAGACGAGGGTGCCAGCTGTTCTCTGATCACTTTCTGAGTTACTCCATTGAGGAGAGGCCTCTCCTGAACCTGGAGCTTGAGTCTTTTAGCTAGGCTGCTGACCAGCAAGTCTCAGCAATCCTCCCTGCCCTGCACAGTGCAGGAATTACAGGCATGTGCCAGACCATCCCAGTGTACAGTGAGTGGATGCAGGAATCCGAATTTAGATCCTCATAGCTGCATGGCAAGCTGCAAGCTCTGCTAACCACTTACTTCTCTTTTTACTCCTGTACTTCTGTATTTCTTATAAATTGGAAGTTGTATCTAAAATTGATCCAAATTAAATATTTTGTTTAGACTATTTGTATCAGAAGACAAAATCTGATTGAGTCACGATTATGGATGCTCAGGTTGAGTGGTTCAGTATGACTGCTGTATTTCCCCTTCTGTTGAGCTGTGCTCCCGTCACGGTTTGGAGAACTGGCCCCTACAGACACACTTATTCTTTGGTGCTCTTGGGAAGTTGATGGAACTTTTGCGCTATGTCTTTTGATACTCTAGGGTTAAGAAACAGGGTCTTGAAAGGCCAAAAAGTCCAGATGAAGTGAGCTGTAGTAAAACTTTGCGTGGGAATGAAAAGGCAGACTTCGTGGTCTAGCAGGATTTTTACAGCTCAGAAGACCTTTATGCAGTTGTTGATAGCCACGTGGTCATTTTTAGCAGTGGTAAAACCGTACTTCCATTGGATAGTCATCTCTAGTGATTAGTTTTTGGAGACTAAGAATTAGAAAGTACTTTGAACTCCATTATAGGCTTTCTCTCTCCACTTCATCTCTGGTTTCCTACATTTTTACATAGGGAGATCACCCATTTCCTCCTCAATGTTTACTGTGAGCCAGGTACTATCCTAGGCTTTTTTGGTTTTTCAAGACAGCATTTCTCAGCCAGGTATGGCGGCTCACACCTTTAATCCCAGCACCCTGGAGGATCTCTGTGAGTTCAGAGCCAACTTGGTCTACAAAGGGAGTCCAGGACAGCCAGGGCTACACAGAGAAACACAGAGTCTCGAAACACCAAAAAAAGGAGGGAAAAAAAAAAAAAAGGACATCATTTCTCTGTGTAGCTCTGGTTGTCTTGGAACTCACTCTGTATCTCCCTGAAGGCATGTGCTACCACCATCCAGAGGTCTTTTTTTTTTTAAAAAGCAACATGAAGATGAATAACAACATAATAAACTCAGAAGGGAACAGGTTTGCCTCTCCCCTGTCCCTGATTCTACACTGTGTGTTCAGAAATCTGAACATATTGAACATACTCTTGTTACTATGTTCAAAGAAGGAAGATGAAGTATGTTGGGAGACTTAGATTGAGTTCTGACTTTGGTTTACTTAACTGTAGGCTGGACAAAATCAAGTAATTCTTTTGTAATCTATAGTTTCCTGTATTAAAATGCAGGTATGTAGCCAGGCATGGTGGCGCATGCCTGTAATCTAATCCCAGCACTCGGGAGGCAGAGGCAGGTGGATCCCTGTGAGTTAGAGGCCAGCCTGGTCTACAAAGAGAGTTCCAGGACAGCCACAGTTGTTGACTAGTGAGTCAGCGGAGGAAGATGCTCTACTTGTGCTGCTGAATATACTGATAACAGACTTGTAAACAAGAATGTGCTGGGGTTTTGGCCTGTAAACCAGAAAAATAATTTTCATTGCCAACAACTCTTTTAGCCTTGAGATGCCAAGACTATTTCTGTAGTGTAGGATAGCTTCAGGTCCCACATGGGTTTGGCTCAGGTTCATTTGTTTATGGAACTAGTTTTGTTATGACCTGCTGGAGTGGAGGTGGTCTTTGGTCAGGGCCAGTGTGAACTGAACGTATTCTTTGTGTGCAGACCCTTAGAAATCAGGATAAGGTACCTGCCCTGCAGCTATGCCCCACGCTGGCCTCCAGCTGTGGCCTGTGAGCTGTGTCTGACCTCTAGCTGTGGCCCGTGAGCTGTGTCTGACCTCCCTGCCAGGCTGATTTGGAGTCAGCAGTTTCTAAATGGTGGCAGTGAAGGCTGCTCTGCTTCCTGGCTGCTGTGGCAGGAGCAGCGTTTGCTGGGATGTTTCTATCTTGTAACTGGCCTCAGTAGTCAGCTGACTGTGGACTCAGACCTGAAACTGTGAGCCAGCCTTAGCCCATACTTCCCTAAGTGTTTTTATGCCTGTTTTGACACAAGGACAGGAAAACCATCATGGGCATGGCAGCTTCTGTATATGCCTGTATTCTGTTTGAAGAACTTGGAAGCATGCTCCAAGGTGGCTCAGTGGTTCAAGTTTTTGCTCTGCAAGTCTGATGACCCAAGTTTAATCCCTGGAACCCATTTAAAGGTGAAAGGAGAGAAGTAGCTCGGGAAAGTTGACCTCTGACCGCCACATGTGTGCCATCCCCAAAGTACACATATAATAGAAAGTGAAGTAAGGGGCTGACAGATGTCAGTGGTTAAGAGCACTGGCTACTCTCCAGAGGACCTGACATACTAGATAACCACTGTCTTATGGCTCCAGTTCCAGAGGATCATGGATCTAGGAGCCTCTGGGGAAACCAGGCATACACGGAGTGAACAGACAGACACACATGCAGGCAGAACAGCCATGGACATGAAAATAAATTTATCTTTTTGAGAATCCGTTCATAGAAATAAAGTAAAGAGAATTTGGAAGATCCCTGAACCTATCCTTTTGGATGCTTTTTATTTTAAAATTTTTACTAGTTATATTAATTATGTAAAATAATGGATTTTATTTTGACATTTTCATACCTGTATGTAGCCTATTCTGATCCCGCTCACACATATGCTGCATTGCCTGGTCTTGTTCCCTCCCCCACTCTCCCTAGTTCATTCTTTTGGATTGTTACCAAGGCTTTGTTACATAATTATAGTTGGCTAAAGCAGTGGTCATTTTTCATGGCCTCGAATTTTAGGTTTTTTTCTCCTCTCCGCTCTTCTCCCATCTTGTCCTCCTGTCTTAGACTGTTCTGTTGCTGTGAAGAGACACCATGACTGTGGCAGCTCTTACAAAGGAAGTCATTTAATTGGAGTTGGCTTACAGTTCAGAGGTTTATAGTCCATTATCCGCATGGCAGGAAGCATGGTGGCATAGAGACAGACTTGGTGCTGGAAAGAGCTGAGAGTTCTACATCTGGATCCACAGGCAGCAGAAGAACCAGACACAGGACCTGGATTGAGCTCTGAAACCTCAAAACCCACCCCAGTGACCCCACCCTTCTCGCAACAAGGCCACACCTAATCTTCAAGTAGTGCCACTCCCTGATGACTAAGCATTCAACTATATGAGCCTGTGGGGCCCATTTTTATTCAAATAACCTCCCCTCCCCTCCCTTCTTTTCTTAGGGAGGAGCTTGAAATTGCAACCCTGTAGTCACCTGTTTGGTTTCCTGGACAACTAGCTCCCCTTCTTACAGTTCTCTAAGGGCTTTTCATAATCATCTCAGTAACATAAACTCAGGAGTGAGTGAAAGGGGCTCATTATGAATAACACAAAATTTTTATTTTTATTTTTAATTCATATCAAACTGGGACACATATCAAACTTATCCCAGGCTGGTGTTCAATTTAGATCTTCCCACCTCAGCTTCCTAGTGCTGGGATTATAGGTCTTTCTTGCCACAGCTAACTTTTTGTATTTGCCTTTTCCTGGAGCTGCTCCAGAGCTGTTACAGGACAAAAGACCAACCAAGTACTATAATGAAAGATATGCCACAGGCCGGGGACTGCGTTCTTTTCTTATTATATCATAGCTATGCTTTGCTGGGTCCATATTTTTCACTTGGCTTTTTTGAGCTTTGTGAGATAGCACAAATGTTTTTTCTCTAGTTTTGAGACTTGTTTCCAGATCACAGTCATCTCTTGTTATGAAAGGGTATTGGTGCTAAAGGCCTTGGATAGCAGGCCTGTGAATGCTCAAGGCTCTGTGTATGTATTCCCCCATACACTTTAAATCATTCTTTTTTTTTTTTTTAAGTTTTGTTTATTTATTATTATGTACAAAGAGCTCTGCCTGCATATACATCTACAGGCCAGAGAAGGGCATCAGATCACATTATAGATGGTTGTGAACCACCATGTGGTTGCTGGGAATTGAACTCATGACCTCTGGAAGAATAGTCAGTGCTCTTAACCACTGCACCATCTATCTCCAGCCCTTTAAATCATTCTTGGGTGATGCATATCTAATACAGTGTAAGTGCTATGCAAATAGTTGTTAGTTGTTTAGGGAGTAACAACAAGAAAAAGAAGCCTGCACATACTTAGTATAGGCATATTTTTTCCACATATTTTCTATTTAGATTTGCAAGTTTAGAGCCTACAGATATAGGGAGGGCTAACTATAAATTGTTCAGGGTTTGTTTGTTTGTTTGTTTTGAATGCTAGCTGAGGCCAAAAGAGGAATTTGTGGGCCACTGTAGCCTGGCTTAGGTAACTGAACGAAGGCAAGGATACTGGCCTCTGAAAAGTGTTACCTTTTGCCTCCTATGGTTGCCTTATGCTATTCAACAGGCAATGGTGTCATTTTACTTTTTTCATAGCTTTGTTAATGGAATGCCTTTTTTTGTAATTCCAACTTGGAAATTGCCAGGGAGGAAACAAGATGAGCCTGCCTGGCATGCCTGCTTTCAGTGGCCAGGAGGTAGCCTCTATGAAGGCAGCAGTGTTCCTGGAAAGTAGGCAGGTGGAGTGGGAGTGCACCTTAGAGGAGGCAGGCCTGTAGACCAGAGAGGCCAGTGTTGCCCTGTGCTGGGGTTTAGGCCTCACAGTGCTTGTCAGTTTCAGAACTAATCCCACTTTCATATGTAATGACCATTATTCCTTACGCCTCTGAGGCAGTTTGCATGTTGTGTTGCTGGAGAGACTTTTCATTTAGTCTGTTTGCTAAGAGAAGACTGTGTGATAACAAGGGAAATTTTCATCTGGGTTTGACGTAAATGGAGTGTGTGCCCCAGTGTGACCTTCTTTCTTCTTTATTAGGAGGGCCTTAGCCCCCTTCAAGATACGCAAGCGTTCTCTTTCCTTCCCGCCTCCTTCTCTCCCCAGTCCCTCTCCCTCTCCCCTGGTAAGCACTGTATCCTTAGCCCTCCTTTCTATTTTGAGAAGAGCCTCACTAAGTTGCCCAGGCTGGCCTTGAACTTACTGTGTAGCCCTGCCACGCCTTGAACTTGTGATCTTCCTGCCCTTAGTCTCAAGAGTATCTAGGATTACAGGTCATTACTCCCCATTTGATCAGTACGTTCATAGTTACTCTGCCAGTTCTGTGTTCCAGCGGCAGTGTCATGCATGCTGTGTTCTAGTGAATCCGCTAACTGTAATTTGGAACAAGTTATCCAAGTTTACAGGTCTTAATTTCCTTACCTGGTAGGCTGGGCTGTGTTGTGATAAACCAAACAAAACACAACAAGTAAAGAGAAGCAAAATGCACTACATTTTGGCCAGGCATGGTGGCCAAAAGTTTATTAGTACCCTACAATTTAGAATAGATGTTCTTGGTCCGTGGGGTCTTCTTTTTAAAGTAGATTCAGGAGCCAAGGCTTCTTCTATCAATGGTTCAATCAACTTCAACACATGGGTCTCAAGGTCACTTCATGTCTGTCTGCATGGACAAACTCATAGAATGGGGGAAAGCATGGAGGATCATGGGAAAGAGGTTTTCAGTGTCAGGAGTGATCGATGGAAGGGGTCTATGTTAGTGTGTTCATGTTTTCTTGGTCACAGCCACATCTCATATCGACAGAAGCTGGGAAGTGCAATTTTGCCTAGTACCAGGAAACAGGGTTTGAAGGGGCAGCCAGTATCTCATGAGCATTGCAGAGAGTGGGGGTCTCTCTTGACCTTGCCAGGAGTTCTGATATCAAGTGCTAGAAATTCACTTCATTACACAATAATTTGAGGGTTTTTGTTTTTTGTTTCTTGTTTTTTTTGTTGTTGTTGTTGTTTGTTTTGTTTTTTTTACTTGCAACTACAAGCTTCCTGACTGACACAGATTATAAAATGGAAAAAGATCAAGGAGAGGGAAAGGATAGAGCCTGTTTCCCCCAGTTTCCACTTCCTGTCCTTACTAACATTCCCCTGGTGGTTTTAGAGCATGCCCAAGCAGGGTTTGAATTGATGCTGTCTTAGTTAGATTTTCTCTCAAACCTTGGAATTCATGGTAGCAGTATGGCACTCTTTAATATTATTTTTCCTCTCTCTCTCTTTTTAAAGTTTACCGAATGATTTCTCTTTGAGTCAAATGATACATAGCTCTTTTTTTTTTCATTTTAAAAGGTCTCATCACATATCCCAGACCAGCCTCAAACAGTGTGTCACTGAGGATGACCTTGAACTTCTAATCCTCCTGTCTCCATCTAAGTGCTAGCATGACAGGCATGTTCTGCCATCCATGAACCTGGCTTCCAAGGTGCTAGATAGCTAGCCAGCCCAAGGCTTCATACATGCTAGGCAAGCGATCTACCAGTTGAGCCCAAAATGTAGTTCTTTTTCTTTTTTCTCTGTGTAGCCTTGGCTGTCCTGAACTAGCTTTTGTAGACCAGGCTGGCTTTGAACTCACAGCGATCCACCTGCCTCTGCCTCCCAAGTGCAGGGATTACAGGCGTGTGCCACCATGCCTGGCCAAAATGTAGTGCATTTTGCTTCTCTTTACTAAAATGAATGAAATGTAGTCATATATTCATATGTTTTGTTTTAGCAACCTCTCTGAAGCTTGTCTGTCTGTCTGTCTGTCTTTCTGTCTTTCTTTCTTTCTTTCTTTCTTTCTTTCTTTCTTTCTTTCTTTCTTTCTTTCTTTCTTTCTATCAGGCTCTTACTTTGTAGCCCAGGCTGGCCTCTGCAATTGATCCTCCAGTCTCTCTGCCTCCCAAGTGGCATGCCTTGCTTACAGTTTATCTTTTCATCCAGTGGGTATATAAAATACACATTGCAGAATATATTTGGTTTATAATTGTGTATTGTGTATGAGTATAGGTTTGAAAATTTTGGGTTGCGTGTTTTAAAACTCTTTCAAATGGTTTGTGGTATTTGTTGATTTTATAGCACATCCAACTTGAGAAAAATGCCACATGACATTTCTGGAAGGACACTGACAGAATTAGTGGTGTTCCTTAAGGCCATTGGAAATAACCTAGTGGGTATTTAGGGACTGTTACTGAAGAAGCTTGTTTGCACAACCAAAAGCTGTTGGCACAGCGCACACTTCATCCACCTACGGTGACAAATGTAAACCATGGAAGTCCAGCCTGACTCACTTCCATCAGAATGTGGAGAGCAGCAGAGGGGCGAGATCCTCAGCACAGAGCTACCCCA
Organism: Acomys percivali; assembly: GCA_907169655.1. Lineage (NCBI taxonomy): Eukaryota > Metazoa > Chordata > Mammalia > Rodentia > Muridae > Acomys > Acomys percivali. Next base: position 100,439,532 of record OU015752.1, read on the forward strand.
CCTTACTTTGTTTCAAAAAGAATTTGAAGCAAGTTAAAGACTATGTAGAGAGACAGAGGAGGAGATCAAGGCCAGGAGAACACAAAGGTGGACTGGTCAGTTAAGTCAGGAGCCAGGGCAGTGTGTGGGCATGCATGGTTGCCTCACCAAATAGGAAAACTAGGAGAAACTCAGAAGAGATATAGTTTCTTGGCTAAGGAGAGCTAAAGGAATTGCTCTTCAGTGCTCCTTTGAAGGGACAAGGTTCTTAGAATGTTTCCTAATTCATATGCTGGTGAGTGTATGGTGCTGAGGGACAGTGCCAGGAACATAGAGGAATTGGAGGCTTGCTGTTGTGGGAGGGTGTGTATGGAGGTGCTATTCCACAAACTTGTGTGATGTCTTTCTTTGGCAGGGCTTGGCCACCCTGTGTTTTTTAGCCTAGTTGGATCTAGATCTAGAATTTCACAGTTTACAGAATGTCTTATTGAGATGGCAGATTGAGGGAGCAAGAAATGGGCGAGTCTGAGAGAAGTGACAGGCGCAAGAGTGCCTGGGGGACTAGAAGAACAGGCACAGTCAGGGCCAATGAGCACTAATTAAAGGGAACAGAGTGCCATGTGCCGAAGAGTTACAATACCCTGCAAGGTGGAACTGCACAGTACTGTTAATTGCACATGTGGCGGTGAAGACTGTAAAAGTCTGCTAGCCAGCCACAGAGACCCAGCAACAGGCAAACTGACCTGTACCATTAGACGCCAGCATAGTGTGTTGGGGGTGTGGTGGAACGCACAGGTCTAAATTGCTTCTCTACCTGGGTGCTGGCTACACAGGCGCATCAGTTGATGAAGATGTATCTGTGAGTACACTGACGATATGTGCACATTCTCTGTTGAGTGGAGTGCAACAAACAAAATGAAATAGTGTACATTTTGGTTACACATCATTTGTTTTTAAGTCCCAGTTTTACCACTTTATACTTGTGGGACCTTGAGCAACTTACTTAACCTGTCTGTGCCCTACATTTTAGTTCAGGCAAAAACAAAACGAAAACAAACAAACAAATAAACAAAAGTCACATCAGAGGAATGCTATGAGGATTAAATAAATTGATACTCTTCAAGCATATGACTGGTGCCTAGTACCTACTGAATACTCCTTGAGCAATTACTTATTGTTATTTACATTTATTCATACTGGTTGTTGTTGTTATGATGATGATGATGATGATGTTTTTCATTTTAGAGTTTCTCTCTGTAGCCTGGACTCACTTTGTTGACCAGGCTGGCCTCAAACTCACATAGATCCACCTGCCTCGCTCGAGTGCTGGGATTACAGGCATGCACCACTGCACCTGGCTCATACTGGTTATTATTAATGATACCATATAATTATATATTCACACCAATGCATATAGATGTAATGAATTGAGAAATTATGATCTAGAATTGCTTGTAGACGACATTTTGTGTGGTGATGTCCCAAGTGGGACATTTGTAGGTAGACCTGGGCTACAGGCCACTGAATTAAGGGAGTGGCATTGCCATCTGAATCCTGACGTTGCCTGGGGAGAACTCTGGGTGAAGAAGGCTAAGCATGAGCCACTGAGGTCTCTAATGAGACCTCTAATGGCCCAGAGGTCAAGAGTGGGTAGTACGGGGTTCATCTGAAAACTAGAATGGGGTAACAAGGAACACCCTCTTCAGAGTAGGGGTCTGGAAGAGGTGGCTTTGTAGAGTCCTGTTCTCTCCCCCCACTCCCAGTTCAGCAAGAAGAGGTTAAAATCCCAGCTCCATAGTCTGGGCCTTAAACTCCATTCTTAGTAACTGTAGCTTGAGGCTGTGCGCACGTTCCCATGGGCACTTCTACAGCTTTACTGTGCTCGCACCCTGCCGTCCCTGCTCTCCGCACAGGTGACTTTATCTTTGTGTATAGCCTGACATGGAGTTCATCCCTTTTCCTGAACTCTTCTCCTTGAATCCTTCATTTCTGCCTTCATCCCACCCTACCGATGCCATCCTGCCACTGCCTGCGAGGACACTGGCCTTTGCTGACTCTCCCTGAGGCCCACCAGCCCTACTGTCTCCTGGGATCTGGCCTCCCTTTCCTTGCCTGAGTAATTGAGTACCTGCCACTTGAGTGAGCCTGTGAGACCTCTTGGGCCTGTCCTCCTGTCTAGCCTGCCCTTCCTCCTCAGAGCCTCTGTCCTGTCAGTGAGCACAAGGGAGGGACAGGCTTTTAGTTCTGCAAAAGAGAAAGGAGAGCCAGAATGCTGGCTCAGCAGGTAAGGGTGCATACCGCCACACTTGATGACCTGAGTTTGATCCCTAGAGCCCACATGGCAGGAGCGAACCAACTCCTGCAAGTTGTGCTGTGAACTCCACACATGCTGTGGCCAGCACTCACAGGTGTGCCCCCTTCAGCAAGTATATAGTAAGATGTTTTTTTTTTAAGGAAATATTTTTCACACGGCGTGTTCTTTATCCTCATTCTTCCTGATATGTTAGGCTTTTGTTTTGTCTGGATTTGTTTTTTGAGTGTGTGATGTTTAGTTAGTATGTGCTGAGGATATTCAAAGTGAAAAAGGGCAGGAGAGTTCAAAGCTAATTTTCATTTACTAAGCAAAGGAAATCTACTCTAGTTCTTTCTTAACTACTAATATAAAATAAATGGCATAAAAGTGACTGTTAGAAAGTTGTTGGGCTGTAGGTGATATAAAATGGTTTATAATCAGACTAAAGATACCACCCTTGTACATTTTTCCTGTGACCTAGAAGTAATGATAGCTCAGTCTCTCTCTGTAATGACAGTTGTTGTTCTAATAGCTTATAGATTATAAAGTTTATAAATTTGGGTGGTAAACATAGAATTTATGTAAAGGAATGCACATAAGGATTTGAGGCTACAGATAGACCATTGGCCAGGTTTCATCACAATTAGTTCTTCTCTAGACTATCAGAGATTATCTCATCTGTTATGATAAACTCTGACTAACCTTAGAACAGATGTTATCCGCTATTAGTAGGACTATACATTAGTGAAATTACTTGGGAGAACTGTTGGTATGAACTTCAGCACAGTCGTTTTCTCTCACCTACCAATTCTCTTTCTAGGCATGTAGCGAACAGAGATGTGTAGATACACTCACTACAGAAGTCACATACTAACTAGAGTGTCAATACACCATCATTCATATAACTAGAAAGAAGCATCTGATGAAATGCCTTGTAGCAGTGGGCATGAATGAACCCTAGTTACACACAAAGGCGTGGATGGATTTCATAAGTAGTGTTGAGTGAAGGAGCCAGACAACAGCCTGTGTCGTGTATGATTTGGTTTATACCAGGAGGGAGCTGACTCTGGGAGGAAGGGAGGCAGTGGTTAGAGAAGGCCCAAGGGCTTCTGGGTTCTGGTAATGTTCTAGTTCTTGACATGTGTGACGGTTGCACACATGAGGCCACTGAAACCATAATTTAGAACATACTTTTTACTGTATAAACCTCCAGTACAAATTTCTGTCGAAACTGCAGTGCATAGTACAGCTGAGCTGTTCGCATACATATGTCCCCTCTGCTCTTGGACTCAGCTCAGTCCTGATCATTCTCAGCTGTCCCCACTCTTCCCTTGGGAAACACTCTCTGGTAGGCCGCTCTTTCCCATTCCTACCGAGTTCCATTTCCCTGCCTTATGCTCTAGTGACACTGGAGCCCTGATGGCACCTGCCTGTGTGTAGTGGCTTCCTGATCTGTGAGCTGCAGGAGGGCAGAGGCTGGATGGGCCATGCCAGTCATGTGTCTCCTGCTGCCGCCAAGGTGCCTGTACTCAGATGCTTGTCAAGTGAAGGAGCTGACAGACTGCCTTCACAGGGAGCAGTGGTTTTTGTTTTTGTTTTCCACCCTTCAACTTTTATTTTGAGGAACACAAGCTTGAAGGAGAGTAAGCTTGAAGCCCTGTGAAGTTGCCTAAAGTGTTTTTGAGACGATAGTAACTTTAATAGCCTAAAAATGTGAACATAGGAAGATTCAGTTGAAAGTGGAAGCAGGGCTGCATTAACTTAGTTCTGTGTGCACCAGGCATGCTCCTGTGAGGGAATACTTTATATATGATGGCTTCTTTTGTCCTGCCTCTTCTCATGACAGTTCTAAGGTCAAGACTATTTTAAGCCTGAGAAGTGTGTCCTGAAAGTCAGCTCCAGAGCCTTTATTTCCTTTCTGCTTAGTACTGAAGTCTTGGCTGTCCTTCCCAACTCCACCCCTGAAAGAGTTTGTATCATAAATATCCTTCATTTGGATTTTTCTTTGCACTTTGGTTTTCTTTTTCAACTAGATCTAGGAAAATGGCATGTTCTCGTTTCTTGTTCTCACTTAAGAGAATTAGGCCAAAAGAGTGTTCAGCTGATGATGCAGTGGGAAAAAGAATTTAGATGTGCACATTTAGATTGCATTGGTTTTGTAGGATTTTTTTCCTTTTGAATGTGGTTAGTGTCAGATCTGGGGCCAGGTGGTAAAAGTCCATCTCAGCCCTTCCACTCCCTGCTTTGTGACTTTTGGCAAATCACATAATCCCAGCTTCCTTCTTTGTAAAATCAGATAGTCATTAAGAGCTAAAGACTTAACTTACATGGCCTGCTTAGTGAGTAAAAATTGTAAACATTTAAGAGGGAAAGTTAAAACTTTATTGTTTTCTAAACAAATGACTTAAATATATAATATTGGTGCCAGAGAGCTGTCTCAGTAGTTAACAGCATTTGCTTTTCCTGCAGAGAACCTGGGTTTGGTTCCCAGCACCCACATAATTGCTTACAATTGTTCATCACTCCACTTCCAGGGAATCCAGTGTCCTCTTCTGGCCTCTTTGGGTTTTGCACAATACCTGTTTTACAATGCACACTTTACCACTGAGAATGAAGGAAAAAGTGTTAGAGGAGGCTGGTGAGATGGCTCAGCAGCTAAGAGGCTGTTCTTCCAAAGGACCCAGGTTAATTCCCAGCACCGACATGGCAGTTCGCAACTCTCTGTAATTCCAGTTTCAGGGGCTCTGACACCCTCACACAAACACATGTGCAGGCAGAACACCAATGTATATAAAATAAAATAAGTGAATGAATGAATATTTAAAAATTAATAAAAAAGGAATGTCATCATATTTATCTATATTGATTCACTGCATCTCCTTTTTGCTTTGGGAACAAAGGATGAGAATGCAGGGAGGTAATTTTGGAGAACCTGATTCTCTTTAATAAACATTTCTGGAAGAACAACCTCATTCAGAATTGCAGCCAAATCTGAGATGTTCAATGGAGCCTTGAGTTCTTACCAGTTTTTTGTTTCTCCAGCAAATTCTTACACGTTTGCCTTTTTTTTTTTTTTTTCCGAGACAGGGTTTCTCTGTGTGTAGCCTTGGCCATCCTGGACTCACTTTGTAGACCAGGCTGGCCTCGAACTCACAGCGATCTGCCTGCCTCTGCCTCCCGAGTGCTGGATGTTTGCCTTATTATTAAAGACTACACTAAAGAACCTTGTATTTTTCTGTGAGAAAAGGGTAAACAAGACTGTTTTTCAAAGGATAGGAAATTATATTTACATACAACTCTGGCTTTAAAGGGCTCAATAGATAAGGTCAGAAGGGCTTTAAAATGCCTTTAATCTCAGCATTTGGGAAGCAGAGGCAGGTGGATTGCTGTGAGTTCCAGGCCAGCTTGGTCTACAAAGTGAGTCCAAGACAACCAAGGCTACACAGAGAAACCCTGTCTCAAAAAAAACAAAACAAACCAAGATGTGTTGGAAAGAGCAGGGACTCCCTTTTCTGCGTCTCTAACTGCACTTTAATGAACACACTAACTCTTTGAGTCAGCACACCAGTCTCCTCCTTGCCTCCCTCCCTGCTTGCTCCTCTCTGTAGTGGTCCAGGTTGGCCTTGAACTCAGAGAGTCATGGCCCACTTGTGTAGGTTGGCGGTCTGTCTCTCTCTCTCTCCCCCTTCCCCCCCCACCTTTCTTTTTTAAATCACAAAGTTTATTGAGAAGGACCAGGGTAAGGTCTTGAAAATGAATTGTGAGGCTTTGCTTTCTTATAAAATGGAAACAAGTTGATAACTTCTATCTTATATAGTTTTTTGTTTTTGGTTAGTTGTTTGTTTTGGTTTTTTGAGACAGGGTTTCCCGGTATAGCCCTGGCTGTCACAGAACTCGCTCTATAGACCAGGCTAGCCTTGAAGTCAGAGATCCACCTGCCTCTGCCTCCCGAGTACTTAGGGGTTAAAGGGGTGTGCCACCACTGCCCAGCTTTATAGTGTTTGAGATAATGTGATGAAATATACTTTCCCTAAGAGACATGAGATTGATAAATATAAAGGAGTGAATTTCTATTGACTCCTTCCTCTGCTCCTTTACCTTAACCTACTGCATACTTTGGCAAGAAAAATGACATTTAAAGATTATAACTAGTTTATTTAGTGTTCTGAAGTATTTGTAGTATAACAAATTATTCCCAAATGTATTGGCTAATGCAATAATAACCATTATTTTTCAGTGTCCATGGGTCAGGAATTTAAGAGTTGGCTAGGCTTGGATTCTAGCTCTCAGTCTCATAATGTTGTTATCAATTGATGCTTAGAATGTAGCCAGCCTTGGACTTGGCTGGGCCAGAGGATTCACTTGTAAGGGGTTTACCTGCTTGACTAGCTAGTTAGTACAGGGTGCTTTGGGGACGTGGTAAGGGTCCAGTTTCTGTTCCTGTGGCCCATATTCTAAAGCTGCTTCAGAAATGTCCTCATAGCATGAGCTCCCCAGAGGAGCATCTAAGAGACCCAGACATCTGAGAAGTTAGATACCAATTTTAGCATATCCTGTTGTCCATGTAGACTCAGTGATAGTTTATACTATACAAGATTTTGGTTATCCCAGGTGCATGCATGTAGGTGGTGTATAGACACACCTGCAGGCAAAATGCACCCATACACACAAAATTAAAATTTTTTAAATTATTTTTTTAAAAAGAGCACTTCTACTCTTCTAGAAGGCTCAGGTTCAGTTCCCAGCACCCATGGCCAGTTGTAACTCTAGCTCCAGGGGATCTGATATCCCTGGCCTCCTAGGGCACCTGCACTCACATAACATATCCCACAGGTAGACACATACCTATGCATATTATAAGTAATAAAATAAAGTTGTGTTTATTTGTTTTTAGAGACAGGGTCTCTCTCCATATATAGCCTTGGATTACTTGAACTTGCTTTGTACATTGGGCTGGAGGTCTGCCTACCTCTGCCTCCTAATTCCTGGGATTAAATGATTTGCTACCTTGCCCAGAAAAATAAATATTTTCTAAAAAGATCTTGTGCTAGTTGTAACTTTAATTTATTAGTGATAATGTGAATGGTGATCTTCTGTCATTCACTTAAAAATTTTTGAATATGCTCCAAGGAGAAATTCTTTGTTAACTTTGATAAGGCTTGAGTAACAAGGGCAGAGTAAATGCCTTTTCTTCACCACCATTTACCAGATTTTGAGAGAATAATTTGGTTCTCTAGCATCCTTCTAAGGGGATCAGTTTTTTATTAATTTATTTATTTAATTATTTATTTAATTATTTATTTATTTTGGTTTTCTCGAGACAGGGTCTCTCTCTGTAGCCTTAGCTGTCCTGGACTTACTTTGTAGACCAGGCTGGCCTCCAACTCGCAGCGATCGGCCTGCCTCTGCCTCCCGAGTGCTGGGATGAAAGGCATGTGCCATTACGCCTGGCTAGTTTTATTTTTTAAATATTATTATGGAAGCTATGGATGTAGCTGAGTTTGCAAAGTGCTTGCTTGAAGTGCTGGCTAATTTTTATGTCAAATTGACACATGCTAGAGGCAGCTGGTGGTAGACTATGGGTTTTTGGTGCTCCCTCCAGCCTCAAGGCTGTGTGGGTTTCTCTAGTAGCCCAGATATAGACACAGAGGGAATGCAGGTATTTGGATGAGGGGTATATGACTTTGGCACATATTGCACATGCTAGTTAGTTTTTGTCAGCTTGGTATAAGGTAGGATCATCTGTTGAGAAGGATTGTTTTTTAAAAGAAAATATTGAGAAAATGCCTCAATCAGATTGGTCTATAGGTGATTTTGTGGGAACATTTTCTTGATTAATGATTGATATTGGAGGGAGGGCCCAGCCCACTGTCTCAGAGCCACCCTTAGGCTCGTGGTCCTAGGTTACATAAGAAAGTAGACCGAGTAAGCCATGGAGAAATGGCTCAGTGGTTAAGAGCACTGTTTGCTCTTCTAGATGTCCTGAGTTCAATTCCCAGCACCCACACGGTGGCTCACAACCATCTATAATAAGATCTGGTGCCCTCTTCTGGCCTGCAGGTATATGTACATACAGATAGAGTACTCATTAAACACACACACACACACACACACACACACATATAATTTTTTTTTAAAGAAAGAAAAAAGTAGGCTGAGTAAGCCATGGAGAGCAAGCACAGTAAGCAGCATTCCTCTGCCTCAGTTTCTGTTGTGGCTTCCCCTTGTGATGAGCTGTCACCTGTAAGCCAAATAAACACTTTCCTCCCTGGATTTTGATCATAGTGTTTTACCACAGCAATACAAAGCAAACTAAGACATTGTGTTGTGTAAAATCAAGAGAAGTGGAGAGAAGGTAGAACCAGAGAGGTTTGAAATAGTGAATCATGGTTCAAGATCCTATGCTTTATAAAGGATGGGAAAAGTGGGACAGGAGAGAGAATATATGGAGAAGATTAGAAGTCAGATAATTAATAGAGGTAGTATGGGTTCAGGGTGAATGGCAGATAGGTGTGTTGGTCAGAGAGCAGAGTATTGGAGTTTAGCATTTCCAACTTGAGATACTTTTTTGTTGTTGTTGTTGTTTGTTTTGTTTTGTTTATAGTTTATTTTTAACTTATGTATTCACTTTACATCCCAATCTTAGCTCTCTCCCTCCTCTCCTCCTGGTCCCTCCCCCATCCTCTTCCATCTGTCCCCCTTCCCCTCGTCCTCAGAAAAGAGAGCCTTCACCTCCACCCCAACCACCCCACACATCAAGTTGCATCAAGACTAAGCTCCTCCTCGCCTGAGATACTTTTGAATTATTGAGGTATGAGGAAATTGGTTGACGTTGCTGGTGTTCACATGGATACCGACAACACTAACTTGATGTCCGAACATTGATAGAGGAGCTGGCTATATTTCAGAAGTGTTCACAGCGAGTAAGAAAGAATGAAATCCAGGCATGGCGTGACCAGCCTTCAGAAGAAGCGGACTTCTAGAGCATCAAGGGTGGTTGGATATTGAGGTTTGCTTAAACCAGCTATCTAAGCTTCTAGTTAATGGAGGGTGAAACAAAAGATTATTATTTTTGTTTTGTTTTTTGGTTTTTTGAGACAGGGTTTCTCTGTGTAGCCTTGGCTGTCCTGGACTCCCTTTGTAGACCAGGCTGGCCTCAAACTCACAGCGATCTGCCTGCCTCTGCCTCCTGAGGGGATTAAAGGCGTGTGCCAACCACGCCCGGCTGGTTGTTTTGTTTTTTCAAGACAGGGTTTGTCTATGATAGTCTTGGCTGTCCTGGACTCGCTTTGTAGACCTTGGACTTGCTTTGTAGACCTCGAACTCGCAGAGTCCACCTGCCTCTGCCTCCCAAGCGCTGGGATTAAAGGCACGCACCACAATTGCCTGGCTAAAGAAAAATTATTATGATTTCTTCTTGTGACTCCACTCTTCTCCTCTCCTCTCCTCCTCCCCTCCCCCTCCTTCCTCTCCTCTCCTCTCTTCTCCTCCTCCCCTCCCCCTCCTCCCCTTCCCCTCCTCTCCCTTCCTCTCCTCTCCTCTCTTCCTCTTTCCTCCCTTCCCCTGCTTTTCTCTGCTCACTTTCTCTACTTGGCTTACTCTTGCCAGTGCTGCAAGAATGACCTTCAAGGTTACTTCTAGAAATTCTTTCTTTTGAACCTTGTGATTTGTATTTCTATCCTTTACTCCTTGGGTTTTAATTTAGAAGGAAGCACACACTATGGTCACCATCTGCTGTCGTTCTCAAGAGACCTGATATATGTATTCCTGTATTATGTTGGATTAGTAATATGAAATTTCCATGTATAGTGAACCAAGTGAACTTGGCCTCACTTGTTATTAATCTCCCTTAATAGTTGGCCCTCCTTTGTCAACTCATCTTTAATTTACTGAAGTCAAAGCCTTTTATTAGTTTGGCCTTAGTCCTAGGTTTCATGTATATTAATGAAATAGTTTCTTTTTTATTTATTAATTTTTTAATGTATTTATGATTATGTATACAGTGCTCTGCTTCATACGCACCCACAGGCCAGAAGAAGGCATCAGATTACATTATAGATGGTTGTGAGTCACCATGTGGTTGCTGGGATTTGAACTCAGGACCTCTGGAGGAGCAGACAGTGCTCTCAACTGCTGAGCCATCTCTCCAGCCCCTTTCTTTTTTTTAAATTGCTTCTTAGTTACCATCGTATGTCCACCCACATGGACAACAGTCATCTATTCATTCTGATTAGGTTTTGCTGGGTTGATGTCCTTTCCTCTTTTCTCTGTATTTGCCAGAAGAGTTTAAAAGAAACTACCTTGTAATTAATCTTCTCTTGCTGGCAAAGTTATTCAGTCATTTTAAAATTTAAAACATTTAGAGAGTTTTATGGATGAGTCCTGTATTTACATCATTGCCACCCCTCCCCCATGTTAATGTACACATATAAATGCTACTGAGTCTACTTATTCTTACGTGTGTGTGTGTGTGTGTGTGTGTGTGTGTGTGTGTGTGTGTGTGTG
>OU015752.1:100462287-100479797 GCA_907169655.1 Acomys percivali
CTCTCTCTCTCTCTCTCTCTCTCTCTCTCTCTCTCTCTCTCTCTCTCACACACACACACCATACCATACATGTAGTGGTCAAATGACAAGTGCAGGAGTAAATTCTCTCCTTCCACCATGGAGGTCCTGGAGGTCAAATGTGGTTTGTCATACTTGATAGCGACCTTACCTACTGAGCTATCTACTGGCCCGTGGATCTTGGAATATAAGCAAGCCATCTTCTTGAAGTGTTGAGGAATATGTAGTCTGAATTGTATATTTTACAACATTCTTTGTTTTATCCTCAGAATCTCATTTGATCTTTGGTTTCATAGAAATGACATACATGCATGCACGCCCACATGCATGTGTACACACACACACACACACACATACACACACACACACACACACACACACACACACGTGTCCTAGGTATGCAGGCATCACATGTACCAATTGCTAAAGCCTCCTTGCCAAATTATTGACTTGATCGAAGTTGAAAACTGAAAATAGTAAAACATAGGCCTATGGGGCATTCATTTGTTGCTGTTGGAACTAGATTGAAAAGTGTATTTTACAGCTACAGGATGGTGGTGCATCCTTTAATCTGAGCACCCAGGAGGCAGAGGCAGGTGTATCTCTTGAGTTTGAGGCCAGCCTGGTCTATAGAGTGAGTTCCAGGACAGCCAAGGCTATACAAAGAAATCTTGTTTCAAAACAAACAAACAAACAAACAACAACAAAGAGAGAAAAGAAAAACCTATTTTACAGCAGGACTGTCACCTGACCACACAAAAGGAAACAGGGAGATTTATTGTCTGTTTGCCTGCCTTGTGTTCTACACCCTAGTAAACCCTGGTAGCCATTCCAGTTGCTTTGTTTATGTGAGTGGTACTTTCCACAGCAGTCAGATATTGTATTTCTTTTCCTCCTTTTATATCCTCTTGCTTCTTCATACTATTTCTACTGAAAGATTCTAACTCTCAGTGTACACTATAAAGCAGTGTGAAGCTGCTTTCTTAGCTGCCCTCCCTAAAAATGGGGAATAAACCAGAAGCATCCCAGGTGCTGGCACTAGCACCACCCACATATCCAGGTATATTTTGATTTTTGGACATTTCGTTCTCTTGAGCTGCAACAGAATAACACCCCCCCCCCCACCATCAGGCAAGTTTCTCTGTGTAGCCTTGGCTGTCCTGGAACTCACTCTATAGACCAGGCTGGCCTTGAACTCACAGAGATCCCATGCCTCTGCCTCTTGAGTACTGGGATAACAGGCATGTGTCACCTTGCCCAGCTAAATTTTTTTTTTAAACAAAACAAAACAAAAAAACCACCCAGCTTGTAGTAGCTTATTATATCAGTCCTAGGAAATGAATACAACATAATTCTAGGAGTCCATATTGGAAACAGTGGTGAGATGCACGATGTAGGAGCCAATACCTGTAATGTCAGCACTCAAGTTCTAGGCTAGCCTAGGCTACATAGTCAAACCCTTTTCACTAAAGAAATGGGATGTAGCCTAGCAGCAGAGCTCTTGCCTAGTTTTGCAAGGTCCTGGATTCCACACCCAGCACAGATTTTATAAGAAGAGGAAGCACTAGTCCTACTGAATAGGATAGGTTTGGTTTATTTTTAAATATTTTTATTTATTTATTATTATGAATACAGTGCTCTGTCTGCATGTACGCCTGCAGGCCAGAAGAGGACATTAGATCACATTATAGATGGGTGTGAGCCACCATGTGGTTGCTGGGAACTGAACTCTGGACCTCTGGAAGGGCAGTCAGTGCTCTTAACCTCTGAGCCATCTCTCCAGCCCTGGTTTTTTTTTTTTTTTAATTTATTTTTATTTTATGTGTATGGATATTTTGCCTATGTATAAGTTCATGTGCTACATGTTTGAAGTACCCAAGAGGGACGGAAGAAAGTACATGATGCCCAGAACTGGAGTTACAAATAGTTGTCAGCCACTATGTGGGTGCTGGGAATCAAACCCAGATCTTCTAGAAGAGCGGCCAGTGCTGTTAACTACTGAGCCATCTCTCCAGCCCCCCTGAAAAGGTTTAAAGTAATAAAATCACTTAGAACTAATTTCTTAAACCCTTCAAGGACTTTGTTTATCCTGTCCACCAATTACAGAGGCAAACTGTTGCTAACTTGAATATGGGATCCTGAATGTTCAGTCTCCAGAGGGGCAGTGGATTTAAAGCTGTCTCCAGATTTATTTTGTCTTTATTCGTTGCTTAGCTCTTTTTCTGCCTCAGTGAGTCAAAGTACATTCACCTCTGAAGTGGAGAAGTTCTCTGCCCTCACACCCACTGAAGTTAAACGCTGCCAAGTGACTGCTCTGCCTTGGAGCAGTAGGGCAGGTTAAAGTTGAAAGGTTAGACACTGTACACCTCCAGACTTCTTCAGTTAACAGTCTTTCCCCTGATCTCCTCTGATAAGGGGAGTAATCCAGCCAGTGTGCGTGCCCTGTGTCAGTGTCCTTCCATGGAGAAGAGCAGGGCATCTGAGCACTTCCTCATTTCCCTCAGCCACTGCTTACAGAAAACGCTGAGCAAAAATTAACATGCAGTAAGTAAAAACAGCCCCCTCACAGGTGGTCTGCCCTCACTTCACGTTCTGAGAACAATTGTAACTTTACATTTAAGGCTTGTTGCTCATTTCTAACATCTATGTTAAGTCCTCTATTTCTAATCATCTCTAAGCAGGAACGTTTCTGGTGGCTATTAAGTCAGCATCATGGAATGAAAATTAAACTTTAGCTTGATGTATTGTAAAGACAGTTTTTAAGAAAGTGAGGTGTGTGTGTGTGTGTGTGTGTGAATGTGGATGTGGGTTCATTTGTGCCATGGTGTGCATTTGGAGGACACAGGACTTTTGGGAGTTTGTTCTTGTTTGTTGAAGAAGGGTCCCTTGTGTTTCCCCTGCTGAAAACTAGCTGACCTGGGAGCTTCTAGGTGATTATCCTGCCTCTGCCTTCCATGTCACCAATGGAGTGCTGGAATTGCAGTGTCTGCCACCACATCTGGATTGCACTCTGGGAGTCAGGCACTTGCAGCTAGTACTCTTCCCCACTGAGGCATCTCCCAGCCTTAGGCCTGTCTCTTAAAGGTTCTTAATGTGTATAATATGCATTCATGCCTAATATTACTCACCTAAATGTCTGTTGTTTGCTTTGTTATTGGTCCTAAACATTTTTCTACAAAATTGTGATATTATCCTAACATTTTGATGTGAAAATTGTGCCTTTTATTGAACTGGAGGGCTGACTTTCTATATTGTTTTTTTTTTCTTTTCTTTTTTTTTTTTTTGTTTGTTTTTTCAAGACAGGGTTTCTCTGTGTAGCCTTGGCTGTCCTGGACCCGCTTTGTAGACCAGGCTGGCCTCGAACTCACAGCGATCCACCTGCCTCTGCCTCCCGAGTGCTGGGATTATAGGCGTGCGCCACCACGCCCTGCTTGTTTTTTTTTTTCTATCCAGTCATGTATGTTCAAAACCAACACTGCCTATCACATTCAGACCACTGTCGCTGTTTAAATGGAAAACAGTCTTTACAAAGGAGTAAAAGCACTTTCTGATCTCTGCATAGTCTTCAGTTGAAAATAACAGTTGATATAGGAAGCTAAAATACCCAAACTTGCAGCAAGATAAAAATCTAATCAAGCAAAGTTTGAATATTAAGGAAAGTCAAGGTTAACTTAAGGAAATACTCAACTGAAACAAAAATAAAGATTATATCATTTCCTTGTAGATCTTTGAGAATGAGGTAGAATATCCATTCAGCTACAAGTATTTCATAGTGAAGTTAGAAATTGAATACAATGATTTATAATAGCCTATCTGGAATTGCTTGTCTTAAAAAAATTATTGTATGTGATTGTTAGCACAAGCACCAGCATGCCACATTGTGTGTGTTGGCTAGAGGGTAAATCATGGGAGTTGGCTCTGTGTTCCACTGGGGGATCCAGGCATCAAACAGGTCTGCAGGATTGCATAGCCAGCAGCTTTATCTACAGAGCCAGCTTGCCAGCACTACATTTTGCCCCCTTAGATATTTGCTTTAAAGCTCAGGCAAGATGGCTCATCAGGTTAAGGCACTTGTGGCCAAGCTTGATGACCTGAATAATTTGATCCCCAGGACCCACGATGTGGAAGGAGAGAATTGACTCAAGTTGTCCCCTGACCTGCACACGTTCTCCCTCCTCCTCTCCTTTCTCCCTCCTTCTCACCCTCCCTTTCTCCAAACAAACAAATAAATATAATAAAAAATAAATGTACTGTAGAAACATTTTCAAAGCATGGGAAAATGTTAGAGACTTCATCTATTCAAGAATTGGTTGATTCTGTCAGTAGTAACCAGCTCCAAGCTGGTGCTTGTAGCACTCAGAGGCCGCCTTCTTTAGACTGTTTGGTCACTCAGGAGAGCCAGGAAGGAATTTCAGGGTATGAGCCAGAGTTGGAATTTATTAAGAAGAGATTTTAACATAGTTTAATGCTGGACTTAACAGAAAAAGGGGAAGGTGGGCGTAAGTGTCTTCAAGGGAGTATGTATGATTTTAATGGCTACTGAAGTTTCTTCCTTCTCAAAGGGTTGCTAAGGAACTTTTTTGGTAAATGAGACGATCATAGGCTATTTCAAGATGTGCACTGGATAGGATTACAGCTGGTAAGGTAAAACCATAGGTGAAAAGGTTGTGGGAATTTACGATGTTTTTACTGTAAACAAAAGTTTACTTCAAAGGTGGTCTTTGTCATGCAGTATCAAATATTCAACCAAGATTTAATTCTTTATCTAAAAATAAACAGGCACATGTATCTCAGGAAAACAAACAAAAAAATGTGTTTACCATCTTGTCTGTTGGATTCCTAGACAATTTCAGATTTGTATCTAGGAAAGCAGTAAGGCCAGGAATGCTTGGAATTTAAGAATGGTTCACCACTATTTAAACATTCTTATCTCAAATACCTCTGTATACTTCTAGAATTATGACTCATGAGAGTCTCCTTTTTTTTCCCTTCTCCCCTTAGTTTTCCCCTGGCTTTTTATCCTGCCTCAGTTCAGCACATAGCCAGTGTTAGGATTCAGACCAGACACAAGACTCATGGCTGAGGTGGCAGTTTAACATACCAAAGCAGACTGTCCTCCAGGTTCTCCCAGCATCCGTCAGTCCCTGTCTGTTACCGGGGGTGGCTGGCATACCACACCCCCTGCCTTGAACTTTCCAGCTGGCCTTCCTCTCCCCTATAATCTAGATATTTTGGTGCCCCTCCTCCCTCCCCTGGTCTCCTCCCCTCTCTCACTCTGCCCTCCCTTTACTGCCCCTCTTCACTACAGCCTCACTGATTGCCTCCTTTGAGGTTGCTCTTGAGAGGTGCCCCCAACAAACCTGCACTTATATACTCTAACTTGGCTTGAATTGGCTTATTTCATTGGCGGAGAATATCTATCAGCTAGTAAGCACAATCCTTTGGTTTTATGCAAGAGAATAAAACTCAGAACTTGATTTGGGAAGAAGGAAAAGGGAATCTGATCAGAGTTCCACAGAGGTGGGGGCCGTAGGCATAGAAGGTTTGCCAGCCTGGGGGAACTGTAGTAAGACCACGGGGCCTTCAAGGAGTTTTTTTTTTTTTTTTTTTTTTTTGGTTTTTCAAGACAGGGTTTCTCTGTGCAGCCTTGGCTGTCCTGGACCCGCTTTGTAGACCAGGCTGGCCTCGAACTCACAGCAATCCTCCTGCCTCTGCCTCCCGAGTGCTGGGATTATAGGCGTGCGCCTCCATGCCCGGCTCCCTTCAAGGAGTTTTAAGTGGTTTAGGGAAGATGAAATTCAAGCTTTAAGGATTCCTGAGCTTTAAGAGCCACATCCAGTCACCTGGGCTTTAGCTGGGCAGTAATGCCGGGCGTGGTGGCGCACACCTATAATCCCAGCACTCGGGAGGCAGAGGCAAGTGGATCGCTGTGAGTTCGAGGCCAGCCTGGTCTACAAAGCGGGTCCAGGACAGCCAAGGCTGCACAGAGAAACCCTGTCTCGAAAAACCAAAAAAAATAATAAATAAATTAAATAAATAAATAAATAAATAAATAAAAAGAAGCTGGGCAGTATGGAGTTGCTGAAGGTTGTTGCATTTATGAATCTAGCATTCTGATGTTTTCTGCTTTGAACGAATAATTTAATGAGTTTTCCCTCATCCTCTGTTGAATTTAGGTGATAGCAATGAGGAGAACAGATGGGATCAGCTTGTCTTGCTTTCAGATATAAGAATGCTTAAATTAATAGAGGTGAAGTGAGCAGAGACGGATTTCACTGTCTTGTGTTTGCTCTTTTTGATCAGTATTTTTGTACATCCTGTAAAAATATGTCATTCGCTGTATTTTCAGGCACTTGTAAGATTCGGAGGCATAAATTTCTTGTTAGAATTTGTGTAGATGTATTATTACTAGTTATTACTGAAGTAAAGAGGAAATGATATCAGCAGATGTACGGAGCTTTTATTCACACTGAATACACTCACTATTCATTTAAACAAAAAGATCATTTCTCAATTCAAATCGGAATATTCTAATTTAAGGCCTAAATCAGTTGTGTCATAATCTTTATGGAAACAAAGCTTTCTACTGTGTAATAGTTGCATAAGTAACTCATTTCCCCTTTAGATACAAAAATTGTCAGTGCAAATACTTTTTCCATTTTTCTCTTAAGAACTCTCTTAAAATAAAAACTTTAGTGACATTTGCTTATATATATTTTATAAATTTAAGATTTTCATACATTCTTACAAATTTGGTAAAGCTTGAAAGTTGTTGATGAATCCACTGTCTTCGCCCAGTGAATACTCTGGTTCAGTTCTTTTAGTGTTACTAACCTCTGTCCAAGGCAATATAGGGTTGTCTCTTTCTTACTGATCTTTGAGGATCCTTTATATATGAGTCTTTTGTCAGTTTTGTAGGTTTTAATCTGTTTTGCAGGTATATTCACATTTGGAGTTTACCATCTTATTTCTGTACTTGAATAGAAATTCTTTTTCTTTTCTTTTTTTTATTGTTTGTTTTTGGTTTTGTTTTTCCAAGACAGGGTTTCTCTGTCTAGCCTTGGCTGTTCTGGAACTCAGTCTATAGACCAGGCTGGCCTTGAACTCACAACGATCCTCCTGCCTCTGCCTCCTGACTGCTGGGATTAAAGGCTAGAAATTCTTAATTTTAAGGCAGGCATGATGGCACATGCCTTTAAATCCCAGCACTTGGGAGACAGAGGCAGGCAAATCTCTCAAGGCCAGCCTGGTCTACAAAGAGAGTTCAGGAGAGCCAGGGATACACAGAGAAACTATGTATCGGAAAAACCAAAAAAAGAAAAATTCTCAATTTTAAATCTAATTGGTCAGTCTTTTCCTTTCAGTTAGTGCTTTTAATTTAGTTTTTTTTTCAATCCAATTAAGGATTTTTCTTCTACAATGGAAGTAAACTTACATAAATGATTTTGTATCAAATGAGTAATCTGCATAGCAAAAAAAAAAAAAAAGTGAAGAGACAACATGAAGAATGGAAGAAACACAAATCATATCAGATAAGGGGCTAATATTCAAAATAGACCAAAAAACTCAAGTTGATCAATAGCCAGGAAAGAAACAATTCTATTAGATAGGCAAAGGACCTCAGGCATTTCTCAAAAAAAAGATACTAGCTAACAGACATGTTTAAACAAAAACAATGCTGGCTATAGTGGCACGCTTTAGCCCCAGCACTCAGGAGGTAGAGGCAGGCAGATCTCTGTGAGTTTGAAGTCACCCTGGTCTACAGAGTGAGTCTAAGACAACCAGGGCTACACAGAAAAATCCTGCTTCCCGCCCCCCCCAAAAAAAACCAAATAAATAAAAAACCTTAACACATTGAATTGTCAGGGAAATGCAACTATAGTGAGTTAGTATTAGACTGGCTGTTATCCAAAGGATGAAGGATAGCAAGTGTTGGTGAAGACATGGGGGAAAATTATACAATGTTGGCGACATTATAAATTAGTATGACACCTTAGAAACACATGGAGAATCGTCAGAAACTAGAAAACAGAGTGGCTGCCATACGGAGCAACCTTACTTCTGGTTATAGACCCAAAGGAATGGAAACTAGTGATTCCAGGAGAGAGCTGCACTCCCATCTTCATCCCAGGATTATTCCCAATAGTCTAAGGTCTAGAAACAGTGAAGGCCCCACTAATGAATGAATCCATTAAAGAATGTAGTCTATGTACACAGTGAAATATCATCCAGTCTTTAAAAAGCAGAGACTATAGATGATAATATAGGAGAACCTAGGGGATATTCTACTTAGTAAAATAAGCTAGGTAAGTACCATAAAATCTCTTTTCAGTCTGAAAAATCAGAAGTCAGAAGCAAAAAACAGAATGGTGGACACTGGCCTCTGTGTGGGGAGCAGGTAGGGAAAGGGGAGACTTGGGCAAAGTTCCAGGTTCTGGTGATTACACACATGGCAACAACAGTTAATGCAACCGGTTAGTCCTGTGCTTTTGAAAGGGACAGAAAGAGAGGGTGTCTTACCACAGAATGAGAAGTATCCGAGGCCATGGATTTTTTTCTTCATGGCTTTGCATCAAGGCTACTTTGTTTTGTTTCTGATTCTTTTTTTGTTTTTGTTTTTTAGTTTTTCGAGACAGGGTTTCTCTGTAACAGCCCTGGCTGTCCTGGACTCACTTTGTAGACCCTCTCCCCTCCCCCGACAGGGCTTCTCCATGCCCTGGCTGTTCTGGAACTCCAGAGATCCGCCTGCCTCTGCCTCCGAAGTGCTGGGATTAAAGGCGTGTGCCACCACTTCCCAGCTTCCTGATTCCTTTTCATTCGTGTTTCCCATGGCCACCATTCTGATGTGCCTAATTTTGTTTTCATGTGTTCTTATAAAGCATATACTATTTTTCTGTGTGTGGCATATGTGTGTATCAGTATTTTTGTGTGTGCATGTGTGAGTATACGTAAGGAGGACAAAGGATAACTAACAATGATGTCTTCATCCATTGCTTTTCACTTTATTTTCTCTCTTCTTTTTAAAGATTTGTTTATTTATGTATGTATATGAGTGCTCTATTTGGATGCACACCTGCAGGCCAAAAGAAAGCATCATATCTCATTATAGATGGTTGTGAGCCACCATGAGGTTGCTGGGAATTGAACTCAGGACCTCTGGAAGAGCAGCCAGTGCTCTTAACCTCTGAGCCATCTCTCCAGCCTCTCTTTCTTTTTTTAAAACAGGGTCTTGCTGTGTAGACCTGGAACTTTCTATATACACCAGGTTGGCTTAGAACTCACAGAGATCCAATTGCTTTTACCCCTAGTGCTGAGATTAAAGACATGGACCACCAAAACTGTCTTCACCTTATTTTTTGAGAGGTACGGTCTCTCACTGAACCTGGAGTTTGCCAGTGCTAATAGACTGTGCACAGGCCCTGGGACCCTCCTGGATTCCCTCCCCAGTCCCAGGTGCATGCACTTCCACACCCAAGTCTTGTGCATGAGTTAAATGGGTCTGAGGAGTCAGGCTTGCTTCCTAAGGCTTGCCGGCTCCCCAGGCTAATGCTTACATATGTTAAATTTATCAAATGATATGGTATTACCAAACTCATTGTTTTTCTTTTTTCACATGGCAGCTCTTTTAAGATCCACTGTATCACTCCATCCCTCTACCCAGCTAACTGAGCTTCAAATCCCACAACTTGTTGCTGCCACTCTTGACAGACATTTGCAGGGAAGGGGCTGCAGACAGTGATAATGCAAGGCTAGGGTCTCACATCCACCCCTCCCCCCAGCCCTACCTATGACCATAAGGTCTTTATTGTTCCAGGGCGTCTCACAGTCTCTGCTGATGTTTATTAGTTTTTATATGCATTTTCTCCTATAGATTTTTTTCCTCTGAAATTCAAAGTTCAAGCCTAATGTAAGCAAATGGTTTCTTCCTTGATATTTCTATAACAAACTGAAATTTAGAACTAGAGAAAATATTAGTAGAAATAATATAAAAATAAACTTTAAAGAAACAAGTATTTTTTTTAGAATCAGTATAGGCCAATTGCTGAGAATGTTTGTGTAGCTCTCCTAAGGAGTCTGCAGTCAGGTTGAATGGCTTAAGAGGAAGGAGTTGGACGGAGCATTTTTTAAAAAAAGATTTGTGTATTTATTATGTATAGTGTTTTGCCTGCAGGTACTCCTGCGGCCTAGAAGAGGGCACCAGATCTCATCATAGATGGTTGTGAGCCAACATGTGGTTGCTGGGAATTGAACTCAGGACCTTTAGAAGAGTAAACAGTGCTCTTAACCTCTGAGCCATCTCTCCAGCCCATGGACTGAGCGTTCAAATAGCATTCGGTTTGAAAACTGACTTAAAATATTTCTTATTACATGCACTTAGATGTGTGTGCATGTCGGTGGTGGGTGTGCGAATGCGATGGTGAATGTGTGGAGGTCAGAGGGCAACATCTAGGCGTCTGCTCTCGTCTTCCATCTTGTGGATCCTGGGGTAAGCACAGGTGGACAGACCTAGCTACAGGTACTTTTACCCTCTGAGCCATCTTGTAGGCCCTAAACACTTTGCCAGGAGGTATAATGATGTAAAGTGTTTCGCTTGTTACAGTGTTTAATTCCATTGTCAGCTTAGGGTCTAGGATCACTTGTTGACTAGGTGGTGCTAGTTGCGATGGGAGCACCACTCCCCTGCTCTGTCTCTGGACTGTGTAAATGGAGAAAGGCAGCTGAGCAGCTGCACGCTCCCTTCTGCTTCCAGATGTGGATGTGTTACATCCTGCTTTGCTTGTTTGTCAGCTTGGCACAAGCTAGGATCCTCTGAGAAGAGGGAACTTCAACTGACAAAACAAAACAAAACAAAAAACCCCACAAAAACAAAAAGAAAACCTTTAGCTGGGCGTGGTGGCACACGCCTTTAATCCCAGCACCTGGGAGGCAGAGGCAGGCGGATCGCTGTGAGTTCTACAAAGTGAGTCCAGGACAGCCAAGGCTAACACAGAGAGACCTGTCTTGAAAAGCCAAGCTAAATCAAAAACCAAAAACCAAATGCCTCCATAAGACATTTTCTTGATGGATGATTGATGTGGCAGGGCCAGCCCTCTGTGGGCGGTGCTGTCCCTGGGTACTTGGTTCTGAGCTTTATAAGAGAGCAGGCAGAGGAAGGCAGGAGGAACAGCTGGTGGGCAGCGTTTCAGTGGCTTCTGCTTTAGCTCCTGCCTGCAGGCTCCTGCACTGAGCTCCTCTCCTGACTTTCCTCAGGGGGTATAGTCTGAGAACGGTAAGGTAAAAATAAACCCTTTTAGCTCTGGTGTTTAGCATAGCAATAGAAACCCTCCCTAAGACGACATGGTGTAACCAGTTACTTCAAGCTCCTGCCACTCCGACTTCCCTACCATGCAGGACTGGTACCTTCAACTGTGAGGCAGATTTAAGCCTTTTCTTCCTTAAATTGCTTATGTCGTGGTATTTTACTATAGCAACAAGGAAAACATCAACAAAACGAGGCTAAGACATCTTCACTGCCTAAGGATCTCTTCACTCTTCTAGAGCCAGTGGGGATGTGCAGATGACAATTTTGCATCCCCTTCAACTAATAGTGGCTGCATGTGACAGAGCGCTGGACTGTGTTGATCAGAAAGTGGGCTGCGTGCCTGCTAGCTCACTTCATCTTCAAAACCACTACAGGCTAAGTAAAGAAATTACTGCCTAAAAGTAATACAGTTTATCAGGCAGTGGAGTCAGAATTGAAACACCTATCTGCTTAACCTTCACAGTACTGATAATGGAAGCTTGTTGGGGTGAGTGTAGGTGACCTACTGTGTGCGTTGTCATTCTCAGTGCAGTCTGCTTTGGATCTCATGGGGCTTATTAGCTAGCCTAGAAAACCCCAGGCTTCCCTTTGCAGTCAGGATGCTAGGAGTGACCAGTAGATACACAGCCACTGTGGAGCCATGTGCAGTGTTTCTTATACATGGCTGACAAGTGTAAATATGCCTGGAACAGATTGATTCCAGAGAGAGAAAGGATGCTTGTTTGTTTTCATTGTTATCATTCTTTCTGTTGTTGTTCTGAGACAGGGTCCTTGACTTCACAGTTATCCTTCTGCCTTAGAGTCACAACTGCTGGGATTCCAAGCTTGCACCAACACATCTGGTGCTGGCTTTTTGGTTGATGATTGGGGTTACGCTCCTTCAATACCCAGACCATCCATTTCAGCTGTATATGTGAATAGCAGGATCTTCTATCTCGGGGGGTGAGGGTGGGGGTAGGGGTGGGGTCCTATGGTAGATTCTAGGCCGCACTTTAGGATGTTGCATCTCAGCCTCCCTGCCACCCCATCCTCACCCCCACCTGCTGGTCCCCCGCCCCCATTTTTTGAGACAGGGTTTCTCTGTAGCCTTGTTGTCCTGGACTCACTTTGTAGACCAGGCTGGCCTTGAACTTACAAAGATCCACCACGCCCAGCTGTTTGTTTTTAAAGATTTATTTTGTGTGTATGGATGTTTTGCCTGTGTGTATGTTTGTGCACTGTGTGTGTGCCTGGTGTCTATGAGGTTGGGGGACTGCATTGGAGCCCCTAGAACTGGAGTTACAAATGATTTGGAGTCATTATGGGATTCTGAGATTCAAATGTCAGTCCTCTGCAAGTCAATAATTGTTCTTAAGTGCTGTGCTGTCTTTGCAGCCCTGTTCCTATTTTTTATAGGCTAATTCTTACTAGAAAAATTTACTTTCAAAGCCGATTTTACTTTAATGTTTCTGGAAAGCCTTTAATTCTCCCCTATAGCAAATGCATTAACATATCTAACAGTGATATTCTATTTTGTATAGTATTCCACATTATAAATTTAATGGCCTTTATTAGGAGTTATTGCCTTACCATGCCGGGCATGGTGGCGCATGCCTTTAATCCCAGCACTTGGGAGGCAGGGGCAGGCGATTACTGTGAGTTTGAGGCCAGCCTGGTCTACAAAGTGAGTCTAGGACAGCCAAGGCTACACAGAGAAACCCTGTCTCAGGAAAAAAAAAAAAGTTATTGCCTTAGTATTATAAAAGAACTATCTCTTCAGGAAAATAAGGGGTTTTTGTTTTTGTTTTTTGGTTTTTTGATTTTTTTCCAAGACAGGGTTTCTATGTGTGTAGCCTTGGCTGTCCTGGAATGTGTTTTCAGCAGGAGATGGTGGCACATTCCTTTAATCCCAGCACTCTGGGAGGCAGAGACAGGTGGATCTCTGTGAGTTCGAGGCCAGCCTGGTCTACAAAGTGAGTCCAGGACAGCCAGGGCTACACAGAGAAACCCTGCCTTGAAAAACAACAACAACAAACCAAAAAAAAAAAAAAAAAAAAAACAAAAAAAAAAAAAAAAAAAAAAAACAAAACAAAACAAAAGACAAAAAACAAAACTGTTTGCATGTCAAATTAATTATAGTTCATAGCCAAAATTTCTTAGAAAGTCCTTGCTGTAGACATTTAGTTACTGTTATCAGCACTGTGTTAAGCACCTGTTAATCCAAATTCTACTGTTTGCCCAGCACTGTGGGATTTGGGGGAAGGATCTGAATGGTCACTCTCTGGGATAAAGTTCTTTAGGTATAAAAAAGAGATGATATAAAAGGTTCACAGTAAATACTTGCTATTTAAATTCACAGAAGGGGAAGATAACAACAGGTAAATGGAGAAAACAGGAATTAGGAGAAAGGGTGTGGCTATCAAGTATGGGGAAGGCCCTGGGAAAGCCTCTTAGGAGCTTTGCCTCTGGATGGTTCCTGTGCCATCTTGAGGGTGGATCTGGCCAGGACCAAGGAGACTACCACATACTAGACGCCCAGCGAACCTCAGATTTCCACACTTCATTGCTATCAAATGGCAAGTTATATATCAGAACTTTGGACTAGGAACTAGTGGTTTCAGGTCGGGTGTGTTCATCAGCAAGTCATGATTATTTGTTTATTTTCTGATACTCCAATGTTACTATGTATGTATGTATGTATGTATGTATGTATGTATATATTTGGAAACAGGGTCTCATTATGTAGCCCTGGCTTCTTGGAACTCACAGAGTTCCTGCTGCCTCCCAGGTACTGGGTTTAAAGGCATGTACCACCACATATTCTTAAAATTTAATTGTGTGCATTTGTTTTGTGTCGTGGCATCCATGGGGAGGTTTGTAGATTCGATTCTCTCTTTCTGCCTTTACTTGGTCCTGAGGATCAAACTCAGGTCATGAGGCTTTTATAGTATGCACTTGACCTGTACAAGCCATCTTGCTGCTCTGAATTTGACAACTTTTTAAAAAACAAAAAATCTTAATATATTAAAAAATATTTTAAATCTAAAGGACTAAGCTCATCAATCTGATTTCTGTTTTGTTTCATCAGACAAGGACTCATGAGGCCCAGGCTGTCCTCAGGCTTGCAGTGTAGTCAGGCTGGCTTTGAACTCTTCATCCTCCTACTTGGCAAGTGCTCAGAATACGGGCGTGTGCCACCACACCTGCCTCCGTGACTGGTACAGTTAGTAATACTAACTTGTGCTGTTGCCTACTTAACACAAACAAGAATCATCTGGGAAGAGGAAAATACCTCCATAACACTGGCCTATAGGCAAGTCTGTGTGGCATTCTTTTGACTGACGGTCGATGTGGGAGGGACCAGTCCCCTGGGTGGTTGTACTGCTGAGCAGGTGGTCCTGGTTTGTATCAGTAAGCTGAGCTAGCCATGGAGAGCAAGCCGGTAAATATCATCCCTCTGTAGGATCAGCGTTAGTTCCTGCTCTGATTTCTCTTCATCATGAACTGTAAACTGTAAGGTGAACTAAACCGTTTCCTCACAAAGTACTTTTGGTCATAGTTTTTAGTTTTTTGAGACAGGGTTTCTTTGTGTAGCCCTGGCTGTCCTGGAACTCACTCTGTAGACAAGCTGGTCTTGAACTCACATAGATCTGCCTGCCTCTGCCTCCCGAGTGCTGGGATTAAAGGCGTGTGCCACCAGGCCTGGATTGGTCATAGTTTTGATCAGTGTAATAAAACACAAATAGGAACAACTCTTTGTTGTTGCTTTGAAACAGTTTCCCTGCATAGCCCTGGCTGTCCTGGAACTTGCTCTGTAGACCAGGCTGGGCTAGAACTCAGCGATCTGCTTCTGCCTCCCAAGTACTACTGGGATTAAAGGGGTGTGCCACCATACCCAGCAGGACACACTCTTGAATCTACTGTTGTTTCTATATTCTCTAAAAATAATCTAAAAATACCAGCTACATTGAAGCTGAAAGGTGAAATAAAAGCTATGTTATTAAAATGGATTTGAAAATGACTATTATTAAAAAAAAGAAAATGACTATTATAAACAACAGTGTAAAACCTGAATTAAAGGGGTTGTGATCTCAAGTATTAGGTCAGGTTCATTTTGATTTTGAGGCATGGGAAAAGGATGGAATTCCAGTGGTCCCTCCCATTTCTAGAGAGGTTTGGAAGGTTGCTTACTCTGAGGACCTATTGCTTACTGAGTGATATCATCAGATTTCCCTGTGGTGGCTGTGTTTTTGCAGGGGTGGCGATGATGGGGAAGAGGGTGGGTGTGGTGGTGGTAGGTAGATATCTGATTGTCTGGCTGGACTGATGCTCTGTTGTACAGAGTTCCTAAGATCCGGATATTCCCTGCAGACAGGATATAAGGCTAAATGCAGTCTAGTTAGGAAAACAATGTGTTCAGTGATTTAACAGACTGGCTGAAGCATGAACCTTTTAAAATGACATTGACAACACTTTCAGAGTCTGAAATTTTGTCTTAGATCTTTTAAAGGATGAATATATCATTTCCTTTATTTGTCAAAATTAATCTAGTAGATGGTTTATTTTTGTAAGTTGAGATCATAAAGTTATGTTGTCTTTCCTAAAGCTATTTCACCAACTTTTTCAAAGATTAAAAACAAAGTTTATGTGTGTGTGCCTATGTGAATCTTATGTGTGCCACATTTATGCAGGAGCCCAGAGAGGTCAGAAGATGGTGTCAGATCCTCTGAAATTGGAATTAAAGGCAGTTGTGAGCCACTATGTGCTAGGAACCACTCAGCAAGAGCAGTAAGCACTATTAACTAACTGTCTTCTCTACAGCTCCATATCTCGTCCACCTTCTGTTTGTTTGTTTGTTTGTTTGTTTGTTTGAGAAAGGGTTTCTTTGTGTAGCCCTGTCTGTCCATGAACTTGCTCTGTAGACCAGGCTGGCCTTGAACTCAGAGACCTGCCTGTCTGCCTCCCCAGAGCTACTACCAACTTCTGAAGTAGGTCATACCCTCAGTGTTGTATACCCCCATGCTTCTAGCTTGTCCCTCAGTTTGGCAGTATACTAGGAAGCCAAACTTCTTACTTTTTACATACATACATTTATTTATTTGTTTGTTTATTTATTTATTTACTTACTGTAGGTTTTTTCAAGACAGAGTTTCTTTGTGTATCAGCTCTGGCTATCCTGGAACTTGCTTTGTAGACCAGGCTGGCCTCAAACTCACAAAGATTCACCTGCCTCCCAAGTGCTGGAATAAAGGTGTGTGCTATCACATCCAGCAACTTCTTACTTAAAAAATACATTTATTCATGTATTGTGTGTAAGCACACGTATGCCACAACACATAGGTGGAGGTCAGAGAACAACTCTTAGGAGTTTGTTCTCTCCACCACGTGGTTCCCAGGGATTGAACTCAGGTTGTGGGGCTTTATGCTTACACAAACATAGCATTGCATAGCACCAGTGTTTACCCCCTGACCCATCTTGCTGGCCCTAATGAGCTAACAGCTTGATATAATAGCATTTCTTTTTTCATAATTTGTGTGTGTGTGTGTGTGTGTGTGTGTGTGTGTACACGCATACACATTCACATGTGACCGAGTTTATGTAGATCAAATTGGGCTGTCCTACCTCAGCCTCCCAAGTACTAGGATATAGACGTGTACTACTATACCAAGCCAGCTCTATATAGTTTATCAGTGTGGTTATTGCCCTAAATGTCATCTACCAGTTTCCTATAAATTTTATTGCATGATATTCTCACTTTTATTTTTTTCCAATGATCTCTATATACATAGTTACGACTTATTTCCTTCTGATGTAGGAATTGTGCAAATCAATATTTCTACACGTTTATGTTAGTGGCACTTTAAAAAAATGTGTGCTATAATTTCTTTCTTGGTTTTTTTTGTTTTGTTTTGGAGACAGGGTTTCTCTGTATAACAGTCCTGGCTGTCCTGTACTCACTTTGTAGACCAGGCTGGCCTCAAACTCACAGTGGTCCACCTGTCTCTGCCTCCCAAATGCTGGGATTAAAAGCGTGTGCCACCGCTGCCCAGCTCTATTATCTATTCTTAACCCTGTAAACTAATCTGACTTCCTTTCTGCCAAAATTCCCAAGATACTTGCATTTTATGGCTTTCTCTGCTCCAGCTGCTCTTTCCTCATGTCTTCTGGACCTCTTCCCATGGCTGAATCCACCCTCCCCCCCCCCCCCCC
>OU015752.1:100487536-100568639 GCA_907169655.1 Acomys percivali
TATATATATATATATATATATATATATATATATATATATAAAAGACTAGTGCACTATATACATGTGCATGTCTGTGTGTATTTCAGCCCCAACTTCTCCCTCTCTTAGGCTTCTTTGTGAAAAGCATAGACTACCCAAACCTTCCAGTGGCTCTGACTTTGCATCTCGGGTTCTGGGATATAACAGAGAAGGGATAATGGCACACATGGCGCATCCTAACCTTGTAGCCTTAAGCAAAGTATTTAGAGCCTGCTTTCTGATAAAAACCATTCCTGTGTGCTGAGAACTAGTGAGTGGCTTTGTCGCAGGACATAATAAGCCTTGCAACAGTGTGATTAATAGTACTGCGAGTCAGATGTGACATTGTGTTGTTTTTTTTTTTTCTTTTTGGTGGGGTGTATAGTGCATGCTTGTCCTTGTAGTGGGGTGGGGGTGCCTGTGAGTGCACATGTATGTAGAGGCCAGAGGTTAACTTTAGGTACCTTCCTCCATGACCTTCCACTTTATTATTCTTATTATGGAATGCATGAGTAACTCATTCTCTCTCTTTCCATCTCCCTCCCTCCTTCCCTCCCCTCCCTCCCCTCCCCACCCCCCTTTTTGGTTTTTGCTGACAGAGTTTCTCTGTGTAGCCCTGGCTGTCCTAGAACTCACCTGTAGAGCAGCCTGACCTCGAACTCAGAGATCTGCCAGCTTCTGCTTCCCAAATGCTGGGATTAAAGGCTGTGCCACCACTGCCTGGCAATTAGTTCTCTTAAAGTTATAACAACGTAGCAAAAGTAGCACCACTGAGATCAAATACACTTTCTTTCTCCTTTCCTATTTTCCACAGTCTACAACTTACAAGAGAGAGCATGCCATCACACGTCACTGTAGAGATGAGAGGACAACCTGGTGAAGTCAGTTCCTTTCACCTTACGTGAGTTCAGGGGTCAAACTCTTACCCACTGACGTATCTCACCAGTCCACCTGACTTTTGAAGCAGTGTTCTTAGTGGACCTAGAGCACATCCATTCAGCTAAGCTGACCAGTGAGCCCCAGCACTCGCCTCTTTCCATCCCCCTGGTGCTGCAAGCAGACACCTCCAGCTCTATGTAGGTGCTGAAGGTCTCAGGTCCTTATTCTTTTGGTAACTGAACTGTCTTACCAGCCCTGATGCTGTATGTATCAGTGTGAGTGTGTAATGGCAGCCTCTCCTGTGGTTAAGAATGTGTTGACCAAGGCTGTTGTACTCATCTGTAAAAGAAATGCCAATTATTTTTCAGAGAAGTTTCTTTGATTGACATCCATTTTCTGACTACTAGATTGTATTATTCATGTGCCATTTTATATGTAAGATTTCATTATCTGACAGGAAAAAAGTGGGACTAGTCTTTAGGGACTCCCAGTCCTTATCTAGTGCCTACTCTTTAGAGGATCTGTGTAGTACAATCTTATTTGATCTTTGTAACAAATGAACTGTGGCCAAGGAAGGATAAATAATACCCTCTCTCTCTCCCTCCGCCCCCCCCCCAAGATTTTATTTATTCATTTTATATATATGAGTGCTCTATCTGCATGGGACGGTGTCAGATCTTAGTGTAGATGGTTGTGAGCCACCATGTGGTCGGTGGGAATTGAACTCAGGACCTCTGGAAGAGAAGACAGTGCTCTTAACTGCTGAGCCATTTCTCCAGCCCTGAGTAATTCTCTTAAAGTCATACTGAGCTAGCAAAAGATAGCCACCCAGAGATTGCATGCGTTTTCATTCTTCTTTTCCAGTCTCATTTCTCCTGGGAGTTTTAGAGTGTGTGATTGCAATTCTTCTTACTGATCTGGTTTTGTTTTTGTTGTTGTTGTTGGTTTTTTTGTGTGTGTTTTCGAGACAGGGTTTCTTTGTGTATCCTTGGCTGTCCTAGACTCGCTTTGTAGATCAGACTGGCCTCGAACTCACATTGATCTGCCTGCCTCTGCCTCCCAAGTGCTGGGATTAAAGGTGTGCGCCACCACACCCGGCACACTTATCTGTTATTTATGCAAATCTAGAGTAGATTTTTAACTTTTGTCTGTGACACGAGAGAAAAAAATATAAGCAAATCTCTTTCTTACAGGTATCAGTAGCTGATGTACAATTTGGCCCAATGAGATTTCATCAAGACCAACTTCAGGTACTGTGCTGTAATGAGCACATTTCAGTTGTCTCTAATGAGGAGGGAGAGTCTGTGTGGATACCAGAACTAGGTCATAGTTAAGTTTCTTGGACTTGATAAGGATGCTATAATCCTTTCCTTGGGAATGCATACTGAGATTAAAATTTAGGGTTGCAATAAAGGGTGAAAGTGTATTATAATTGTGCATACACTTACATGTGTGTGCACATTGAGAGGAAATAAAATCAAAGTGACGAAAGGCTAAGGGCTGATCAACCCTGAGGAAGACTGTTTAAGGCACTGTTATTCACAACTTTTCTGTTAGTTTGAATTTTTCCAAAATGAAATATTAAAATATAGCCTTTTCCATTATACCCAGTTTTTGTGGGAGTGGGGTGGGTGGGAGACAGGGACTCATATAGCCCATGCTGGCATCAGGGGACTGGAGAGATGGCTTAGTGGTTAGGAGTACTTGTTGCTCATGGAGAGGACCTGGGTTCGGTTCTAAGTGCACACATGGTAACTTACAACTGTTTGTAACTCCAGTGCCAAGGGATCTGACACCCTCCTGAGACTCCATGGGCACTTTACACATGTGATGCACACATGTACAAGCAGGCAAAACACCTGTACCCACAAGACAAAAATAAACAAAAATTTAAAAAGAGATCAAATGTAGCCAAGTTATATAGAAGCTTCCTGAACGTGAACTATGTTTGCTATTGTATTTTAACCTTGTGAACAAGGCTGACAGAGATGTATTCTTGGTTCTTTGCATTTGTGGTATTGGAACAGAATGAGGTGAAGGATTTCCCTCAGTTTTGTAGCCAGCCTCTGTCTACCAGGCTGCTCCATTACCAGAGCCCCTGTAGTCTATTAAGCCTGGGAAGCCTGGTTGAGTAGGGGAGAGGCAGCAGATCCAGGCTTATATAGTTCAGGCCAGCACCAAGACAACCAATTTTTTGCCTGGCATTGGCACAGATGCTACCTAGGTTGCCTGGGCTCTGTGCCCATGTCACCTACCCAGAAGGCTCTCAATTATAACATTATAGTCATCAAATCTTCTCTCTCATATTTAGGATGACTTTTTAACATGGAGGCATTACATAAAATTTGAGTCAAAACATGTTAAGTAAATCATTTTAGGATTATGTGTCCCAACAGTTTCACTGAAGTCCTTGCGTTTGCCATCTGGGGCATCTCGCTAGAATACCAGCATTGCCATACTAAGTTAACTTTCTGTTTGCGAACATAAATATCTGTGCGTTTTGATTCAATTTTAAAATAAGATGTTCTGTCAAGTCTTTTTTGAGTCCTGTCAACAAAAGAAGTAAGGATATGTTCCATGCACTTAGACCTCCAGCCTAGAAATTAGCATTGACTTGACAATGAATTTAATATCCCTGAGTTATATGTAAGGAAAAAAATGTGTATTTACAGATGTTATGTTCACATCTTGTGTCCTAAACATTTAGGAATTTTTCGTGGCTTATTTAAAAATGGCAGTTACAATAGGATTTTAGAAAATGTGTTTGTGCTCTTCTGACCCAGGTACTTTTAGTGTTTACCAAAGAAGATAACCAGTGTAATGGATTCTACAGGGCGTGTGAAAAGGCTGGGTTTAAGTGCACAGTCACCAAGGAGGTGCAGGCTGTCCTTGCCTGTTTCCAGGACAAACTCCATGACATCATCATCATCGACCACAGAAATCCCCGACAGCTGGATGCAGAGGCTCTGTGCAGGTGAGCCAGAGACCCGTCTGGCCTTTGTGATAATAAATGAGCCTGTAAGAAACACATTAAATTAAATTCAACCTCCCTTTTCCTGTAAGCAAAATAAGCAAGGTATTATAACTTCATTGTTTTTAAGACTAATCTTTATTTCTTAATTGTCTTGCTCACTTTATTTAAAACAGTAAGAAATTGTCTTGTATGCACAAAGCCTTGGGCTTGCTTCCCAACCCCACAAAAAATCAAGACAAACAATAGTAAGAAAATATGAATGACAATCATTAGTGTTAAATGAAACTCAACATTTAATTAATATAAACTATCACTTGCATATTACTGAAACAAGAATATGATTATAATTTTCTAGACTATTTTAAAAGACTCTTTTTGTGTGGTATATATGTGTGTGCTCACGTGGGTGTGTGCCTGTGTAAAAGTATACATGTAGAAACCAGTGAGCAGCATAGGTGTCTTCTTGCACTCTCCACTCTACATGTAGAAACCAGTGAGCAGCATAGGTGTCTTCTTGCATTCTCCACTCTTTTGTTTTGTTTTAAGATTTGTTTATTTGTTATGTGTACAGTGTTCTGTCTGCAGGCCAGAAGAGGGCACCAGATCTCATTACAGATGGTTGTGAGTCACCATGTGGTTGCTGGGAATTGAACTCAGGACCTTTGGAAGAGCAGGCAGTGCTGTTAACGTCTGAGCCATCTCTCCAGCCTGTTTTGTTTTGTTTTGAGGCAGGGTCTCTTCCTGGACCTCAATCTTATCTTTTCAACTAGGTTGGAAGGCCAATAAGTTGTAGGGAACCTGCCTCTTTCCACCTTCCCCAAGCCCTGGGCATGCTGCCATGCCAGGCTTTTATGCTTGGGGAATGGGGATTCAAACTTGGGTCCTCATGCTTGTATAACAAGCCATCTAAACACTAACACTCTTCCTAAGTGGTAGTTGTTGTGTAGCTCCAGAACAAATAGTACACAGTAGGCTTAACTGGCCAATGAAGAACAGGCCTTTAAAAATACGGTCCCTGATCATATTCTTTTCCTGATAGGCTCTGGCCAAGAATCTCAGGTCTTGTTGGCTCCTTCCTACCACTTCCTACTAGATCTTTGCCTTGTGGGGAGAGAGTCTGGGAAGGGCTGGTTTGTTGTGTCATCCCTAGTGAGTTTTCCACAGGTGAGAGTAGACCCACGTCAGCTTCATCTTGGTTTCAGCCTTTCTCTGTTTTGTCTCTCTTAAGATCATCTCTGCAGAGGCATCTGCCTAATATGAACTATCTCATCAAGAGATTTTTCTAGAATCCCATTCCTCAAATGGCTTTCCTTGCTCTCAGCAGACCTGTGCAGCTCATGAGATCTTAGCCTGGCAGAACACTGTCCTTCCTTTATCCTCCTTTTGGGGTATCTGAGCAATACCAACCCGAGAAAGGCTTTTCATCAGTGGCTGACCTGTCTAAATTATCATTTACCTGTAGCTTTTAGCTGGGCATTTGCAATACCTCGTGAAGGCCAGATACTTTTGTCGATTACATTTCCAAATCTTGTTTCAGAGCCTTCCTTTGCGAGATTTGGTTTTGGTGCATATGGTACTATCTCCATATGGATGAACAAAACATGCATCTCTCCTCCGAGGGACTGATACTCTGGTTGCGAGTGTGATGGTAATATTCAGACTGTCTGCTTGACCAGATGAAGGCACCCGAAGGCATCAGAAAGTCCTTTGTGAATGCCTGTGCGGGCATTTCTAAAGAGGATTAACTGGGAGGGGCAAGATGTGCTCTGAGTGTGGGTGGTACCATGCCATGGGCTGGGGTCCTGGAGTAAATGAAAAGGGAAAAGGAAAGAGCCACCAAGCTCCAGAATCATCCTCTCCGCTTCCTGATTTACAACAGCTCTGAATGCTCCTGCCACCAGCCTTCCCCACCAGGACAGACTGTAGTTCATGAACCAGCAATAAAAATGGACTGCCTTTCCCTTAAGTTGCTTCTTGCATAAGAAAAGTAACTAATACATAGGATGTCTTTGTTTCATATGGCTGTAGCATAAAGTTTGAGTCTAGGTAATTTATAAAGAATAGAAATTATGGCTGGATAGATAACTCATGACTAAGAGTACCTGCTGCTCTTCCAGAGGACCTAAGTCAGGTGGTTCATAATGTCTCCCCACCCCTGCTCTGGAGACAGTGTCTCACTGTGCAGCCCTGGTTGTCCTGGACTCACTATATAGACCAGGGTGGCCTTGAACTCACAGAGATCCACCTGCCTCTGCCTCCCTGAGTGCTGGGATCAAAGACATGTACCACCATATCTGGCTGGTTGCCTGTAACTTTAGCTGGGGTATGGGGTTGGGGATCCCAGTCTTTCTCCTCACCTCCTCTGT
The DNA here is from genome assembly GCA_907169655.1 of Acomys percivali. Lineage (NCBI taxonomy): Eukaryota > Metazoa > Chordata > Mammalia > Rodentia > Muridae > Acomys > Acomys percivali. Next base: position 100,493,774 of record OU015752.1, read on the forward strand.
CACCTATACATGCATGGCACACAATCACAAGACACACATGTGTACACATAAATAATAAAATAGAAATAAGTATTGACAGCAACAACACAGAACAAAAAGAGACTGAGAAAACTAAGCTGAGGGCGGTAGTAGATTGAGTTGTCTTGCTGGATCTCTGGAGTGACAGGCGGCTATGTGAAATCTCCTTTAAAGGACCTTGAATCTCACTCACTGGAAAGGAGCCCAAATAGCCATGTTCCTAAGGCCCTACTTCTTGATGCTGTCACATTGGCAACACATAAATTGTGAAGGGCACATAGGCAAGCCATACCGAGACAGGCAGGCAAGTTCAGAAGAAGAGCTTTCTGAGGGAAAGGGGCTTCAGAGAAGACATCTGAGTTGACTAGTGAGGGATGGGCAGAAGTTTGGAAAGAATAATGATGGAGAAAAAGCAACATAGGTAGGAGCAGCAGGGTGCCAGGGCTCCTCTGCTCAGTGTTCGTGGCTGTTTGTCAGACAGTTGTAGAGTGTGGTTCAAGGGAGATCTGGGCTGCAGACAAGAGCCAGATACAAAGGCCTAGTGTGCTGAGCCATTCTTTGGACTCTACTCTGGGTAGTTAAGACACTATTCTGGGTATGGTAGCACATGCCTCTAATCCTGCAATTTAGAGGTAGAGGCAGACAATCAAAATTTTGAAGACAGCCTAAGCTACATAGTAAGCCTCTGTAATTGTCTCTGCTGCTTTGTGGGGACTAATTAAGATTATCTCTAAGCCATGACCAGCACACACCAGCCTCTTCAGCTGAAGTACCAATGAAGGGAGGTGCTGATGGGGAGCTTAGTTTCTCTCCCATTGCTGTCTCCTAAGCCTGGGATGCCCCCCTGACTGCAGGGCTTCTGTGAGCTTGCCAGAGCCCTGTGATCAGCTCCTTTTGCGTTCACATTCTACGTCTGCTTAGAAACTCAAATGAGGCTGGTCGGCTGTGCTTTTCCTACCATGTTACAAGAAGGGGCAGGCGGAAAACAGGGCTTCACATTGTGCAGGTGCAGAGCAGCAAGCCACGATTCTCAGGTGTGTGTGGTTTGGGAGCTCGGGAGAGTGGGCCAAGTGCTCTTGGCAGTAGACAGAGACTGCTGCTGTGCTTTCCGAGCCTCAGTTGTACCTGCTGACCTGACCTGCAGCTCAGACCCAAGAGAAAGATGGTTGGGACACCTGGGGTTCAGGGAAGCAAGCTGTCAGCAGCCTGGAGAGACAGGATACTTCTGTTCAAGGGTGAGGGACAGGATAAAGAAGAGGATGTTGGGGGGAGGGTAAGAGCTGCCTCAACATGATGATAGGGAAAGAATAGCACTAAGGACCAGGAAAAAAAGTGTGGGGGGGGGGGGGGGGGGGGGGTGCAAATGCATGTAGAGGCCAGAGCTTGACATAGGGATTGGTTGTATTTGATCATCTTCTTTTAAGACAGGGTTTGTCACTATCTCGGAGCTTATCTATTAGGCTAGACCCACTGGCCACTGAGCTCCATAGCCCTCCTCCCCCGAGGGCAGGGACTACAGCCATGCACTGCCACTCCTGGCTTCTACAGGGGTGATCTGAGCTCAGGTGGTCACTTTAAGGCAAGCACTTTGCCAAGACACAATTTAATGTACTCAGAGGAGGTAAGAAATACTTCTTGGTGCCATAGGAGCATATCTACGTAATGAAAGGCAGGATCTCATGAAGGAAGATAGAGGAAAGAAAAGAGCCCTGAACCTGCCATGCTCCAGCACAGACCCCTTTGAGGTTGTGTGTGTCGAACAACCGTTTTACAAGGGTCACCCGAGACCATTGCCAAGCATTGATATTTACATTATGATTCATAACTGTAGCAAAATTACAGTTATGAAGTAGGATCGAAAGTAATTTTATGTTTAGCAGTCATTACAACATGAAAAACTGTATTAAAGGGTGGCAGCGTTAGGAAGGTTGAGAACCACTGCTCTAGCAGAATTAAAGCCCACAAGAACACAGAGCAAGAGTGCACTCAGGATGGAAAAAGGGCTCGGTGGGCGCGGAGGTTACTGTGCAAGCTCGAGAACCAGAGGTCAGATCCCCAGAAGCCATATAAATGCCGCCTATGCACAGTCCACCTGTAATTTCAGCCTCAGAGGGCAGGGACAGGATCCCTGGAAGAAGCTGGTTATCTAGATGAGCTGAAACAGTGAGCTTCAGGTTCATCTGAGAGACCCTACCTCAGCAACTAAGGTGGGGAGTGACTGAGGATGACTCCTGGCACCCCACAAACAGATACGTGTTCCTCTCCTCAAATAAAAAAGATAGAACTGAGACTGTCAGACACATTTGTGCCATTTCTTGATTCGCCTTGGTCTGAAGATCAGGATCACTGTGAGCCTCCGGCAGGTAATCTTTTTCAGTGTTTTGGAGTTGTCTCATGTGACTCTTGACTGGTAATTTCAATAGTACATATTTCTGGTTCTTTACCTAGTAACAAATTCTCCGATATCTCATGAGGCATGAAGCCACCTAAAAAGTATGCTGCATTCTTTTACTTTTCTAGTTGCCATCCATTGGAACTATTTTATGTTTTCTGGAAAGCATCCTTGAAAGGAGGGGTATGCTATGCTGTTTTTCCTAATCTTTTTTTTTTTTTTTTTGTTTTTTTGTTACAGGGTGTCTCTGTGTAGCCTTGGCTGTCCTGGACTCACTTTGTAGACCAGGCTGTCCTCAAACTCACAGTGATCCACCTGCCTCTGCCTCTCGAGTGCTGGGATTAAAAGGCATGTGCCACCACGCCTAGCTCATTCAGATGATCTTAGACCACAAAGAATAAATCTTATTTTGACAATACTAGGGAAATATACAATGAAAAATCCAGGTTCTTGGTTCTGTAGAGTGATACAGGAACTCTGAAATATTCTTCTGCATATCTTTTATGTGTGAGACAGGAATGCACTTACTATTTGTTTGCTTGCTTGTTTGTTTTGAGTCAGGATCTCTCTTCATAGCCTTGGCTGTACTGGAACTCGCTATGTAGACCAAGCTGGCCTTGAACTTACAAAGATCCTCATGCCTCTCTGCCTCCCAAGTGCTGGGATGAAAGATGTGTCCCACCACACTTGCCAGAAATATATACATTTTGTTTATTTTTATATTTATATTTGAAAAACTATTCTTTCTATATTAATTGATACATGAAATTATTACTGCAGCAGTTTCCTTAGCCAGCTAGTTCCCCAATGATTGACACAGAGAGACTATGACTTATTATTAAGCTGTAGGCCCTATGCTGGGCAGATTCTGACTATTCTAATCCTAGTACTGCTAAAACCCATATAAATAGCCAGCTGCTTGTCAGTCTGATGACTCCCAGGCGGCTTCTGCTCCATCAGCCTGTCCTCATGGCCGCACCCACATGCTCATCTTGCCTCATGGTGACTCCCTTCTCTCTGGCTTCCTCCCCTCCTGCTACCTCTTCTCTTACCTTCCTCCTGGTCCGGATCCCAACCCTGAACACCTCAGCTCCATCTCTCTCTTCTGCCCAGTCACAGGCTTTAACATCTTTAGTGGCCAATCAGGGATAATTGGGGAACATTCCTTACCATCACATGGTTACAGGAGATAGTTCAACATTCATAGTAATGCCCATGGCAAGGTGGCAACTAGTTCTCAAGGCACTGAAATCAACATATGGAAGCGTATAGTTAAATCATGCTACTTTGGGGTTTTCTATCACATGCAGTTAAAGGTAGTGTGGTTCTGAAACACCCAGTTTGCTTGGTCTTTAGGTCTCAAAGTCTGTCTTCCTAGTGTCCCTGTGTACATTTTGACTATGCCAAGTCATTTCTTTCTTAGTTTCATGAATTCTAAAGCAAACTTATTAGTTTTTAAAGGCTGTTGTTTTTCATGGTAAGTTCTGTCTCTGACATTCCTGTTTCTAGCCAGTTGTTCCTTTTCACTAGGGGAAGTCAGGTGTGTACTTCTATCTTCATGTATAGTTTAGCACTGCTTTGATGTGCTTGTGGCTAGATGGACATGATCCTCTCTCCTGCTTCTTCCTTGACACAGAGCCCCTTGTTTGTGTCCTCCAGGAATGGGCGGGTCGTCCAGAACTCCTCCCTCATATCACTTGCATGGTTGCCTACTTGCACTATATTACCCCACTATATTTCCCCACTAATATGCTGAGAATGTATTTGAAGTGGCTGGCTAGAAACTGAAGTCTCCCTTTCACTCTCCATTTCAGTTATGATGAAGGGTTTGATGGAAACATGTAAGGACTGATGCGGTGTCCCTAGAGTCACAGGAACAGTATTGATGAGTGTGTGCTCTTCTTTCACCGCTGGAGATTAGCGTCTGCGTGGGTATGGGTTACCAGGAATACGCTGGCTTTGTACAGATGAGGGTCTGCTGCACCAGTGATCCTTCTAGGCCTGAGCTGAGTCTGGTCTTCTCCAGGCAGGAAGCCCAGGGTTGGACACCTAGCCAGCAAGTGCTACAGTGACCTGTGTGGGAAGTCTTTTCCAGTAGAGCTCTACGGTGCCCTTTAGGTTGGCTCCTGTGGGGAAGAGGGGCAGATGAGAGCTAGTAGAGTCTAGGGGACACTGGGAAACACAGAAATGTTGGAAAAAGGTAGGGAGAGTTGTGTGTCTATGAGAGAGATTAACTGGGTCCTGCAGCTGCTTTTCATTTTGAGTAGGCTTCCCTGAGGGCTAGTCTCAGCTTCAGACCCACTGGAAATTGCAGTCTGCATGCCCCAAGGTAAGGATAAGCAAAGGGCAAAGGGTTTGCCCATTCTGTGATTACATTGCTGTTCCAAGGATAGTAATGTTGTTTTATTTTCATTTCTGTTGTTGTGATAAAATATCATGACAGTAGTAACTTAGAGGAGAAAGGGTTTATTTTAGCTCACAATTAGCATATTATGGTTCAGCACTGTGGAGGAAGTCAAGGTGACAGGAACTGGTAACAGCTACATGCATTACACCTAGTCAGAAGCAGAGAGAATGAGTGCACACGTGCATGCTCAGGTGTTTGCTTTGTGCTCACCACAGTTTCTCCACTCTTACACAGTTCAGGACTTCCTGTGTAGGGAATGGTGCTACTCACAGTAGGCTGGGGCTTCCACATCACTTAACTTAGTTAAGACAATGCCCTACAGACAGACATGTCTATAGGCCAACACAGTATGTACAGCCTCTCCTTGAGACTCTCTTCCAGGACATTATGGGTTGTTTTGAGTGGACAATTAAAGCTATCCATCACTAGTAGTTAATTGGGACAGAATAACATGGATACATAAGGCCTGCAAATCTTAAAATAGTTACTCTCTGGTTCTTTACAGAAAAGTTTGTGAGGGATCAAGACCCACTATATATAATTCTCTCATAGATATCTAGAGTAGTTGTGTTACATAGCATCTTTAGGAGAATTTGGAAGTTGCCACTCAAATAATTTTTTGTGTTCAGTGATTCAGAAGTGGCCTTAAAAAAAAAAAAAGCTGATGTCATGTAGTCAGCCTTGGGTGGTCTGTCCCATCCTGAATACGTTATTCTCTTGTAGCTAGGACAGTCTGGATATGGCCCTCTCCACCGCTCCCGTCTAAAGCCCCAGTGCCTGGTTCTCCTTAGATAACTCCATCTTCTTCTCAGTGAAAGATGAGTTCTATTATACGCCTCCAGCAGAGCGCTCCTTCCCTTCCTCCACATCTCATATATGCCTTTCCTCTGGTCTCTTGATTGCATTGTCATTATTCGTGGCCTATTAGCTGCTTTCCCTAAAGCGTTGTGTTCCTGCTTGGGTGGAGAGCCTTATACTCCTTGGTGATAGAATTCTTCACTCTCTGACAGCCTGCCTCCTGGTTGCCTTGACCCCCACAGTCTGTACAAGCAGGAGCCTGAGGCAATGTGCAGAAGCTTGCACTCCCTTCTGAGGGAGGAGACAAGTGAATGTGGCCCCTTGTACTAACCTAGATTAATGCATAAAGTGTGGCTTTACCTGTTTTATTTGCACCTGACAGTTGTCATGGTTACTACAGTTCACCAATTAGGAGTTTGTCCCTGGGGAATCAAGTGGCTAAGAAGGTAAATTCAAAGTGTGAAGGGAGCAGCTCTTCCTTCTCTTGCTTTCACTCCCCAATTGTAATTGTACAACTAAAACTATGAAAGTATATTTATTTTTAATAATTATTTTTATATTTATTTAAAATTTTGTTTTTTAAAGGTCTATCAGATCATCAAAACTCTCAGAAAACACAGTTATTGTTGGTGTAGTACACAGGTAAACATTTTTTTAAATGTTGAAATATATATGTCAATGCAATGCTATTAACAGATGGTAAAATTAGGGCTTGCCTATGACAGGAGAGCCTCTTTGAAGTCTGGCTTTCTTTACTCCTTAGTTTTTTATTTTTCTTCTATGCTTGACCTCAGGGAGAGAGTTCTGGTCTCAAGTTTAATTTTCTGATTTTGGGGTTTATTTGGGAGGGTTCAAATTAGGGTTTCTCTGTGTAGCTCTGGCTATCCTGGAACTCACTCTGTGGCCCTGGCTGGCCTTGAGATCCACCTGCCTGCCTCTGCCTCCCAAGTGCTGGGATTAAAGGCATGTGCCACCACTGCCTGGCCTAGTTTTCTGGTTTTTGATCTGCAGTTTACAGGCAAACAATTTTATTTATTTTTTCTGAGACAGGGTTTCTCTCTGTAGCTCTGACAGTTCTGGACTTGCTTTGTAGACCATGCTGGTCTCAAAGTCACAGAGATCCTCCTGCCTCTGCCTCCTGAATGCTGGGGTTAAAGGTATGTGCCACCACACCTGACTGCAGGCAAACTATTAAGAAAATTCCATTCTTGTAAGGGTGAAGGTTGTGAAGAGGAGTCTTCCTGTAAGGATTTGGGTAAAACATCAATGCAGAGACTTGTCTCTCAAGTTAGAGCAAGGGAAGGACAGTGTACAAGGAAGAGAGCAGATACTTAAATATGCACTAATAGTCTGTATAGACAGAAATGCTTCTGTGCCCTTTTAATCTTCTAAAAGTGAAAGATAAGAAAATTTAATAGCAATATATATATATGACTGAACACCATTAAGTTGTTAAAATAACTTTTGTATTTAAAGTGTTCAAATAGAGCCTGGCGTGGTGGCACCCGCCTTTAATCCCAGCACTCGGGAGGCAGAGGCAGGCGGATCGCTGTGAGTTCGAGGCCAGCCTGGTCTACAAAGTGAGTCCAGGATGGCCAAGGCTACACAGAGAAACCCTGTCTTGAAAAAACCAAAAATAAAAAATAAAAAAGCCGGGCGCGGTGGCGCAAGCCTGTAGTCCCAGCTACTCGGGAGGCTGAGACAGGAGGATCGCTTGAGTCCAGGAGTTCTGGGCTGTAGTGCGCTATGCCGATCGGGTGTCCGCACTAAGTTCGGCATCAATATGGTGACCTCCCGGGAGCGGGGGACCACCAGGTTGCCTAAGGAGGGGTGAACCGGCCCAGGTCGGAAACGGAGCAGGTCAAAACTCCTGTGCTGATCAGTAGTGGGATCGCACCTGTGAATAGCCACTGCACTCCAGCCTGGGCAACATAGCGAGACCCCGTCTCTTTAAATAAATAAATAAATAAAGAGTTCAAATATTTGGGTGCAGTGCCAGGCACCTGTAGCCCAGCATTCAGGAGGCCCAGGAAAAAGGACTGATGGCTTGAGCCTAGGAATTTGAGGCCAGCCTGAGTAACAGTGCAAGCCCCTACCCCACAAAAGAGATTATGATAATATCCTGTCAAAAGCAGGATATGAAATTGAGACAGGAAAGTCTTTTCAATTTCATATGTATATATCTAATCATTTGAAAGTGCCCGTTTGTTACTGCTGAAAGCTGTGTAAATCCACGTGCACTAGCTAACCCTTCCCATCTTCCTTTGAAGGGTGGACAAAGAGGAGGTGTCTTTAATGCCCTTCATTGCTGCTGGCTTCACAAGGGTATGTACCTGCTTTTTGGTTGTACAAGTGTAATTCAGTGTGATAGATCTCTGCCTCCATTCAGTGTCCAGCAAAATTTTAAAAATGATTTTGAAGAAAAAAATTCTTCCTGTTATGTGTCACAGTTTGACTTTGTAATCTGATAGTCTAATCTGTAACACTTCGCTTCCATAGTCTCAAAACTATGCCTGCCTAAGTTGTCCAGATACAACAAAATGACCTGCACTGACATCCTCATTTGCAAATTATATTACAGAGTGTGTGTTTACAATGCTTTTGTGTGATTGTGAAATTTATGAAGTCAGTTTAGTGGCTCTGGGAATGAGGCAAGGCAAGCCCTGCTCCTCTGCCCCTGCTTCCACCCTTAGTCTATTGCTTTCTCTTAAACAATGGCCTCTCAGGATGCTAGTCAGCTGATTGTAGTGAGGCTATGGGGGTTGGTGATACAGTGAGTGGAAGAATGCTTGCTTAGGATGTAGAAGGCCTTGGATTTGATTCCCAGCACGGGAACACAAACAGACAAACAAATCAGAAGGCACTGAGAGACTAGATAGATGCAGAGGCACATACCTGTAATCCCAGTACTGAAGGTAAAAGTAGTTTGGTAGATACATACCATTTCTACCCAGTGAAAAATCTGGCTACATGGGAGGCTATTTATTGATGTAGATAAACAGAGATGATTTCTTGTTCCAAGGTCTCACTCACAGAGCAGTTGGTAATCCTTGCCTGTCTCAAGGCTTCTGCCCCATCTGGTGAAGTAGAGCAGTGCACTCAGAAATCCCTCCTTGCTGTCCCTGGCTAGTCAGCAGTAGGCGCCTGTATGTACAGCCATCTTGGGTATCCCCTGGAGTCTTGGCTGCTATGGGTTGCAGGTCCGTTACTCTGCATCCCTGTCAGGAGGTGAGAGCTAGAAGGACAGTTGTCTCTAGCCTCTGAGAGAGACAGACTTGGCCTCTTCCCTTTGCTTTTCTTTTTAAAAAATTTAAAAAAAAAATCTGTGTGTTATGGGTGTCTTGCCTGCATATGTGTCTGTGCACCATGTGTGTACCTGATGCCGGCAGAGCAGAAAAGGGGTGTCAGATTCCCCTGGAACTGGACTTCCACATGGTTGTTAACTACCATATAGCAGTTAGTAGTTTAAATTGGGTCCTCCCAAGAGCAGCCAGTGCTCTTAACCATGGCACACTCTAGTCCCATTACCTGATCTTTTCATTCCTGTAGCAGTTTGGAGGCAGAACACTTCCTCCTGCCAAAGCTTTCCTTATGGAGGTCTGTGGTGGGTAGGAACAGCATTACGGCTCCTGTTTATAAGCAGAGGCAAGCTCATTAGGATCACACAGCTTGTAAGGCATGAAGCTGGCACGTCCACATGAACCTAGATTGCTTGTCACTCAGACAAGACTCATGGACATCTGCCTTCACCTTTGCAGTGGAGCGACCTCCTCAAGCAGCTCATGTCCCATATGGATCTGACCGGGCTTGGTAGACAGTGGTCTGTAGAGGCTCTTCCTCTTAGGCCGCAGCTTCCTCCTCAGTTGGAGTTACTATACATTTATTGTGCAGGTAAAAGAAAAGAACTCCTCAGGGAAGCAGAGGCAGGTGGATCTCTGTGAGTTCGAGGTCAGCCTGGTCTACAAAGTGAGCCCAGAACATTCCAAGGCTACACATATAAACCCTGTCCTGGGGCGGGGGGCAGCAGAAGGTGTACGCCACCATGCCTGGACTGTGCCATTTTCTGTAAGGGAGTTGTGTGGTCTCTCTGGATACCCTGAGACTACTGTGCATAACAACACAGTGACATCTAAGATATCACGAAGTGTATTATTTGATGGTGGAATGATCCATTTTATTGTAATTATGCAGTTTGTTTTGTTGTGGCACATTTCCATGATATAAAGTTTATTGTGCAGAATACCTGATGTCCACAGCAGTAAGAGACACTATAAATCCATGCTGTACCTGGTACCTTGCTGTGGACAGTGATCACCAGTCAGCCTCTTTGGCAGTTAGTGGAAAATGTTCCCCAAGTAGAAATTCCTTTCCTGAGCCACAGATGTAAGTAGAGGTGTAAGTGTGCTTCTATGTTCAGAGAGTTGTCTGCCATTAAGGAGGACAAAATATTGTTTCAAAAACTCCTTGAAAACCCAATATAAGCAAGACTTCGGTTAATAAACTTACTTCCTACAGAATCTAGCCTTAGAGCCAGGTGTAGTGGCACACACCTGTAATCCCAGCACTCAGGGAGGCAGAGGCAGATGGATTGCTGTGAGTTTGAGGTCAGCTTGGTCTACAAAATAAGTCCAGGACAGCTAAGACTACACAGAGAAACCCTGTCTTGAAAACACAAAAAACGAGCCGGGCGTGGTGGCGCACGCCTGTAATCCCAGCACTCGGGAGGCAGAGGCAGGCGGATCGCTGTGAGTTCGAGGCCAGCCTGGTCTACAAAGTGAGTCCAGGACAGTCAAGGCTACACAGAGAAACCCTGTCTCAAAAAAAAAAAAAAAGAAAGAAAAAGAAAACACAAAAAACCTGAAACTAAACCAAAAAGGAATCTAACTTTAGTTTTGTAAGTGATAGGAGATAAGCAGGGAACCTTAGTGTTGCCATTTTTAAAGCTAATTCAGTACATTTCCCTTTCATCTCTCTTATTTTGTTGTACGTTATGATCACAAAGTAGTTCTTAAAATTTCAATAGCCAAATTGAAAGGTTTGTTTAGAATTTCTTTTGTGGCATGCATCAAAGGTGCTTCTTTATCTGCAAAGCTCCCTTTCTGTTTATAGAGATATATAGAAAACCCCAGCGTCATGGCCTGTTACAATGAACTGCTCCAGCTGGCGTTTGGAGAGGTGCGATCACAGCTGAAACTCAGGTAATTCTGTCCTTCCTAAAAAGCCCTCTGGACTCCAGAGCAAATTTGCAAGCAAAGGTCTTTTGTCCATAACTGATACCAGTTAAAATAGGGTAGGTATGAGTTGCCTGTCAGTAAAGTGCATACAGTGCAAACATGAGGACCTGAGTTCAGAGCCCCAGCGTCCACATAAAAAGATGGGTGTGTCTGTAATCTCTGCCCAAGCCAGTGCGTTCCAGGGAGAGACTCTGACTCAAAAAATAAAGTGGAGAACAATTAAGGAAGACATCCAGTGTTGACCTCTGACCTCTACACATACAGTTTGTTGTTGTTGGGTTTTGTTTAGTTTTAAAGATATGGTGGAAAGTAGGCTGCCAGTGCTTCTCAGACAGACTTTCTGGAACCTGTCTCAGTATGATGAATAACTCCCATTTAAACACAAGGCATCAAAGCAGTAGTAAATGAGAAAAAAGTGAGTTACAAAGCCACACATGCTAGATTTTCTGTTTTGTGTGTTAAGGGGAAAATACTTTAAATATACCATACCTAATATAGTACCATTTTTCTCTGACAACTGATATTTTATCATTATCATTTTCTTTGTTGAGACAGGATCTCATGTAGCTTAGGCTGGCCTGGAACTTGCTGTTTAGCCAGGGTTGACCTTGAACTCCTGATCCTCCTGCCTCTATTTTCCAAGTGTTGGGGGTTGCAGTCATGAGCCACTATGTTTGGCTATAATTTGTTTTTGGTTAAGAGATTTTTTAAATTTAATTTTAATTTATGTGCATTGGTGTCAGATCTTGGAGTTACAGACAGTTTTGAGTTGCCATGTGGGTGCTGGGAGTTGAACCCGGGTCCTTTCGAAGAGCAGGCAGTGCTCTTAACCACTGAGCCATCTCTCCAGCCCAAGAGATTTGTTTGTTTGTTTGTTTGTTTGTTTGGAGACAGGGTCTTGTTGTGTTATCCAGGGTAGCCTTGTACTTAGAATCCTTGTTCCTTGGCCTCCTGAGTGCTTGGATCGTAGGCCTGTCCGACCATGTGCATCTGAATTTTTTTTTTTTAAATAAGAAACAAGCAGAAGCCTAGATATTAGTAGATCAAGTAAGAAAAAGCTTTAAAATACTGCCAGGTTCATAGAAGAGAAACAAAACCAACCATTCTCTTCATTCTGTATCTCTTCTGTGTCCAATTATTTAATATTTCTTTCTAGGGGGTCAAAGAGAGAGGCTGTTGTTCTGTGTGGATATGCCTGACCCAGATAAAAAGCTATGGAAATTGGAGTGTTACAATTCATAGGAAGCAGTACATGGCCCCGTATGTAGAAAAACAAATACTTCATCGAGTGAAATGAGTTACTAGAGTTAATGTAGAACCACCATCTCTAAGCAGTAATGCTGAAAGGATAGGTACGGAAAATGAGCTCAGACATTATCTGACTCTCAGCTAAGAGCTCACAAGTAGCAAGTGGCAGTTAGTTCATTTGTTTGTGACTCACATTTGTTTATGTGTGCATCTATTTTAAGCTCACTGTCTATCCCAGAGATCTACCCATCTCTGCCTTCTGAGTGCCGGAATCAAAAGTGTGCACCCACCACACCTGGCCTGTTACAATTTACATTTCTAATACTATAGTAGTTTTCTTTCCTGTCTCCTGAAGTTGAACACTTCAAATTTTCTTCCTCAATACCTTAGCATAGTGAACATAGTAGGGTCAGCATATAGTCCTGCCTTGAAACTCCTGGGTCCCTTTACCCAGTCCTAAATCTTGTTCTTTCTTTGTCCCAACTCTTCTCCTGGGTTTCTTTGGACTCTATTCCATTATTTTTGTGTTCACTATTCTTAGAGTCAGGTCACTGCCTTTTGCCTGGATTATTGAATCCCCAGTCAGTCTCCCCACAGTTAGCTCTGACTTTCTCTTGTCTATTCTTCACACGGAAATAACGTGCAACCTCCATTTGTGTTTCTGTCTTACAATATGCCGCTGAGTTCAAGGTGAAGTCCAGGCTCCCAGTTGTGGCCCCCAAGACACTCCTGAGTCTGCCTAATGCTGTACTTCTCCTCTCCCATCATGCCTTGTTTTAGCCGACAGCGTACAAAGATGTACATTACAAAGGAAACGAGAAAACATATAAAAGGAAAAGAAACGTGGGACTCGAGACAGTGGACTACAAGGAGACCTGTTCTGCCAGTGCTAGAAAAATGAAAGAAGCAGCCTTTTTACTGCTGTGTCACCAACTAGAATGGAAGTCTAGAAACAGGCCTGGGTGTGTAAAGACTGGGCCTGATCGACATGGCAGTTCAACACAAAAAAGTGAGCTGCTCAGTGAGTAAGAGTATGACAGCTGTTTAATTAGTTGAAAAAGAAGTTAACATACCCCAGTTTCATTCCCTCCTGCAAATAACCACCAGTGAAGTAAAAGCTTAAATGTAGAGCCATGTTAAATGCTCAGAAATATAGGCAAAATATTCGATTGGGCGATGAAGCCATTTTAAAGTCAGCATGGAATAAAAACTGAATTTCACAAAGGAAGAGAAACCAAACAAGTGACAGAAAAACATTAAGCCTTTGTATATGTAAAAAAGAAACAAATCCTGAAATAATGTTAAAATTACAGGAAACTGAATGGAAACAAAATTATTTGTTGCATATCCAATGGGCATTAGGTTAATAGCCTAAATAAGGAGCTTTGAGTCAAATAATGAAATACTCCCCCACCGCCTAAAAAAACTTTGAAAGATATGCACAAGCAATTTACAAGTCAGAAAACATGAAAAGAAGTTCAAGTGAACCTGTAATCAAAGAACTAAAACTGAGTAAGATTAGCATTTTCCACCTGGCAGTTGTGCTCTGCTGAAGAAGAATGAGGATTCCCAATGCGGCTTCTCACAGCTGTGTCCTCTGAGCTGCTTATGGCAGAGGTGGAGCTTGATCTCACTACACGGCTGTGAATGGCCTGGAACTCACCATGGAGACCACGCTGGCCTGGTAGAGATGTGCCTGCTTCTGTCTCCCAAGGACTTTTTATAAACTGAGTCATCTCACCAGCCATTTTTGTATGTGTGTGTGCTTAGTTTTATTTTTAAGTATGTGTATGGGGGTGGGGTATGTACATAGCACAGGTGCCTACAGGGACCAGAGGCATCAGATTCTCCTGCAGCTGGAGTCACAGATGGTCGTGAGCTGCCTAACCTGGGGCTGGACACTGAACTGATGGGCCTAACGGGGCAGCACATGACGGAGCAGCGCTGAGCACTCTCTCCGGCCCCTTCATTTTTAAAAGATTATTTTTAGTATTTTCATTAGGTGTATCTGTGTGTTGTGCATGTGAGTGCAGGTGTCTTCAGAGCTCGGAGGAGGGTGTGGATCCTGTGGAGCTACAGTTATAGCCACTGTAAACTGTACGCTGGGGCGCTATAAACCAAACTCAGGTCCTCTGCAAGAACAGTAGGTGCTTTTAACCCCTGGGCCATCTCTCCACTCCTTGTTTCTAATTTCAACTTTTTTAATTAAAAATTGATTTATTTATTCTGTGGGTTTATATACATGGGAGTGGGCACTCACAGTGAATATGTGGAGGTCAGAGGACACCTTGGAGAGTCTTTTCTCTTGAACCATATGAGTTCCTTGAGATCATATTCAAGTTCCCTTAGAGCCATCTCACAGGCTTCCTTTTGTTTTAAATAACTTTGTTGAGCAGGAAGAATGTAAAAGCACTGTAGTTTTTAAAGTTTATAGTTACTTACTGTCTCTACACTTTGTGCATAAGCAGGCAAATACTTGTGTTTTCAGTCTTACAAACTAAGAGAGCCTTCTGGGCATGCTTTGTTTAGGGGGTGGTCCCTTATCTAAGACAAAAGCCTGGAAGCAGCCCATGTGCCTTATCATGGGGGTTTGTTTATATATATAGATTATATTTGTTGTTTGTTTTGTTTTGGTTTGGTTTTGGTTTTTTGAGACAGGGTTTCTCTGTGTAGCCTTGGCTGTCCTGGACTCACTTTGTAGACCAGGCTGGCCTCGAACTCACAGCGATCTGCCTGCCTCTGCCTCCCAAGTGCTGGGATTAAAGGTGTGTGTCACCACGCCTGTCTTGTTGAATATATTTTTGGTACAACCTTATAATAAAATATATGGTGGTTAAACATGGTGGTAGAACGCTGTAATTATTGATATATGTTCAGTGAGAAAGGGAGATGATAAAACTGTAAGAATGGTTATGTTTTTAACTCAAAGCCCACAGCCTTGCTTTATTCCTGGATCTGGGTTTGCAGATCATACAGAGTGTGATCCCTTGTCACTGACGTTTTGCATTTAAACATAATGTTTTTAAGGCGTACCTATAGCATAGCATATGTACAGGATTTCATTGACTTTTTTATGTCTACATAGTATTCTATTTTACTTAGTCATTCTTTACTGGTGAACATTTGACCTGTTTGTACTTACCAACTGTTATGGCTAAGTTGGTTTTTTTGTTTTGTTTTGTTTTTCTTTCTTTAGACAGGGTTTCTCTGTGTTAGCCTTGGCTGTCCTGGACTCTCTTTGGTTGGCCTCAAACTCACAGTGATCCACCTGCCTCTGCCTCCTGAGTGGCAGGATTAAAGGAATGCACCACCATGCCTGGCAATGGCTAAGTTTTTTGTGTCAACAGATATTTTTATTTTTATTAAGTACATAGTCAAGAGTAGATATAGCTGGATTATATGATGATTCTATGTTTAACTATTTGAAGAATGTCTAGACTGTTTTCCAAAATGGGGGCAGTGCCAACTTTACATTCATACACTGTATGATGACATCACTAATATTTGTTATTCTTCTTATTCTCATAATGGAAGCTATCTTACATATATCATATATACATACATCAATAAACATTTGTTGCCTGTATAATTTAAAAAAGTATTTCAAACATGGGTGTGGGAATATGCTCACAGAGTAAGACTGACTGAAAGAGCAGGCAGCAAAGCCGGTCGGTCATTCCAGGTGCCCCCAATACTGTGAAAATAATTATTTTAAAATAAATGCCTTCAAATGGATGGCAACCTCCCCTCCGCCAGGTTCTGCGCAGCAGTCTAGACTCTGTTCTCTCAGTTAGCCCTTATGAAGGTTCTTTAGTTTTGAAAAAGGACATTCTAAGCCTGGCATGGTGGCACACGCCTTTAAACCCAGCACTCGGGAGGCAGAGGCAGGTGAATCTCTGTGAGTTCGAGGCCAGCCTGGTCTACAAAGTGAGTCCAGGACAGCCAAGGCTACACAGAGACACCCTGTCTTGAAAAACCAAAAGAAGAGGAAGAAAAAGGACATTCTAGGGGCTCAGGGACCACAGCTACACTGGCATGTATTCATTCTGGTGTGCACAGTGCGTACTGGGGCTGTAGAAGGAATCCTTTATGTTTTGAAACATTTCCCCTTCCTCTTTCTGAATGAGGACACGTTAACCTCTATAAGTCTGACACTAGACCCTTAAGTAAGCTCCTATAATATAACCCTAAGATCGTCTTTGATTTAGTAATTATGGCTAGTGTAAATACACTTATCAGTCTTTTTGTTTTTATCCATAAAGGGCTTGTAACTCAGTATTCACTGCATTAGAGAAAAGCCAAGAAGCAATTGAAATTACAAGTGAAGACCACATTATACAGGTTTGTTATTTTGGAAATTTATGCTTATGGATTTATTTTGTTTATTATCATTTTTAGCATTGTAGCCCTACAATTTGATTTTTTTTCTTTTGAAGTCCCAAGGGCCTTTTAATTTTATCTTGAGAAGGTTGTAAGAGAAAATTCAATTAAAATGTGTAATACAAAATAAACTCTGTAGATAAGAAAATGATTGCTTATGGCACCAAAAATGTAGAAATGCTAGATCTTTTCTCATTATTTCTCCTGGGGTGGCCAGGTGACTTTGCCCTCAGGCTGGCCATAGCACAAGCTGTCTTCTCTGTGCTTACATCTTTCCTCACTGTTTTTGGAGGCACTTTACACTTGTAGGAATTTACTAAAAACAGTTAAAAATTCAGAAAATAACAGGCTAGACTACTATTATCAGCAAGGCTGGTTTCTATAAGTGATAGGTAGTTATTGATAAAGATAACATGGCCGTTACTAAAAGACAGCAGTTCCAGGGAAGCATTACTTTAATCTGGGCATGAGCTCCGTTTGATTTTAGTGTACTGAATCTCAGCTTGTGGCTTCTTTTGTTACTGGTGCTGGTATTTGGGAGTTGATGCTAACTCAGGCCAGGGGTTGAGGGTGCAAGCTTCTGGGTGCCTCCTTCAGGCATGCATCTTTGGGCAAGTTGCCACCTACCTTTCCTAAGGGTGTGAGGATCACCCGGAGGTCATGCGTGTGAAGTGTGTGCTCTAGTGTCCAGTAAGGAGACCAGAGCTGGATAGCGACCACAAGGCTCTATTTTATCATTCCTATTTCTTGTCTTAAACTTCCAAATGAAACTTACCATCAAATGTTTCATTTATAAGCAGTTTCTAGTTTGTTTTCCACACAAATGGTACCAAAGAGGCTTCTTTTCATTTTCCCCAGATGCAGAGGGCAGAGGGCAGAGCCTGGCTATTACAGCCCAGCCTGGTACTTTCTTTCACTTTAGCACCATCTGGGCAGCTCTGTGTAACATCCTGGGTTGTCCTGAAAACATGCCTTCCTTGGTCTTCATTGGTGTTGGAGTGAAAGACACAGACACCAGACATGTGTCATCTAAGCAGAAGCTTCCCAGGATGCAGAGTTCTCCTAGCTTTAGAACATCCAGGATAAACCCCAAGCCGCGGAGTTTTGGGGGTGGGGGGTGGGGGGGAGGGGGTGGTACCTACATAGAAGACCTTTTTTTTTTCCCCCACAACATCTTTAAATTTACTTAATTTTTCTTTTGTCTCTTTCCAGTATGCAAACCCTGCATTTGAAACAACAATGGGTTATCAGTCAGGTGAACTAATAGGGAAGGAGTTAGCACACGTGCCCATAAATGAAAAGAAAGGTGACTTACTTGATGCCATAAACTCATGCGTCACGATAGGTAAGGTAAGTAGGCTGTTAGCACCTTTGCCACTTCCAGGTAAGGAGGGAAGACTTAGTGTTCCCTGGGCGCACATGTAGCAGGATGTGGGTATGACTAGCCAGTAAGCATAGTCACCGGGATTCACCTTAAAATCAGTTTCTTTTTTGAGTGGTGGGTGAATAAGTTGGCTCCTCCCCCCCATCTGTCTGTCTGTCTGTCTGTCTGTCTCTCTCTCTCCCTGTTTTATACATGGTTTCTATGTGTAGCCCTGGAAAGCTGATGTTCCTGATAACTGATCTTTTAAGTGGCATATTATGGTATATTAAGTGCCAACCAAGGTGACACATGGTTCTGGGTAAGGGTTGCCAGTGAGGCAGCACACCTCAGAGTGTGTCTGCACCTTAGTCATTCATTGAGCAGTTTTCAAAGGCCAGCTGTGTGCCAAGCACTTTGCTAAATTCTGCCATAGAAGGGTGATCAAAACAAGAACGCTTGCCTCAGAGAGCTCGTCTTCCAGGGTTGGAAACAGACGGGATCACTGTTGGCAGTGTGAGGAGCTGTGCAGTCACGGTGCTAGAGGAGCAGGCAGGTACACTCAGCCAGGCCTCCTTCTGTGCTCTGTCAGCGCCTCCTGGGTGCCAGGCTTGTGGCCGTGATGAGAGGAAAGAGTCTGCGGAGTTATTTTTCATCCTTTTAGCGAGATATTCCTTGTTTTTCAAAATTGAGAAGAACCTGTTACTATGAGTGGTTGGGACATTTTTTAAAAATTAGTAAATTGTTGTGCTGCCAAGTGCAGAGGCCACAGTAGTGAATTCCGCCCCCCCCCCCCCCCCCCAGTGCCAGTAGGCAGGGGCTATGCACAGGTTAAACCTCACTTGGCTTGGGCCCCTTGAAGACATAGTAAATGGCTCTGTCTCTCTTTGCTTTCCCTGTGGCTGCAAGAACAAGATATTTCCTTGAATTAAGAACACAGAAGAAGGCCGGGCGGTGGTGGGCCAGCCTGGTTTACAAAAGCGAGTCCAGGACAGTCAAGGCTACACAGAGAAACCATGTCTTGAAAAACAAAACCAAAACAAAACAAAACAAAAAAAGCACAGAAGAGCTGGGCGGTGGTGGCGCACGCCTTTAATCCCAGCACTCAGGAGGCAGAAGCAGGTGAATTGCTGTGAGTTCAAGGCCAGCCTGGTCTACAAAGTGAGTCCAGGACAGCCAAGGCTACACAGAGAAACCCTATCTCAAACCCCTTCCCCCAAAAAAAGAAAAAAGAAAAACTGATGCTCAGCCGGTGGTGGTAGGCCATGTCTTTAATCCCAGCACTCAGAAGGCAGAGGCAGGTGGATTGCTGTCCTGGTCTACAAAGCAAGTCCAGGACAGCCAAAGCTACACAGAGAAACCCTGTCTTAAAAAACAAACAAACAAACAAAACCCAAAACAAAACAAAACAAAAGAACACAGAAGGGCACACACCTTTAATGCCAGCACTTGGAAGGCAGAGGCAGGTAGATCTCTGTGAATATGAGGGCAGCCTGCTCTACAGAGCGAATTCCAGGCCAGTGAGACCCTGTCTCAAAACAAACACAAAACAAAAGAATACTGAAAGAGCAGGTTGAATGCAAGGGCCCAGCTGTACACTGTCAAGGTTAGCTAAGCACTGCTTGAATCCTACTTGTTGGCTTTGTTTTGTTTGAGACCAGTTCTTTCTATGTAGACCAGGCTGTCCTCCAACTCACAGAGATTTACCAGCTTTTGCTTCCCCAGCAATGAGATTACTGGCATACCAGCATGCCATGTTTTTTTTTGTTTTTTGTTTTAAGCTAGTGGTTTTATAATTGGGCATCAAACAGTCTGGACCCCTGCCAGGCATGCTGGATCCCTCTTACTGAGGAGAGCAAATGGTGACAGCACATGTGGTCAGTGTGTCAGGTTTGTGTATACAGTATCTTGCTTCTGCTGGACACTGTTGGGGACCAGTGACCAAAACCTCAAGTCTAGGAGCAGAAACTCCTCTCCATAAACTTGAAATGATTATGAGCAAAATCCAGAAAGACTTCCATGGTATCGGCCTTTTGCTACTCTGTTTCTGAAAGGAGTTTGGCCTATTTTCAATGTATTTCAGAGGGTTTTGTTTGGCTGGTTGGTTGGTTTTTTTGAGACAGGATTTCTCTGTGTAGCCCTGGCTGTCCTGGAACTCTGTAGACCAGACTGGCCTCGAAATCAAAGAATCCACCTGCCTTTGCCTCCCGAGTGCTGGGGTTAAAGGTGTGCGACACCACACCCGGCTTTTAGTTTTGCTTGTTTGTTTGTTTTGGCTTTTGTTGTTGTTGTTATATTTTCAAGAGTTTAGAGAGTGTGAAAAAGTGATTCTACCCATTGTGTAACCTACTGGTACACTGAAGTGAGAAAACTGACATTTATCCAGTTCAGTGTCTGCAGGAGAAAGGCTGGTGGAGGAGCCAGGGCCCTGTGGAGCCTCCATGTTGTGGTCAGCAAGGAGACAGCATGGCAGAAGAGACGAAATGGTCAGATGAGCTAGGTATCAGATTGCCCTGGGCCGGAGGAGACATTCCCTCCTTGAAGCTGAGTATTCCAGACACTCATCACCCACAAACCTTCCTGCCTGTTGCTCCCTTTGGGGTAGTAGAGACGCTAACTTGATTCTTTAGGTCCTGATTGTGCCTCCCTGTATGCTTTTTCTTCTTCCTCATAACTCTCCTGTTAGGGGACTTAAAACCTCCTTTCTTCCAAGTAACTAAGCTTTATTTGGCCTTTCCCTATGTATACATCTTGACTTTTTCCCTTTTGTTGCTCTACCCCAGACACACACATACACACGCACACGCACTCACGCATGCATGCACACATGCTCAGTGAAGGATACATGCCGGCTGTTCATTTGCCTGTCAGTGCTGATGTGTGGCCTCAGGACCCTTTGACCTGCTTTATTTCCTGTGATCCTTCTTCCTTCCTCACTGACAAGTTCTGTGTCCCTCCTCCACTTTCTTCTCTTTCCTCCACAAATTACCTAGACTCTGACCTTTGCCCCCTTGCCCCTGTCCCTTAATATCCTGTCACTTGAAATTAAATTGTCAGAGAATGATTTTCTTCTCACTCTCCATGAGTAAAAAATTCCCAATATCTTTTCTAGTCACTCTGTTCTTAGGCCATCCTCACAAGTTACCTTGTCCTAGATCCCAGGAATAAGCTGATCCCTGCTGCCTTTTGCCTCCTTCAAGTCCATTACCAATCCCACTGGCTGCTGACTTCCTTGTGTGTGTGCACTGTGTGCCCCCGACCTCTCCAGGACCTCTTCACACCCCGCAATTGTGGAGGGCAAGTCACATTAGCTCTCCTCACCCCAAGACTATCCCGTTGTATAGTGTTCAGATTGCTTAGCCTGGTGCCCAGGATTCCATAGTTGACCTCAGTCACTCTGTAAACAAAAGCTTTGTGTGTTCTTTGATTGTTTATCATGGGTAAGCGTTGTGCCAGCCTTGGGGACAGGGCAACTGGATGACAATGACTTAATTTTGTGACAATGATTGCCAAAGGGGGCTCATAGCAGCCCAGCCCGGCATGCAGCTTGTGCCAGACAGCAGAGAAGCACTAGTCTCACCATGTGCAGTGGGGAGCTCATGTGGGGACAGGACCTTGCAAAAGCACCTGTACCCCCAAACAGGCTGGCTCCTGAACTCGACAGGTGGCCGACTTAGCAGCTGTAAATCTCTATGACCACAGTCCAGGGAAGCACTCCTACTCTCTGGATTTTTAGCACACAGTGATACATAATTAGATGTTTTGTATAGTTATGATTAGTAAATATGTTTCATGCTAATACATTATAAGTTTATTTGTGACTGGAAACCTTAGATTTAACATTGTTCCCCAGCCAGGTCACTGACTTGATCATTGCTCCTTTGGGGGAACTGTGGCACTGGCATGGCCTGTTAGACTTTGGCTTGGTCTGTCAATTGTCTGTTTTATTCAGAAAGAGCTAGAGAAGAAAATTCTGAATATGTTTTTCAACATGCTGGTGGCTTGATGCTGTTGACCTGCTGTTTATTTCTCTTTCCTTCGTTTCCTATTTTCTTCTTCATATAATATAACAGTTCTACTGAGATGTAATTCCCACAGCATACAATCCACCCATTTAAAATGTACATGTCATAGCACTTAGGAGGCTGAGGCAAGAGGGTCTCTACAAGTTTGTAGTCTGTATAGGACTTCCAAGCCAGGCAGCTACAGTAGTGGCCACTCACTGCGCGTCTGTGCCCTAGTCCTGAGGTTTCTCCTGCACCAAGTCCCAAGGCAAAGTACTAATTCCCTCCATCACACTGGGAGGTGTGGGAGCTGAGAGAGGCGGCCTCGGTGCCTTGAAGTGAGGGGCCTCTCTCGTGCCAGCAGATGACCGCTTACACTGAGGCAGCTTGACTCTTGTTGAGTGGATTTGAGGGCTGAGGAAGAATATCAGGTTACTGGAATCACATTTTTTATTTTTTATCCTGAGTTCTTTCATGGTGATTAGTGAATCAGAACCAAAATGGAAAATGTTCCTGGGTTGATGCTTTAAACCCACAGTGTAATGATGTGACATTCTCTTTATAGGAGTGGCAAGGAGTTTACCATACCCAGAAGAAGAATGGGGATAATATACAACAAAATGTGAAGATTGTGCCTGTCATTGGGCAGGGAGGGTAAGTGTGACCGTGTGTTTTAGTCAGCAGTCTGGGTTTTGAATTTACTTTGAATACTTGAACTGCAAACTGCTCACAGATGTGTAAAAGGCTCAGAGCGAGGCCAGGGGTCTCACAGGGATGCCTTTGCAGGGAGGGGTTCCTCAAGGATCTTCCACTTGCAGTCCAGAGCCACTAGACTTGGGAGTCTTCTTCATGCACTGTAGATTTGCAAGAGACTTCAGTGTTTATATTCAAATCATTTGTGCCTCAGTGTTTGTAAGCTAACATGTGTTAGGCCTGGCGAGCTGGGTCATTGAGAAATGTGCTTGCTGTGCAAGCATGAGAATATAGGTTCAGATCTCTGCCCCCCCCATAAAAGCCAGTGTGGCGTCATGCCTATACCCCCGTCATTGCAGGGTTGACGGTCCTGGCATCTCACTGACAGCCAGTCCAGCTGTGAAATGGTGAGACCAGGTTCAGTGAGACCCTGTCTTGATGATGATGGTGACAATGGAGATGTAGTTGAGAAGTAATTGAGGAAGACATCCTAATGTCACCCTCTGCCTTTACACGTGGCCACATGGGCAAGCATGTATGTGCTCATATTGTAAATACAAATATTGTACATTGTAAGTATATA
Organism: Acomys percivali; assembly: GCA_907169655.1. Taxonomy (NCBI): domain Eukaryota; kingdom Metazoa; phylum Chordata; class Mammalia; order Rodentia; family Muridae; genus Acomys; species Acomys percivali. Next base: position 100,516,891 of record OU015752.1, read on the forward strand.
TTAAGAGCCTAAAATTTTTTAGATGCCTGTCTCAGACCTATTCAAAATAATAGGGAAAGTTTCCAGAAAATTCTAAGTATGAATTATAGAACACCCAACAGTATAATATACTTTAATAAGTGATGATCGTAGAAAATTAAGTTGTAAGGAAAGACCTAACTCTACTTGAAGTACAAAATATAAAGTCAGACCTAGTGTATGGTACTTTCACCAAAAGGAAGAAGGCAAGAGGAGGAAGTGTGGCACGTGGTGACAGGAGCTGCCTCTCTAAGCATTTCCCTCTCTAGCCAGGTCCCTGGCTGGTGGGAAATGCCATTTCATAAATGCAGCTCTGTTTTGTCATCACAGTGATGCCTCTACACATGAGGAAACTGAGTCGTAGAGAGGTCTGGTTTCCAGCCCCAGCACTGGCTGCCATATATGATGATGCCTGGTGCATCAGTGCCAACTGCACAGTTCACATGCTTTGTCAGAAGACTTTGCTGCCAGTTGGCGATCGCCTCAGGGAGGCAGATCTGTGTGGGCTCTCTGTTCTTAGTCTTTGCTCTTTCATGCCCATTCCATTTTTTTTTTTTTTTTTTGATGAGTATATAGGGATTTCATTATGGGGGCAAGGTGAAAGAAACTGAAGGAACAATAAATGAATGGGACAAGCCAGCAGCTTCTGTGCTCAGCACTCGTCACTTGGTCTTAGATGCTGGCTAGCCAAGGCTGGATGAAACCTCGGCCTGTATGGCCTCGGTGGGCAGTGTGCTCTGGGTGCTGTGTGGCCTCTGTGGGCAGTGTGCTCTGGGTGCTGTGTGGCCTCTGTGGGCAGTGTGCTCTGGGTGCTGTGTGGCCGCTATGTGGCTTCTGTGGGCTGTGTGGCCTCTGTGGGCTGTCTTGGAGAATGACTGTAAGCAGACTGCTGGAATTGAGAGAGCATCAGTATCAGTACTGGCCAAAACAACACACAGGAAGTAAGGCTAACATGTGGCACACTGTTAAAAGCACATGTGTCTTTGTATTGTCTGTTGTCATAGCTAGGGAAGTCATTGCTGAAGGCACCTCCTTTTTCCAAAGACATAAGAGGGTTAGAAGATTTTGTTTGCTTATGGGTGGCCTTGGCCACCAATATATTCTTCAATATATATTCTTCTAAGGTGTATATAAGAAGGCAAATACTCTCAAAACATTTCATGTATTACTAAAGGATAGTATTTTCATAATGAATAAGGCTAATTAAAGTCCGAGGAAAAATAATGTTGTTTTCTACTTGCAGAAAGATCAGACACTATGTGTCCATTATCCGAGTGTGCAACGGCCACAATAAGGTGGGTAAGAGAGCCCCGAGTCTGCGCACTCCAAGCCACAATTTTAGGGGATGGAAACTAACGGCTTTTAAATTTCACTTTTAGGTTGAGAGCATAACTGAGTGTGCTCAGACTGACAGTCAAACAGGTATGAGGCCCTACATTTATGCTCAAGGTTGAGTGTTTGGGGGGAAACTCACAGATCCTTTCTTTGGTTGGCCTGCTTTGTACAGTGGTGGGACCGTTCTCCTAGCACCAGCACTACCCCAGCACGGTTTGGGTTGAAGGACATGAGTGCCTGGGACGGGTGCTGGCCTGTGGGGAGAGAACTGGTAGGTCCAACATAGGACGTCTGTGCAGCCATGTTGAATGAAGTATATGATTTTAGAGCCTGAACTGAGCTTTAGGAGGCAGACAAGGTTGAGTGGAGTACCGAAGTACATTAGCAGGGACATCTTCAACTGTCCTAACAGTTGTCACCGTCATCCTATAGGTATTTGGGCCCATCAGACTTGCTTCATCTCATATCTACTCATGCCTCAGACACCATTCTTTCTACTGTAAAGGCTTTTCTCTGGCTCGGAGTGCTTGTTTCCTTCAAACATAAGTCATGGCTTTGGCAAGCTCCTCCCTCCTGTTTTGTCCTCACAGATAAGGGATGGACTGTGAGGGCTCTCCATCAGGTGCTGTGGAAGAGGGAGCGTGTGCAGTGTGTGCTCCAGAATGAGGAATAGTAAGTGTAGATGGGCTCAAAGTCAGGGCAAGGAGTTTGAATTAATCATGGCCCTGACAGGCCAGCAGGAAATCAGCCTTCCTACTCATGGCGGTGGGAGGCTCCGAGGGTGTCAAGAGCAGGGGGTGGCATGGAGATACTTGAACTCTAAGAAGCTATAATGTGTCGACAACCGTTCACATGGAAGGATGTGTGGCTCACATGGTGACTTGAGAGGAGAGGAGACATTGGCCAGGAAAATGAGATGACAATAAGAAAGGGAAAAAGCCAGGCATGGGGCGCACACCTTTAATCCCAGCACTTGGGAGGGAGAGGAAGGCAGATTGCTGTGAGTTTGAGGCCAGCCTGGTCTAGAAAGTGAGTTCAAGACAGCCAAGGCTACACAGAGAAACCTTGTCTCAAAAGAGGGGAGGGGCCAGAGAGATGCTCAGAGGTTAAGAGCACTGACTGCTCCTCCAAGGTCCTAAGTTCATTTCCTAGCACCCATATAGGGGCTCACAACCATCGATAGTGAGATCTGGTGCCTTCTTCTGGTGTACATGCAGGCAAAACCCTGTATACTTAATAAATAAATAAATCTTTAAAAAGAAAAAAGGAAGGGGAGGGAACAAATGTGATGATAGAGGACAAAAGAATGAAGAGAAAGCAGTCAAAAAGATCCTATCTGGCCAGGCGTGGGGTGCACACCTTTAATCCTAGCACTCGGGAGGCAGTGGCAGCAGATCAATATGAGTTTGAGGCCAGCCTGGTCTACAGAGCAAGTCCAGGACAGCCAGGGCTACAAGAGAAACCCTGTCTCGGGGGGTGGGGGTGAGTGGGAGATCTTATCTGAGCCTGGATATTAAAGAGTGCCCATAGGACTGGGGAAGCTAAGTGCGGACCACTTTACATGTATTGTCCTGTTTATTAATAGCATATATTGAACATCTGCTCTTCAAAGAGGTAAGGACTAGAGATGTTGATGTTTCTGACCAGAGAGGCATCAGCAAGTGGTGAAGCTGTGGGGCTGAGATGGAGCCCAGGGTGTAAATGGAAGTAGGACCAGCAAGGTTACTATGGAAGAGAATGACACTGAGAGTGAGAGGCACATTCCTGTGAGCACCTGACAAAGGATGAGGGACTCAAGAGGAGGACAAGAGAGTGTGACCACAGCAGCTGAGGGCGTGGGAAGCATGGAGTGTCAGGGCTGGGTGGCACGGAGGGCGCAGGGCATGGATCGCCTGCAGTACAGAGGCTGGCCTACATAGTGCTCAGGCTCAGAGAAGAGTGGGGCAGAAGCCAAGCCATGAGCCAAGAATAGAAGTGGCCGACAGGGCTGCCATGGCAGGACTTCTGTGCTGTGATCTCACAGAACACACTGGGTTTATTGTTAGTGGTATTTTGCTGGGCTTAGTTCTTCAGAATAGCAGGTGGACATGAAGTTATCAACACTTCTTTACTACGGATGAAAAAAAGCAAGAGTCAAGAAAGTTAAATGGAGAGGTGGCTCAGAGGTTAAGGGCACTGGTTGCTCTTCTAAAGGTCCTGAGTTCAGTCCCCAGCAAGTACATGGTGGCTCACAACCATCTATAATGAGATCTAGTGTGCAGGCATACATGCAGGCAGAGCACTGTGTATATAGTAAATAAATCTTTTTTTTGTTGTTTTGGTTTGGTGTTTTGTTTTTGTTTTTTGTTTGCTGAGACAGGGTTTCTATTGTAGCCCTGGCTGTCCTGGACTCGCTTTGTAGACCAGGCTGGTCTCCAGCTCACAGAGATCTGCCTGCCTCTGCTGGGATTAAAGGCGTGTGCCACTACGCCCAGCAAATAAACAAATCTTAGAAAGAAAGAAAGAAAGAAAAGAGAAGAAAGAAAGAAAGTAAACTAAGTGACAGCTTAGAGCTAGGTAGCTAGGAAATGACAGAGCTGGATTTGGGAGGCCATCAGTGATGGTCAGGGCTGTACAGGCAAGGTGGGAATCTGCTTGCCTTCCAGTGCTGCATCATTTGTACTCACTGTACCTGATGAGCGCTCCCTTAGGGATGCTGCCCCCACAACGAGCACCCCCTGATCTGTCTTCATCCCTGGGTAGCAGAATAGCTCTATACCAGGTCTCGGGCTGTCTTGCCTCAATAGGGCAGGTAGGGCTATCAGGCTATCAGCTCCCTCTGAGCTGGCCACACCACAGAAACAACATAGTTGGGCACCACTGGTTCTGGAGAGTTCCAGGCTCAGGACCTTCCTCCTGTGCAGACTCTGGATAGGTGATCATTTGGCTCGGCTACTCATGTGTGGAGCAAGGCAGTCTCTTCTGTAAAGGGGGGTCCTGGTACTCCCCAGTTAAGAGAAAGGGCACTGAGAATCTGGGTATCTAGAAAAATAATTAAGTCCCCGCACATGTCATATTTTTCTTAGCCTATGTGTAATTTTCAGACAGTGCTATAGCTTGCTAAAGACAAAGAGTGGCTGTAATGATGGAGTACAGCCTTTGCTCTGGCTTGCTGTCACATGACAAGCTATGGTTCAGGTAGAAGGGGTGGGCCTCAGGTCTCAGATACTTCACAGGTCATATGCACTGCCAGGGCTGGGGTCATTGCTTAGAGATGTCATATCACAGTTCTCTGAGGTTCTTGTATATCTGCAAGCAGAGCCCCTCAGGAAGGTGGCAGGTACTATTCTCTAAGGTTGGAGGTGGCTGGGGAGCATGGGGCTGACAGGTTGGCACTTCTCACTATTCTGCTGAGTCTGAGCGTATGTACTGGCAGTCTGCCAGGGTCACAGCACAGTAACCTTTGGGTATGTTGGGTAAGATCCCTGGACTCAGCTTTCTCGTATCCACACTGGAATTCCTGCTTCCAGGCCAAAGGGTTCATGCAATCAGGGTGTTGACTGGAGCCGGTGTCTTTCATTGCCCAACACTGCTGCTCCAGATTCCTTGTGTTGTCCTTCAGGCTACAAAAATGCTAAAGTCCCTGAATGGATGAGCAGAGGTTAAAGAGTGTGGGTTCTAGAACAGAAAACCAAGAGCAGAGCTACAGATGGTGCTAAGCCCAAGCCCTGGTCATGGAGAGGCCTATTTGGAGTTTGTTTCCATGTATAGGCATGGTACCATATCAGAGTGGTGTTATGTGTTGAACACCACACTATTGAGCAGGACCCTGGGCGTGGAGCTTCTTCATGGCCTTTAGGAATGACCCTCATGCGTCCTCATTGCTTTCCTGGGTGTGCCCTAAGGGCTCAAGGGTATGGCCCACTTCTACCTGCAGGGTGAACATTGTCCCTGAGCCGCAGATAAAGAGCTACAGGGACACAGTAGGAACAGCAATCCTGGCCGGGGTGTTGGGAGCAGAGGTTCTAGGATTTACACAGAGATAAAGTGACTTAAGTGTTTCAGTGGAAACTCAGTCCCCTTGCTCTCTCTTTCCTCTTTGGCACAGCCCCATCCTGATATCATGGTGCTTTCTGCTGCATTCTGCTCCAGCTTTCCCTCCACTTCAGAATTACTACTATAGTTCTGTTCACCTGACTTGCTTTCCACTGGACCACCCCCTATTGAGGACATAACTGTATCATATCCATTTTCACATCCCTAATACTGCAAGGGAATATTTGGAAAAACACCATTTTGGAAGTTTTGGCCCATAATCTTTTACCCTTGTTGGCTTTGGGCTTATGATGAGGCAACACCTTGTGAGCTCGTGTTGTAAAGTGAGACCATTGCTTTGTGGACAGAGGGGCAAAATAAAGGAAGAAGAAGGGGCCAGATGACCTAAACACCTAGTACTCAGCCCCATCTTCTTCTACCTGCAGGGTGAACATTGTCCCAGGGCTGCAGATAAAGAGCTACAGGGACACAGTAGGAGTAGGTGGGCTGACAAGCTAAAGACCAGGCTGTTTCTGGCAGACTGCACCTGCCTGGGAAGGCCTGGGAGTTACTACCAGGATTTTGAATAGGGCACTAGGGTCAGAGTGATTCTGCTCAGTAGTCCTTCCATTTGTGCATAGGATAATGCAGGTGTCAAGAGAAGCAGGCAAGTATTTACTGAGCAGCTGCTGTGTGCTAGGTATGTTCCTAGCCACCCAGGGAAGACAGTTCTGCCCCCAGATTGTTCACAGTTGGCAAAACAGACAGTAAAGCCAGCTGTGACCCTACATTGATGGGATGGGGTGAGGAGACACAGGAAGGGAAAGAAGGCAACATGAGAAGTGCACATTCTAAGTGATTTATACCAAGGTGTGGATGTTTGGGGGATGGACAGACACAACATAAAGACTTCCTTAAGGCGTCTAGAGAGTCGGGACGGGCTCTGTGGGTTCTGCGTGCCACTCTGAGGAGCTGGAAGCTGACCCTGAGTTTGGTTAGGAAAGATCTAATGATGCAGTTTAGTTCTGTTGGCTGCCAATAGAGAGTTGGTCAAGTGGGTAGATCCCGTCTAGTGCCTGGGATACAGAGCAGAGTTAGAAAAGGATGAGCTCATTTGGGAGAATGAGTTACCTTGCAGAAACTGAAGAGCGTCCACATGCAGATGGCCACTGGCCCATCAAGGTCTAAGTCTGAGACTCGGGAGCGAATGGGGTGAACTGCTGTTGGAAGCAGCCAGAGGTTTTTGTTGTTAGTTTTTTTGCTTTTTGTTTTTTGTTTTTAATTTGAAGGAGGGTGTGTTTGCTTAGAGGAGAAAGGAATGCAGCCAGAACTTTTGGAACCTAGCCTTTGGAAATACCATATGGGGCCAAGGAAGAGGAAGGCATGAAAGACTGAAGGAAGGAATGGTAAGGTGTGTGAGGAGAGAGAGGAGTAAGGAAGGAGAGAAGTAGCCAGAAAGAGGCTCGCTGTGTCTAGTAACACGTTAGCAACAAAGAGGTCATCAGCGGCCTTTGCAAGTCTACACACATGCACATAAGATAGAGAAGAGACTCCGGCTTATGTTGGGTCAGCAAGCTAAGAGCAGAGCTGCAAATAAGACTCAGTGGTAGCATGCTCACCTAGAACACTCAAGGCTGTGAGTTCCATTCCTAGCACCACAAAACCTTCTCTGTGGTATGGAAGAACACATGGGGCCTGTGCTTCGATCATGCCTGGGACACAGGAAAAAGAATCTGGTAAAGGTACCAAGCTAGGCAGAGAGCACCGTCACTCCCTGGGAGGAGTGGACTCTGTCTACCCTGCCACTCCCTGCACTCAACCGCTGTTTGCTCTGTCTCCGTTTGTGAAGTGGGGTGTAAGTTGTTGTCCACTAAGCTCTCAGCACCACATGAGGCACCCACAGAAGGCAGGCAGGAAGTGACCATATGCAGCAAGGGCTAGAGAGGACTCGTAGAACTCCTATTTGGAGCCGAGAATAGCAGTGGTGTTTTTACTGAAAAGGGGAGTCAGAGTGAAAGGCAAATTATCCTAATACTGTACCCCAAACTATGTTCCATATATGACCCTAGGAAAGAGAAGAACATTCTCCCAGGGCATTGCTGAAAAATTGAAGTGTTTTTTTCTCTTCTCCTTCTCCTTCTCCTTCTCCTTCTCCTTCTTCTGGACAAAGGTAAATGAGGATAAAAATCCCTCTGTTTTATTTAACTACACTAGGAGAGCCTCTCCTGAGGTCATTTCTTTTGGTTGTTTCTTCATGTCTTTGGACTCTGTAAAGCTTTGAGAAAATCAATCTTTTCAAAACCCAGGTATGTGTGTGGCCTGTTCCTGTGCACAGTGCTGGTTTCTGTGGTATCTGAAGTGTGTTCCAGTTCTTACACCTGTGAGCTTTATCATTGAGCTTAATGTCTTTTACATCTCTGTAAAGATGTAGTTTAATTTTTTCCACAGATAATCAGGCAGGCAAGCATAAAGACAGGAGGAAAAATTCGATGGACGCCAAAGCAGTTTCCTCTAGAAGTGAAGGTGAGTGGCAGCCTGATTGTGCAGGCCCTGAGTGCAGGACCCCCAAACCTTCAGCTTTGCCTCCTGGTCCTCCCGGCTACCCGTTAGCATGCACTGTTTATTCACAGAAAGAGGGGCCCCTGTAGCAATCAGTGTCCCATCCTACCCTCCACACAGGTAGACTCCATTCCTGAGCCTTTGAAGTGAGTCAGCCACAAGCAAACACCAGAGAAACAGGGCCTAGGTAGTCTCTATAGCTGTCTGAACTCTTACCTGCAGATTTGTCCATGAATCTGCTGTGGTGATATGAGTCACACCTTTGGTAATTCTGAAGGATAGATCCCACTTAGCTAGCACTCTACTGTGAAAATTTACCCACTGGAAGTGTTAAGCTTAATTTGGAGATTGTAAAACTCTTATTAAGTAAATATTATTTAGCCAGGAGGTGGTGACACATACCTTTAATCCCAGCCCACAAGAAAGGCAGAGGCAGGCAGATAGGTCTTTGTGAGTTCTAAGCCAGCCTAGTCTACAAAGCAAGTTCTAGGACAGCCAGGGCTGTACATAGAGAAACCTTGTCTTGGGGCAGGTGAGAGAAAAGAAAATTATTTAAATTAAAATATAATTACTTCTAAATAGGGTTTCATATAGCCCAGGCTGGCCCCTAGCACCCCATGTCATCCAGGGTGACCCCTGAGCTCCTGATCCTTTTGCCCACACCTTCCAAGTGCTGGAATTACAGGTGGCGTCCACTTGGCTCACCTGAAATATAAATTTTAGGACCATGTCGGTGAATGCTGAGTAACCTGGGTTGTTTGTTGTTGTTGTTGTTGTTTTCTTACATGCAATCACCATGCCCCTCTGCCAACCTTATGTTCTTTTGTTTGTCTGTTTTGTTTTTCAGGACTGGGTTACTCTGTGTAGCCTTGGCTGTCCCACAACTCACCCTGTAGACCATGCTGGCCTTGAACTCAGAGATTTACCTGCCTCTGCCTCCCAAGTGCTGGAATGAAAGTAAAGTATGTGTGCCACCACTGCCTGTTTTCTTTTAATTAACCTCATGAGTTCATTTAGTGCTGCCTGTCAGTGCATGGTCTAGGGCCAATCACTGAAGTGCAGGCAACCTGCCAGGGGCCCCCACCCCACAGATTTAAAGCTCTTCACTAGGGCAGGCCTTGTGAGCTCCTGCATAGAACACTTCTGTGGGTGTTTTTTTGTTTATGTGTTTGTTTGTTTCCTTGTTTGAGACAGGGTTTCTCTGTGTAGCTTGGCTGTCCTGGACTCTATTTATAGACCAGGCTGGCCTTGAACTCACAGAGATCCACCTGCCTCGGCCTCCCTGAGTGCTGGAATTACAGGCATGTGCCACCACACCCAGCTTGTTCTTTTTTTTCATGTGCTCTATTTGCATGTACACCTGCATGCCAGAAGAGGGCATCTGTCTCAGATCACATTATAGATGGTTGTGAGCCACCATGTGGTTGCTGGGAATTGAACTCAGGACCTCTGGAAGAGCAGGCAGTGCACTTAACACCGAGCCATCTCTCCAGCCCTTCTGGTGGGATGTGTGGTTTCTCTGTGTAACAGCCCTGGCTGTCCTGGAGTCACTTTGTAGACCAGGCTGGCCTTAAATTTATAGAGACCCGCCTGCCTCTGCCTCCTGAGTGCTGGGATTACAGATGTGTGCCACTGCTGCCTATCCTGAAGAGGTTTTTATGGTGGCTTTCCTTCTTCTAATCACGTGCCCTCAGTACATAGAAACACAATGGGCTTCAGTATATTGACTTTTCACTCAGTAACTTTGGTGTCTTAATTATAGAGTCTAAGAACATAATAGTGAGTGTATTTGTAGATTCTTCAGTCCTCTGTATATACATAGAAACTGTTTATCTTTTTATTTGTTTTTCTTTATTGCATTATGCTATTTGTTTTTCAAATTATTTTTAAAATAAAATTTTCTTTTAGTTGACAAATGTTAAAATTGTGTATATTTATCATAAACAGCATGCTATTTTAGACTATGTATACATTGTAAAAGTGACTAAATTTAGCTAGTTAACAGATGTTTTGCTTCATATCCTTAAAAATCCCTCTTAGAATTTTTCAAGAGAGCCGGACATAGTGGCACTTAATCCCAGCACTTGAGAGGCAGAGGCAGGCAGATCTCTGTGAGTTCGAGGCCAGCCTACACAGAGAAACCCTCTCTCAAAAAACAAAACAAACAAACAAGATGAAGAAGAAAGAAAAATTTCAAGAGTAGAGTGCATGCTATCTACCAGTTCTCTGTTCTGAGTCTGATAAGCATGCAACGCTTTCACTAAATAAGATCAAATTCTTTTCTGATGGTGATAACATAGTGGGGTTTTTTTTTGTTTTGTTTTGTTTTTAGTGATTTTATTTTATAAAATGTAAAGTTGACAGCCACATACAAGTTTACTAGAATTAGATGAAGTTTTGTTGGTCCCCAAACTGATAGTGTTTGAGGCTTCCTGGCCTGATTAGCCTTGGCTTTCTTTGGGCCTCAGTTTCCATGACGGCAAATTGAGGCTGAAGCACCTTGTTGTCAGACAGTCTCTAATCCTTCCGGGCCTTTGTAATCCTAGAGTGGGTGTTCACGACACGGACTCTAGGAACATTCTTTTCCTGCCTGCACATTGTCCAGGCTTCCCTCGTCTCAGAGGAGCCTTGCCTGGACATGAGCAACAAAACCTTGCCTGTAGTCTTGCTGCCTGATGAGCCTAGATTAAGCCACTGGAGGAGAGCACTAGAGAGAACCCTGGAAATGTAAAGGAGAAATGATTTGATTTCCATTAGTGCTAAGGTGTAATCCATCGCTCCCACCTTATACTGGAACAGAGGAATGTCCTCCAGAACGTCTTCCCCCTGGAGAAGCAGCGAGAGGCCTAACTAGGCCCTGACTGCTGCAGACACAAAAGGGCTTGTTTGGCCTTGACTTGCTAAGTTGTTCCCTCTGTCTTCTCTCTGGCCTGTGACATCACAGGTTCAGTCCATGGGGGTCATGTGTGAATCCTAGCACCTAGATGTGAAGGAAGCAGTGGTGTTTTAAATGAAAATCCCAATCGTTCTATTTTACCAATAAAGACTCAGATGCCAGATGCTGGGGTGAAAACCTGATACCTCAGAGAGGCAGAGAAAGCACCCCCGCTGACCTATGTACTCAATTCAGGATGGAAAGGCTCACTAGCTCAGCTGACAGCCTAGGAGGAAAAGGCCAAAAGCAAAACAAACAAACAAACAAACAACACCCAAGGCCATAGGCTTGCTAGCTCAAGGCTCAAAAAGCCAAAGGCCAAGGTGCTAGAGAGCTAAAGAGCTAAAGCTCCTTCTACTTCTACAAGATGCCTTAAATACGCTTCAACTCAAAGCCCCCCTGTTCTCTAATCGCAGTCAGCTGCTTTCTTATTTTTCTTTTCTTTCCAAGGCAGGGTTTCTCTATGTAGTCCTGGGTGTCCTTGAATCACTCTGTAGACCACGCTGGCCTCTAATTCAGAGATCCGCCTGCCTCTACCCCCTGAGTGCTGGGATTAAAGGTGTGTGTCGCCACTGCCCCTGCCATCAGCTGATTTCTTGCTCCACCTCTTGATCTAAAGTTAACTTTATTAAATTCTGTGTACAGAAAGCTCTTGGCAAGTGATGGCGCACGCCTTTAGTCCCAGCACTCAGGAGGCAGAGGCAGGTGGCTCTTTGTGAGTTAGAGGCCAGCCTGGTCTACAAAGTGAGACCAAGACAGCCAAGGCTACACAGAGAAACCCTGTCTCAAAAAACCAAAACCAAAACAAAACAAAAAAGCTCTTGGATTAAAGGTGTATGTTAGAACTCACCCATATCAAATAAGAGACAGGTTTTTACAGTTCATAATCTCAAGGGTCACAGCGGGATAAAATATCCTGCAAACCACAGAGCCCAGGTTTGCCATGTGCGGACAGGAGGGGAAGCTCAGCCAGTGTGCAGTCACTCCTCTACATTCTGAGTGCAGCTGCACACAGGGACACCTAAAGCCCTCAGTGTCTAGACTTACGCACGCTTTGATTTCTCACCCCTTCTCCACAGCTTCCAATCAGAGAAGACATTCCTCTTTGGCCCGGATACATTCTATGATGATTGAGGCACCCATCACTAAGGTTGGTCTTCACTGAGTATGCAAGCCTCTGGTACCCCAGTGAATTGCTTCTCTGACAAAAAACAGGGACCTGAAAACAATAAGAGTGCTATTTCAGTTGTATAATATTGTCTCCTCTGAAGAAAGGATAGGTGACAGAGACACTGTAAGTACTATTAACATAATGGCACAATTACAAACTGTTACCAGCTTCACTCTTGCATTGTTCTCAAGGTTACAAAACTCAAGTCTTCCATTTCCCTGATGTAGGTAATCAATATTATCAGCGATGCCCAGGAAAACAGTCCCATGCCTGTGACAGAAGCCTTGAACCGTGTGCTGGAGATTCTGAGAACTACTGAGCTATATTCACCACAGTTTAATGCAGAAGACGATCCTCATGCCACCGACCTCGTTGGGGGATTAATGTCTGTAAGTCTGTTTGCCCATGCTACTCCTTCCTGTTTGATTTCTCAGGGGTTATATTCAACTGTGCTTGGACTAAGCAGCCACCTGCTGTTTACCTCCAGGGAACCCCCAGCTTGGACCAGAAGAGAGGACCGATGTGCTAGACAGTCCATTGATCCAGCTCTCTAGCGTCACTTAGGGTTTTGCAAGTCATTTATTTAAATAAGACATTTTAGTTGTATTGTTATTTTTGATGCCTTTATTCCCAGCCCTTGGGAGGCAGAGGCAGGCGATCTCTGTGAGTTCAAGGTCAGCCTGGTCTACAGGACAGGACAGCCAAGGCTGTTACACAGGGAAACCCTATCTTGAAAAACTTTTTTTTAAAAAGTGTTATTTTTGTTGTCTGTTTTTGTTTGTTTGAGACAAGACAAAGTTCCTTGCTGGCCTGAACTTGCTGAGGTAGACTAGACTGGCCTTGAACTCATGGAGATCTGCCTGTCTCTGCCTCCTGAATGCTGAGATGAAATGTGTACACAACCATATCCGGTTTGTCTTAAATTTAAAAGCTGAGAAAAAAGAGAAACTATCAACTGTTTGATATTAGTGGAAGGGGTGTCACTCGGTAGTAGAGTGCTTGCCTGCCATTTACAAAGTCTTGAGTTCCATTCCCAGCACAAAAAAAGAAAACAACAAAACAAATAAACAGAACACCACACACCTTAACCTGACTGCTACACAACAAACTACAAAATAAGAAAACTGTTTCCTGCCTTATATGTTTAAAAAAGTGCCAAGGCACAGGCATAGCCTCACCTTCAGAGCTTCCCACCAGCCCTTGGGTCACTTCATAGGGAAGGGGCCCTTGGGGCATGGTACATACAATCCAGAGGAGCGCTCTCCCATGGGAAGACTGGTCAATCATACCGTTGTTCTACCAGCTGCCTTAGTTAGGAATGAAATTTCCTCCCTCCCAATTCCCACTATCTGAAGTCACTTGAGTTCAAAAAATAAGGTTTGGGCAGTAAGTTCTAGCAGGTAGGGTGATCCTCAGTGGTAATCTCTAACTATGGCCTATAGGTCAGGGGTGAGTATGGGGAAGGTGGTGTGGGAACGTCTGGGTGGGTGGGAGCGAGTGGATGGGACAGATGGTGGAATAGAGGGTGCTGGGTGCTTGGTCTGGTACTCAGGGAACAAGGGAGGAGCCAGCTCAGAAGATGAGAGAGAAGTGTTCCAGAGACAGAGGAGTCAGGGGAGACTGAGGGCAGAGGGCACTTGCCACTAGGCCATTAGTTAGTCCTGGAATAAGGTAGGTATGTTGATCACCTCACTGGTCACCCTGCCTGAGCCTGGGTTCCAGCAGTAGAGCCCAACACCCAGGAAGAGACTGAGTTTGGGGATTGGCCACAGTGGTCAGCCTGCTGGATGGTGCAGCCTTGGTGGGCTTATCCTCTGGGGCTGACCATCTGGGCTATCCAAGGGGGAAGAAGACCACATGACCATGGTTTTTTGTTGTTTTTTTTCCCCCTTCACCAGGATGGCTTACGAAGGTTTTCAGGAAATGAATATGTTCTTGCAACAACAAAAAGTAAGTTCCCTGTTTCTAACCTCTTAGGTCACCATAACACTGCAGTTGAGGTTAAACGGTGGCGATGACTGGTCTAGCCAGTAAGTTCTGGTTATGCCATAAAGCCTCAGGAACAAAACAGCCTTTCTGATAAAAATTCTATCACCTCGCAGACCTTCAGTCATTGTCAAGCAATGTGGCCACCTCCGTCTCCCTCCATGATGTCCCACCACGGATTGCCATGGCCATAGAAAATGAAGAACTCTGGGACTTCGACATTTTTGAGCTAGAAGCAGCTACCCATAAGAGGTATGTTGAGCTGGGCGGTGGTGGCGCACGCCTTTAATCTCAGCACTTGGGAGGCAGAGGCAGGCGGATTGCTGTGAGTTTGAGGCCAGCCTGGTCTACAAAGTGAGTTCAGGACAGTCAAGGCTACACAGAGAAACCCAAAAAACAAAAAAACTGGTCTAGGTCTTGGCTGCCATGTCAGTGGCCCACACTTGCACACTCCACCTTAGTTATGTTCATTGGCCTATGGTTGCAGACTGGGAGTTTGGGTTTTGCTGAGTGAAAGCTGTTAACCACAGTCTTGGCACATAGGACTAGGCATCTGCAGCCACTGCCAGTCAGGAGGGCGGTCGGGTTTTGCGAAAGGTGGCTCTGTTAAGCTGTGGGATGATTCACCAGGTCTCATCCCGTTGGGTGTTGGGTGAACTGTCTACACTGAGACTCCACTTCACACAGCCAAGTAGTAGGTAGGCATGCTCCATGGTAAGTGAGCCTCTGAGCACCTGGCTACATAGCAGAACCATCACTTCTGTGCAGTGTGGAAGGCAGCCCAGGTTGAGTCCTGTAAAGACCTCAGAGATGGCGTCTGTGGGGCTCACTTCTTAACCTTCCAAGCCAACCCAGTAGATCAAAGTGCCATCTAAGGAGGGCCTTACTTGGTGGCAGCTGGCCACCTGACATGTGCCTGTGTCTGGCTGACAGTCACTTCCGTGGTTATTTCCTCTAGATAGGACGTCAGCAGTAGCATGTGGGGAATAGGATTGCAGGCAGACAGTGTAGCGTGGGAAAAGGCTGCTTCTGGAGACTGCACAGATGCAAGCAGGGTGGGAACTCCACCCCAGCAAAGCAAGGTGGCAAAGAAGGCAGAGACTGTCCTGTAGCGCCTGCCATGCGAACTGCTGCACAGCCAGGCTGGTTCGCCTTGAATTTGCTGGTTGGGCCTGAATCTCTTCAGAGCTCAGGACACTGGGCCTTTGCTTTATTTCATATTGTGGATATTTTTCTTTGCAGGCCTTTGATTTATCTAGGTCTCAAAACATTTGCTCGCTTTGGAATCTGCCAGTTCCTGCAGTGCTCCGAGGCAACCCTGAGAGCGTGGTTTCAGACCATCGAAGCCAGCTACCGCTCCTCCAACCCCTACCACAACTCCACACACTCCGCAGATGTGCTCCACGCCACTGCCTACTTCCTGTCCAGAGACAAGATGAAGGTGAGCTCGGTGTGTGTCCGCAGTTGGCAGGGCAGTAGGGTCGGTGCTGCAGGGAAGGTAGCCACTCAGTAGTCCTCACGGTGCAGCTTGGCACACAAAGGAAACCAGTTACAGATTAATCTACAGCCTCTGCCATTCCGAGAGCCAACAAAGGGAACAGGGCTGTCCCTTTGGAGGAGAGGCGGTTTCCGCCCCTTTCGGATCCTCACCTGGCTGTGAGCCTGAGGTCATTACTGCCCCACTCCTCATCCCTCACCGCCAGGCCATCTGACCTCAGAGCTCCTTCAGTCTCACCTCCGCGAGGTCCCCTCTCACTCCGCCCCTCTGGTGCAGGATCACAGTGCTGCCATTGTGTTCAGCACATCTGACCGTGACTGCCACAGGGATTCAAACTCAAACCCCATGCCGCTGTGATGAATTCCCCTTTCATTGTTCCCTCCCTGTGCCTCAGACATGCACAGGGCCTGGAGCACTTGCCTAGGACAAGAATGGCTGCAGCCACGCAGGGCCAGGTGCATCCACCCTCATCCCACACAGTCTTAGCCATGTGAACTTGAGTGTGGAGAACAAAATGGAGGCTGCACTGCTGCAGGACAGGCCTGAGCAGATGGAATTTCTGCCCCTGCAGAGGATCAGGCCTCTTAGATCTAAGTCTTTAGGTCCGTCCCTGCTCTCACCAGTTTATTGTTGTTCTTAATGTGGAGTCAAGCATTTTAATATGGGTTAGTTTTTGCCAACTTGACATGAATTAGGGTCCTGTGGGAAGAAGGCACGGCAGTGGAGGGTTGCCTCCACCAAGTGGCCGGTTAGCACGGCTTCAGGCATTTTTTTGATTAATGACTGATATGGGAGGCCCAGGCCGCTGTGGCTGTGCCACCCTGCACAGGTAGTCCTGCGGTGTATAAGCAGGCTTAGCAAGCCAATAGCAGTGCATCTCTGTGGGTTTTGCTTCAAGTTCCCTTAGCTTCTCTCAGTGGTGGTGTATCTGCTGTAAGGTAAAATACACCCCCTTCCTCCCAAAGGTGTTTTTTGGTTTTAGTTTTTGGAGACAAGGTCTCTCTATGTAGCCTTAGCTGTCCTGGACTTGCTTTGTAGACCAGGCTAGCCTCGAACTCACAGCAATTTGCCAGCCTCTGCCTCTTGAATGCTGGAATTCAAGGCGTGTGCCACCACACCCAGCTCCCCAGGTGTTTTTGGTCAGTGTTTTATCACAGCAACAGAAAGCAAAACTAGGAAGCATCGAACTCTAGGCTGTGTGCTTGCTGGGCAAGTGAGAGAGCTAACTTCTAAAGATCACCAAGACCACAGGTGGAGTAAGTCAGTTTCCTTAAGCACAGAGACAAGTGGCCAGGGAGCGTGTATGTGTGTTGGGGAGGTGTGTGTGTGTGTGTAGGGTGTGTATGTGTCTGTCTAGGTTAAAGTGACAGCATCTACAGAACAATTTTTTTTTGCTGTAGTTTGTGGCTTTTGAACAAGTATATTTAAAGCTAGCCTAAAAATATACATATTTTTTTAGATAGGATCTTGTGTAGCTGAGGCTGGCCTCAAACTGTGCTGTTTGAGGCTGGTCTTAAGTGCCTGATCCTCCGGCCTCCAGCTCCCAATGCTGCAATTACTGATACACACAGCCAGGCCTGGCTTAAAATGATAATCAAGGCATGTATCGAAACTCATGCCATAAAGTGTCCCTACGTAAAGTGAAAAACTATAGAATTTTTAACGAGTTTGTTTTATGAGTTTATTAGAGCTATACCTTATTTTCACATGTTTATAGAATACCCCAAGTATGATCTTTTGAAAAATCAGTGTGTGTACACACACGAGACACATATGAGACATGCATGCCCACCATAGCATGCATATGGAAGTCAGAGGACAAGTTGTGAAAGTTGATTGTCTCTAGCATTTGCGTCTCAGGGATTAAACTCAGTTCAGGCTGGATGGCAAGTTCTTCACTAGCTGAGCTGTCTTGCTGGTCCCTAAATATCTAATACTAGGGCAGAATGTTTCAAAGCTCAGTTTAAAGGCTGTAAATCCTGAATCATAACAAAATTAGAATTTAACAATTAGTGGTTGTCAATCACTAATGTCTGGAAAAACTCAGATCCATAAAGAAATACCAAAATGACATTTTTTTTTAACTTTTTTTTTTTTTAAGATTTATTTATTTATGTATTTATGTATACAGTGCTCTGCCTGCTTGTATCCCTACAGACCAGAAGAGGGCATTAGATCACATTGTAGATGGTTGTGAGCCACACCATGCGGTTGCTGGGAATTGAACTCAGGACCTCTGGAAGAGCAGTCAGTGCTCTTAACCACTGAGCCATCTCTCCAGCCAAGGCAGTTGTGCACGTCTTTAATCCCAGCACTTGGGAGGCAGAGGCAGGCGGATTTCTGTGAGTTTGAGGCCAGCCTGGTCTACAAAGTGAGTTCCACAGAGAAACCCTGTCTCGAAAAACAAAACAAAACAAAAAATAAATAAATAAAGATAAAATAAATAAATTTTTTGAGACACAGTCTCCTATAGACCAGGCTGGCCTTGAACTCAGAGATCCACCTACCTCTGCCTCCTAAGTGCTGTGCGCCACTATTTCTACCTTACCTTCCCTCCCTCCAAGCCTTCCTTATGCCCTTCCTACTCTCCTTCAGATTCATGGTCTCTTTTCCCACCACTTGTTGTTGCATGCATATATGTACTTAGATGTACGTGTATGTGTGTGTGTGTGTGTGTGTGTATACACACACACACACATATACACTTAAACATTGCCTGTTGAGTCCATATGCTGTTACTTGTATGTGTGTTTTCAGGGCTGACCATTTAGGGCTGGACCACGGGTAGGTATGCCCTCTCCCTCCCAGCATCCCTCTGAGGCCTGTAGTCTTCTCTGTGGGGCTGAGGCCGCACAGGCTTCTCTCCATCCAGTCTGTCCGTTGGGTCCCCCTTGCTCAGCTCACACTTGGGCAGGCATGTACTTGGAAAACTGTGTATCAAGCCTACAGAGTGACCTGGCTAGGGAGATAGCTTAGCAAAGCACTGGGCACCCACATAAAAAATGTGACTCAGCACTGCTAAGGCTCACACAGGTAGATTCCTAGTCGCCAGCCAGCCTAGTCATTGAGCCCCAGGTCCCACGGATGGAAATGTGTCTCGAAAGAACAGGTAGATGCTTTTGACAAACAACATCTGAGGTTGGCCTCTGGCTTCTACATGCCTCCACATGCATTGTGTTCACTCATGTGTTCACACTCACATACATATTTACATGCACATAATCTACACACACACAAAAGCTGAGCATGGTATATGTTTGTAATCCCAGGACTTGAGAAGAATCCCCAGAGGTTCAAGGCCAGCCTAGGCCACACTGTGAGGAAGTGGGGACCAGTAAGCACCCACGACACCTGTGGGAGTTAAGATGGTAGACACTAAAGCCGAGGAATGAGGAAGCAGGAGCACACACACGTGAGGAAGTTAATAATAGAGACAAGTACCTCACACATCTACACTCACTCGGAAATGCAAGAGCTGCTGCGCTCTCTCCTTCTGATGTATACAATTGATAAAAGGGGAAGAAACTAGCTAGGTGGGCTACTGACTTATACCCATAATGCCAGCCTCAGGAAGCTAAGGTTAGGTCAAGAGTTCAAGGCTAGTCTTAGCTTATGGAGAGACCCCCTCTAAACAGCTAAGGACAGGAAGGAGTCACACCCATGGAAATAATTTTTAACTATATAAACCTTTCAGAGCCCTGAAAGTGGTGGGGAAATTCCAGATTTTACCAAACTCACAAGACCCTATGTCAGATAAAAAAGATAGCACCAAACTAGCTCCCAGTTATTGTAAGTGTGCTCATTTTAAAGTTATTTTTTATTTTGATTTGCATGATATTGCTAAGTCAAAAATCCCAGGCTGCAGGCTTGTTTTGCAAAGGGTCTGGAGAAAGGCTGACAGCACACCCCCTGTGCCTTGCAGGAGACTGAAGTCAGGGAGTTGTCTTCTCACCATGAACAGAGGTGCAGACACCTCAGAGTAGAGACAGGAGAACAGGATTTGCTCAGACAGTATGGTTCTCTCCAGATTGGAAACAGTCTTTCTTTATTTTTGGTTTTTCAAGACAGGGTTTCTTTCTCTGTGTAGCCCTGGCTGTCCTGGACTCACTTTGTAGACTAGGCTGGCCTCGAACTCACAATAATCCACCTGCCTCGGCCTCCCAAGTGCTGGGACTAAAGCTGTGTGCCACCACACCTGGCTGAGAAATTCTTACTTTAAAGTAAAAGGGCATCGAGAAGCCTCTGCTGAAGGCCTGTTTCGGAGTCACAGACCCTGGTTTTCAAAGGCGTTCTTGTTTCCAGGAAACTTTAGATCCGATTGACGAGGTTGCCGCCCTCATCGCAGCTGCCATTCACGATGTGGATCACCCTGGGCGAACCAACTCATTCCTTTGCAACTCGGGAAACCAGCTGGCCGTGCTGTACAATGACCTCGCTGTGCTGGAGAGCCACCATGCAGCACTGGCCTTCCAGCTGACCCTTGAAAATGACAAATGTAACATCTTCAAAAACATGGAGAGGTGAGAACATCGTAAGTCACCAAGGAGAGGCTCCACAGCTGTCGGCGTAATTACTGCCACTGTCCCCACCGCCTCCTTCCCCTGCAGTGCTGACCACCCACACTGGAGATGAACTGAAGGCCGTGAGCATGCGGAGCACACAGACACTTTACCACTGAGCTACAGTTTTATTTTGAGGCAGGGCCTTGCTGAGTTGCCCAGGCTGATGTATACACCCGCCTGGAACACCCCTGGCCTTCTGTACACAGCACACTTCTTTAACATTGTCTGCTTACAAGTACTCCCCTGAGGAAGCTTTTCCCTTGATCCTCACACTACGTGAAACTCAGAATTTCTCACTCTCTGGTTCTTTATCAGATGTCACATTTATAAAAATAGGTTTAAGAAATGTCGTGGCTTGGTGGTATAGCACTCGCCTAGTATGTACAAGGCTTTGGGTGGTATCCAGTCAGAGGTTTTGCGACAGGGTCTCACTGCATGGCTGGCCTTACTTGAAGTCCTCCAGTCACAGCCCTACAAGTGCTGACATCACAGGCATCAGCACCTCCTCCAGCTCAGACTTAGAAACTCCGCAGAGTTTCAGGTGTCTGTCTTAGCTCATCAGTTTATTCTTGGTGTCTCACCTAGGGCCCAATACACAGTAGAGCTCAATGAAGAGAGAAAAAAGTGCCGTGAGAAATACTTTAATTTGGATTTTAAAGGATTTTTTTTTTTTTGTTTTAGAGACAGGGTTTCTCTGTGTAACCCTGGTTGTCTTGGACTGTAGACCAGGCTGACCCTGAACTCACAGAGATCCGCCTGTCTCTGCCTCTCGAGTGCTGGGATTAAGCCATGTGGCCACCACATCCTGGTGGAAATTTTTATATAGGAATTTTAAGAGTATTCTGATTTCATTGAGTTCCCTTGTACCATGTCATATTTGCCTGTATATATAATTTTCTTATGGAAACTTATAAGACCCTGTCTTAGCTAGGGTTTCTGTTGCTGTGATAAAATCCATGACCAAAAGCAACTCGGAGAGGAAAGAGTTTATTTCATCCAGCACATCCAGGTAACAGCACTCCATCTCTGAGGAGCCTGGCCACGGAGGAGCATGCTCATGGCTCTCTCAGGCTCCTTTCTTACAGTCCCCAGGACCATTTCCCCAGGGGTGGCTCTGCCCATAGTGAGCTGGTCACCCCCAAATAAAGCATTAATCAAGAAAATGCCCAACGGGCTTGCCCATAGGCCAATCTGCTAGGGGTATTTTCTGGATTAAAGTTTCCTCTTACAAAATGCCTTTGGCTTGTATCGAGTTGATACACAGCTAGCCAGTGTGAGACCCCACTGACTTTGGATGGCTACAGAGAAAGGGCGACCACAGGGAGGGGTTAGCTGGAGAGTCCATTTCATACTCCTTTTGTATTTGTAAACTTTAAACGCTATGGATCACCTCTTCCAAACTTAAAAAATTGAGAACATCAAAATAGAAACATCGGTCAATGGAAAGGCTATCAGAATTCTGCTCTCAAAATTCTCTTGGTCTTGAGGTACCTCCATGCAGGGCATATTGTTAACAAATATGGAGACTGTAGGTTTAAAGAGAATAGTCTTGCTTGGTGCAGTAGCACATGCCCTCGGGATCCCAAGCCTTGGAAGCCATGAGTTTGAGGCCATCCTAGACTGCACAGTAAGCTTCTAGCTAGATGGAGAGAGAAAGATAGGGAAATGTTGGCATAAGGCTATCGTATAAATCAAATGCTGATTTCTGTTACTCCTGTATCTGTTTGCAATTCTTGTTCTGAGAATCTCCTGTCTCAGTGTTGTATAAACTCTGCTCCTCAATTGTTCCCTAATATGCCAATAAAGCAGCTTACAGCCAATCGCTGAGCAGGGGAGAGACTAGGGCTGGACTTCCTGCCATCCAAGGGAGGAAGAGTTAGAGGAAGTAAGGGACTCAGCAGGGGATTCAGCTGCGGGCAGAGCTGCAGGAGAGGTGAGGAAGATTCAGCTGGAGCACAGGAAAAACTAAAAACAAGTAACTTGGGGGTTTTGGCAAAGATGGAGTCAGGATAATATAAAGGGTTAAGAACAGACTTAAACTGCTCAAGAATGTGCTGTAAAGCAAATATAATACAGTCACAATTATTTGTGTGATAGCTGGGTTAAGAAACTAACTAAAACAGGGACAGGTCTTTGTTCATCCTCACCACAGGCTGTCTCAGCCCCGTAACTGCGTACAGGGTTACTGCTGTGGTACGAAGCTCTAATGGCCTGCATGTTGTTAGCTGATTGTTAACTTCAGCTTGTGATGTAGGAGGTGAACTTATCCAGCACACATGCATGCTGGGACATGGCTATGTGTAGGAGAGCCTCCTATCCTACCCTGAGTCAGTAACCGTGGCCGCCTCTGTCGTCTGACACAGGGGTGACTACCGAACACTGCGCCAGGCTATCATCGACATGGTCCTAGCCACGGAGATGACAAAGCACTACGAACATGTCAACAAATTCATCAACAGCATCAATAAGCCTTTTACAGTACAAGAAAATGAGGTGAGAGAATCTTTTTTTTAATTTAATTTAATTTTTGTTTGTTTTTTTTTTTTTGTTTTTTTTTGAGACAAGGTCTCTCTTATGTAGCCTTGACTGTCCTGGACTCACTTTGTAGACCAGGCTGGCCTCGAACTCACAGCGATCCGCCTGCCTCTGCCTCCTGAGTGCTGGGATTAAAGGCGTGCGCCACCACGCCCGGCCCCATTTTTCTCTTGATTTTTCTTTTTTTTTTGTTTTTTTGTTTTTCGAGACAGGGTTTCTCTGTGTAGTCTTGGCTGTCCTAGACTCACTTTGTAGACCAGGCTGGCCTCTGCCTCACGAGTGCTGGGATTAAAGGCGTGCGCCACCATGCCCGGCGAGGTGAGAGAATCTTACTGTGAGGCCTGCACCTGAACTTCACACTCAGCAGAGCTGGGAACAACTCAAGGCCTAGCAGGGCCCTTGGTGGGCATGCTGAATTTGGGTTTCCATCTTCATTTCTTTCTATCTTTTTTTGTTTGTTTGTTTGCTTGCTTGTTTATCTATTATTTATCTGTCTAATCAATCACCATTATTTATCTGACTAATCTATTATCTGTTATCTATCTGTCTATCAGCAGGCCATAGCTCTATAGCCCAGGTAGGCCTAGAACTCAGTGGTCCTCTTACCTCCGATTCTCAGATGCTGGCATTATAGGAATGAGCCATTGAGCCTGCTTGAATTTGTTTTTTAATTGGTTTTAAAAAATCATTAATGTAAGCTGGGCTTGGTGGTGTACTCCTTTAATCCCAGCACTCAGGAGGCAGAGGTAGGAGGCTGTGAGTTCGAGGCCAGCGAGTCCAGGACAGCCAAGGCTACACAGAGAGAGACCCTGTCTCGAAAAACCAAACCAACCAAACAAACAAACAATGACAACAGAACATGCAAATAGATGTGTAAAGAAGAGTTTTCACGTTGTTGTTGTTGTTTTTGACAGGCTCTAAGTTGTAGTCCTGGCTGGCCTGGAATTTAATAAGTAGACTAGGCTGTCCTCCCAAATGCTGGGACTGAAGGTGTGTCCCACCACACCTGGCTCCTAGAGTGTGCTACTCCCCAGTGAGTGTGTCCATGGTGGCAGCAGCTGACCTTGCAGAGGGATGGGTGGGAGTTGGAAGGAGCATCTGTTGGGATCACCAAAGTGATAGTATTGTTACCCCTCACTTCTGAATTTGGGGTGTGGGGTCCACAACTGCCTAGCATAGGTGACATCAGGCCAGGCAGGAGAAGCCTGCTGTGGAACAGGTGTTCCTGTTATTCTGGACCAGCTTCTTGCCCACAGGAAGGGACAGCAGACCTCCAGGCACCGGCCAGCTCAGGAGCAGGAGGAGCTGAGGGCTCGAGGAGCAGGGCTTCCATTTTGACTCTAGCTAAGGTGGGAGGCGCCAGATGAGTCACTCTGAATCCTGCCCTTGTTTTTTTTAAATATAACAGTAATGATACTTCCCACTTTTCATCTGCACCCACAAAAAGAAAAGGGCTTCGTGTCCTTCTGTCTGTCATGGACATTGTGGCAGTATGAGGGGTCATCACTAACGATATCTAGATTTACTGAAAGCGGAGTCTCAAAATGCCAGTCACAGAGTCCTGGGAAGACTGGGCTGTGGGGAGAGGGCTGGTGGACCACAGAGCTCTGTTGTGAGAAAAGAGAACTCTATTTTTCCAACTCATTTTATTTTTCAGTAAATATCCTAAAAAGATTTTTTAAAAAGTAATAACCCAGCCTTTGAGTTCTTACCAATAGGAAAAGAGAGAGCAGAAGGGACAGGGCAGAGAGCCTAGGAGAGAAAAGAAAAGAAGGGAAGGCGATGGTCTTTGCCAGTCCCGGTGCTAAGAGCGTCCAGGTGCCATGCCAATGACACCTTCAGCTGTGCAGACCCTGGCTAGCCTGTCTGTGCTCGCAGAGCCTTGCTGCTGAGGTGGCTATCTGGGCTCCGGGCCCATTCTGATTACTTTGATTCTACTCATGGATCAGGAAACTGTCAGAAACCAGCAAGACATAAACACTGTGCTCAAGACCCCAGAGAACCGGGCTCTCATCAAACGAATGATGATTAAGTGTGCCGATGTGTCCAACCCCTGCCGGCCTCTAGAGCACTGCATCGAGTGGGCTGCACGCATTTCAGAAGAGTATTTTTGTCAGGTAAGATGCTGCATCTTAAGTTCTTATATACACACTCAAACACATGCGCGCGCGCACACACACACACACACTCAAATACTCACACAGGCACATGCACACACGCTCACATGCATGCGCATACAATACACATACAGAGTTGTAGGGCAGGGGATATCATGAGGCTACGGATTTAAAACTAAGAAAGAGAACTCTTAAAAAATTGTTTTCATGCCTTTAATCCCTGCACTTGGGAGGCAGAGGCAGGTGGATCTCTGTGAGGTCCAGGCCAGCCTGGTCTACAAAGTGAGTCCAGGACAGTCAGGGATACACAGAGCAACCCTTCTAGAAATGATATTTTAAATATAATGGACAGACAGATGGTGGACCCATACATGTATGCAAATTATAAACAAGTAGAACAGCCATAGCAATTTCAGATAAAAGACCTCAAGACAACAAGGTACTGCCAGAAATAGTAGGACATTTTCTAATGAGAAAAGCCATAGCCATAATGTGTGAGCTTGTAATGTTGGCAGAATCAAAAGTCACCCACAGTCAGCAACCGACAGAACAGCCAGCCTGAACTAGTGTTTTAGACAGAGATGATTTGAACATTATAGCAGAAATCATCCGGCCTTACATATTATATGAGAAAGGAAAGGAGGCAGCTCATTTCTTTCCCAACTCATTTTGAGGCTGTTCTTACCCATTTTCAAAACCCGACAAAGGCAACACCACGAAGCATCACAGTCTGTCTCTCAAGGAGGTCTGTCTCAAGGTTGGTTGAAAACTAGGAAAGTCACTTATTTTAATAATTTACCATATTCCTTGAATAACAGAGGAAAATCTTAGGATTATTACTTCAGTACAGAAAGCATGAAAACTCAGC
Source organism: Acomys percivali (assembly GCA_907169655.1). Classification (NCBI taxonomy): domain Eukaryota; kingdom Metazoa; phylum Chordata; class Mammalia; order Rodentia; family Muridae; genus Acomys; species Acomys percivali. The sequence goes on from OU015752.1 coordinate 100,542,489, forward strand.
ATCCATCTGTCACAGGGACTCTGAGCAGGCTAGGAATAGACAGGGTCTCTGCAGCCCTGGCGGCCCTGGCGGCCCTGGGCTCCTGAGTGCCGCGACTAACGCTATAGCTAAGGGTGCACCTAACAACCACATGCTATTGCCCTAATAATGGAGACAAGGCCAGGGCCTGTTCTTACCACTCTGCTCAACACTGTTGGTCTTTCTATTCACTGTACTATATAAGGGAGGGACAAAATGTATAGAAACCAGAAAATAATACATCTTAAAATTTGCAGATAACTTGTTTTGCTTGGTTGGTTTTGATTATTGTAGTTACTGTTGTTGTTTTTGGAAGGTGTGTGTAAAACTTCCCAAGGCCTATAATGTTAAACTAGTAATTAGATTGGATTAATAAGATCATATAGGATAATAAGTCCAATATATAAAGGTCGTTGTGTCTTATATACTAACAACCAGAAAGTAAAACTTAAAACAGTGCTATTATTTTAAAACTTAAAACAGCAATAAAAAGCAAAAATTACTTAGAAATAAATTTACTAATAGAAATTAAAAGAGCACCTGAATAAATAGGAAGTTATCCTACGTTCAAATATAAGGAGATTTTCCATTTGGCTTTGGAAAGACAATGTCTGTCTATACAGAGGGAACCACAGCCCCCCGGCTTCAGGCACAGACCCCTGGGTTCACAGTAGGATCATTAATCTGACTGGAAAGCTAAGCCACGAGAGTAGAGACTCTCCAGCAGAACCTCCTTCAGTGATTTGAAGTGGGTAGATTTAAATAACAGCCGTGGAAACAAGAAAGTACATTAGATGTTATCAAAGCTTAAGAAGTGATGCTAAAGATGAGTATGCAGGACGTGTAGAGAGAAAAACTTATATTTTCTGACAAAGGACGGTACCCAGGTTGATGTAGCCATCATGGTAGTAAGTCAAGCAACCCAGTTAGAAATAAGTAAATATTTCAGTAGCCATTTCACAAAACATAGTATGAATTGCTGATAAGTACATGAAAAAAATACCTTACATCATCAGAGAAATTTTTATGAAACACAATGGAAATCTAGCACATACCAGCAGAAAGGTATAAATTAAAAAACTACCGAGACCAGGTGTGGCTGTGTGCTAATTGGAATCCCAGTACTTGGGAGTTGGGGGCAGGAGGATTCGGAGTTCAAGGTCATCTCAGCTACATAACTGAGAAAGTGCTCCTGTCACTGGTAAGCAGATGAGCAGACTCTCTTGTGTTGTGACACTTGTAACATACGACATACCCTTTAAGATCATACAGGACTTAATTCTTCTTGAAGCTAGAGTGTCACTGTTAACATTGTAGGCGGCATTACGTGGTCTTCTGTGTGGTTAGCCATGTGTGCCCCGTCCCACCTGGTGCTGACTTCCCTGCTGCTTGAGGCTAACCCTCTGCCCTCTGCTTCCTGAGTGCTGGGCTTACAGGACCATCATGCTCCATTAATCTGGTTCTGGGGATTGAACCCAGGGCCTCATGCGTGCTAGGCACTCTGCCATCTCACCCCAGCTATAAATCCCAAGACCTGCAGCTTTTTTGAGACAGGGTTCCATTGTGTAGCCCTGGCTGTCCTGGACTCACTGTAGACCAGGCTGGCCTCAAACTCCCAGAGATCTGCCTGCTTCTGCCTCCTGAGTGCTGGGATTAAAAGCGTGTGCACCACGCCCAGCTCTCCCTGCCACCCCTGAGGTATCATTTTACTCTGTAGCTCAGCCTGTCCTGGAATTCACTATGTAGCCAGAGCTGATAGCCATGAACTCAGAGTACTCCTCCTGCCTCAGCCTTCTGCTTCTGAGTACTAAGGCTTTAGCCCCACCACACCGTTTCGTTGCTCTGCTAACAGTTTGCTTTTCACGTAGTGAAGCAAGCCTGCGCTTGGGAAAGCCACACAGTCATGTATAGGCTCAACCTGTACGGGATCTTGTCTGGGACTTTTATCAATATCTGAAAGAATACTGGCCTGTAGGGTTTGTTTTCAGTGTCTGTTATTAGGGAGCTTTGGCTTTCTAAAATGAACTAGAAATGGTCTCAGATTTTGGTTTTGTTGTTGTTGTTCTTTGTTTTTCAAGACAAGGCTTCTTTATGTAACCCTGGCTGTCCTGGAACTCGTAAGTGTAGACCAGGCTGTTGTCAAATTCAGAGATCTGCCTGTCTCTGCCTCCCAACTGCTGGGACTAAAGGCCTGCACCACCATGTTGATTTGCAAAATTTTGTTAGGCTTTATGGGTGAGGCATTTCTCCTGCCTTTTCTCCCCTGAGAGGTTTTAGGACTAGTGCAGTCTCCTAACTAGTTAATAGGTCTATTTATAGCCTTCTCAACAAACAGTACAGCCATAGCTGAGAAGTGGCCGCTAGGCCTGTCCTGGGGCAGGGCTGTGCTTCTGCTTGCTTCTTATGTTACTGGTGTGGGCACATGGGGCATTTGTGGATAGGAGGATGGTGGGTAGTGACAGGACCTGAGGAACATCACCAAGGAAGCTTCTAGCTACTGAGATGCTTGGGATGTCCTCAAGAGCCTCAGTCTGGGAACGGCTTGGTGTCTGGCAGACCAGTTTGCTTGGCTAGTGCTTGCTACACTGGCCTCTCAAGGCAGCTTGTAGGGCTGTTCCAGGTGCTCCTTATGGGTGGGGCCACTCCACGGCAGGGTGGGGCTTACATCTGAGATCACAGCGTTCTCTGCTTTGCAGACTGATGAAGAGAAAAGGCTGGACTTGCCTGTGGTGATGCCAGTTTTCGACAGAAACACCTGCAGCATTCCCAAGTCTCAGATCTCTTTCATTGATTACTTCATCACAGACATGTATGATGCTTGGGATGGTAAGGAACCTAGCACATCTTCCTTAAGGGGGACCACAGATTAAATAGTAAGTAGCATGTGTGCATGTGCATGCAGGGCTTAGACTTTCAAGGTAGAATGGAGAGAAAGAAGCCATCCTGGAGGGCAACAAGCCCGTCAAGTAACAGGTACCCAGAAGAGGAGAGGAGCCCAAGGATGCCCCCAGCTCCTGTGCCCTGAGGGTTGTGCTCGGGGGGCGGGGCTACAGGTGATGCCTGCAGATATGCAGTACGGAGGTGGCTGAGAGCAGGTTTCCCTATGCTCGTCTCCCCGGTTTGGCATTTTATCACTGCCAACTCCCTTCTGTCCCTCTTAAGATGCTGGGGCCAGGGCACAGCATTGTGGTAGGAGGCCCAAATCCCATTCCTATGGAGGAAATGAGGAAGCCCAAACCCATAAAGAAAGGCCGTGTGAAGACACGGCATCCCTGTTTCTCTCCCCAGCCTTTGTTGACCTGCCTGACCTTATGCAGCACCTAGATACCAACTTCAAGTACTGGAAAGGACTGGATGAGAAGAAGCTGCGCAGCCTCCGTCCCCCCCCAGAATAGTGTGAGGTCCACAGCTGGCCTGAGGCAGAGACAGCCCCTCATCTGCAGAGCCGGTGAGAGCACATGGAGAGACGTCCACCTTCTGTGGCCACCATCTGACACCACAGCGTGAACTTGCTGCAAGGCTCTTAAGTAAGGCACCCAAGAACTGTGGTTTGTATCAACTTTGTGTTAGCATAGGCCCAGGAGCCCTGCAGAGGTGCCGTGGCTCTCCTGGCTCTGACCTCGACCATTTCTCCTCATTCCTTCAGCCTGCAGAGCTGTCAGGGGGTGTGGCTGCTCGGTGTAGAACACTGCTGGAAGTGACTTCTCTAAAATTGACTAGCAAACAAGATAAATTTAAGGTTGATTATCCCAATTATTAAATGTTTTATTTATTTTATTAGACGCTTGACATTTTCTATGAATTTAAAAATACTTCAAAGCCAACTTCAGATGCTACAACCAAATTCACAATTCATACTAAGTGTGAATGATTTTGGTGTACATATTTTCATAATGCAGATTTAAAATATAAAATGAGACATTTTATCACACTATGGAAGTATGTTTAAACCCTTCCTGTTGGTGAGAAGGCTCTGTGCTGGTGGGCCTCACTATAGCATGCAGCAGAGAAGCCACTGCAGACCTGGTTCTGAGCAGCAGCTGCCATCTCATGCATTTTGGAGGTGCCTTCTCAGAGAAAAATTTGGATTTGACCATTTTTTCATAAAATTTTATAATTCAATTTTTAAGAGCCTCCCTTATTTTAAACAGTTTCTATAAAATATGCCCTATAAAAACAGCAAGCCTGGATACTTAGTGGTTGGCATTTTATAACTAACATGGGATGTTTGATTCTAGAAATGCATAAAGGTTCTATCTCACATTTTGAATAAGCAGAAATACCATAAAGATGACACTTAATGACATGTCAAAGTGTTTCATTTTAAACTTGTATTTTTTCTGGATGAAATTAAACTTATTTGTTTTTAAGAAGTCATTTGTTGGTATTATCTAATAACCTTTCTTTTATTATGATTTTTTTTTTAGGTTTTTCTTTTTCTCTTTTTGGTGGTTGTTTTTTGAGACAGGGTTTCTCTGTGTAATCTTGGCTGTCCTGGACTCTCTTTGTAGACCAGGCTGGTCTTGAACTTACAGAGATCCTCCTGCCTCTGCCTCCTAAATGCTGGGATTAAAGGCGTGCACCACCACGCCCAGCTTTTTTTTTTTTTTTTTTTTTTTTTAGGTTTTTCAAGACAGAGTTTCTCTGTGTGATAGACCTGGCTGTCCTGGACTCGCTTTGTAGACCAGAGTCTGGCTTTAAACTCAGAGATCTGCCTGCCTCTGCCTCCGAGTGCTGGGATTAATGATGTGTACCGCCATGCCTGGCTTAGTAGTCTTTCTAAATTAGGAATAAACATTTATTTGTAGAACAAACTAGCAACTGAACAAGTTTGTAAGCTCCTGTGGGGCCAGAATAGCATGTAGATGACCAGACTCCTCTGTGCAGGAGAACGCAGGCTCCTTTGTCCTGCACGGCCTAAGATAACTGTGGACTAAGCTAGGAAGAAACATCTTAGCTCCTAGTGCAAGGAAGAAATAGCCAGCAGCCGCAGCTGTCATGAGCTGAGAGGCAGCAAGGGGTTTCCACCACAAAAGCTCCAAACAGAACAGCGAGAATGAGACTTCAAATGAGCATGCCAGGCTACGCATGGTGGCGCACGCCTTTAATCCCAGCACGGGAGGCAGAGGCAGAGGCAGGTGGATCACTCTGAGTTCAAGGCCAGCCTGGTCTACAAAGTGAGTCCAGGACAGCCAAGGCTACACAGAGAAACCCTGTCTGAAGCCAAACAAACAAAAAAGTAAAACAACCCAGATGAGCATGCCTAACACTTTTGCAGAGCTAAGGGAAGCATAAGGATTATAAAGTAAACAAGATAGTTTAAAAGAATAAATCCTGAAAAGAACCAGACAAGACATTATAGAGCAGGGTCCTCACCCTTCTGAGCTCTAAGGCCCCCCAACCATCAAAGTATGTTACTGCCACTTCATAGCAGTGCTTGTGCTACTGTTAGGAGTGGTGATGTATGTATCTGATGTGCAGGATGTCTGAATGTGACGGAGGTCTTGACCCAGGTTGAGAATTGCTGTTCTAGTCGGGGAAACAAGCAAACACCTGTGGCTGGGTCTCATAGAAGACAGGCATAACTAAAGGCAGAATATGTAAACAAAAGCAAAGGCATCAATAAGATGGCAGCAGAGACAAGTGCCAACAGCTAAGAGTCACGTGGAGTCAACAGTCCTGACGTCACTAAGAGATCCAGGATGAAGAACAAAGGGGAAGAGGCAGTCGGCAAGGCAGGGGTTGAGCTTGGTCCCATTTGACAGATGCAGCCCTCAGGTCGAAAGGGCACTGTGAACACGTGTGTGGTCAGCTTTCCATTACTCTAACAAATGTCTGAAACAACTGTATCTGTTAAAAGGAGAGGTTGCTTGGGCTCACTATTATGGAGGTTTCAGTCCGTGCCAACTGGGCATGTGGTGGTGGGGCTCAGGTGAGGAGCTGAGTGAGAGTGGAAGATGGAGTCTTGCCGTGTTCTTTGGGAACATACCCCTCCAAGTCAGACTTCCCTCCCCCCACTCTAAAGCGTCTACCACCCCCCAACAGCCCCAAACAGAACTTTAAGACATGGCTCTTTAGTAGACCCCAAACTAGAGCCACACACAAAACAAATCCACACAACACAGTCAGCTACAGGACATGGAGCTCAGGTAGAGACGACACCGCCTCAACTGCCAGAGGACAAAAGGCTTCTGGTTCCAAAACAAAGAAAGCGCCCAGCACAGACACGCTTCTTAGTGGCATTCAAAGGTGAACACGGGTAGCCGCAGCCACGCAGACCGCTCATCACAGGTAAGGAGGGTAAACTTCTGGGAGGGGGTGGAGGAAGAGCTGGGGTTGGCGATAGCAGTGACAACCAGCGATGGAGGAAAGCAGGCATACAAAAAGTAAGCTAAGTGTTAAAGACGCCATGCTAGATCCTTGCCCGCGTGGGGACACAGACTGGAACTGTACTAGGAGAAGCATGTATATAAATAATGTGCATCTGTATAAAGACACCTTCTGCTAGTAAAATGTAGAAAGTGGTCTTAAATTATACCATAAGCTTGAGAAGTCACAACAGAAATATCCACAAAGGTTATAAATTCTAGCAAAGACCTAAATAAGGCTGAAGAACACAGCCCTGATTTGAAGATGACCCACAGCAGTTACATAGTATCCACACCCAGAATGTTATGGAAAATGGCTACACATCAGAGGAGCCCTCTGGATTGGCATGTTCTAGAACTGACCACAACAAATACCAAAGTATGAAAACACTCTCTCACACACCAGTAGTGGAAGCTGAGTTGTTACCACCACTTTGAAGAACAATTTGGAAAAAACCTAAAGCCCCCAACTCAGCAACTTTATGGCTTAGGCTTGCAAATGTTCATTAGATGTTGGAGGATCCTCTGCCTGCAGTTCCATTGTGAAAAGCTAGAAGCAGTCTGGATGTAGCATAAGGAATTGATATTTTAAATAGATGATGGTAGCTTGTGCCAGATGGCTTTTAAGGCTCCCAGTGACCCTGCCACTTGCTATTCACAACTCTGGGCCTGCCTTCTTTCTAACCAAGAGAATACGGCACAAGTGGCGGGATACTGCTGCCAGGATTTAGCTCCACAGAAGAAACATGCCGTGCCTCCTGCCTGTGTTAGTGGTGCCTGCCAGCAATCCTGCTGTCCCTCTCCTGGCTGGTGCATCATTTCAGTCTCTGCATCCGTCATCACACTACCTTGCATGTGTGTCTGTGTCCCCTTACCTCACAAGGACAACAGTCACTGTATTCAAGGAACACCCCAAACTGAAAGATGTCTCACAGTTTCGGGGGTATCAGTCAACCCACCACAGGCAGCACTGCCCACTGGTTTCTGCTTCGTCCAACAAAGCAGCTACCATGTCTCAAGCTGCTCTGTGGAGGCCTACAGCTGACAGCCAGCAAGCAACTGAATCCCGCCTGTGCCCACAGGAACCGGCTCTGTCTGACATAGGTGCCCCAGAAACCTCTCGTTACAGACTAGTGAGCCACAGTTCATTCCTCACCCAGGTAAACCAAGGCAGTTATGGGTTTAAGTTTTGAGCCCCTCTCCCCAGTAATATCAATCAAATGTAATAGCCAGTATAATGAGTTTGAGCTGTGATGTCATTTGGGGGAAGCTCAAGAATCAAAGATACACTGACACCATTTGCATAAATGTTTCATAATTTCCAAAACCATATCCAATTGTTGGTGCAAAAATTAGTAGGAGTTTGAAATGTAAAGGAAGTTTACAGATCCTGTGACTTGCCTTACACTAATTAGCCTCCAGGCATACAAACTAGAGCACAAGCAGCTTTCTGTCCAAGCACCCTTGCGCCTAGGTTTCCTTTCATAAATTGTAACTTAGACACAGTTACGCATAACTCTAATTTAGACTGAGTCATAAAGAAAAGCTCATTCCTAAAAGTGCCTGTTTAAATGTAAATACTCAGGGTTTCTGTTGCTGCTACCAAGCAGTATAACCAAAAAGCAAGTTAGGGAGGGAATGGTTTATTTGCCTTACACTTTTTCTCTGTATAGCCCTGGGTATTCTGGAACTCAGAACTTGCTCTGTAGACCAGGCTAGCCTGGCCTTGGAGATCTACCTGCCTCTGCAGGGATTAAAGGCTTTTGACTTACACTTTCATCATCAAAGGAACTAAGGCAGGAAATCAAACAGGCAGGAAACTAGAAGCAGGAGCTGAGACAGAGGCCAAGGAAGGGTGCTGCTCACTGCCTGGCTTGCTATGGCTTGCTCAGCTGCTTTCTTAGAGAATCCAGAGCCACCAGCCGAGGGATGCATCACTCACAGTGAGCTGGGCCCTCCCCTATCATTCACTAATTAAGAAAATACCTTATGCTGGTCGTGGGCAGAGGTAGGTGGATCACTTTGAGTTCAAGGGCAGTCTGGTATACAAAGCAAGTCCAGGAGAGCCAAGGCTACACAGAGAAACCCTGTCTTTAAAAAACAAAACAAAACAAAACACCGTATGGTCAGATCTTATGGAGACATTTTTCTTTTCCTTTGGATTTTTGAGACAGGGTTCCTCTGTGTAGCCCAGGCTATCCTGGACTCACTTTGTAGATCAGGCTGGCCTCAAACTCAGATTTGTCTGCCTCTACCTCCCCAAGTGCTGGGATTAAAGGTGTGCCACCACACCCTCCCTGCCCACGGAGGCATTTTTCTTTCCAATTGAGGCTCCCTCCTTTCAAGTGCCTCTAGTTTGTGGAAAATTGACATAAAACAAGCCAGCACAATGCTTAAACGTTCAGGTGTGTATGTAAAAACAACAAAAACCCCACCAATTGCCCACAGGAAGGAAACAGACCAGGGAACACAAAAGGAAGGGCTTGTCTCTGCTTTTCTGTTTTGTCTTGTTTGTTGTCACTTTTGAATTTTGAACAACATTCTCCTGGGAGAAAAAGTATAAATAGATGCACAAGCATATCTTATTTTCAAAATCTCAGACACCACATAAAAAGCTAGGTGTGACTTGTACACACAACTCCAGCCTTTGGGGGGTGGGGTGGAGACAAGGGGAACAGGAGGATCCCTGGGGTTTGCTGGCTTCCAGCCTAGCTCTAGGTTCAGTGAGACCCTGTTGAACAAGACTATGTCCTCTGGCCTTCACACATGTGCACAGTGAGGCACACACCCCTGCACCATGTGCACATACACAGCACCATCATGCATACACAAATTTATTACAAATGTCACCTTCACCTACCTTATTTTAGGAATTGAGCAGGATTCAAAACTGGAATTACTATAATGTTCTTACAGTGTGTGAGAGTGGACACAATGAGAAACGAGGATTTTTGGAGCTTGGAGCTCTTAAATCCTGTGGCGCTTCCTAAACAGACAAATCTTCCACTCTCATGAGGCTGAAGTGGGCACGGGTGAGTGGCAGATTGCTTTAGGAGGCGGCTGGTAACTGAGGATTCCAGGCATGGTTAGCTTTACCCCTGGCCTCAAGTTAGAGACTGGCTTAGTCACCAGTGACTAGTGGCTTAGTCCATAGTGGCTTGGTGAGGAAACACATCAGATGCTCTAAGCAGCAGCTGGGGAGAAGGGAACCAGCAGGCAGGGGCTCCGCAGCCCCTCCCCGCTTTGCTCAGTGTGTTTGTACTCTTGGAGTTCTTCCTGGGGGGTTGGTAAAGGATGCTCTGGGCTCTGGGATACAGGTTGGCTAATTATCAGCCCTGACTACTGGGCTGTGGAAGCCCAAACTCACATCAGCTACGCAGGGTCATGGGGGCCCAATTTTCAAAAGCCATCTGCCTTAGGGCTAAGCTCGCACCTGTGTCAAGATGGAACTGAACTGCAGGGCACCCAACCCTGGAAAATTGGAGAAGGGGTTAGTTAGCATGTAGAAAAATGGTATAATTGTGCTGCCGGAAATATAAAAACAGTTTAGGAAGGGAAGTCAAGAGACTTCGGAAAATGAACAAAATGGGGGTTAGGCATGCAAGATATGACGACAGAGACACCGTGATCATTGAAGCGCTGTCCCTTGCTCAGATGAATAAATGCAGCCAAACAGACCCCAGACATTACTGGTGGTAGAAGCTTGGAATTCTTGCTGGGGAGGCAGAGGTAAGAAGTCAGTTCAAGGCATGCCTGGCCTCCAGAGTGAGTTCCTGGTCAGCCTGGACAAGCTAATGAGATCCTATCTCACGATAAAGAGTGAGAGGAGAAGCCGGGCAGTGGTGGCCACACCTGTAATCCCAGCACTCAGGAGGCAGAGGCAGGCGGATCGCTGTGAGCTGGAGTAAGTTCCAGGACAGCCAGAGCTGTTACAGAGAAACCCTGTCTCAAAAAAAAAAAAAAAAAAAAAAAGAGGCGGGCTGGACATACAGCTCAGAGACAGAGAACTTGCCTAGTATGCACAAGGCCCTGGGTTCAACCCCAGTGCTGCAAAACAGAATCACACATGCACACAGCCACGCAGCATGGGTGGCTAGCTGGTCTTTCAAATTGCTGAAATGGGAGGGGGGCCCTCACCATTTAACTAGGCTGGCCTTGTACTACCATCCTCCCACCTCAGCCACCACAGATCCACCCCTCCATGATGTGCCATGTGCCACAAGCAAGAAGTCTGCTTACAACTTCACCATGGTGTTAGAGCAAGCATCAGGCTAGCCTTGAACTTAGATCCTCTTGCCTCTTTGTCCCCAGTACTAGGATTAAAGGTGTATGCAACCACACTCAGCCCGTTTTTCAAGACAAGGTTTCTCTGTGTAGCCTTGGCTGTCCTGGACTCACTTTGTAGACCAGGCTGGCTTCGAACTCACGGAGTGCTAGGAATAAAGGAGAATGCTGCCATGCCCAGCTCAATGCTAACTCTGTATGTGAAAAGCAGACATAAAGCATGGAATAAGCCCTAGATTTTACTGGAGAAAGACTAGTGGTGTTGACCTCCCCTGGAGCAGGTTTTGCAGTGCCCTGCAGAGAGGCAGGGGAGGGAGGGTAGCAGGAAGGGAGAAGCTGACTTCCCTACTTTCTGCAAAGAGGCAGCTGCTGGAAGAAGTGGCTGGTGAGTCACAGGGAAACCTCCTCCCTGGTGGCAGCAGAAACAATGGACCAGGCACTGGGCTCCATCAACTCACACAAGCCAGGAAGAAGCTGAATCAACGTAACAATTGTCTCATCCTGCTGTGTCCAGAGGAAGCATCAGGCCACTGTCACGCTGGTGGCTGTGCCCCCTGTTAGAAAGGAAAACAAAGCCCCCTAGCCATCATTGTCCAGAAAGCTCTGCTCCTGCAGCCTTGGCATCCCAGGGAAGGTGCACCCCTGCCTCTTTGATCCTTGCAGCAGAATCCCTGCCTTCTCTGCAGAAAGGATCTGTTTCCACTCGCCACCCTGCCCCACAGCCTCCAACCCCACCTGTGAGGCTAGGTTCCTGGCGGGTGGAACCTGCCCTGTTTAATCTAGAAGGGAAGCTGGACACTCAGCAGCTAGGAAGCAATAGCATTCACCGTGGGGCCAAGAACAGCATTGTGGGAAGAACAAGGTGGGAGGGGCAGGGCAGAGCAAGGTGCTGCGCTATTTATTGTCCAGGACAGAGTGTAAGTCACACAGGTGGAGGGTAGGCTGAACAGCCTTTCTAGTGCTGTGGGGAGGTTGGAATGTTGCAGGTCCAGTGGCTAATTGCCTAATCTCAGGTCAGTTCTAGCCTTAGAGCAGCCGTTCCTTGCCCACCTGTGTCAACACTGATGACTGAGAGAGAAACCTTCTGGACCACTGGCTCCCACCAATCCAAAAGCTAAGAAACATCATCAGACAGTGTCTTGGGCCTGTGGAGAAGCTTCTCTAGCTCACTGTACCTGTCTGATGTACATTAACCGTGCCCTGACTTATGCCTTTGTTCTGTAAAACCATTAAAACTTCATTAAACTGCTTCCATGTTGGAATTTGATTTTGGGGTAACCCAAATCAGTGTCCCTGGGCTATGGTCACTCAAAATGGCTCCACAACAAGCTAACTCTTGTTCCCTTTAAGATGATGTGGTGGGGCTGGAGAGATGGCTCAGAGGTTAAGAGCACTGGCTGCTTTCCAAAGGTCCTGAGTTCAATTCACAGAAACCACATGGTGGCTCACAACCATCTATAATGTGATCTGATGCCGTCTTCTGGTGTGCAGGAGTACCCGCAGGCAGAACACTGTGTATATGATAAAGAAATGGATATGTGGGGTTTTGGTGTCTATGTTGTGCAGGGAAAAGCACTCTCAAAAGTGTAAGCATGGCTCCCGGATCCGCAGACCCCATGGAAACGCTGGCAGGTGAGGGGCCTGCAGTTCTCGCCTGTGAGAAGCAGAACAAACTGCTCACCTGACTAAACGGCAAGGCCAGGCCCAAGGGGAACCCTGCCACAGTACACAAGGCTGAGGGCTACAGAGGAAGACACTTCACCTCAGCCTCAAGCTTCCACGCTCTCGTGCACCAGTGCACCCCCACGCATGTGAGTCCCCACACCTGTGAACACTTATACACCTTTTTTTACTTCATGACAGAGAAAGTGACCTTACATAAAGCACCAGTTTCTGATCTTATACCTCAAGTCACTTTAGAGATACAGTCTCTAGCCCAGCCTGGACCCCAACGTCCCATGTAGCCTTCAGTGAACAACTTTGGGGTTTTGTTTGTTTTCTGAGATAAGGTTTCTGTGTAGCCCTGGGCTGTCCTGGAACTAGCTCTGTAGACCAGGCTGGCCTTGAACTCACAGAGCTGTCTGCCTCCCGAGAGCCAGGATTAAAGGCGAGCACCACCACGCCCGGCTGGCCTTGAACTTCTGATCCTTCTTCCTCTACTTCCCTGGTGCTGAGAACTTCTTCTTCTTCTAGAGACGGGGTCTCACTATATATATGGCCCTGGCTGGCCTTGCTGAGGGATCCAGGCTTAAGGGTGTGTAGTATCAAGCCCAGCCCAGGGCTGGGACTGTAGATTGGCACTCCTGTGCCAGTTTTATGTGGTGCCTCCTGCATGCTAGGACTGTGAGCACGGGTTTGTGGTTTTTGTTTATTTTTTTAAGAGTCTAATATAGCTGAGGCTGCCCTTGAACTCCACCTCACAGCTGCTGGGGTCCTAGGACTGTGCCACACCCAGCTTTTGAACCTGGCTTAAGGTCACTGCTTAGGTAGAGTGGGACCTTCAACAGGGAAAGACTTTAGAAAATGCCATTTCCCCTCCTAGTGATTTTGAGTGTGTGAGTTAGGTAGTCCTAAAAGAATATTAACATTGAAGTTAACACATATTTTCCCCAATAACATAGTAGACAGAATTATACATAAAATTAGAGCAAAAGATTATGTAAGAATAAGCCTTGCTACAATGTACCACAATTACAGGAACAGGAAGAGGACAGCAGCTTAAGCTTGGGGCTTCCGAGCTGCCAAGTAAAAACAAAGTCAAACCAGTTCTGCAGTGACATATCAGCCCATTGTCCCCTACTTTGATTGTGGTGGATATGTGAGATAATTTCTCCTATGGGAAACTGTAAAATAATTATATTTTAAACTGTCATGTGCCTTTGGGCCTGTTGAAAACAAGATGGGCTGCTTTGTCACAGACTCAAGTATGCTTAACTCAAGTGTCCTCCAAGACTTCCTGTCTCAGGGCAGGCTGGCCCCTGGCCCTGTATAGAGAGAAAGGAGAGGCGCAAACAACTCACGTTGGTAACACCGAGCCATTGAGCCATTGAGCACCGCTAGAAGGCAAACCATTTCCAACAGAAGCCGCTCCAGGCCATCCCACAGTATCAACAGCAGCCAGAAGCTCATCCGTAGAGGGCTTCAACACTGCTCTGTGGGCAGGGATTCCCAGCCGTCGCTGCTGATGAAAGAGGCGCCAGCTTTAATGCTTTATCCATCTGCTGCTTGCTGTTGGCTCTGTGTGGAAGCCCCACGCGAGGGGAAACACTGGCCCTGCCCAGCCTGACTCACAGTTGGAAACTCAGCTTGACTTGATACTCTCTACCTGCTGCTCGCTATTTCTTCTTTTACTTTTGCTTGCTTAAAAAAATTTACGATATTCAAAACTGAAAGAGCAGCTACCCCAGATCAATGCTCTGGATAAAACAGAACTCCAAGGTGATTCTGAGACACAACCAAACTCTACTTGTACAGAGCCATCAGGCCCCATAGAACAAAGACGGCCATGTCGAATGTTGACTCACCGACCTTACAGAGCTGCCTCTATTCTCCGCTGACTTTGTTGCTCTCAGTTCTTGAGGAAAAGAATCCCTAACGGATAGAAACAAGAATTTTAAATTATGTTCAACAAACTGAAGAAAATAGTACCTGAACCATGCAAGATAATAGTACAAAAGAAAGAGGACCAGATATACACAGGAGCCACTCAGCATACAATTGAAGAGAGGCCTGTGAGCTGGGCGTAGTGGCACATGGCTTTAATTACAGCACTTGGGAGGCAGATCTCAGTGATTTCAAGGCCAGCCTTGTCTACACAGTGAGTTCAAGGACATAGAGAGACCCTGTCTCAAAAACCACCAAAAAGAGGTTTGTGTTAACATAACTTGTCATACAACATTAATTATAATATCCAGAACTATCAATCAGGGAAATACAAATCAAAACGACTCTAAGAGTCCACCTTACACCTGTCAGAATGGCTAAGATCAAAAACTCAAGAGACAGTACATGCTGGTGAGATGTAGAGAAAGGGGAACACTCCTCCACTGCTGGTGGGAGTGCAAACTTATACAACCACTTTGGAAATCAATCTGGCACTTTCTCAAAAAATTGGGAACAGCTCTACCTCAAGACCCAGCTATACCACTCCTGGGCATGTACCCAAAAGTTGCTCCACCATACAACAATAACGTTTGCTCAACTATGTTCATAGCAACTTTCTTTGTAATAGCCTGAATCTGGAAAGAGCCCAGATGTCCCTCAATATAGAATGGCTAAAGAAACTGTGGTACATTGGCACAATGGAATACAATCAGCTTTAAAGACAAGTAAATCTTGAAATTTGCAAGCAAATGGAGAGAACTAGAAAAGATCATCACAAGTGAGGTGACCCAGAAAGACACACATGGTATATACTCGCTTATAAGTGGATATTAGCCCAACATAGATGTCCTTTGAGAGACTCCACCCAGCAGAGCATGGGGACCGATGCTGGGACTCATAGCTGGACTCTGGGCAGAACACTGAGTCTGTATGGAAGAGTGGGGGATAGAAGGGCCCATAGGGGTCAGGAGCGCCACAGGGAGACCATCAAGGCCAGTGGATGCTGGTGGATATGGACCAGGGGCCCCTGTACAAACTGCTGCACCAACCACAGGCAATGCATGCAGAGAACCTGGACCCCTGTCAGATGTAGCTGATGACCAGCTCATGCTCCATGAGGAAGGGAGAGCAAGAACTGCCCTCACATGAACTCTGGGGCCTGAGATTTGATCACTGCTCGTTGGTGGGGCGATCTTGCGGGGCACACAGAGGAAGGGGATGCAGGCTATCCTGATGAGACCTGATAGGCTATGGTCAGTGAGGGAGGAAGCCCCCACTGTCAGAGGTCTAGGGGAGGGGAATAGGCAGAAGAGGGAAGGAGGGAGGGAGGGTGGGAACAAGAAGATAAGAAAGGAGATTAACAATGTAATGTAATAAAAATTAAGAAAAATAAATAAAATAAAACCACCTGTAATTGCGTTTCACAGGATTTGTCGCCCTCTTCTGGTTTTGCTGGTACTGCACCCATGCTCATGCAGCCAAAACAATTCGTGCATATTAAATAAAAATAAAATTTTAAAAGAAAATACAACAGGCAGATAGCAATGGAAATAAGAGGCAAATGCTCAGGGATGCTGCACACTAGCTGGCATATTAACTAAGACAGCAGTAAACAGATAACTACATGTCAAGTGTGAACCAGCCTGAGCTACACATAACAGGAAACACTGGAAACTGTAAGTTCCACTCCATCAGGGGTTGTATTAAGCATTATTAAGCATAAGTGGATTGGGGCTGGAGTAAGCACACAGCTGCAGGGAGAGATGATCAGAATGCATCTACAATTCACAGCAACACTTTCGGTTCTTGTTTGTTTTGGTTTTTTGAGACAGGGTTTCTCTGTGTAGCCTTGGCTGTCCTGGACTCCCTTTGTAGACCAGGCTGCCTTTGAACTCATAGTGATTCGCCTGCCTCTCTCTGCCTCCCGAGTGCTGGGATTAAAGGTGTGCACCACCATGCCCAGCATTACAGCAACACTTTCTCTAAGAGATATTTTTTATTCACACACACAAAAGTTGAAACTAAAAGGACTAGAAAAAGCAGCAGGCAGTGACAGAGGGAGCAGATATGAGTACATGAACCGGATGCAATTGATAGTTGGGTAGTAAGTACAGTCAGGAGACAGGGGCAGGCGGATCAGGAGTTCATGGTTCCTTGGCTCCACAGCTGGTTCCAGGTCAGAGTAGGTTACATAAAGCCCTATCTCAAGAACTGACAAAAAGTGTACTACTTAAGTCAACAGTACAAAGGAGACCTTGTCAAACACTAAACGGGGAAAGTATTCCCAATCCTCCTGCTGTCAAGTCTCAAAACCTGAACTAACTCGTACTGAGTATGTTCTCTGATCAAATGGGAATAGAATTAGAAATCAGTGGTAAGAGGAAAATTTGGAACACAACACAGAACTGAAGTCATAATCCTACAGCCAGAAGCTTCCAGAGTAAGGCAAGAGGATGTGTAGCCAAAACTGCCTGACCTTGTGAACAGTCAAAGCCTTGCTTAGGGAAGAGCACAGCGAGGGTTACACACTGAAAAAGAACACTTGAAGACCAATAAGCCAAACTCCACTCGAGTAAACTAAACCCACAGCACACGTAATGAAAGACACAGCAAAGGCTCCAGGCTGGCCTGCGATTTAGGTGGCACTCGCCGACTAGAAACAAGGCTTTGGCCCCCAGCACCAGAAAAAGAAAATTATAGCAGAGATAAGAGTAAAACCAAATAAAACTAAAAGTTTTAAAAGATGGATAAATTAGCAAACCTTGAGCTAAACCTCTAAAATCATCAGTGAAACAGGAACCCATCACCAGTCTTCCAGATACACCACGGGCTCTCAGGCAATGCTGTGCCAACAAATCAGATAGGCCAGGTAAAGGCAGAAAGTCTATAAAGATGAAAATGAGTAAAACGGAGTAAGAAATGCAAAGCTTTTCCTAGAAGAGAACATCTCCCAGTTCATTGTGAGGTCAACATTATCCTTATACTAGAAACAGACAAAAGTATCATAAAAAGGTGGGTAGAATGGGTACGCCGGCCACACCCGTACATTTTTACAGGCACACACACACACACACACACAGAGGAAGTGAATAATGTAAAAAAAATTAAGAATATCACAGGAGGGGCTGGAGAGATGGCTCAGTGGATAAGAGTCTGTTCTTCCAAAGGTCCTAAATTCAATTCCCAACACCCATATGGTGACTCATAATAACCACCTATGAGATCTGGTACCCTCTCCTGGAAGGCAGGCATACATATAGGCAAAACATTGTATACATAATAAATAAATATTTTTTTAAAAAGGAATATCACAGGAAACCCATGGACCAATGTAGTACCCCTATACTTGCAACGGAATACAGCAACACGAAGAGTCATCAGACAGCACAGGTAAGTTTCATTTATCAGCAATAGAAGGTGGGTTCTACATAGGAAAGTGTTACTGTTTTAGTTTAGACTTTATGCATTTTGAGACAGGGTCTAGTGTCTCAGGCCGACTTTTAACTGGCTATGTGGGCAAGGATGACCTTGAACTTCTGAGGCTTATGCCTCTATTTCAGGAGTGCTGGGATTACAGAAGAGTGGCAACAGGCCTGGCTTACATAGTGCTGGAGGGAAACCTAGGGCCTCCAGCATGTCAGGGCAGCACTCCAGCACCAGCTACATCTCCAGGCCTATCTGGATCTTCAGTGTCCCCTAAAGCCCATGTTTAAGGTTTAGTCCTTACGTAGATGGTGGGGGAAGGTCTTAGGTCACTTATACTTTGGGTAGGTACTGTGGGACCTGAGTCTCCTCTTCCTGCTTGGCCCCTCCCCTCCGTAAGGAGGGCAGTTTTTGTCCCACACATATTACCTCCTATGACATGACAGCAGGAAGCTGCAGGCATAGAAGCAGCTGGACCGTCTGAGCTGAGGCTTCCCAGGCTCCAGCAGAGATAACGTGGTCATGTGATTATCTCAGGTACTGTCGCCAACACAGCAAGCTAAGAATCATGTTGTAGAACAACCCCCGAAAGACAACAAAGCACAGATTTGGAAAAAGCATTCAACAAAACCCAACAGCGAGGGTTGAAACATTCATGATGCAATCAACCCTACAATAAGAGGTGGATGTCCTCAACTCCACAGCCAACCACCACACACTGTGTCCTGGAGAAAAACCCAGGACCTCCAGGCCAGGGTGGCACCACCCACCATGCACTGGGCCCTACCCCACAAATACCTAATTAAGAAAATGCCCTACAACCTTGCCTACAGCTAGATCTTATCAAGACATTTTCTCAATTGAGGCTCCTAGATAACTAGATAACTCTAGTTCAGTAGTTCTCAACGTGTGGGTTGAGACCTCATGGGAGTGATACAACTTTCTCACTGGGGTTGCATATCGGATATTTACACTATGATTCAAAACATACGGAACAATATTAAAGGGTTGCAGCGTTAGGAAGGTTGAGAACCACTGCTCTGGTGTGTCAAGTTGCACACATCTATAAAATAGAAAATAAGCCAGGTGCAGCCATACGCACCTTTAATCTCAGCACTTGGGAGGCAGGCAAGGCTCCTTAAGAATGAGGTCAGCCAAGGTTACAGCGAGACCACCACCTACCCCAGAAATAAGCTTAACAGCATAGCTGAGGAATAGATCCATTAATTTACTTTTTTTTAAGTTTTTCTTTTTTGGCTTTTCTAGACAGGGTCTTTCTAGTAGCCTTGGCTGTCCTGGACTTGCTTTGTAGACCAGGCTGGCCTCGAACTCAAAGCAAATCCACTGCCTCTGCTTCCCGAGTTCTGGGATTAAAGGCGTGCATCACCACACCTGGCCATTAACCTTACGAAGCTACTTTAAATGCAAACCATGATAGTGATTCTACTGTTAAAAATCAAGTTGTTTAATGATTAATATATGGGCATTTTGCCTCCCCACGTATGCCTGTGAGTCATGGGGTGCAGCCTACAGAAGCCATAAGGCCTCAGATCCCTTGGGACTGGAACTAGATGGTTATGAACTGCAATATGGGTGGTGGGATTCGTGATTATGAAACATTAGAAGTCCAGGACACCCAAGGCTACAGAGACCCTGTCTAGAAAAAAACAAACACTTCCTAACATCTCCTTCCCAACAGGCAGTAGGGCGTTTTCTTAATGACACGGAGGGCGGGCCACCGGTGGTAGTTCTGGGTTCTTTAAGGCCGACTGAGCAAGCCATGAACAAGCCAGTAAGCTGCATCCTTAAGCTGCCTCTAGGTTCCCACCCTGAGTTCCTTCCATGAAGTAAACGTGGAGGTGTACACCAAAAAAACCCCTTTCCTCCCCAGCTTGCTTTTGTGGTCCTAGTGTTTCATTATAGCAAGAGAAACCAAAACTAAGATCCAACTGGGGCTGGAGAGATGGGTCTGAGGTTAAGAGCACTGGCTGCTCTTCCAAAGGTCCTGAGTTCAATTCCCAGCAACCACATGGTGGCTCACAACCATCTATGAGATCTGGTGCCCCCTCCTGGCCTGCATGTGTACATGCAGGCAAACGCTACACATTAAAAAATCACCCACTTGGTATGTCTCTTAGACTGTGGCCTACCTTTTGATCACACCCCCTGGTGTAACTCAGTTGTGATGCAACTTGAGCTGGGGTGAAAGGGAAGCAGGATGGTGGGACTGGAGTTGGGTGGGCACACTGGAGTCTTCAAGAACACTACAGTTCATTTTATGCCAAGTGTTGTCCTTACAAAGCACAGGAGCAAGCACCCCAGCCTTGAGTCAAGTGCAGCAAACATCTGCTGGACACCGGCAGCAGGTAAGCCAGAACTCGCCACCCTGCCTGTCTTTGCTGGGTCTTGGTCACAGCAAGTTAGTTTAGCCCTCCTTCCTTGTAGGGCATTCTAGTAAAGGGAGCTATCAACAGATGCCAAATGTTAATGAGGTGCAGGTTAGCCTCAAATACAACAAATTACAAAGGGAAAGACTTTTCACATTTAATTCTAGAGCTCAATGTAAACATTAAAACAGCACCATCTGTGTTCATGCAAGGAATTGTCAAATCCCCTACCAAAGAACACCCTACAAAACAAAAACAGGCACACCTACCTTAGCCTGGTCCACCATTGTCCTCCTATTAGTCATGCTGACCCCAACTTTGCATATCGGAGACCGAAGGGAGCCGACAGCAAAGCAGCTTTCCACCATGTCCTGAGAGCACACTAGGATCTTCCCACATCCTGGATACACAAGCAGGTCTGTTGGTGTTTAAGACCTGGCTGCTCTAAACCCCAGGGAATGGCCAAGACAGTTAGTCCTGAGACCTCCTACTTCAGCCCCGCCCAACAAGCAAGAACAACACAGGCAAATTTGTTTTCAGGTTTATTGAAAATATGATAGAACAGATTTAAACGGCTCCACGTGGTGTTTTGAAATTCATCCCAACTGTAGGCTGAGTGACCTGCAGGTTGGAGAGACTGCCAAAGTCCTGCAACAAACAAGACTCAAAGTGAGTGTTACAGGTGCTGTCAAGTCAGCCACTGCCAGCATGAGGCTGATGTCAGTCAGCCACTGCCAGCATGGGGCTGGTGTCAGTCAGCCACTGCCAGCATGGGGCTGAGACAGAAGCAGCACCTTCCTGTCCCCGGAGCCAAGTTCTGGACCAAAGTCAGCCCAGGAGCTTTCCACCCTGGGAACACATCCTGTTGTGATTATCTAGCAGACCTTGATCCAAGCCGCCTGGCTTCTTCTGCAGGCAGTCCCTAGCCAGGACATTGCCAAACCCACACCTAGGACCACACCCCTGCCACAACTTCCCAACTAAAGCACGTTCTTAGTACAGGTAATACCACAGGTGCACTACTGCTCACACCACACAACGCTCAGAATGCCCCTAAAACAAACCCCCAGCCCCAGCCCACTCCTGCAAGGGAACCAGACGGACAAGGCACCAACAAGTACAAGAAGTTCTAACTAGGCCTGCACCCCCGAAACACCAAACACTAAGCACCCAGGGGCTCACCATGCCCCGCATCAAATGGTTTCAGGAGAAAATGCGGCTGTGCAAAGACTAGCAGCTGTGGCAGGAGATAAACAGCAAGCTCGAGCTGCTGGCTTCACTGAAGCCAGCTGTGGGCATCAGGGAGCGTAGTTTGCTCTTTAATCAAAGGGCTCAAAAATCACCAACAGCTGGTCTCTGAAGCCCACGTTACCTTCACACCTATGAACTGTTTTAAGGGGCCCCTGACTATTCTAGAAATGAGGCCAGGGATCATTTCTGAAGTTAGAATTCAAGACAGTCTCCAAGGAAAACACGTAAGAGCCAGAACTAAAATGGACAGCAACTTAGGAGCCAGCCCCAGAACAAGGAAAACCACCAAGAACGCAAGACAGTCATAATGTCCTACAATCCTGAAAATCTTGTGAAAGCCACTTCAACATGGGGGGAGGGGGGGCACAAGGGGGAGGTGTACACGGGCACACAAGCAGTCACGGCCATTTAAAAACCAGCCAATACTCACCAGAAGCTTCAGCATCTCCTTGGTGTCAGGATCTACCTCAATGATCTCCTGGTCTAGGGCTGAGACCTGAAAAGAAGCAAGCCCGAATAATGAATGAGCAATCTTCCACCCCTTCCCCACTCCCATTCAAGATCACTGTCTGACCCTGGCTGATCTGCAGGCCAACAGATCTGCCTGCCAACGTGCCCTCACCCCCAGTGCTGGGATTAAGTGTTATGTATGCACCACCTGGTTCTTAGATGGGGGCTATGATGCCACAAGATGACCGGGTCTGTTATACAGGACCCAACACCTGGTGTCTTATTCTTTTATTATTATTGTTAGTGACAGGGTTTCCTCACATTAAGCCTGGCTGTCCAGGAATTCACTATGTAGACCAGGCTGGGCTCAAACTCAAGACACCCACCTGCCTCTGTCTTCCATGTCCTGGGATTAAGAGTGCACCACTGCACCCAGAATGCTTCATTCATTCATTCATTTTTGTTTCAAGACAGGGCTTCTCTGTGTAGCCCTGGCAATCCTCGAACTCAAGAGATCCACCTGCCTTGCCTCCAGAGTGCTGTGATCAAAGGTGTGCGCCACCATGCCACAGAATCATCTAGGGTATTCAAAAAGCCTTAAGGCAGGAGGGAGGATTATACGTTCATGCTAATCAGGACAGGAGACACTATAGGCTACCATGTGGAGAAAAGCAGACTGAACTCAAGACAGGGCAGAAAACATAACAGGTAGGCAGATCACAGGCACCTGCAGCTACTTAAATTTAGCTGGGTGGGCTGGCCCTCGCCTTTAACCCCAGCACTCAGGAGGAAGAGGCACCTGGAACTCTTATCACATTGAGGTGACAGGCTAGAACCTTACACCTCCCAGAGTTGAGTTCCCAACCCAAACGAGGACAGCCCCCAAGAGCCTCCATTACCACCTGGGCAGGAGATTCTCAGGTCCAGAAAAGACCCACAAAGTTTACCTCAGGAACGTAATTATCTCTTCTCTCTCTTTCTTCTTCCTGCAACTTGATAGAGATGCCTCTCACAGGACCTCTCTGAATCCGCTTCATCAGATGCGTGACATAGCTACAGGCACACAAGCCAGGAAGAACAGTGACCACTTCCCACTGGCACCCAGAGCATCTGGGTACATTTCTACATTACGTTCAGACTCTCCTGCACACACCACACTGCATACAAACAACCACCCCTTACATTCCCCAACTCTTTAAACAAATCAACCCTCCCACAAACATCACCCTTCAGCCCTTGTGCCTTGACTGTGGACTCCGTCTTACGGACACAGCATTGTCAGCTTTTGGTGCAACATGGCCATGGTAATTCATGTTAAAAGCAGATACCGAACACTCAGGTTTTAAGGCCGGAACTCTACTTCAGTTGCCACTGGGAACCCGCCCTAGGGACTAAGGTCCCCCAGCTCTTCTCCCGACCACTGGGGAGACCTGAGCCAGGGAGCGGCCGGGGCAGGCTCTCCCGACCGGGGCAGCGGCCCAGGCAGCCCGCGAGGCCGCCACTCACCCGGCTATCTTGTTGCGGAGCTTCTTGCTGGGGATGATAGCGATCTCCTCGCACACGCGCTTGTTGGTGTGGAAGTCGTTACCCAGACGCGTGTAGTACTTCTCGATAATGACCCGGGCCGCCTTCTTCACGGTCTTGGTGCGAACGCGGCCCTGAAGGAGGAGAGGGCAAAGTCACCGGCGAGCCCGAGCCTCCCGTGCGCGAAGCAGGCGCCGTCCTCCCCGGTGAGCGCGCAGGACTTCCTGCGGAAGCGCGCCGGCCCGGGCTCGGGGCCGCGACAAGCCGAGGATGGACACGGATTGAGAAGGGCAGAGGCCGCGGAGACAGACACCTACCATGTTGGCGGGTCTCGGTAGAAGAGGAAACAGGAAGCACAAGAGAGGCCTATAAAGCGCCGGGCAGAGAGCCGCTTCCGCCCGGCCGGAGCTGCGCGCAGCTCGCGAGAGTACCACAGCGGCCTCTGGCGGAGCGGAGTGGCGGGTGCTTGGCGCCGGGCGGGTGGGGCGAAGGTCTGCGCGTGCGCATGCAGGTAGCCCGTCCGTCTAGGTTTCTGCTCCAAGTAGTTCGCTGTTTGGTAGGCTTCATCTTGACATTCAGGGTTCTTTAACCTAGGAGAGGCTTTGAGGCCTTGAGAAGAAGAGGCAGACAGGAAGCCCGCGCTTTGAAAGGTGTAGTAGTAGAAGGAGTCATTCATTCCCCGACGTCCATACCACCCGTAGCTCATGTCAGCGCTTTGAAGGGTCTGGCTTAATTGGAGAGGCTCAATTCCCGGTGTTGCTGCAAACATCACCTAAGTAGAGGAACTTTTCTTCACATCCAGCACAGTATTCCACTAGAGGTCCTCTTAAATGTCTTAGCACACTATGTAACATTTCTGTTTGCTCAAACAGGGATGAGCTGAACAGGAAGGGCTAACCTCCAGTGCTTAAAACAGCAGCTGGCTCACAGAAAGCTCTCAGCCATATGAACAAATTAAGAACACAGTTTGCTATACTGCTCCCACCCAGTGAGGACTCTATTATCTCCAACCTTCCAGCTTCTTCCGGCTGTTCTGCCATACTCAGGCCCAAAACAGGCCACAGGCCAGTCGCCTCTTCAGCCTAGGGAGGGCCCTTCCTCCGGCTGGTCCCTGGGATGGGGCTCCCTAAGTAGAATGTGCTAGCCACGCTGGCTCTATCAAGGTGCCAAGGATGTGCCTCATCTTTCAACTCATCTACATCAGTCTGGTCAGGCTTTGAACTGGTGGTGAAGTACAGAAAGCCCTTACTCTGAAAGTAGCTCATGAAGGAAAAAGATGTCATTATCTATGGAACAGGAAAACAACTCGAGATTATACAGTCATATGCCCTGGGGACTGCTGAAGCTTACTTTTACCACTTAAAAAAAAACTTACTTATTCTTATGTATACAGTGCCCTGCCTGCATGTACACCTGCAGGCCAGAAGAGGGCATGAGATCACATTATAGACGGTTGTGAGCCACCATGTGGTTGCTGGTAATTGAACTCAGGACCTCTGGAAGAGTGTGGGTCAGTGCTCTTAAACTCTGAGCCACTTCTCTAGCCTCTTACCAGTCAATCTTCAGTGAAGTGGCTGCCAGGCTCCAGCAGGAAGACAGCTCTGGATCCTGGTCATTAGTGAGTTTTGACGCCATACAGGAGGGATGCTTTAGTATGTAGCAGTCCCTCTACCTCAGTCTAGAGTTTCCCAAAAGTACCAATCAGTTTAGCAGGCTGGCTCTACCTGAAAAATCATCAGATCAGTCATAAAGCGTTGGAGCCTATAACAAAAACTAGTGTAAAGGCTGTAAAGAAAATCAAAAGTGATTTGGATCCCAGCAGCAGCTGCCGGGCTCAGTTCTTCTGTACCTCCGTCTTTCGTTTCCGGAAACATGACTTCTGACATGACTGTCTCTGATACCGTCATCAAGGTGTTCAATGACATGAAGTTCAAAAGCCATCAAGTGAGAAATCCAAGAAAGCAATGCTCTTCTGCCTCAGTGAGGACAAGATCATCATCCTGGAGATGTGGTCAAAGACTCCTACACCAATTTTATCAAGATCTGCCAGACAAGGGCTGCTATCATGCTATCTATGGAGCAAGGAAGAGAGCCCGGTGTTCATCTCCTGCGCCCCTGAGAGTGCACCCCTTAAGAGCAAAGTGATCTACACCTGCTCCACAGAGGCTGTCAAGAGGCTGACAAGAAGCATGAATTACAAACTAATTTCTACTAGGACTGCTGCACCCTGGCAGAAAAGCTAGGTGGCAGCACTGCCATTTCCCTGGAGGGCAAGCCTTCGTGAGCCGCCTCCAGCTCCCCTGCCTGAAGAGAGTAGCAGCGCCAGACTTGCTCTTGGGTGTTGCAGGCTGCCCCTTTCCTGCCAGACCAGAGGGGCTGGGGGGGGGGGGGGAGTCCCAGTAGGGGAGGGCAATCCCTTCACCCCAGTCATCCCCACCCTGTGGACTGTCCTCTTCTATCCTTGATGGTTCTGACCTTCCCATACTGCTTTTGATCTTGATTCCTCTTGTGTTTGGGAGGAGCCTGTAGTATGTGTTTTTAAAGGACACCCCTACTCCTCATCTCGCGCCGCCAGCCTCCAATCACAATAGTGATTCTGTGCTTGTCTGTTTAGCTCTGTATGTAAATGAAATGTGGAAATGACCCCCACCCCCCCTCCAGCCCCCCACCTGCACCAGCTGGTTGCTCTCCTTTTCCCCTTGATCTTGGCAACTCATGGAAGTTGGACCAGTAAGGGACCTTCAATTAAAAAATAATAAACAATAAAAAGGCTAGTGTGTGTGTGTGTGTGTGTGAGAGAGAGAGAGAGAGAGAGAGAGAGAGAGAGAGAGAGAGAGAGAGAG
>OU015752.1:100568649-100584207 GCA_907169655.1 Acomys percivali
GAGAGAGAGAGAGAGAGAGAGAGAGAGAGAGAGAGAGAGAGAGAGAGTGTGTGTGTGTGTGTGTGTGTGTGTGTGTGTGTGTGTGTGTGTGTGCTGGGTATGACACACATTTAATCCTAGCACTTTCTATGCCTGCCTCACAGGCAGAGTTTGAGGTCATGCTGTTTACATAAGGAACTCCAGGACAAGGCCACAAAGACAGACCCTGAATCAAAATAAGCAAAGCAGCATCCACTCAGAAAAGAACTACACCAGCACAAGTGAGTGAGTCAAGATGTCAGGGCTCACAGAGAAGCATGTAAAAAGCGGCTCCTGACACCTTGGCGGTTGTGCCTCTGCTATTCTTGGGCTGTGAGGTCCAAGCAAGTGAAGTGAACAGGTCTCTTATTTCAGATTGTACTCATGCAGCTACTGGACAGAGTCTAACCAGAATGTAAAGAGTCCCACACAGGAGCAGGCCTCCTCATGTACGTGCCATCCCTTCAAGCTCATGCCCCATTATAGAGAATCAAGGAAAGACAACTTGTTTCTGGAATCTCCTGACCTGCTTGTCACCACACACCTCAGACACAGAGACAAAAACACAACTCTGCTGCAACGTGTTTATTATGTGCCAAAAAAAGTACACCACAGCTTACTCCACACATCTGTAGGAGAGTGCAGTCTTGCCTGCATATACAACAATGAGGTAGAGACTTCACACACAGCTTCACAAAACCCACAGAGTAGCTGGGATATGCAACAATGCAACATCAGCTCAGCAGGAGGGAGGAGGGGGTTATGACACTGGTTCTTTGGCACACAGCTTCCCTAAGAGGGGCAAGTAGTAGTAATTAAATTAAAAAAGAAAAAAAAGTCAAGTTTTCAAATTCCAGTAGCATTCTTGTCAACTGTAACTGTTGATTCATACATTCTTCAAATAAAAGATGTAAAGAAGGGTACTTGCCCCTCTAAGAGAAAGGGCTCCTGTGAGCCTTCATCTGCCCCCACCAAAAAACAGCCCTTTTTAATTTTTTTTTTTATTTTTAAGCTCAGTTACAAAAGAAAAAGTCCTGTGACTGTGATTAAAAACTTCTATCAACCCTCCCCCCACATAAGTGCAACAGAAGAAGGTGCGACAAACCATTTAAAACTATATACAGCAGCTGCTCAGACCTAATATTTTTCCTCAGTCCAGTTTTAAGTAAAATAATTTTTCTCTTGGTTACAAATGCTTTCATTTGCAACTGTGACCAGCAGTCTCCCAGACACAAATTTGCTATAATGTTAAAAGCTGCCAGGAAAAAAAAAAATCTATTGTTCCAAACGACTTAAAAACTGTTTTAAGGAGTGTAAAAAGAAACCAGTAAAAACCCTCGAGCGTAAACTATGAAATATGATTTGGTTTAAATGAAGAGCAAAGTCTCCTTGTTTGTTTACAGTAAAAAACACCAGCTGAACACTCAATTTATGCCGTTCAGGTGGGGGTTAAATAAATGGAAAGGCACTGTATGGCAACTGCAAGAATGAACCAATGAGACCTGCGCATCACCACCGTCAGTATTGCAAGGAATGTAAAAAGCGCTTTAATAAATAAACCTAAGTGTAGGCATCTGTGTCAATACCTTCTGGACACAGTTTTTTGTTGTTTTCATTTGCAAAATGAGGAATTAGAATCTGGGAAAACTACAATTGCTTGAGGGTGAGCCTGAGGGTCCTCCTCATGTGCGTACCTGCTCTGGCACACCCCCTTGAAAACAAAACCTGACAAAACTCATTGTGCATCAATTAGTGCAGAAACAAAGACAGATTTAGCAAGTACAAAGGTGACTAAAAATTTCCCTTGTCTGCAGAAAGCTAGCTCCTTAGGCGCCAGTGCAGGGTACAGGCTGCTGCCTGACTTGCCAGCCTTGGGCGCCACAGGCCACGGGACAAGGCCAGCTTCTCTAGCTGGGATCTCAGTTCTTCTGGTTCCTCATTAAGGGGCTGTGGTGGCGCAAGCCTTCCATGCTATGTCGCCAGTGCCAGCAGCTTCGGCAAAAGTACTTGAAGCAGACCTAGGTTAGGGGACAAAAAGAGAAAAGGGTGTTATCGTTAGATATAAAGGTTTCACTTTAAGAGGCCCCTTGGCTTCTGTGGAGCTGGAAGAGCTGCTTCCTGCTAGCCCTTTCACCCTAACAGAGCTTTGGCAAACGCAGCCCTGTTTCTATGCGTACCCTTATGCAAACATTTTAGGTTCCTGGTGTGCACATGGGAGACCATGCAGCTTCCCAATTTCCCATCCTCCTCATCTACAAGAGCATTTGAATCTCATGGCTGCCAACATGAGAATATTTGAAGAACTGGTTACAGATTCAAGTGTTAGGAGAGATTTCTTTCTCTTAGTAGGGTGACTGGTTTTTCTAGTTGGGGATCCCCAAGCAAGCCACAACCTTCCAGGAAGAGTGAAGTTGAAGCAGGGTATGATGGCACATGTCTTTAATCCCAGGGTCTCTGTGAGTTCCAGGACAGCCTGGTCTCCAAGAGTCTGAGACACCCAAGACTACACAGAGAAACCCTGCCTCAAAAAACCAAAAAGGTAAAGTTGAAGAGTCACTGTGAAAGATACTGATCTATAAAAGCTGATTTAAAAATATACTTGTTTTCAGGCTTTACCTTACTATCCAAACTTAAGCGTGAGCTCATGGGAGCCTCTGACTATCAACAGGCTACATGCAAATGACAGTATCACGGTTAAGTTAAACTAAGCAGGGATATATCGCTCAATCCTGGAAGGTTCCCAAACATCCCACAGAAGGTTGAAAATGTAGTTCAGTGGTTACACCTACACATCTACACATGATCAGTGAATAGCCAGAGCTACAAAGTGAAACCTTGTCTCAAAAAAAAAAAAAAAAAAAAAAAAAAAAAAAAAAACCTAAACGAAATAATAACAATAAAATAATAACACAAAAAGATGAAGCTGGGCGATGGAGTTAGTAATGAGAAAGTAAGGTTGAGTATGATAAAAATATATTGTAAGTATGTATGAAGTTCTAAAAGAATACAAATACATATTTTTAACTTTTTAAAAAAGGTGGATGCGGGATGGTGGCTCATGCCTTTAATCCCAGCATTTGGGAAACAAAGGTAGGCTGAGTTTGAGGCCAGCCTGATCTACAAAATGAGAAAAACCTTGTCTCCAAAACCCAAAAACCAATCAACAAAACAAAATATATATCAAAGTAGCCTAGGAGTTCAGAAATAAGGAAGTCAGTCCCAGCAAGGTGCCTGATGGCATTGCAACACAATGCCATCATCTACAGGTTCACAACGGAGAACAATGCAGTCCACATACAAAACCCACCAACACTCCACAAGGTGGGAAAACTTCTCCAAAAATCTCAGTCTTAATTAAGTTTACATTTTTGGGTCGGGCAGGATTCACAGCAATCCCGGGACAAACGGTACCGGAGACTGTAGCTAGACATGCTTGTTGGACTTAGAAAACGCTCAGTAGTGGTTGATTCATAGGTACCCTACTACCCAGTGTCTACAAAACCACCCACTATCTGGGAATGGTAACACATGCCCGAGATACTAATGCTCTGGTAGGAACAGTGGGTTAAGAGGCTTGCTGTAAGTTCAAGGCCAGCTTGGTTACATGAGTCCCAGGCCAGCCAGGAACAAACAGTGAGACCATTTCCAAAACAAACAAAATGAAACAAAAAGCACCCACCACCACCAATGCCGTACTGTATAGCAGCAACCTAGGAACAGAAAGGCCAACAAGCCAACAAGCACTCCCCACACTCCTAGAGGTGTGGGGTCAATCTATCTACAGGGTGCCCTCTTGACTACTGTCTATGCTATCAGATATCACAAGTTACCTCAGAATTAATTAATTCTCAATGTCATAAATGTGCCTTAATACACTTGTAAATTGTGGTAGGGACTTCATAAGCATCTACAGTGCCCAGAGGACTCACCTGATCTCTGCAGAAGAAAGGACCAGGCTGTGAACTGCAGATAAGACACAGAGAATCTTCTAGATAGGGGTCAATCTGAACCTGAGGAACAGCAACAGAGGAAGATACAGTAGCTGTGTGAGTCAGATGAACTGTAGGAGTGTATTATTGAACACACAGGAATGTAGGATATTTGTCTGTTCTAAAGGAGGCTACATAGAATTGTAAGCCAGGGCCTAATATGGATCCTAGATAGGCTCCTATTGTATAGACACAAAGCTGGTTGCTTCTATCATCCAGACAACCACAGATCTTACTGCTTGCTGCTCTTCTAAGCAAAATGAACCATGACCCTTTATCAATTAGTAGGAGCCAAGTGTTCAGAAGATTCAGGTAAGAGGATTGATAAAGGAAGTCAAGCTACTTAGCAATTCCAGACAAATGTCAAAATGAGGGCATTTCTCCCCACCCCCTGCACTCAGGCAGCTAACAGTTGGAGTCTGCACCTCCTGAGACCCCAAAGACAAAGCATACCTCAAATCCCTCAATTCAGGTGAATTGTGCAGTTGGGTTCACTTCCCCTGTGTTGGAATTACACTGTCTCTCTCAAAGTAAGGACACAACCAGACACTCACCTTCTTGGTAAACTTGGTGGTTTTGATCTCCACAAAAGCAGCGCTGACTGCTTTCAGGTAACTACGTTGGTTATTGAAAGTCACACGACCAGACCCTAGGAAAATCGGGCAAAGCTTATGCTCTCTGTTCAAATTCTCTCCAACACTCAAGAATCCTTGTTTCTATACCAGTACTGTCTGAGATAAAGGTAAGTATTTATGTAATTTCTAATTTAGTGGTGGTCACAGCAAAATCAAAAGCAGTGGAATTTTAATAATATATTTTATCTTTGTGTTCAAGTTATTTTAACACATAGGAGAAACTACATTTTCAAGTACTCAATAGTCACCTTTTGTTGATGGCTATTACATTGGAAAGTATAGTTCTAACATGTGTTGGTATAAACCATTCAGTAAAGAGGAAAATGTGGGAGTTTCCTCTGGTGCAGGTAGATGCACAGAGAAGAGTAACCGGTTTAGGTGGAAACCAAGCTGCAGAATAAACCTTTTTCTGAAGGGCAGAAATAGCAACCAAGCCTTGCCTGGCCCAGAAGTGCCTTAGATAACTAGAACCAGCAGGAGAGGCAGAGGACCCCACCCCGCCTGCAGCCTCCATTGGCAGCAAAGCCCTCACAAGCACACAGTGCTCCTCCATGACCAGACTCACTGGTAGACCAGGCATCTGGGAAGGTGCGCTAAGTCTACATGCCTTCATCAGAGTTCAGGTCTGTTTCACTTCCACACCCAATCACTGAGATTGCTGTACCGTGTCTGATCTGATCAAAACTCAGTGGTAGGACACAGACCTTAAGATAGAACAGCTCAATGGCGTACCATCTTTTGAGTTAGCCAGAAAGCACTTTTGACCTGACCCTATCTCTGACTCTAGACGGCATCAAAGATGTAAAAACAAAACAAAATTTCCTTCCTTTCTCTTCTTCCCACTTTCCTTCTTTTGACGATGTCTCAATATATAGTTCAGAACTCATTATGTAGGCCAGGTTAGCTCTGAACTCAAGAGATCCACTTTGCTCTGTCTCCCAAGTGCTGGGACTGCAGGCAGGTGCCACTATGCCTGTCAAAAACTTTTCTGGCTTTGTTTTTTGGGAACAGGGTTTCTCTGTGTAGCCTTAGCTGTCCTGGGTTCACTTTGCAGACCAGGCTGGCCTCAAACTGAAAGATCTGCCTGTTTCTGCCTCCCAAGTGCTGGGATTACAAATGTGCACACCACTGTATCTGCCTTTGGCAAGAACTTTTAATAAAGGAAATTGCACAAGTTCTCACTAAAATGTAGTCTTTAAATCCAACACATCCTATAGTTTGCTCCAAACTAGTTAGGCTGTGTACTTTGAATGTCTAACAAACCTCTTTCATCATTTTCACCAATATTATCATAGATACTACAATTACCCTTTTCCCCAGTGTGGGAAAAGGAGCAGAAACAAGATGCAGATGGGCCAGTACTGGTAACTTCTAGAGGAAAAGATGATCTGAAAACCTGGGTCAGGTTTCTTTCCACTCCCAAGCGGGAAGCATTACAATCTTAATCTACTCCCAGGGGCACCAAGCCTTCCCACACAAAAATAGGACACTCACCAATGGGGTACTTGTGCTTATCTGTGTCAATCCCAGCATACACCACTCCACCAAATAGGTCATTCAAGATGGCAGCCAGAGCCTCAGCATTGAGCATTCCGTGCAAGGCACCAACAAACACCGTCCTGCTGGGATCCAGCCTCTGAGATGGGCTCCAGACAAAGTTGCTGTCAGCCAAGACCCAAGGGATTACCTGCACCTGAAACCCCCAAAGGTTTATCAGCTGGAAGCTTCAGAGAGATTGAGATTCCTGTATGGTAGGGCACATGCTCTGGATACTACCGCTGTAGCTGCTGAGGCTATGCAGGGATGTCAGGACACTGTTGCCCATCTGAAGCATGCAAGTGTTACTCAACTTAAGTTGAATTTCCTTTGTTCATAATGGTGAAAGCAAATACAACAGAACCTGCTCATTCTGCAGAGTAAGCAAAAAGTACCAAACTGACAGGCCCATGATCTTATAACCAACTAAGGGGCATAGGAATTAAAAGAGCATGAGTTCTCAAGAAAGAAAACAAGAGTCCTTGTGACAGGAGAACTCACAGAACATTCAAAAGCTAGAAGCAAGCTGGGTGTGTTGGTGCACACCTTTAATCCCAGCACTCGGGAGGCAGAAAAAGGTATGTCCATTGAGTTCAAGGCCAGAACTCTAGAGAGTGAGTTCAGGACAGGCAGAGATACACAGGAAACCCCTGTATGATAAAAAAAAAAATAACAATAACAACAAAACAAAAACCAAACAGCCCAAACAAAAAATAAACAAAAAAGCTAGAAGCACAAATGACAAAAGGATGGAAATGTTTTTACCAGTGTGATACTTACTAGTCTAAACTAGGTATTTAGAGGGCTTTATGCCAGCAACAATGAGAACATCTCTCTGTCTCTGTCTCTCTGCCTGTCTGTCTGTCTGTCTCTCTCTCTGTGTGTCTGTGTGTGTGTGTGTGTGTGTGTGTGTGTGTGTGTGTGTGTAAAGTCACACACAAAGATCTGAGGCATTAAAAAATTCAGTAACACTAAGGCAAGTGCTGACATCCTCTGTCCTGATTCTCTGACCTCAGCCAGAATCAAGTCTAGTACAGCAGGCAGAGGGCTTCACGATGAAGTAGGCTTACAGATGCCAATAACTACTTTTTGGAAAATTAGTCTCTGAAGATCTTTTTTAAATGTTCTGAATTAGGAAGAGAAATGAGGCAAACATCAAGAGGTAAAAACGATTCAAAAGACAACCTGAACAAGGCTGATGGCGATGATTACGGGCCAAGTAAAAATATTCTTCACTGGGCACATGCCTTTAATCCCAGCACTCGGGAGGCAGAGGCAGGTGGATCTCTGTGAGTTCAAGGCCAGGCTGGTCTACAGAGTGAGTTCCAGGACAGCCGGGCTACACAGAGAAACCCCATCTTGAAAAAACAAACCAAACCATAGCAAAACAAAACAAAAATCTTCAATGAAGTCTGCAGAGGTCTCACTTCCTGAGTGGACAAGCAAGGAAGAACCAGGCAGGACCTAGACCTATGAGGGCCTGAGGTCTGGAGAGCCTGGTAAAAGGTACAAGGGGAAGTCAACAGCCATGCAAATTCATGAAAAAAGGTTACTTTGCATATAGGGCAATATATCAAAGAATATAGTGTCTAGATAGGACAGGAGGTTAGACAGGTAAATCTGGGTATATGAAAAGAGTAGAACCACAAAATGAATAAATTATCTGAGATAGAAAAGATGACAAGAGGGAGTCAAATATGATGACGGTGGACATGAGTTGAGACATACAAAGAAACAGTAATAAAAGTGAGAGAACTGGGACAACCTGTAGCTGGTGCATCAAAGAGAGACTCAATCTCTATTAGGTGATAAGAAGAGAGTGGAAGATGGGAAGGTATTATCAGGGGCATGAGGCAGACTGGCTGCTCTGTAGTGGTGACAGTCTCATGTGTGAAAGCAGGGGACAAAGGAGGAAAGAGTATGTGAATTAATCTTAGATGCAATGAGCTCCTGCTTGCTGTCTGAGTGTCAGACAAGTGATCAGAG
The DNA here is from genome assembly GCA_907169655.1 of Acomys percivali. Classification (NCBI taxonomy): domain Eukaryota; kingdom Metazoa; phylum Chordata; class Mammalia; order Rodentia; family Muridae; genus Acomys; species Acomys percivali. The sequence goes on from OU015752.1 coordinate 100,576,814, forward strand.
GAGGCAAGGGAACTTAGGGCAGTGTGGGAGCCAGAGACTGAAAAATACAAACACAAGGAACTTCTATAACGCAAAGAACCAGGTTAGTTTTACTTACTTACTTACTTATTTATTTATTTATTTATTTTAGTATACAATGTTTTGCTTGTATGTATGCCTACACACCAGAAGAGGGCACCAGATCTCAGTATAGATGGTTGTGAGCCACCATGTGGTTGCTGGGAATTGAACTCAGGACCTAAGAGCAGGCATCTGAGCCATCTCTCCAGCCTGTCAGTAGATTATTTAAAAGTGATATGAGTATCCTAAAAAGATTTTACTTTCTAACAGCTGATTTGGGCTCACAGTGAAACTCCCCGTGCCACACAAGCCTCCTCAAGTAGTAACCCTCTGCACCAGAAGGTCCATGGTGATGACTCCATGCTGACAATTGCTATCACCTCAGGACCACAGCTTATACTGGGTCTTCTTCATGCTTGATGCGCTGACTTTTATGACACTGCAAAGGTGCAATGGTAGCTGAGTGTCATCCCACAGCCCACAAAGTCCTTTGTGCTTTGCCTAGTCATGTCTCTCTCCCCTGGAAAGCACTTATCTTTTTAATTAGAGATATTTTTAGCTCTCTGTCTTACAAATAAGCAATAAGAAATTCACGAAAGTAATGTTCTTTGGAATCTTCCTAATAAAAACACTAGTACACTGATTTCTGAGCTCAAAACAAGTGGTTCGCAAAACTCTTCCAGCAGCACCACTTGGGGAGCCTGATTAAAAGAGCAAGGGAAAGTAACTAATACAGGATGCAACTCACCTCTTTGCAGCGCATCCTTCGGCTGGACATCTTGAAATAATATTCGCTCAGGCCGTCTGGGCTCAGCGGGTCATGAGAACAAGCCTGAAGCAAGGCCCGGACAGACTTCTCTAGTTCAAACACCAAATACACATACCCTATACTCAACAAAAGACAGGGAAGCTTTACTATTCCTTAGGAGGCAATTTAACCTCCTCTAGGGTGGCTATAGAGTCACGGCTTTGAGCAGGGAGTTTCTTCTAAGGGAGGAAGCCTCAAGTGCAAGACTTTTGTTTTGAGGTGCTGGGGATTAAACCCATAGTCTTGTGCATGCAGGCAAGCACTCTACCACTGAACCAAATCCCTTACCCCAAAGTACATTTTTGTTCTTCTCCTGAAAAGGCTTGTCAGATCACTTATTATGCCTTATGCCATGATAAGGGAGAGAGATGAGCATCATAGTCACTAAGGGAACGAACTGTCAGGCGGGGACAGAAGATCCCACCCACTCTCACACAGCTCTCTACCCTAGAATAGAGAGCAGGCTCCCCATGTTCAGGTCAGCAGCGCCAGGAAGAACAGCAGGCATGGTCAGTTTGCCAGGGGACGCAGGTATTGCTTTAAAAGCCCAATTAAACCATTGGTTAAAGTTCAATGAAGATGGGACAGAGTGAAAATAGCATCTGCTCCTTTCTACAGGGCAGGATCTCATTTTAGACCAGTGAGGAATCAGTTACTTGATCCTCATTCCTGCCAACTCCGAAGGGAAATCTCAGAACTGGGACACACAACCTCTGAGGCAGCAAAGGCAGGCAAAGGAACACTCTTGAAGTGAACACCTTATTCAAGAGGGAAGGTACTGGTGGGGTTTAGGTTTGGAGGGAGGTGCTCATAAGGAGTCTGATGGCAAATCCCCACAGCACTGCAACTTTGGACAGATGGACAAAGTAGTGTGCAAAATAGAAGAGGGCATGCTACTTTACCCTGGAGTGCCTATATGGTCAGCATGCGTCTGTGACAGCCCAGCACCACGTGGTGCAGAACGTGTGAAGGAGGAAAAAAATTCCTACCATGTCTTTATTACCTTTAGGCGTATTACCTTTGGGAGGACACCGGGGGTGCTTGCCATCCTTACCAGGCCACTCCACACTCAGAGAGCCAAAAACACGGAAGGTGTTAACCAATCCAGCTGCACAGATGGGGAAGAACAACAGAAACCAAGACACAGTCTACTCAGGAAAGACAAACACAGGATCACCAGTACTCCTCCCAAGGTTCACTGCTCCTGAAAAACAACTCAGAACTGACTTCTGTTCTCATGTGTAAGCAGATATACAGCAGTACTACGAAAGCTTATGAAGTGCACTCTCCCCTCAGCTGCTCCTGTAACACCCTGTGCTGAGGCAGAGGTTCAGAGCCTAGGGCTCACACTCCTGAAAGATATCCCCCACCTTCCACTCTTGTTGTAAGAGCTCTCAGAGGCAGCTCACCTTCTGTAATGTCCCACGGAACACCTCCTAGGAACACCTTGCATGAGTAGATGGGGTTCTTATAGTTCCGGGGAGGCAGCTGGCCACTCCAGGTACAGGTAGCTTCATTCACAGCTTTGGTAGGAGACAAAGAAGAAACAAGGGTCCAGACAATCAACAAAGTCACTACTCTTCTCTGAAATGGATTGTTGGGGGAGATAGAGCATTCACAATTCCAACCTGGCTGCCTGGGAGAAGACTATGCATGGTTGTTCTGAAAGAACACTTTATGTCTCCTCAAATATTTAAGGTAAGTTTGATAAGCCTACTCATAAGCTTTGAAACTGAAAGGAATTATCAGATATACAGGGAAACTTTTTCACGACTAAAGCTATTTCAACTATATAACTGATTATCATTAGAATAAGTAGAGATTTACAAATATTTACGAGTAGACAGAACAATTTTATATTCAATGCCATACAAGTTTCTGGCCCCAACAGACTGTCTCCCTGAGTTAAAGGGATGCCCTACCATTTTTTTTAATTCAAGCACAGAAGTCAGGACACTGCCAGTAGAAAACGCAGCTCACTAGAGTAAGAACATCACCATGCCACATGACCCCACTTACAAGCACCTGAGCAAGCACTGAGTTTCCTTACTGCCCACACAGTATGATGATAGATTTCTGCCCAACCTCCCCAGCTGCCCTACTTATGTAGGAATATGTCAAGAGGGCCCTTCTGCTGTGTAGGCTTGGAACGCTCTTCAGATTGGCTTGTCCCGCTAACTTCCAGAGGTCTGTTCTTGGTGGTCAAGTCACACCTTTCACACTGGAAGGTGACCTGGGTGACGACTGGTTACTCCTCAACACTTTACTCTTTCCTTCAGCACTGAGGAAGACATTCAAGGAGATGAGACATTATTCCATCCTGGACACTAGGCCATTCCCTAACATGCACAGGGCTAATGTGTTGCTGTGACAAGAAACTGGGCACTGCTAGCAATATTTCACATAAAAACAGGTAGTCTCCATAAAGCATCCCAAACAATGGCCACATAGTAAGCACAAACATGGGTGGTCAGAATCGCTAGATAAACAGGGTACTCACACTACTAGAAGAGAATGAGATAGAAAGGAGCTCTATGCAAACACATGTAACAAAGAAATAATGTTTATTGAGTCAGGTACCACACCGAAGAACCGTGACTTGGGTGGAAAGCATTTGAGGCATTAGTAGTTAATGATTTAAGTAGCTCATTTACTTCCAAGCCCAGGTGTAATGTGAAAAACATTTAATATACACTTAAAATTATGCACCTGGATGTGATGGCACATACTTCTAATCACAGCACTCAGGAGGCAGAGGCAGGTGAACATAAGAGGTAATTCAAGGCCAGCCTGGTCTAGAGTGAGGTCCACGACAGCCAAGCCTATGTAGAGACACCCTGTCTTAAAAGCCAGAAAGGAAAAAGACTTATTTTTATGTATTTAGGTGTCTTGCCTGCGCGTATGTCTGTGTACTGTGCGCATACCTAATGCCTGCAGAGGCCAGAATAGGATTTGGATCTCCTGGAACTGGAGCTACAGACAGTCATAAGGTGCCATATGGGTGGCAGGAACTGAACCCAGGTCCTCTGGAAGAACAACCAGTGCTCTTAACCACTGAGCAATCTCTCTAGCCTGTACTTAAGATTATTTAAATGACAAAAACTACAGGACTTCAAAGCGATCAGAGTACTTGGTGGCCTCCCATACTTAGGGTTAACAACTGGACTGCCTACCTTGAGTGTACCAATCAGACAGTCTCAGGACAGGAAGCCAGAAAATAAACTGTGACTGCTATGACTTCAAATTAGAATTAGGGAAGCAGACAAAGTGTAGGCATCATTTTCAAGATTTTTTTCTTTCTCATGCAACAATAAAAATCAAGGGCAGTGCACAGCAATTTTCACAGAAGCCCACAGTAAGTGGTAGGGCCAGCCATCTTCTGCTATAGCATAGCCTACTAGGCTGACTTTCAACTCACTCTTAAGGTTGTCCCTTATTCTACAGAATGCATGGTTCTTTAGACCTGGAAATTTTCCACACCCTCTTCCAGAAGAGTTCACCATTGTGTGAACAAAGGTCAACTGTTTCTAGAAAGGTCTCAGGCTTCACACCTAGCCAAAGCCACACTACACTCACCTGCAGCCTGCCGGTGTAGTCTAGCCTCTCTCTCTATGCTGAAAGGTTCTTTAGGCGCTCCAAGAAGGTCCCAGGATGGCCACACAGAAGCTCCTGGCCATCTCTTTGAAGCACTGGTTGGAGAGGGAGTAACTGCAGCGAGAGCAGCTTGTTCTTGGTCCATTCGGGACCCAACTCCCATCTTTAGGGGGTCTCTGGGACCATTTCCCGTCATAGAAAGGAAGGGCAGAGGAGGGGAAATTCGAAGGCTTGACTAGAGGAGGAAAATGAAGGCAAGTTTTAAAAGACAGTTTTGTTATCAAGTAATAATCACATAACAAATAAGAAAAGTATCTACTGTAACATTTATAGTTTGATATATCTTCTTTCAGTCTGTCTTCCTATTCATTGGTTATAGATTTTATTCAGGAAATCGGTTATGCCTCACTGACCCAGTTCCCTATTCCTAAACAACTGTTTTCCTCTGATGCTCTGTTCTATTAGAAATGTTATTTGAACATGTTACAGTATATAATTGTGTTAAAGCTTGAAATTCTAAGTGTCAAAATAATGTATTATTAAAATTGTTGATAGAATTATTTTCTGTAAATACAAAAACTGTCTCATTTCCACTTTGTCTCCTTCCAAATTAATCTTTAGGTGGAGTATCTGAGAAAGCTGTATTAGTCAGGAATGAGGTAAATCCCCAAGATGAGTTCTATCAAGTAATACAATAGGACAAATGCCTTGTGAATCCATCTTACAGGATGTAACCTTAAGTCCAGAGAAGTAAAGGACCTGATTGCAGCTGTCATTCTAGAAACTAGCCTGGACAGATTAAATGAATCGGCAACAAGAATACTAATACCAGCTTTCACAGTCCAGGACAGGTGGAAAAATAAGGTAGGGTGGGTTCTAAAAGTAAGGAATGGGTAACCATGACGATAAGACAATGAGAAATGAGCCCTCCTATTCATTAAACATTTAGTTCAGGGCATTTGGTAACTGAAAAGCAAGGCTGAGATAGCACCTTAAACTGCATCTTATTTCAGGAAATTATCTCATTGCCTCTTTCCCCTTCAAGACTCACATGTAATTACGGTTACCATCTAACTATACTGTCTATGCTCTTCTATGTATACTACTTATGCCACCATCCACACTCACTCTAATCCATTTCCTAACTAATTAGCATGGAGGCTACACATGTCACACTTGGCTGTATGTAAGAAATATGGGATGTATAAATTTGATGATAGTTTCAGACTGTGAGTTGGCATGAGTCAGTGCAAAAGTACAAAATCTGGAGTCAAATCTGGATTAAAATTCCAGTAGTAATGGTTAATTATGATTTATTAAGGTGATTTATTAAAATATCACTTATGAACATTGGAACATTATACACAGAGGTACATAAATACTATTGTTTAAAGGCTAAAAAGAAAACATCTATGTATTTCAAGAAACAGAACACTGACAAAATGCTCATATTTACTTTGAAATCACCTGTTCTCTAAGAGCTCTTGGAGTAACAAGTAAAAGACACTTGGCCCTAAAATGTACTGTCATGGACTTTCAATGTGTCTCTGAGTTCGCTAAGGATGAAAAACTATATGGAGATACCTGATGATCTCTTCTCTTGCCTGTATTCTAATGGACAGGCACCCATTTCAAGCTCCAAGAAAGATACTGCAGCATCTTTCCCCTAGGACACACAGACAACTCCACCTCCACACCCCCCATTCCTGAGCATGTTACATACAATCAAATCTGAGAGATGGTCTGATCCAGAGCTGAAGCCACTCGTGTCTGAGTCAGAGGGGCTGCTAGAACGGGAGTCCAGGATGGGCCGGGTGTCCAGGCGAGATCCTCTAACTGAGGGTGCTGGGAACTTGTCCAAGTCAGACCCAAGGGGATCCAGAGACAGGAAGCTCAAGGGGTTTTTTCCTAGAACATTTCCCAGTGGATTTTGGAGCATGCTTAATACTAGGATGACAAAAACAAAACAAACAAACAAAAAACAGAAAGAAAAGAAAAAAAAAGAAAGAAAAGGAATGCTCATGACCTCTTAATTTTCTTTCCAGACAAGAGTCCTTCTCTTCCCTTTCTTTTCTCCCATAGTCACTCAAGGCAGGACCAACCACCGAGAGCATTTCAGAAGCACAGAGCATGATGTACAGGTAACTGATGGTCTGGAAACCTGGCCACCCAGTCCTCATTAGAAGTTATAGGATGACTGAACACCAGAGTTCCTGCTACTAAAGCAGCAGCAAAACTGTTGTTTGCCCCCAGGCTTAAGGAGTAGTGCTATCATATGAGGCTTTTCCACTGGGACCCTGTTACAGCTGCTATTAGTATCTGGATACACCTGCAGTGTAATTAGGAAGTTAAAACTATATTCCTTAACTGGCTTTCAGTGTCTTTGTTAGATTCTCACTTTTCTAGTGACATTTTGCATGTAGCACACCACAGACTATACAGCATAAACATGTCTTTTCTGTTAAGTTCTGAGAACTTCTAGCATGTACTAGCTTTCTAAGCAGTCCCAAACTTCAAATATAGGATAGAAACAGAATGATATCATAAAGTTCACTATCTGAGGAAACAAACATGGTATGAATCTCTTTCAGATGGTTGTAACTCTGAAAATCTTGCCTGGAGGCTTCTTTCTTCTCACTGGCCTCTTGAGTGAAATATCAATTATTTCATAACACTGCTAGCCAGGTTCAATAATCAGACAGCAAATGAAAAGTGCTTAGCAAAAAATGGCCAACACACAATAAACAAATATCTAACATTAAAAAGAATAAAAGCCAGATGTGATAGGCACTCCTGTAACCCTAGCCACTTAAGCTAAAAAGCAAGAGGATTTTGAGTTCCAGGACAGTCTAGAATACTGGAAAGAAAGAAAGAAAGAAAGAAAGAAAGAAAGAAAGAAAGAAAGAAAGAAAGAAAGAAAGAAAGAAAGAAA
>OU015752.1:100584217-100597465 GCA_907169655.1 Acomys percivali
AAAGAAAGAAAGAAAGAAAGAAAGAAAGAAAGAAAGAAAGAAAGAAAAGAAAGAAAGAAAGGAAGAAAAGGAAGAGGATGCAGAAAGAAGAAAAAGAAATAAATTAATAAAGAATGAATAGGAAGAGACTTGAGAGAAGTATATCCTTTATCTACAGGACAAAGAATAAAAGGGCTTCACTATGAAGTGTGGACACATTAATGTTATGATAGAAGATTTGACATTTTATTTGTCTGAAGAATAGAGAAAACATCTGTCTTAGTTGAGTCCATGATGACAAAGCAGATGTAGCAAGCAGCGAGAGCAGCACCTAAGAGCTCAAATCACAAGGAAGAAATAGAGAACTAAATGGAGTGAGTCTCTGAAACCTTAAAGCCCACGCCCAAGGGACAGACATCCTCCAGCAAGGTCACAACTCCTAATGCTCCCCAAGCTGCCAACTGGAGGTGTTCAAAACCAAGTATTCAAATACCAGAGGTTTGTAGGGGTATCTCATTCAAACCATTGCACCATCCATCTCTCAGGATGAACACAAATAACCCAAGTGCTCAATAAACAGTGAGTATAACTGGCCCCCACACTTCAGCTCTGACTAGCAATTAAGTGAAACACAGCCCACGCAGAGGTGTTTTCTTTCCAGACCTCTAAGTGTAGGAATAAACCTCTCCAAGTCTGGAATCAAAGTCAAGGCATCACTTGGGGTACCCAACAATGACCATTCATGACAGATCATATGCACAAGTTCAAAACATGTTATCCAAGCCGGGCGTGGTGGCGCACGCCTATAATCCCAGCACTCGGGAGGGCAGAGGCTGGCGGATCGCTGTGAGTTCGAGGCCAGCCTGGTCTACAAAGCGGGTCCAGGACAGCCAAGGCTACACAGAGAAACCCTGTCTCGAAAAACCAAAAAAACCAAAACAAAACCAAAAAACCATGTTATCCTCAAGCATATGACTTTTTTCCAAATAAAGACATAGTATGTGTGTGTATTCTTAGCCTTTTATTTCCTAAATGCAGGCACTATTGAGGCTGTGTTTTTTTTTTAAATTCAATTACCATTCTAAAGTGGTAAAAGTGCTTAAATTTTAAAATGTCATTCCTATTAGCAGTGATGAGTTCAGTCCCTTCATATCTTAACCATCAGGTAAGTTCTGGGGATTGATTTTAGGCACCAGGCTTGAGTGGCAAGTGCCTTTACCAACTGAGACATCTCACCAGTCTGATGTCAGTCATTTTTGTTCGTTTTTAAAAAAGATTTATTTATTTATTACATATAGCCACCAGAAGAGGGCACCAGATCTCATTATAGATGGTTATGAGCCACCATGTAGTTGCTGGAAATTGAACTCAGGACCTCTGGAAAAACTCTTAACCTCTGAGCCATCTCCCCAGGCCATTGTCAGTGTTTTTAATTTTAGAATGTGTGTCATCTATAGGGCTCAGGGAGTCAAATGTACCTATAAAAGGAGTTAGTTTATGATTTTGCTTTTCAAGAAAACTTTCTTTTACCCCATGCCTTTCAAAGTGATTTTCAAGTACTAGCATTTAACTGCATGCTGGAACTAAACGTCTCAAAATGTTTAGGTTCTGACACTCATCACAAACAACCCTTCACAAATTTCTCAAGTAATCCTTGTTTTATCAAAGCCCTGGCTGAAATAAGTAAAATAATCCAAGCTCCTGAGTTCATGCTTCAAAAAGGCAGGAAGTGAACAGATTTTAGCTTCCGCTCTAGTGTTGCAGCAAAGCCTGGCAAACAGCACTGTTACACTTACAGGTCATTCTGCTCATCATTTATTAAAATGGTGTCAATGTCCTAGAGCAGTGGTTCTCAACCGCCTTAACACTGCGACTCTTTAATACAGTTCATGTTGTAGTGACCCCAACCATAAAATTATTTTGCTGCTATTTGATAAATGTAATTTCACTACTGCAGGAATGTAAATATCTGTGTTTTCCATTGGTCTTAAGCAACCCATGAAAGGGTCAGGTTGAGAACCGCTGCCCTAGAGGGCAACTGCCTTCTTCACATTTTACAAAAACAAGCTTAGGGTTATCAACAAGTTGACAATCAAACCATAAAAGGGGGCTGGAAAGATGACTTAGCAGTTAAAAGCACTAGCCATTCTTGCAGAGAGGACCCAGGTTCCATTCCCATCCATATGGTGGTTCAGAACCATCTGTGACTCCAGTTCCAGGGGATCTGATGCTGCCTTCTGCTCTCTATAGACACCAGGTATGCATGTAATACACATACTTGCATGCAGGAGAAACACACACACAAAATATAACAAATCTTAAAAAAAACCCTCATAACAGAACCACCTATGGTAAGAATCTTTGGTTCTGTCTAGCAGATAACTACAAAGCACTGCAGAGATGGTCTGAGGAGCTACTGAGGGTGACAGAGCAGGTTGGCCATAAAAACTGAGGATGTCTAGCAGTACTGAGCATCTAGCTGAGAGACAGACTACTTAAACTGGACATAGAACATATTCTCCAGCAGAACTAAGGTACCTGGATGGGTAATAGACTCACAGTGAGCTATGATCACTTTCCCTTATGGGACATGAAATATTTGGTAGTGACAGGAAGAGAGGAATGAAGAAATGCTACTACAAGCTAAAGACAGAAGTGTAACAACAGACATCAGGCTCAGATGAACAGAGAGTCAGCTACTTCCATGGCTGATCATTCGAAGGAATGAAAAAGGCAAGAAGATGAATTCTTTAAAGTTCTGGCCAGGCGGTGGTGGTGCACGCCTTTAATCCCAGCACTCGGGAGGCAGAAGCAGGTGGATCTCTGTGAGTTTGAGGCCAGCCTGGTCTACAAAATGAGTCCAGGACAGTCAAGGCTACACAGAGAAACCCTGTCTCAACCCACCCTAAAAAAAACAAACAAGGAAGCAAGCAAACAAAGAAAAAAGTTCTGAAGACAACAAGGTTCAAGATATGGAACTGTAAGTGACTAACTTAGAATGTATTAAGTCTAAACACTAGATAGGTTTAACCAAATGGACAGTTGAGAGATCCATAGTAGATAGCTGGACCTAGCATTTAAACAAATTCCAGACAGTGGTGGTGCCCATCTTTAATCCTAGCACTCAGTAGGTAGCAGCAGTTGGATCTCTTGAGTTTGAGACCAGCATGGTCTATAGAGTGAGTTCTAGGACAGCCAGGGCTACACAGAGAAACCCTGTCTCAAAAAAACAAAACAAAACAAATAAACATACAAAAAAAAAAACCCAAACAAATGAAGAAGCAAGGTGCTGAAAGAATCTGAGGTGAGGAAGTACTTGCAAATAGAGAGGGGGAAAAAGGAATGATGCTGAAGTAGTTGAGGCTGAGAAAATGAATTAGGTTCCACCTGCAAAATGGTACCTTAAAAATATTCACCCTCCCTGAGGATTTATGTGCAGTTGATAGAAGAATGTCATTTTCTTTATTAAGATGCACATATTCTGTAAACCATTCTAATAAAACCCATTACCATCCCCAAAGGCTAAGAAGGTCATCAGGGGAACATCTGAATTCTATAGCAGAGACTTCCTAGCTTTTCTATAATCTGTCTACCTAGCACTTCAGTCAGTACTGATTTGTTGAGACAGGGTCTCACTATGTAGCACTCTCTGGCCTGGAACTGTACACTACGCTGGCCTCAAACTTGGGAGATTTTCTCATCTCCCAAGTCCTGGGATTAAGGCATATAACCACTACACCTGGCTATCATTAGTGTATTTTTTAAGTGCTTTAATTTATGACTGTCTTTTGTTACTATAAAATTCTCATGAAACTGTTACCACATTGGAAGATAGTATTTGTGGTAACCTGATTTGTGTTCCCCGGCCATGTTCATTCATACTGGGCTCCAATATAAACTACCTCTACTTCTTCTTAGGTATGACCTGCGTTTCTGCATCACACATAACACAAAGAAATATGCAAAAATGCTAAAGAAAGAGAGAAAATGACTAACTAAAGGGATCACATACCTAGGGACACCAATAAGGACAAGAAAGGGCTATGGAAACTATGCTTTTACCCACAAAAGTTAAGTGCATTAGATAGAGCCAAAACCCAATATAGCTCCAGTTTATACTCACTTGTATTGATACATGTTTGCCCAACCATAAATTCTATCTACCTCAGCTAACAAGGAAACTGTTAGTATCTTTAAGCTCTTACAAACGACAGCAACAGAAATTCTACAGAAATCTACTGTGAGGCCTGGCATGATGACACACTACTCCTTTAATCACAGTACTTGTAGGCTAGGCAGGTGGACCCTTTTGAGTTCTAGGATAGCATGGTCTACATAGCAAGCTCTAAGCCAGTCAAAGATACATAGTGGAGATCTTGTCTCAAACAACAACAAAAGAAATGGCAATAATTTTCTTTTTCTATCTAAATAGAAAATGGCATCAACAACCCACACTAGTGAACACCACTTTCTCAAGAGATGATCACTCATCTATTTTATGATTTGGACCAGATTTAGTCAAGTTCCTACTAATAGCAACTTCTGCATTTACTGAACATCAAAAGCACATGCCAGAAGCTGGGTGTGGTGGTGCACGCCTGTAATCCCAGCTCTTGGGGAGGCAGAGGCAGGTGGGTCTGAGTTCGAGGCCAGCCTGGTCTACAAAATGAGTCCAGGACAGCCAAGACTACACAGAAAAATCCTGTCTCAAAAACAAAACAAAACAAAAACCCGACCCCAAAACAAAACAACCCACATGCCAAAAGCATTTTTGGGGGGCTATGAATCTTTCTCTAAATTCTAAGACATATTATATATATTAGTCCGTCATCCAGGAGTAGAGCAGAGTGTGATTCTCTCTGACTTGAAGCTCCATCTTCTGAAGTGCAGAACTCACTAGCTACATTACAAAACATCATCAGGACCTTGTCTACTTATTTTCATGTCCTTGGCACCTCTCCTTTTTGTTCAAATCTTTTAGGACCGTCAACTGCAGACGGGAAATCTCACCTACCAGAAGTGCAGAGAACTTAAAAGAGAGGTCTCAAAACTTAGCTATGGCCATTGTAGGAACTCTTAAAATGCACCTTAGACACCACTTGAGGTCTGAACCAAAATCTGCATTTTAACACATTCCTGTAAGGTATGTATATATACATTAAAGCTTTGAAAATGTCAATTCAAAAAAACAAAAACAAACAACCAACCCCAAGTTTGCTACTTTTAAGTTTCAAATTACTCCTCTTACTACACCCAAACATGCTTCATACGAAATTATTTATCTTAAAGATTGGAGCTTATAAATAAAACTCTTACAGTACAATAAAGACTAACACTGATGGACACAGAAAGCCAAAATGGCTATTTAGGACATTTCACAAAGAGTTCAATATCTAAAAACACTGTGTGGGAGTAGAGGGGGAAGAAGGGAGGCAGAAAAACATAGCACCCTGAATAATAAAAAACATAAAAAGAATGACATGGAATATAGCATTTTCACGACAGTGGTGGCCAGAACTAGCTGCACCTTATAAAAAGCTCATATTGAAGAGAAACAAAGGGAGCTAAGGTCTACTGCTTCAGGCAGATACATATTTTTAAAAAGCAAGACAACTGCTACAAAAGACGTTTCTTTGGCTGGAGAGATGGCTCAGTTGTTAAATGCTAAAGGTCACAACACACAAAAAACATTACTGCATCACTGGGCAAAGGACAAATTTGGAATACAAAAATAATAGTTTAATAAGTGAATACATCAATTTTAAACTACCTGAGTTTCATTACTATTTTGTTATAGACAAATCTACATAAGCTCACTTTTATTTTTAAGGTTTCACAAAGAATGTGTATATACAAATACACATAAAGAAAATGCATAGCTGATAAAGCAAATGGGATAAAATGAATGTTAACAACAGGAGAATCTGATTTAAGCTGGTGAGATTTCTTTCAGGCCACAGAATGAGCCAAGTTTCTGGAAACTATGACCCACAGTCAGATGCCCTAGAGTGACCCGGCTGTCCCTTTACAGCCCAACCTGGCAGAAAGCTCCAACTCATTAATGCCATTTCAGAGTACAAGAGACCAAATCAGCAGTAGTTATTTTTAGACTGATTTTTAACTTTCTCTACTTTCATCCTTCTCTCTATGCCAGTTCCCTGCATTTTCAGCTGAGTCACTGCTGAAATTTTCTGAAGCCTTTCTCTCCAAGAGTCTAAAGGTGCACAGATCTGATGACAGCACCAGCAACAGAGGCTGGGACTGGATGTCTGTATCACAAGACACACCTCTTAGCTCAGGCTCACAGCTGAAGTGGGATTAGTCCCAGGACACCATCATCAAATACTTGTTATCTAGTAAGAGTAGTCACAGAGAAAAATCTAGACCAGAAACCATTATTTCTAGTTTAAGATACATAAATTATACTGGAATCCTTCTTTCCTATGTGTACCCTTAATTCTGAGGCTGCTTGTAGAAAGTCGAAGTAAATCTGCAAAAGAACTTATTTGGGCCCAGAAGTCCCTATTCCACATAGAAGCCTAACCATATTTTGAATGCCGTCTCATCAACACTGTTTTAAGGCTGGCAGAGCAGCAAAATGTCAAACACATTTGTATCATCCCAGGCTAGTCTAATCTGTGGATCAATGGGGAAGTCTGCCTATGACATAGCATAGTGAACATTCCATTCAACTGCTCAATAGGGCAGAAACCAAGGTGGGGGGCAAACAGGCAAATCCCTGAGACTTCTAAAAGGGAATCACAACAGACAGTACATAGCCTCTGGCACCCTTAGCCTGAGCTTCTGTACACTGGGGTTCTGGACAAAGTGGTCATTAAGAGTCCTTTTTTTTCTGGGTCCCTCAAGGTAGATTTGAAAGTCATTTCACTCTCCTGCTGGGTAATGCTGCACAAGAGTCATAAGGGGAAAAAGGCAGAAAGACAAATCCAGTGGGTGGCTGAGCTGATGAACTATGACCAGCGGTGGAAAGTGAGTGGCAACTGTCCTTTATGTGCTCTCCCTTTAAGAGATTTCATCAAGGGAACTTAACACCCCTGGCAACACAGCCCTTGCACTACATTAGGCTGCCCTAAGTTTTCTTGTCTAACATATTAAGGTTCTGGTCACAGAAACAAGTTTAACAGGAAGAATGGGAGTTTTAGAGCAAAACACACCAGGTTTGGAATGCCGAACAAGACAATAAGCATGCCACTTTAGGTACTCTGTAACCTCTGTGAGCCTTTTTCCTCATCTATGTAAGTATTAAAAATCACGTGATGTGTTCAGCATAAAAAAAATTGATATATGGTGGCTGTATGTCATGCTATTCCCTACTCCAAAATATTGAGGACAGTTTCTACAACCCTGGCATCTTATTAAAGGACTTTTCCCTTGGTAATCCTAGTGATTTTTCTTTAAAAAAAAAAATCAAAATCTATTTATCTCCTCTGTGTATGCCCATGTATGCATACATGTGTAGGTCAGAAAACTTTTGGGAGTTGGTGCTCTTCTTCCATCCTGTGGTGGGGGCACAGGGACCAAGCTCAAGTTGTCAGGCTTGGTGGCAAGTGCCTTTACCTGCTGAGCCAACTTACGAACCCCAGGAATTCTTGTTGACAATGATTTTATCCTAGTCACTGATGCACCTTCAGAGCCCAACACAGTTCCTGGCATACAGTGTTTAATGCCTACTGAGTTAATTTATAGTGAGGATTTTCAGTCAAGAGTCCTACTCTCCAATCTCCAATCTAATGAACTGTCAAATACTTCAAAGTGGTAGAAGACAGTCAGGTGTGAAGCTACAATTTACTGAGACAATAGGACACCGGCTGCCTGCAAGTACAACTCACAGATGTCCTGAAGCTACTGGAACTATCTCCTCCCTTCCTCAAGAAACTGAGTGAGTTGGTTTTCAGATGGGAAGGCAGTGTGGGCAATGGAATGTGGGCTGAGTGTTCCCGCATTGCTGGCAAGGGTGCGCGATCTGGTACTGCAGCTGGCTGGTGGGAGGGCTCCATCCTACTCCAGAAGATGGGACCTTCATATGGGCTTTCCACGAAGGCACAAAGCTTAGGAAAAGAAGACAACTACCACCACAGTTCCTAAAGGCAAACATGGCATGGAGATGAGAAATAGGTATGTTTTTTTTGTTTTTGTTTTTTGTTTTGTTTTGAAGCTCCAGGAAGCAGGAGATACGCATGCTAATCTTGCCTTTGCAGCCAGATCACTGCACTGCGGCCAGTCTCAGGTCTTTATCAGTTCTGAAGTTCAGACTGTATGACTACATTCCTTCCCTCATCCACAAAATCATGTAATATTTATTACTAAAGTGCTTAAGATGGGAGGTGGAACACCCCTCTCCTACCTTTCAGACCAACATCTGTAAGATCAGGCTCTTCAGAAGGTGGGAAAGCTGACAGAATTATGCCTAGACCCAACTTTTCTTTCTTTTGAGATAAGGTCCTGCTACACTGCCTAGGTTGGTGTGAATTCCTAAGTAGACAGCCACTTTTGTTTAGCTGTTAGAGCAGGCCTTCTAAGCTTCAAGATGGACACATCTAAATTTCTATGGGCTTATAGTTCAGAAGCCAACCTTGTAGCTAAGAGAAACAAGAGCCAAAGGAGGGCCACGCCCATATTTGATGCCAACACAAATCAGACACTGACTACCATCTCCTGTGTGAGTTCTTCTTTGCTCAAATCCTAAAGTAGTAAAGAAAGGACAAGACTGTTTCAAAGAACACATATAAAAGGGAGTACTGTGGCCTCCAAAGCAAAGGACATTGAATAGTGACATATATCTTGGCCTAGGAAACAGAGTAGTTACCAACCTTCCCAAAAAATGCTGGAGTGAGATAAAGGCCAGGTAGCACTCAAGGTAATTTTATCTTCAAGAGAGGCAACCCACAAACCAATTTAAAAAAAAAACAAAACCTTCCTCTTCCCCAAATGTGTTTTACCAAAACAAAGGGGTATTAAACTGTCTAAAAGACAGTAAGAGTCCCAGACTCTGAAAAGCATTTTCAAAAACAAAAACAACAAAACAAAACACCTGCACCACACTGGGTGGAGGCCAGAGAAGACAACATAGCTCTACCTTGCTGCCATTATTGCTGGCACTAGACTGGGAGGTATTGAAAGGACAGCAGGCTCAGTGTACTCCATTGTCAGCATCAATAGCAAATGGCCACACACCCCAGTTAGCCATTTTCCCTTTTCCTATAGAATCTGCCAATACTTTTGTATTGTGACATAAACTAAAATATATTGATCTGAGTTAATACTGTAGCATTTAAGTTCACAGTTCTTCCTGACAATCTTAACATTTTCATCTGCCTACTCTTCCAAATGCCACAAGACAGAAACAGGTAACTGGAAGGTCTGAGCAGAAGCAGTTCAAAGGTTTGTCAAAAACTCTCTGTAATGTTCCCATTAATCCTACATCAAGAAGATAAGGGATCCTAAAGGGGAGTGGTCCCTTATCCATTAGTTCCCTATAACAAACAGACAGTGTGGGAGGAGGGCCACTTCTTCTTCTCTATATCGGGGAGTTACCCTACCCTACCTCCTCCCCCAACCATCCCCTTTCCAGGATTGATGCTCTTAACCCAACGTTAAGGCAATCCTAATATTCAAATAAAATTGCTCCATTAATCTTCTCTTGCTATGACTCAGGACTTCCCAATCTTCACTTACAGCTCTCTAGTTTTAAAACCACTGAACAGAATCTGGTCAGCCAGTCACCAGTACCGTAAGTCCCCTCCCCCACCTAAAAGTGTTTTGCTTCATCATCTCCAAGACAGGCCTGAGCACCAGGGGCTCATTTTTGCATATGATGGTCACCTTGGGGACCCCTGTCAGGGCCACCTCAGGTGTAGACTGATAACTCCAGGGAATTTGTCAGAGCAAATAGAAAAGCCCGATCTGCCTTACCAGCAGCCATCTATCCTGCAACACTCACAGCTACCATCGCTTGCAAGATAGCTCAGTGTTGTGTGAATATAGGGGAGGGATGCACAGGGAACAGAACAACTGTTGCTCTGGCATCTTAGCTCACCATCCCACTCCTCCCCCTCCCCCAGCTAGCCACCTTATCCCCTTGC
The DNA here is from genome assembly GCA_907169655.1 of Acomys percivali. NCBI lineage: Eukaryota > Metazoa > Chordata > Mammalia > Rodentia > Muridae > Acomys > Acomys percivali. The sequence continues at coordinate 100,594,300 of OU015752.1, forward strand.
ACTCACCTGACTGTGTGCTGCTCTGGGCTGTGGAGTCTGAGTCCTGGGTGCTCCAGGGTCGGTCCCAGCCAGTCAGACTGAGTGACTGCAGGCCAAGGCATAAGCCATTTGCATCTGTGAGGCCTTGGGAAGATTCTTGCGCAGAGGTGGGGAAAAGCATCTTGCTTGTAACTGTTTCTTCAGAGTCGTGGAAGTCTGCTTTGGAAAGGAGAACAGCAAAACAAACCCCTAGAGTTAAGGGTTGTTTCCCCCAACACTATCAACAATGAATACCACCAATAATAGTTTTCCCAGGTTCAGGAACAAAACATCCAAGCTGTATGGATGCTGCAGCTGCTGCCTCTGTACTTTTGGCGGCGGTCAAGGAAGAATAGTTGCCATATAGCCCCCTCCCCATACACACCCCTATCCCGTCTGCATTACAGACTAGCTAGCATGTGATCAGGCTGCTGATGCTTCCCGCTGCCAGTGACATCAGCCAGCTGAGCCTAGCGATAGAGAATCGCATCATCTCTCACAGAACGGGGGGAGGAGCAGGAGGGGACGACTGGGAGGAGACTTGCCTCTAAGGGAAAGATGGCACAAGAGCTACTTGGAATAGTCCGGTGCAGTACGGTTAAGTCAGGGCTATGAGGCAGCACCCTCCCTCCAGTCTCGGCAATGGTGGCCAGGCAGCCCTCTGGTACAACTGAAGTCTGCTCGCAGACAGCACAGCTAAAGGCAAAGCTATGTGGACGGCTTGTAAGGCTCTGTCCTCCTGCTGCTCCTTCCCTCCCCTTCTGTTCTCTACCTCAAACCCCCAAATGCTCTAGTCCTGGACTCCCTCCAGCTGCTGGCTCAAGCCCCGGCTTTGGCTTTGCACCCTAACACAACCCTGCTAACAAAAATAAACAAGTAAGTAAATAAATTGTATCTATGTGCTCCAAGGGGCCTCTGAGAAGCACCTGGACACAGTAGTGTTTACTCCTGAGGAATGGGGATAACCATCAGAAAAACAGGGCATATTTGAACCCTTGGGAACAACACCTGGTGCTCTGGGAGAGTCTGGAGCAGCTTATCAGAGAGAAGAGGGGACAGCGTTGGGAGAGGGGGTTGGATTTATCAGGCTGTTTCAGGTATATCTCACAGGGCCTGGCCCACAACTCAGGTATCAAAGGGAGACCTGGATAATCTGTTTTCCCTGGCTCACTTATTCACCAACAGTAGTAGCTATTAGGCATTGAGTGGACACAAGGGCGCAGTTCTTTTTCCCTCTTGCAACTAAAAGCACAGACCAAGGAAACACTCCACTCTCAAAGTAGTATCTGACAAGCACAGGAAGAGAAACAATTTTAGAACTGTTATGCTCAGGACTCAGGAGCTCACATCATCGGGCTGTCAGTACTATTTCCCTTGGATTTGTCTCTTCAGGAATCCCCCACCCCCCAAGTGATGGCTGGCAAGCTATGCCTACCACCAACACTTTTAACTGCTATACTTTCTTAAGAGGTGCTGCCCAGAGTGAAGAGCCTATTTCAGTGATCCTATCCCCTCAGCTACAGCAACAAAATTCAACTTTTGTCATTTTCTTTCTCTTTCCTCTCACATAAATCTTTTACCAATAGTTTTCTGTAGCATACTCTGAATATACTGAAGCAAAGACACTGGTGGGGGGTGGGGGGAGAAGGTCAGTCTGTGGGAAGGACACCTTCCTTTGGAGGTTTTTGTTTTGTTTTGTTTTAAAGCTGTGCTGCTATGTCATCCATCTACATTACTCCTGTTTGGCTGTAGACACCCTGGCTTGCTTTATGTCTCTGTGTGTCACAGCTGTATGCTCATCACTGTGCACACTGAGGAATAATGCGCCCATACTAGGGTTGTACCTATCCCAAACTCTGTCCTTCTGCTCCCCCTTCTCCAAGATAAAGCTGACTTTTACATTAACATGTTTTAATTACAAAAATAAAGATTTTTCTTTTAAGCCATCCACATTTATGTCAGTGAGATGGCCCAATGGATAAAGGCACCTGCCACTAAACCCCATGACCTGAGTTGTTTCCAAGACCAAGGTGAGAGAACTGATACATGCTGCTGTCCTCTGATCTCCACATGTGTGCTGATATGCACATGTATGAAAACACACACACACACACACACACACACACACACACACACAAGTTGGGTTTATTCTGGAGATACAGGGATGGTCCAAATGGTAAATCAGTGAACGTTATAAATTATGTAAATGGACTCAAGAACAGAAATCACCTAGTCATCTCAATAGATAAGATAATATCAACATTCCTTCATGTTAACAGTCCTAAGGAAACTCAGAATAGAAAGAACAAAGGTCAGCATAATAAAGGCAAAATATGACAAATTTATAGCCAACACTATGTTAAGGGGGGCACCCAAGCATGTCCACTAATATCAGGAACAAGAAAAGGGTAGTCACCTTTTTTTTTTGTAGTCACCTTCTTTATTCTCATTCAATATAGTGCTAGCAGTCTTAGAGTAGCAAGACAAAGAAATAAAGGGGACATAAACAGGGAACAAGGAAGTCAAAATAGCACTATTTGAAGCTGTTAGGATTCCATATATGATATCCTAAAGACTCCACCAGAAATCTTTTAGAACTGACAAATACCTGCAGCAAATTGGCAGGATACAAAATTAAAACACAAAATCATTAGTCTTCCTAGATACCAATGACAAACTGACAAGACAAAGGGAAATAATATAACTCACAATAACCTTTAAAAAACAATTTATTGGGGCTGGAGAGGTGGCACAGTGGTTAATAACACTGACTGCCTTTCCAGAGGACCCAGGTTCAGTTCCTAGCACCCACATGATAGCTCACAACTGTCTGTAACTCTAGTTCCAGGAGATCTGACACCCTCACACCAAAGACACAAGGCACACCAAAGGCACAAGGGTGCCCCCTCTTAACATAGTATTGGCTATTAATTTGTCATATTTTCCTTTATTATGCTGAGCTTTGTTCTTTCTATTCTGAGTTTCCTTAGGACTGTTAACATGAAGGAATGTTGGATATTGTCAAATGCCTTTTCTTATCTATTGACATAAAATTATTTATTAAGAAATAACTTGTTATAAGCCTAACCAAGGATATGAAATACACACACACACACACACACACACACACACACACACACACACACAC
>OU015752.1:100604938-100641676 GCA_907169655.1 Acomys percivali
CACACACACACACACACACACACACACACACACACACACACACACACACACTTCTTGAAAAATGTTAACTTTTCTATAGTTTTCTGCCCAAACTACAGAACTGAACAAATTCAGGAAATAAACTGGCTCAAAGTTGGCTAGTCTTGCTATGGTTTCAATGTGTCCCCAGAAATTCATGTGTTAAAAATGTAATCCCCAAATTCTTATCTTAAAGGTGCTTAGAGCTAGAAGATGTCAACAGGCTCCCTAGGTGGACTCCTAAGAGGAGTACTCTGGAGCTAATGTATGCTTGGCATCCTCTGGTATCACAGCACAGTATGACACCAGATGTTAGGACCTACCTCAGAGTTCTCTTCATCAGAACTGTAAGCCAAATAAACGTTTTTAAAAAGATCAAATGTGTGTTGAGGGTGCATGTGTACATGCATACATGTGGTCATAGGACAAGATTTGGGGGATTGATTCTCTTGTTCCACCATGTGGACCCTAAGGATCAAACTCAGATCAGTACTTGGCACCAAGCATTTTCACCTGATGAGTCATTTCAACAGCCCAACTTCTTTTGTGTGTGGGGGTGAGGGGTGGGTTTCGAGACAGGGTTTCTCTGTGTAGCCTTGGCTGTCCCAGACTCACTCTGTAGACCAGGCTGGCCTTGATCTCACAGTGATTCTCCTGCCTCTGCCTCCCAAGTGCTGAGATTTAAAGGCGTGCGCCACCACGTCCGGCTTCCAACTTCTATTCTTTAAAAATGTTTTTCACCTTTATTAGTTTATGTGTATAGATAGTTTGCTACACACATGCTTGTCACATGCTTTGCCATGCCTGCAGAAGCCAAACAAATGTGTCAGATCCTCTGGGACTAAAGTTATAGATGATTGCAAGCTGAGAATTGAACTTGGGTCCTCTCAAAGAACATCCAGGGTTCTTAATTGCTAAGCTATCTCTACAACCTCAATTTCTATTCTTGATAATAACAATTACTCAGCCTCAGATCATTAAGTTACAGCAGCAAAATCCCTACAAAACCTTTTCTAAAATAGAAGAGTCTTTCACTAGGTGCAAACCACAGACCGGCAACCGGCAAGTTCCAGGGCTCCTAGTGTTACAGTAACAGTCCTGATCTTTTCCAGCCACAGCAGAAAGGCCCTATCTCTCATAGTTCCTCTGCTAAAGAGAACACAGCACCAAACTGCTCAGAGTCCTACACAAGTAACATTCTTAGGTATCTGTCAAGCAAGAGAAAAGAGAACAATGCTTTACTTAGGCCCTTCCTTTTGACATCATTAAGGCTGTTAAAGGAAAGAAAGGGAGAGGTTAATACTAAAACAAATGGAAGAGAAGCCAGGCTAAAAACAAATGATGCACCCAGATTATTGAACAGCATCCATACCACAATTACAAGAATTCTGTATGTTGATGAACAATGATGGTAAGGGAATATGGAAACTAATGTGTGTGCGTAGCAGGGTGTTAAATGGATCATTGTATTTTTCAGTATTACAAATATTGTAAGAAAGAAGAAAAAAAATCTGTTCTCCCTTGTTCTTTTCTAAACACTATAGCAACCATACTTGAACTCTTTTTTTTTTTTTTAATGAAGTCTACTCCGTTCACAAATTTCAGTGCTCAGAATAACAAAGATAGGACATTGAGTCACTTTTCCTTATTACGGTCTTTCAAACAAATGATTTCACAATGAATTGAGACTGTTGTAATTAATGACTTGTGGTGATCCTTAAAATTCTTGCAAGTCAATGCCCCTATTATATACCACAGAATAAAAAAAAATCTAGTGCCAGGAATGGGTCACCTCCTTAGACGACGTTAGCCAATGAGGTCCTATAGATGCTCAAATATTACATACAGGTAATTGCTAATGCTCTTGATTACCCTTTACTGATCTTTTCCACCCACAGCCGAAAGGCCCTATCTCTCATAGTTCCCAAACACCACATACTTGAGTCACATAACACAGAGGAACCAAGCAGGTATTTACCTGAAAGCTTCATCCCTCCTGGCTAGCTTTCATAGAGCTGGAAGGTGCTATGCATGTTACCAGAGTTAAAAAGTAATCACCAAACTTCCCCAGCTGTGACTCATGTGAACTTCAACACGACATGCTTACTAGTTACCAGTGTCACAAATGTCATGGAAGTAACCAAGCCCATACCTAACACTGTTATAGGGGCCAAGAACCTGTGGTTAGACAGGTCATAGACCATAGAGGAAAAACTACTACTATCATTCTGCTAAATGGACTCTAATGACTTGTCATTATAACCATAGATTATTGCGTCTTGTCAATCTTCATCAAAGAAGCTTCTTTGTGCAATATATATGATGATTAATACAGAGACCTTCAACTGATCATTGTATAGAGAAAAGAAATTGAAGAATGTTCAACCCTACACAAGACATCTATATCACAGCCCTTCCTCCCCCGAGGCTCAAAGATCCTTGTAAAGAGGGATGGAGAGTTTTTAAGAGCCAGAGGTAGTGGATAAATTATAACTGTTTTCTGGACACAGCAGGATAGTTTGCTCTAAGAATTCCCAGCAGTTGAGATAGCATGCACAACACCTACACAAGCTAGGCCAGACAAAATTCCTGTATGGACAGGTGAGCTGGACTCATGAGAGGACCCACCTCTAGCAGAGTAGCTATTGGCGATTGATAGCTGCTAGGAGATGGGGAGATGAACACCCTTCCAGGAAAGTCCACACATACAGGAGCATATGGGCAGCAAAAATAGTGCTTGATGGGCTTTAAAGAGGGCATTTAGGTAGGATAGGGAAGGACAATGAATCTGGGAGGAGTCCAGGAGTATGACCAAAATACATTGTATAAAAGTTCTCAAAGAACTAATAAAAATCATTTTTAAAGTTTTGTAAGCCAACAGAGTTGTATTTCTAAGAACTTTTTTGGCTCCTTTGAGACTGGGTCTAGCTGTATCAACCTAAGATGGCCCAAGGCTCAAAATGATCCTCCCAATTTAGTCTCTCAAGTTCCAGGGATATGGATGTATGTCACAAGGATGGGCCTAAAATGTACATTTATAACAAACTCTCAGGTAATGTTAGTGCTTCTGATCTGCTAAGCACAACTTGAGTGGTGAAGGTTCTTTCTTTCTTTCTTTCTTTCTTTCTTTTATTCTTTCTTTCTTTCTTTCTTTCGGCAGAGTTTCTCTGAGTAGCCTTGGTTGTTCTGGACCAGGCTGTCTTCCAAGTCACAGAGACCTGCCTGCCTTAGTCTCCCTGAGTGCTGGGATTAAAGGCATGTGTCGCCACATCTGGCTGGTAATGAAGGGGTGTGTGTGTGTGTGTGTGTGTTTAGGTTTCTTGATACAGGGTTTCTCTGTGTAGCCCTGACTGTCTGTCCTACAACTCTCTTTGTAGACCAGGCTGTCCTTGAACTCACAGATATCCACCTGCTTTTGCCTCCCAAGTGCTGGGATTTAAGTCATGTGCCATCCTGCCCGGCTGTAATGAAGGTCTTACAGTAACTTCACTCTAAATTTGTTTACAGAACTGGTGAGGTGGCTCAGTGGGTAAACTGGATTTGCTTTCAACTTCTATCCCAGATTCGTCTTACTCCCCAGTAACTCACCCTATCTTTACTTTAGTACTACTTTCTTCATGGTAGTCAAGCTCCTAAACAATACCTTCAGGGGTTCACGAAGATCAAAATCAATCTTTAGGCTCTGGCTTACTTTTTAACCTTCTCTCACACTGCTCATCAAAGTAAAAGGCTAATGTGAGTTAACCACAACTCCCAATACTCTAGAGAAGGATTTATTGCTAAGCTGAGTGCTAGTAGGTAGAAGAGTTCAAAAGATAGAAAATGCATGATAGCCAGAATAGTCAAAGTGCTACCTTAAACCTTAAGCTATACACTAGTCTATGTCATTAGGGATCAGGTATAACAAGAAAAGTAAGCTTCCTTTTTATTTCCTATCATAAAAATATTATTACTGAATTACTTTAATCAACTGCTCCTAAGAATCTTCGATAAATTCTGTTAATTATTCCAAATTAGTTTCTATTAACAGTCCTTAATGTAAGAATTAGCATGTTTACATTTTGTATTTTTATCGCATTTTAGTAAAGTTCAAAGAGAAGTCAACTATATATTATATTGCCTACGACAAAATATACGTATGTGTTCATGCCACAGCACATGTGTGAAAGTATGAGGACAACTTAAAGTGTTGGCCCTCACCTTCTGCTTTGAGATAAGGTCTCTCTTGCTCATTGGTCATATGCTAGACTAGCTGTTCTGCATGTTTCTGCTGACTCAAAGATCTTTGCCTCCTATCTCCCAGTAAGATTGATTTTTACATGGGTCTGTGGATTCGAATGAACTAAGTATGTCAGACATGTATTGCACAACAAAGCACGTTATCCAGTGAGCCATCTCTCCAGGCTTTGATCTTTTTATTTTTAATCCACAATTCACCAACCTTTACCCTTATGCCAACAAATTCCACCTTCTTGATGATATGAGCCAAACTTTTTTTTTTAGTTAACACTACACCAAATGGCCAATATATTGATACCTAAAATTCAATTCCATTATGTCAGGGGTCACAGCCTTCACTCATGCAGAAATCCTTATAAAAATTTTAGACATACTTACAGAATACGGAATCATAGTCTTATTATCCACATTGAATTTCCTTTTGTAAATATTCCTTAAAAGGCTTAACTTGTAGAAACAAAGGGCTGAATTCATTCTTTACAAGGTCTCCAAGTTTGATGTGTAAAATTACTTTGGGATTCCCAAATAGCTCATCATCACTGCCCTTCTTGTGGGTAACAAATTCATAGACCTTTGTGGTTTTCATCTTAACATGGTTTTATTCAGCAGTTCTAATCTTAGGGCAGAGAAAACATCTTGTCTCTCCACAATTCTGAATCCCTCCCACCTCAGGAACCTTACTGGGTATGCCACATATCAGGTAATCACCTCATCTGAGTATCCATAACTGTTTCAGGTCTCACCTGAACTTAAAGTACCAGCAAGTTTTCCCTAATCATCAAACACTTACCTGAAACAAGTTTAATTTAAAATCTCTACACCAACATAGCCTTGGGACTGGCTGCAGAGAGGAGAGAGTTGCCAATCAGTGCCAAGATCTACTGCGGAGGAGAGATACATCAGGCAGCATCAGCGTTTTAAAAGTGCCATAGAAGAACTCTGAAGGCTATGTAAAGCTAGGCACTCAGATAAAGTATATAGGAAAATCAGTGAGGAGAGCTTTTTATTCATACTTATGGTAGTGAAGTTGATATTACTCAAGTCATCATTCTCTGGAGCATCTAAGTCTTATCTACAGAATTCAACAACAACCAAAACCAAAACCCTTCCTAGGCAGAATGTCCAAGGTTTACATAAAAGAAAGTACTTTCCTGTTGGGTTCTTTAGGACCTGACACCCTAGCCTTTAAGGGCACAGTGGGTTATCTGCGGCAATCTGTTATGGACTGCATAAACAGTACATCCCCAGACTGCTTAAAGCAGAATTTTGAATGAACAGAGTACAGTGTTATTTATACTCTACAGCTCTATTAGGACATGGACTTTAAACCAGGGAGACAGTAACTTTGGGTATCACTGCAGCTAAGAATTGTGAACACTGATTTTACCATAACAAGAAATATATTGGCAAGAAGACACACATAGCCAGAAGAATGTCAAAAATATGTACACCATGAGATTGAAAGAAGTGGAAAATTTGCAGTTGTGACTTATTTTGGAGTTAGTAATAAGAAAAGGCAACTTACTAAGGGCACTTTGACACAAGTGGAAAAAGAGAGCATGTAGTTAAAATGAAAATGAGCAGGTGTTTTAGACAAAGAGCAAAGTTGAAAGATTCTGAAGCTGAGCTTCAATAGTGCAATGATCAAATGAAAACTAATTTGAAAGCACAAAAAAAAAAAAAAACCACCCCAATTAGATGAAAAATATCAGTCTCAGGATGAGAAAGCAACTCTGAGGCCTGATGACATACTTAGAGCAAGAAAAAGAATAAGAGTATCTTTTAAAAAGCTGGTGCTATGTGTTAGTTGCCAATATCAAAGTTCAGCATCAGGGTTTGTTGAGTCTTACCAAATTGTACTGTCTTTATTCCTAATAATGAATTTTAAAAACATGTCAAAACCACTTTGTTGTTGTTCTTGATGGTAATTAAGGTGCTTGGAAATATCCAGGGTGTCATGTACTTAGGAAGTTAACTGCTCTAAATATCTTTCTACATTCTCTTGCTTATTAAAAAATTAAACATAATGTCTTCAGTTTAATTCATGAGAACATTTTATTGTTGTATAAGCATGTTCTGGTGGTTTGGTTGTTTACAGGATATTCTAAAAGGACAATAAATAAATAAATAAAATAAAAGGACTCTGGACTTTTTTCATTTAATATAAATTTCCATATATATAACGAACTATAGTTCTTCTGTATGATTATAATGAAAGTTCCTTCAATGCAGCATATAATTTAGTCTATAAAACTTATCTTATTTTTTGACATTTCCATTGTTTAAAAAAATGAAAGCCCAAGTTTATGTGGTACCTAGAACTTTTCTGTTGCAGTATTTTGATTTTTTAAGATCCTTTATGTATTATTCTCATTTATTTCCCTCTTTAATCAGAATCCCAGAATTGATTCACATTTATATCAACTTTTAACTTAGGCATCTTTCATATATTTGACCTTAGTAAAATATAATGTAGAGCCAAAAAGAAAGAGAAAAACCATCATCCTACATTTAGCAATACTCATTTATTGTGATATACATTTTCCCTGTTTGTAGCATAAGAAAAATCACATAATGAATAATGTTTTTATATCACCTTTACATACTGGAAGAGTCTATATTGTCAAAAGGTTATTTCCCACCTACCTAGTGGTCAGTATAATCACAATGCCTGCCTGCCTGCCTGTAAGCACCGTAAAAGACTTTTTACAAAGTGGAGTGGGAAAATGGGAATATAAATCAATTTAGATGACCTGCTCCATACAACATGCAAAAAACATGGTCTCAAACACCTAAGGGTGAAACTAAAGTGTAACTGTGAACATAGTAGGGGATGAGAGGCAGGCTTTGGGGATGGAAAGCCTTTACCTCCACTACCAAGCCCCACCCTACAATGCTGGGGATTGAGCCCAGCATTCACACTTGTTAGACAAGTGATTTGCCACTGAACTCTATCCCCAGTCCAAAGATGTCTTATGTAAGGCACAGAATGCAATGATCACTGGAGAAATTTTGGTAAATTAATGTTTTCAATATTAAACATTTCTGATCACAACACTATTAAGAAAAAAACTAGGCAAGCCATAAAATTAAAAAACAAACCTTCAACTTCATCTAACAAATAGCTAATGTAGGGAGTATAGAAAGAATCTCAGAGGGAAACAATTCCTAATTATTAAAAAGGCACCAGATCTGAAGAACTCTCCAAAAGGATTATAAACAGCCAACAAGAACTTAAAAGAAACATTGTGGAGGAATGTTTTGTGTGTAGCAGCTGTCAATATAAAGAGCCAATTGGCCAATCATGGACAGAAGGTCAGGAAGTGGAAGGCAGGACTTCCTGGTAGGGAGAAAGGAACTCTGGAAAGGGAAAAGAGAAGCACCTTTTTGTCAGGAGACATAGGGGAAGACAGCTCTGATCATGGATGCTGAGCATGTGGCTGTAGGGATAGACTGATGGGAGTAGAAGCCATCCTAGGAGTTGGCAAATGATTGGTTTTTATGTGCGTTTCAAGGGTACTAGGATTAGAGTAGCTCAGAATCTGCCCAGCATTGTGCTTACTGCTTAAAAATAAAACATAGTATTTCTATGTCAGTCATTGGGGAACTACCGCCTTAATAATTTACTATATCAGTCAATTTAGAAAGAATAATTCATCATTCTACAACATGGCATCATTAGAAATCAAAGAAATGGAAGTTACACAGTAGAGCATGAGGACACACCTACCACACTACTCAGATGAAAAGATCTCATTTTGTCAGCAGTTAGTTGTTATCTACCAAAATTCCCCCTCATTGTCAGACAATGGTACAACCACTTAAGAAAAAGGTTTCAGCTTCTTATAGGACTAAACCCACAACCCAGAAACTCTACTCTTAAGAAATTCGACTAAGAGGAATAAAAAGTTATTCCTCTAAATAACAACTGCCAAAACCTGGATAAAGTCCAAGTGAAGATAAACAAAATATAGTATTTTGATATAATGTGAATATTATCACTAATAAGAGTATACAATACTGACATAAAAAACATGCAGAGCCAAGCTTGGTGGCATATGCCTGTTAATCCCAGCACTCTGGGAGGCAGAAGCGGTGGATCTTTGTGAACTCAAGGCCACAAAGTGAGTCCAGGACAGCCAAGGCTGCACAAAGAAACCCTGTCTTGAAAAAAACAAAAACAAAATGCAGAAACCTATGAATGCTGAACAGTAATTAATGGTGCATACTGAATATTGAGGGGTGAGCTATATTCCTATCTATAGCTTACTTTGGACTAAACCATAAAAATAAGACATTAATAAGTGGTATATATAAATAGCTGAGTGATAAAGTGAATATAACAAAATGTCTATCAAATTTCAGTGCTAGATATTATAGACACCTGCTTATTTTATAATTCAACTTTCTTGCTGTGATTGAAATATTCAGAATAAAATGTTGAGAAACTAAATGGCTGAACTGATTGGTTTAACAGTAAGAACTGGGCTGGAGAGATGGCTCAGCCGTTAAGAGCACTGACTGCTCTTCCAGAGGTTCTGAGTTCAGTTCCCAGCAACCACATGGTGTCTCACAACCATCTGTAATGTGATCTGATGCATACTGTATACATAATAAATAAATCTTTAAAAAAACAGTAAGAACTGACTTTGTTTTTTGAGACAGGGTTCTCAGTGTAGCCTTGGCTGTCCTGGATTCACTTTGTAGACCAGGCTGGCCTTGAACTCACAGAGATCCGCCTGCCTCTGCCTCCTGAGTGCTGGCTGGGATTAAAGGTGTGTGCCACCATGGTCAGCTAAGAACTGACTTTATTAAATAAGTCTTTGTAGTAGATGTTTTCTGTATAGTACATTACAAACTATAGGCTGAAGGTTTTGATAAAAACCTACTTAATGCAAATGATAAAAGTCATTTTAAAATTTATAATGGTTAAGGTGTATTTTCAAACAGACAGTATTTTAATTTTCCCCAATTCTTTAGTGGTATCTAGTAAAACATGGTATATCTTCTAAGTGAGAAGTGAAGCAGATAGTCATCTGAAATTTCAAAACAGCATTTTGGCATACTTTCAAGAAAATAACATCAGAAGATGGAAAGCTCTCCCATGTTCACAGATTAGTAGGATTAATATAGTGAAAATGGTCATTCTAACAATAGCAATACACAAATTCAACCCTATGCCCCATCAGTATCTCAAAAAAATTCTTCCCCAATCATGAAAGGATGATGTTACATAATATTCTCCTCCAAGATTGAAACATTCCATCCCGTAGAGAAGCACTTTAAGTAAGAAGTAAACAACTTCAGGAACTCCCTGAAACTGGCAAGATTCACTAGGTCCCTCCCTGCCAGAGTAAGAGTCCCTCTCAGAAGAGCAGAACCAAGCTGCAAAGAGCAGACCAACTGCTTGGAAGAGGTTTTAACCAACTGATTCACTTGGAAGGAACACACACTGACCTGTTAAGCTACCTGTGGGCTATGCAGTGTGCTCCAGCTTTCAAGAGCTGCCACAAAGGCTGGAGTTGGCTTTTGTAATGCACCATCTTTGGGTCATTTCTGTTTCTGTAAGTAACCTCTCACCCATATTCCTGTAAGTAACCTCAATAAAACTTATTGTTAACCAAGTTGGGCTTTGTTGTTATTGGTACTTTGGTCTGTCATGCGATTCTTATCTGTGTATTGTATCTTCCCAGGAAAGTGTTGTAACAACAGACAATTTTCAGCTTAATATGGAAACACACATGCATGCACACATATTGGATAAAAGCATGTTGCATGTTCAATAAATGGTGCTGGTCAAATTGTATGGCTGCATATAAGGTACTGGCCAGACTGGAAGGATACATGTAGATAAAATATGGTCCTACCAATCACTCTGCACAAAACACAACTCCAAGTAGATCAAGGACCTCAACACAATGCCATATACCCAGAATCTGACAGAAAATAAAGTGGAGAATAGGCTTAAACTCATTGGCAAGAGAAAAGACTTTCTGGACAGGACATCAATAGCACAGGCACTAAGACCAACAATTAATAAATGGGAGCTCATGAAACTGAAAAGCTTTTGTATGGTAAAGGACATCATCATTTGGACAAACAGACAATTACACATCTGATAAAATGGTATCTAAAACTTAAAGAACTAAAAATATAATTAGACATTAAGAAAACAATCCAATTAAATGAGTGTACAGAACTTAGTAGAGTTTTCAAAAGATGAAACACAAATGTTCAAGAAACAGAAGTGTTCAACATCCTTAGTCATCAGGGAAATGTGAACTAAAACTACTCTGAGATTTCATTTTATACGCTTCAGAATGGCAAAAATCAATAAGACAATGACAGCTCATGCTAGCAAGGACATGGAAAGTGTGAGCTTATATTTATTGTTGGTAGTAGTGAGAACATGTATGATCACTATGGAAATCTGTGCGACAGTTCCTTGGGAAGCTGGGACTAAGATCTACCCTCAAAATCCAGCTACACCACGCTCTTAGGCATATCTCAAAAAGACTCAACACCCACTCACTCCACAGGTACTTGTTCACCCCTGTTCAGTGCTACTCTATAAAATCTATGAAATGGGAAATGCCCTAACGTCTTATTATGAGAATGGATAATTAAAATAAGGCACATATACACAATGAAGTAATACTCAGCTGTAAAAAAATATGACACCTGAGGGTGGGAGGCAGTGGTGCCCTCTTCCCTTCAGAGGGCAGGAGAGTTAGATAGCTACCCAAGAAAACACCATGAAGGATGCTGACATCAAGAGACTTCTATATACCAATCTTTTATGTATATTTTCAATTTTCCTAAGCATTTTTATTTCATCCTTCTTCCTGGACAACTTCTCAATATTGGAAGTTCACTTAACCTAGCTGTGCACTTACTCTTCTTTTTTGACTGCTGTCAACCTGTTTGTTTTGTTTTGTTTTTTAAATGCTGTGTCTACTTTCTTATGTCTTGTTTTTTTCTTATCATTTTTGTTCTATATGGAGCACCACTAATAGAGTTGGTGCTGGAAACATTTTTATTTGCAGTTATTTTATCTATGTTTACTACAGTTCCTTGTTTATGTCTGTTAAGACCAATCCTCAAAGCATAGCTGAGGGTTTTCAATAGAAATGGAGTTACATCCATATGGGAGAACAGTCTTCAGATCACTACAGTTTCTAGTTTTATAGGTGAATGACTTGGAACATTTCCTATTCCACTGGACTGGGAAAGACCAAGGTGTGGCCGATCTCTGTACGCTCAGAGCAACCTTTGGGTACGTGGCTGGCCTGGCTATCTCAGCACTCTGGATATACTGGAATAGAAAGCAACTTACATACAAGAACAATTAAGAGGAGAAAAGGGAGAAGTTATTTCTTTGTGCAAATTTCATAAGGGCTGTGCAGAAATGTATACGGTCAAGCCAAGCAGTCCATTTACTGCACTGTTGTTCTCTTAATGTTGTTTCAACATGATGTGACTGTAGCTTTTTAACTATGAAACCTCTGAGAGATTGTACTTTCTAGTTGAAATAAAGTATTTATAATAGAGAAAAAGAAGTATGAAACGAAGTTTGCAGGTAAATGGATGGAACTAGAGAAAATCATCTTGAAAGAGGTAACTCTGACCTCAAAAGACTGATACTATGTTTGGTTATTAGCTTTTGAGCTTTGATATGTGTGTTACAATATGCATAATCAAAGGTTAGTTACCTCTAGCAAGAGAGTTGGGGGAGCAGAGAGGATTTTTCAAGGAAAGGGAAACAGAATATACTATTATGGAAAAAGAAAAGGGGGAAATTAGATCGAGAGAATTAAATGTGGAGGGGAATAAAGAGAATAGTATAGGAGGGAATATGGGGAGAGACAACTGACACTAAAGGCCATTTGAAAAATATGGAAACCTACTACTGTAAAGTTTCCTTAAAATATATGCATGTATGAAAGGAGTCTAAATGGAGTCACCAAATAATAGGGGAGACAATGCCCCAAGCAGACATTGTATGCCACCAAGTAAAACCTCCAGCTATATCTTGTTGAGTTTGTTGGCCAAAGGGGCATCATGGAAAGCCCCAAGCATCCAAGGCTTATTGCCAAGCATACTGGTTCATCTCTACAACCAGATATGGCCCTATTGATGAAATAAACATTTACTTATGGAACATGGAGAAGTCCAGCTGGTGCCTAACTAGACGCTTATGTTTATGTACATGTGGGGTGAATGTGTGGAAGGCAGAGGTATCTTTTAAAAGGTATCTTTTAAAATTAATTTATCCCCTTGTACCTAGTACTAGGGTCACGGGCATACCCCTACTGCACTTCACTGTTTTTTGTTTTGTTTTAGTTTGGTTTGGTTTGTTTTTTGGAGACAAGGTTTTTCTATGTAGCCTCAACTTTGCTGGAACTCAGGTTTGTAAACCAGGCTGGCCTCGACTTCATAGAGATTTGCCTGCCACTGCCTCCCAAATTCTTGGACTAATAAAGGTGTGAAGCATCACACCTCATGAGGGAGGTGGGGATTGAACACAGGTCCTCATGCTTATGAGCACTTTACCTACAAGCTATCCCTCAAGTCCCCCACACATACATGCGCATGCATCCACATGCACACATAGTGGAAGAAGAGTCATTTCCCAACAGTTCATGATGCCAGATGATATGAATATAAACCCCTTCCTTAGACAATAGACAAGTCTACAGAGATAAAAAAAATTAAACTCACTATGGTAGTTTGAATGAAAATGGCCCCCATATTTGATAGGATTAGGACATGTAGTCTTGTTCAAGTAGGTGTGGCCTGTTGGAGGAAGTGTGATACTGGGGACAGGCTTTGAGATTCGAGACTCAAGGTAGGCTTGTGTCACTATCTCTTCATGCTGCCTGCCAACACAGATGTAGAACTCTAAGCTACTTCTCCAACACCATGTCTGCCTAAGTGCTGCTGTTTCCTACCATGATAATGGACTAAACCTCTGAACTGTAAGCCAGACTCAATTAAATACTTTCTTTTGTAAGAGTTACTGTAGTCATGGTGTTTCTTCACAGTAATAGAAACTCTAAGACATTCACCTTGGAAAAGCAGCAGAGGAAAATCAACATTCATGAAACTGAAGTCTTAAGATTCCACATCCCTGGCTTTTCAATCATTCCTTTCTATTTTGTGAACTATGTACTGGGAACCTTCCAGCATAATATTTTTCTAAAGTTAGTTCTCATTAATTTGGTCATTTTCAAATAAGAGTATATTCTGTGTAATTCAAGCCCTTTCATAAGAATTGAGCAGGCAAGCAAATAATATACCCAGAGAAAAAGTACCAGGGATCAAAGCCTTCACAGTTCTAGCGCCAGCCAATAGAGCCACAAAGAAAAGTAGAAGAACGGAAAGACCTCCTGACCAAATGGCCTCTGCACTGGAGAACAAACAAGGCCCAGAGTAAACCTGTTAACACAATTTTTGTGAAATGAGTTAAAAAGAAGAGGCAAATCCTAATTTTGTAAACAAGGATACTACCCCCAGTATCACACTTCCTCCAACAGGGCCACACGTACTCAAGGCCACATGTCCTAATCCTTTCAAATAATGCCTATGGGGGCCGTTTTCATTCAAACTACCATAGTGAGGTTAATTTTTTTTTTATCTCTGTAGACTTGCCTATTGTCTAAGGAATGGGTTTATATGCGTACAATCTGGCATCATGAATTGTTGGGAAATGACTCTTTTTCCACTATGTGTGTGAACTAAAAATCCACTGAGAATAAAAATGGGTAGAAAGAAATTGAGTGGTATGCCAGGGATTTAAATACTAAAGTCTTATTTCAAGATGCCCCAAATGTAGTAAGTATTCCAAGAACTGGGAGATCAGTAGCCATGGGAAATGTGCCCCGAACATGATTACAATCTCCAGCACTGTACTGAAGTTTAAACATACTAAACTTGACAGATGTCCTGTTTTTTGTTGTTGTTTTGGTTTTTTGTCAACCTGACAGCTAAACTCAAATGAGAAGATGCCTCCATAAGACTGCCTGTAAGCAAGTCTGTAATGCATTTTCTTAATTACTAGTTGAGATGGGGAGCTCAGTTGGTTGTAGGTGTTGTGTCCCTGGGCAGGTGGTCCTGGGGTATAGAACAAAGCATGCAAGTGGCTTTCCATGGCCTCTGCTTCAGTGCCTGCCTCCAGGCTCCTACCATGAGAATTCCCTCAGTGATGGAGTGAGACCTGAGAGTTGAAAACTGAAATAAAATAATCCTTTCCTTCCTCAAGTTGCATGTCTAGTGTTTTATCACATCTCTGACTTAAACAACAGGTATGTGACCAAGAGAAGAGAAATATTCCCAACTTTTTAGTTAAAGATGTCACTCTCCCAGTGGGGACATCCTTTTCCAGATGTTGTTCACTCCGTTGGGGCCAACATGTTGCTTTTTGATATATCAGATGCTCAATCTTTTATTTTTCTTTTGCCTCCCAGCAACATTCTAGGATACTTATGGGCTCTGATGACTACTTAACAAGTCAAGGAAAAAGTTCCCAAAATATGTTTTGTGGAAACACTAAACATTTGATCTGAGAATAAAGAGAGGGAACATTCTACCATGCCAGGTTTTTGGTTAAACAAACAGTAACTGGATTTGATTCTGCACTCTTAATCATTATAGGATCCATGTCTTTTCAATAGTACTCCTTCCCATCCCAGAAGTAAAAGTTTTTCCACTCATTAAAATCTCGTATTTTTGTATTCTTCAGAATAGTTTCTCCATACATGGCTTACTTATTTAATTTACATAATCTATTTCATAAGGTGTTACCATGGAGCACTGGATAATTTTTCATTTAAATTCTATTATTAGGATGAAGAAAAAAATTCTTGTTTTAAAATTATTTTGTACTTTGTTCTGAATATTTGCTTTTATATCTGTCTTCCTATTAGTTGTAATAATTTCTTTTTTGAGACAGGGTTTTTCTGTGTAGTCCTCGCTAGTCTGGAACTCACTCGCTGTAATGTAGTCCAGGTTGGCCTCAAACTCACAGAGATCTGTCTGTATCTGCATCCCAAGTGCTGGTATTAAAGCTGTGTCCCACTATACCCAACCTTGTAATAATTTCTGACTGATCTTCTGAATTCTTTAGAAATTAAGTGATAACTTCTCAAAAGTGTATTAAATTGCACAACAACAAATTAAAAACAAAAACCTTTAAATATCACACCTAGTACCGATTCCTGAAGCTTTCACCTTCATCTCTGCATGGCCTCCTTGCTTGTAACTGCACTCATTTATTTTTCAGTCAAAAGAGGTAAAATATCTACATTTGAAAGATGGAACACAAGTAATTCTGACAGTGACTGAGACATGATCGAATTTTCTTAGTGGCACAACACTGACAGTCCAGCAGGTGGGGATAGTGCCACACAAACTAAGGCTTTTAGAGATGGAATAAAACAAACTTTTTAGGCTTAAGAAAAATATACAACTTATAAACCCATGGAGAAGGAAGATATCACGCACATTTTATAAATACTGTTTCAAAAGAAGTAAAACAATTTCACCAAGGTCATATAGGTCCCACTGCAAAACAGTGTCCCTTGTCCAGATGTTCTTTAAAGGTTATTTAATTTTTTTAAGTCATAAAATAGGAGACTTCATAATCTGCAACGCTTCTCTCATCATCACTCTCGCTTGTCTGAATGAACAGTTTAATGCATATTCCTTTTAGGCTATTTTTTATGTGTCTTTTTGTTGCTGTGGTTGTTTTTTGAAACAAGGTTTCTCTGTGTAGCCTTTGATGTCCTGGACTGCACTGTAGACCACACTGGCCTCACATCAATCCTCCTGCCTCTGCCTCCCTGAGTGCTGAGATTACAGGTGTGCCACCTTGCTTGGCTCTACATATCTTTTCTTACACTGGAAAATTACTTAAAGTTCCATGAACATGATAAGCTTTAAAAAAAAAAAGATTCCTATTGACTGGCATTAGGAAAGCAATTAACTAAGGAAAAACAGCTACAAGTCTTGATTTCATGGAGTTACAAGTTTTGTGATAAAGACAACCCAACTATTCACACAAATGGAGTAAGTAAGTGTTAGGAGCAGACATGGACGTAAAGAAGGAACACATGGAGAGGTCGTGGACTAGGAACTGTCCGTGGAGTGGAGTGGAGTAGGTTTCAATTCTCTAGGTACACACGGTTTTTTATCATTATTTTGTGAGTGTAACGTAGCCTTGTCCTTCATCATGAAATGGTTAAAGTATTTTTTCCCCAATAGAATGAAACAGCCAGTCGCTCTGCCCTGTTTTCTCTAATCACGAATTCTAATCTCACATCACATCGTTCCCTTATGGCAAGTTAGCATTTATTGTCCTCTGTAAAGAATGAACACCACATTCAAACAGATCACCCCAAAACAACTCAATTACATTTACTATGCACTAGGTAACATTAAAGACTGCAGAACTATCATTTGTAGAGGTTCTTAGTATACTGGCTGTTAAACAGTTATTATTTCTCTGGGGTTCAGTCAGAACAAAGTTACTTCAGTTACATTTTGTTCAGAGTACAAAACTGCAGTGGGGGGGAAGCTCAATCTACATAAAAGCAACTCTTACAGTTTATATGTTTGAACTTTTGTGTTCATTAGGAAAGAAACTAAAGACACTGGTTCAAACTGGTTTCACAGCTATTCTAAATGGGGAGTTACACTTGTGAGCACACCTTTATACTTAGGGACAGAATTATACAAGTGTGAATTCACAATTATTATTCCTAGCCAGAATTTATTTTATTTTATTTTCATTTTTTATTTTTTTTTCTAGCCAGAATTTATGCTCTTAAAAGCCCAACTTGTCAGTAAAAGATGTATGGTTATGTAAGTTGACTTTGTAACATTTCCCAGAGTATTTTATTTCTTGGGAACTAGACAGTAATGAATTAAAATCTGCCTATCATCAATTTCATTTCATCAACAAAGGAGGCCATCACAACTCTT
Source organism: Acomys percivali (assembly GCA_907169655.1). Classification (NCBI taxonomy): domain Eukaryota; kingdom Metazoa; phylum Chordata; class Mammalia; order Rodentia; family Muridae; genus Acomys; species Acomys percivali. The sequence continues at coordinate 100,622,177 of OU015752.1, forward strand.
TAAGGCATTTTTCATATTGTCTTATAGCCTTCCTGCACCAAAAGAAAAGATTGAAAGGGCTAATAGTGCTAAGAAAAAAAAGTTGTTCCACTTATTAAAGAAATGGCAATCAAAATGAGAATGTTACTTATCAAGTTGTAAAAATTATAGTTACAACACTCAGTGGTGATGAGTCATTTGAAAATTGTCTTCAGGACACACATGGTGAGGCAATGCTATCAAATTGTGGAAGGGGGAAAAGGAAGCATTCCATAAATGTGAGAGTTTTGAGACCTTTTAAATTGCTTAACCTTAACTTAGTAGTTGTAATACAATAGTCTCCTGCAGGGTTCAGAGTAGAATCAGCTCTAACTCCCCATTCACCCAAGCAAAAAACAATCAAATGCTGAGAATGATTTGCCTGTGAGGACAATGATGGCATATGTCTATGGTCTCAAAACGTTGAAGGTTATAGCAAGAGGATCATAAGTTGTAGACCAACTTGGACTAACGGTGAGTTATAGGCCAGTCTAGTTATATAATGAGACCCTGTCTCAAAACAAGTCTTTATGTGTGACTGGATTGTCATCCTAGTACTCAAATAAAATGTGATGGGGGAGAAGAGGGAGGGAAGGGAGAGGGAGGGGAGAGAGGAGGGGGGGAAGGGAGCAGAGGAGAAGGAAGGAGGGGGGAGGGAGAGGGGGAGAGGGAGGGAGAGAGAGATCGTGCCTAAATTCCCCCCCATCCTGACGCATACAAATGGTATAATCACTGAACCTCTGGTCCTAGTCATTTCCTACCTGGTCCCACTGTTTATAGTTTTCAAAATATTTATGTCTTGTTTGTGCTACCCTCTACCATCCTTCTGTACCCATACCCATACTGTTCATAGCTTTTCTACAAGAGAGCATATGCTGTGTTATCTGCCACATCTGTAGCATTCAGAACAATATGATTTTTACATTGTCAACTAAAGAATTGTCTCTTCAGCCAGGCATGGTGACGCACACTTTTAATCCCAGCACTCAAAGATGCAGAGGCAGGCAGATCTCTGAGTTCGAGGCCAGCCTGGTCTACAAAGCGAGTCCAGGACAGAAAAGGCTACAGAGAAACCCTGTCTTGAAGACGCAAGAAATAAACAAAATTGTCTCTTCATATGTGTTTTGTGTTTTTTGTTTTTGTTTTTGCTTGTTTTTGTTTTTCAAGACAGGGTTTTCTCTATGCAGCCTTAGCTGTTTTGAACTTGCTGTGTGGACCAGGCTGGCCTCGAACTCACAAAGGTTCACCTGCCTCTGCCTCTGCCTCTCGAGTGCTGGGATTAAAGGCATGGGCCACCACACCAGACCCTCATGTGTTCTTAAATATTGATAGTCTTATTCTCAAGAACACTTCTGTAACTTAAGAAAATTGGTCCTCTGCTGTGTACTGTAAATATTCTTTCTTTTTATTTACATCTATTCATTATAGTTATATAATTCAACCAGGCATGATAACCTACTCCTGTACTCCTACTTGGGAGGATGAAGCAGGAGGATCACTTGACCTCACAATTCCAGATCAGTTTAGGAAACACTGAGAAATGCCATCTCAACAAAATTTACATATTCTTTACAACGCTGGGGGACTGAATCTACTGCCTCACCCATGCTAGCAAGCAAGCTTGCCACTGAGCTAAATAAGCCTCTAGCCCTTGAACCTATGAAAGATTTACTTTTTAAATTACATAGGCGGTCAGATGGTGAAGGTCCATGTCTTTCAGTCCCCAGCACTTGGGATGCAGAGGCAGGCGGATCTCTGAGTTCAAGGCCAGCCTATAGAGAAAGTTCCAGGACTACAGAAAGAAACCCTGACTCAAAAAACAAAAACAGAGAGAGAGAGAGAGAGAGAGAGAGAGAGAGAGAGAGAGAGGGAGGGAGGGAGGGAGGGAGGGGGAGGGAGGGAGGGAGGGAGAGGGAGAGAGAGAGAGAGAGAGAGAGAGAGAGAGAGAGAGAGAGAGAGAGAGAGAGAGAACGCACTCGCGCGTATGGGCATGTAACAGCCTGCAAAAACCAAAGGCATTGGCTCCCCTGGATCTGAAGTTACAAACCTTTGTAAGTCATTTAATGTGGATGCTGAATACTAAACTCAGGTCCTCTCAAAGAATAGTAGGTGTTCTTAACTACTGAATGACCTCACCAGCCTACATTTTTATTTCTTTTAATTATAGGCTGAAGTCAATTTCCAGGTCATATGTTAACGTATATTTGACCTTTTGACTACTTCTACACGGTTTTCCAAAGCAGCTGAAACATTCTGCATTAGGAATACATGAGGATTGCACATCTTGAGAGATTTTAAAAAATTAGTCACTCTACTGAATATGAAGAAAACCAACCGTTCAAGGATAAGACCATGTGAACGAAAACAAGTAGTTGCAATGGATCAAGACACATCCAACCCATTAAATCCACAAGGCCATGATGATAATGAAAAAACTTACTGGTCAACTTTGGAGAAATCAGTTCAGTGTTATGTAACAAAGTTTGTTACATGACTAATCACCCATTTGGTAATCTTCCCTAAGTGTTTTGTTTTTTTAGGTTAACCAAGCAATGAAAGCTTATTTTTACTAAAGTCTATCAGTTAGTAAACGAATCTGTTGATCCCTATGCTGGCACAAGTACTAAAATACAGATGGTGGTGGTGCACGCTTTTAATCCCAGTACTCAGGAGGCAGAGGCAGGTGGATCTGACTTAATAGGCCAGCCTGGTCTACAGAGAGTGTTCCAGGACAGCCAGCGCTGCAAATAGAAACCCTGTCTTGAAAACAAAACAAACAAAGAAGTCAAATCTAAGTTTGCTTAAGTCTCTAAAAATAATCATCAGCTAATTAAAAATACTAGGGGGCATTAAATATTGACAGTCAAAATTTTATAATGTGGGCAATTCTATAAAATAAGCAGTTGTAAGAAGAATGTTAATTCAGAACATGGCTGTTCTGGCAGGAGATCACATCCAAAGAGCTAGGTCTATGTGGTCCAGCTGGAATACAAACACATCTTTAATCCAGGAGACAAGAGGCAAACGATCTGAGTTCAAGGCCAGCCTGGTATAGAGCAAGTATCTGGTAAAGAAATGCTTAGATCCAGGTGTGGTGCTGTATGTCCTTAATGCCGAAGTAAAATTAGTTTGTTGAAGGAAGCACCCATGTTTGAAAGTGATGTCTAATTGAGTGGCAGAAAAGGTGATAAATCAGAGAAGATTTGACAGAATAGGACACACTCAACTCTCACAAGAAAACAATGTAAAGGGAAGCTACTTAAGAGGCAGTTTTACCAGGACAGTAATAGATGAGCTGCAGAGAGAGAACTCAGGTGAAGACAGAACGAGCCAGAAAATGAGAAGCAGCAAAAAGATTAGAGCAGATTGCTGAGTTAGTGTGAGACAATGCAGAGCAATTCTGAGCAGAAAGAGAAGCCAGATTAAATAAGTCAGCAGGGAGAAGAGTTTGATCCAGAACAGCTGAGATGAACCAGCCAGTCCAGAGCTCAGAAAGAACAAGTAAGGGTGAGCTTATTAAGCATTATGTCTCAGAGGCTAAAAACATTCTAGGCCTAGGTTAGATTGTACAGAGGCTAGAAACTTCCAGGACTAGGCCTAGGATACCAGACAGTGACAGTAATCCTCCAAGATAACAACTGAAACAGGCAAATAAAGATACTTTTACAATAAGCATTATGGACTCTCAATAAATTAATTCAAGAGGAAAATAGAGGAAGCAAATGGAGAGTAAAAGCAACTGAAAATTTCCAACAATCATGTGCATGTTTATCTACCTTAGAAGAATTGGTTTGATCAATACTAGCATGAATGTAACAGAGCTTAAAACTTACTTATACTCCCAATATCACAATATTCTGACTTAATTTATATCAATTAAACCTTTTGAGGTGTCTCCACAGTATCACAAACAGGTACCACTGCTCTTGGCTTAGGTTTCTCAACCTCCTAAAAACAAATTCTAGCAGTATGCTTTTTAGCAAGGCCATAGCTTAAAAATGTAAGACCACTGGCAAAAAACAAAAAAAAAACCAAAAAACAAAAAACAAAACACCAGCATGGAGGGCAGAGAGTGGGCACAAAGTCCCACCCCTAGCTGAGAAGCTATTGGTTAATGTTGCTCTCTTGAGAGCAAAGAAGATGTCTTTAATGGTATGATAAATCTGGTATACTGATCACACTCGAGCGCAGGCCCCATGCCTAGTTGTCCAACACAAACTGGGCTCTACTGCAGGGTGAGGGGAGAAGGGAATATGAAGTTAGGTGGGTAGGAGAACGGGGGAGAATCTAGGAGAACTTGGGAGAGGAGAATGAATATGATAAAAAAAAATAAGCTACATGAAATTCTCAAAGAATTAATAAAAGCATATAAAATTTTCTGTACTTCATAGGAGCCCTACCAGGAAAGCCAGAAATGGCACACAGAATGAAGAGACTTATATGTCTGGTAAGGGTTTAGTGTTTAGACTTATACAAAGAACACTTATATAAACAACAAAGCAACAAATTTCAAATTATCAGTTTGATTAAGCTAAAATTTGTAAATGAGCTAAATGGTAATTATTAGAGGGTGGGAAGTAACTGATGGAGAAAGGGAAAGAGACCATGAAGGAGTACAAAGGCTCAATGAGGTAAAAGGAGGTTTCATTGGAAATGTACTGCATAGCATGATTAAATACTAACATTACATTTTTAAAAATTCAGGATAAATTTCACTTGTTCTTACCAAAAATTAACATTTGAATAGACAGCAATAAACTAGATATTTTTATATTTTATTGCAAATCATAGTATTTTGTCCATAAACATATGCAACTGTAATTCAACTTCAACAATTTGGGATGTCCCATTATAGCTGAGTGGTAGAGAATATGTTTAGAATAAGCTCTAGGTTGAATCTGCAGCATCAAAGTAAAAAAAAAGAGACAAAGAATGAAAAGTCACTTGTCCAAAGAAAAACTCATTATCAAAGCCACAACAAAGGTCCAAGGATGTGGCATAGTGGTAGAGTGCTTACCTTGCATGTACAAGGCCCCGGATTTGGTCTTAGCCTCCCACCACCACCCTCCTCCTCACTTCTCCTTGAACTGCATTTAACTAATAAAAAGGTAAACAACAGGTATTAACAGTAACAAGGGATGGGCCTTACCCACTGCCAGTAGAAATGTAAAATGACAAAAGTATTTTAGCATAAAAATATTTTTAAAGATTTATTTTTATTTATTACACATACAGTGTTCTGCCTGCATATATGCTTGCTTGCCAGAAGAGGGCACCAGATCTTATTATAGATGGTCATGAGCCACCATGTGGTTGTTGGGATTTGAACTCAGGACCTCTGGGAGAGCAGCCACTGCTCTCAACCTCTCAGCTATCTCCCAAGCCTCCATATAAATATATATTTTAACATGAGGAAAAAAATGTTCAACATCTTCAGCCTTCAAGGAAATGCAAATCCAACTATAATAAAATTCTACCTTACCCCAGGCAGAAAAGCTAACCACATACATACATACATACATACATACATACATACATACATACATACATACATGTGAGTATATGGGGAAAGAGAATCCTTAAACACTGCTGGTAAGAATGTAAATTAATGTAGTCACTATGAATGTCCCTCAAAAAATTGAAAATGACACTTCTGGGGCTTAGGAGATGACAACAGTTTAGAACACTGATTGCTCTTCCAGAGGATCCAAATTCAATCCCAGCACCGATATCCATATCATGGTTCCCAACAATATGTAACTCCATTTCCAGGGGGATCAGGTGCCCTCTTCTGACCTCTGCAGGCTCTAGGTACACAAGTGGTGAGCAGATATACATGCAAGCTGTTTTAGTTGGGGTTTCTATTGTAAAGAGGTACCATGACCATGGCAACTCTTTTAAAGCAGAACATTTCACTGGGGCTAGCCTACAGGTTCAGAGGTTTCATTCACTATTTTCGTGGTGGGAAGCATGGCAATGCACAGGCAGACACGGTGATGAAGGAGGAGCCGAGAGTTTTACATCTGGATTGGCATGCAGCAGGAAGAGAGAGATAACTAGGCTAAGCTTGAGCATTTGAAAACCCTGAACCCACCCCTGGTGACACACTTTCGCCACGACGCCACATATACCCCAACAGGGACATACTTCCTAAATAGTTCCACTCCCTAAGGACCAAACATTCAAATATATGAGCCTATGAGGGTCACTCCTATTCAAAATACTGGTCACAGACAAAATACTCATTCATAAAATTAAAAAAAAAATTTTAGATGAAACTTCCACCAGCATCTGGCATTTGTGGGTTGGGGCTAGCGGTTTAAGTTTTGAAACCTCAGTTTCCTACTTTATCAGGAGAGATGAACAACAGTACAGTTGGCCCGCCATATCCATGTGTTCCACATTGGCACACTCAAACCAACTACTGTGAAAGGGCAGTGGAGTGGAGAGGTTGCTCCATCTTGAGGCCATTTCAAGTTTAACTAGAGTTTGATCACCTTGATAGAGAATCTTGTGGAAAATTATCTAACTCCACTCTAGGACCTGATGCCAAGATGTCCTAGCTAACTTAGCTTTGTTAAACTGCCTGCTTGTGCAAACCTCCCCCTGCAGCTGCAAGATACCAGAATGTGATTTTTGCCTTTATAGGTCTCTTGTTCTAAATGGTCCAGGCTACACTGGGCTCCCTAATACATGAGTGTAGAACCATTTGGCTGGAATGAAGACTTCCAATTGCTATAAAAACAAAAAACTGTGTCTGAATGGTCTCTGGTGGGCTCCCTGTAATATTTTGGAGGCCTCAGCAAGATCCCAGATACTGGACCCTGACACTTATGAACATCTGTTTTCCCAGGAACTGGGAAGAGTTACTAGCTGGAGAGGACTTGTAGGAGATATGTACCTTGAGATGTTCCAGGGCCCCAGAAAAATCCTATCTGACTGATGGCTGGTGAGCGCTCTAGAGGTACCCCAACAACACCACCCAAAAGTAAATCAAAGCCATCTGGGTCTCAAAACCTCTAGAAGCAAGTCTGATCTCTATGAGGTGCCATCTGGTTAGGACACAAGAAGGAAGTCAGAAACAACCACAGATCCTGTGCCTGGGATCTGTGTGAGATATCAACTGAATCCCCTGTTCTGTTCACATGTATGAATGTATACTGACCACTCTTGATTGTACTATGTATCTCTCTGTATGACTGTGTTTCCCTGTGTATCTCTCAGTGTTTCTGTCAGCTCTGTTGATTGGAGAAACATCTACAATGGAAGGAGGAATAAGCAGTCCTGGAGTATTCCGTTCATTAACCACTATCCTGCGTCCCCGTCTCCTCTAGGCAATGCAATTTCCTGCAGGTTCACAGGCCACACTGGACTACTCACCTGGGCTTAGGTACCCTCCCCCTTCCAGCTGTGGCTGGCTGCTGCTGTTGCTATGGCAGTGCCTGGGGCAGTAGCCTCCAGTTTCACTGTAATAACAAGAGCTTTCTCTGGTGCAAGACAGCCTCCACCTTCACAGTTTAAGATCTATGCCCTCTTGCTGGGGATTGGAATCCTTTTGGTCCAGTCAAGTCTCCCAGAGAAACTCAAAATCCTCCATCTGTTCTCTCACCCACTCCAAGGGAAACTGTCCTGTCCCCTCCACCACCACATTAACACTTTGCCATGCTTGTTTATGGCTTGTTTAGTTGCTTGACACCCGCTCACAGTTCTAGGGTCTTGGTCATGTTTTACCTAGGCAGTGTGCTCTCTGCTCCTTCCCTGACATGCTCTAAGAAGCCCTGGGAGGTGAAGTGAAGGGAGTTAATTAAATTTCTTCTCCATTCATGGTTTATGTCCCTTTCTCTACCATTAACTTGTATAACTGGAAGGCCCCTAAACCCTCCATTTCCTTAGAAACCTCAGGCTCTTATCAGCTTGTTGGGAACTCTTTTAAAGTAAGAGGGCATTATATGCCCCCACCCTCTGGACAATTATTATTGGGAGAATTAAAAGCAGCAGGCATAAAACTTTCCAATGTATCCAAGGTAGGTCCAGTTACTGAGGACCTGATGAATCACCCCGAGTTTCTGAAACAGCTCTATGAGACATACCAAGTACTTACTCCCATAGACCCAGATGGCCTTGTAAACCAGGGAACCACTGATGTTGCCTTTGTCATGTAGTCACCTCCAGACATAAGGAGAAAACTCCAGAAATTAGAGGGACTTAAAGGAGTCTCAATGTTTGGAAGTTGCTCAGAAACTTTACAACAGTTGAGATTCAGTCAAAGGTCTGTGAAGGTAACTGGCTATGGATCTCCATCAAGCTGCTTACTGAGGAATCACAAAAACTGTTGAACTCCTCAGACCCAGGTATTAACATTCCAAATTTGGTAAACCCCAATGGGGAGGAAGATGCCTCAAGAGATCTGGGCTTGAGGAGCATTGAGAGTTGGACTTTAAAATCTGGCCTATGTTTTGGGGGTATAAATATTTGCTGAATAAATAAATAAATAAATAAATAAATATTTGCTGGTGTTTGTAGACATCTTTTCAGCATGGGTGGAGGCCCACCCCACATGAAAAGAGACTGCTCCAATAGGTACTAAGAAACTTCCTCAGGAAATAATTCCTAGGTTTGGACTGCTCCTAGCTTTGGGGTACAACAATGGCCTGGCCCTCATGGCCAAATTGTCTCACAATCTGACAAAGGTATTTAGTATTAGTTAAAAATTATACTGTACACACACACACACACACACACACACACACACACACACACACTCACAGAGCTCAGGTCAGATAGAAAGGATGGATAAACTCTTAAGGAGACTCTGACCAACTTGATCCTGGAAATTGGTGAAAAATTGGGTCAACCTCCTCCCTCTGTCCCTTTCAGGGCCCAATGTACTCCTTACTGGGAGGCCCTTAATCCTTTTGAAATTATGTTTGGGAGACTATCTCCCACCCTCTCCAAATTCTAAGATATTCTCCAGGCAGAAATGTCTAACTGCTCCCTTCACAAGTCCCTGCAGGCTTTCCAGGAAGCTCGCCCAGCTACTGACTGGACTATGAAGGGAATCCTGCCATCTTCCTCCTCTGAGCCCACCCATCAGGTTCCAGCCAAGAGATATGGTTTGGATAAACAGAATCCCTCACAAGACAGACAAACCCTGGAATCTGTTGAGAAGCAACTCTACCCAGTCATCCTCACCACTCCAACTAGTGTTAAAGTAGTTGATGTCATCCCTTGAAAAAAGACTGCATACCAGGCAGTGGTGGTGCATGCCTGTAATCTCTGCAAGGAGGCAGAGGCAGGTGGATCTCTGAGTCTGAGGCCAGCCTGGTCTACAGAGTAAGTTCCTGGATAGCCAGGGTTACACAGAGAAACTCTTTCTCGAGAGAGGGGAGAGGAGAGGAGGGGAAGGGAAAAAAACCACTGAGGATGACAACAGATGGATGGTCACTCCTTGGACTCCTTAAAGATAAGACTGGTCGGAGTTTACTAATTTAGGATACACACTACTCCATCAGCCCCACCTGGAAATGAGAATTCAGAGAAACCGAGGATGGAAAACTACCTTTCAGGTGGACCTCTTCTTCTTACACCTCCTTCCAAGGATAGAACACTATGGGTAGTTTTAAAATGCAATCTATAACTTAAAATTTTACCTCAGAAATAAAAAAGTATTCCATATCCAGATGGTTTCACCAGTAAATTTCATCAAGACTTAAGCAGTAACATCAGTTTTTATTCAAACTTTTAGAAGGAACAAATTTCTACTTTGCTTCAAGAAGCTAACATGACTGACATAGTTTAACAGGGCTGGAGAGATGGCTCAGAGGTTAAGAGCACCATTTACTCTTCTGAAGGTTCCAAGTTCAATTAACAGCAACCACATGGTGGCTTACAACCACCTGTAATGAGATCTGGTGTCTTCTTGTGGTGGGCAGGCACATGTGTGGGCAGAATACTGTATAAATAATAAATCTTTAAATTAAAAAAAACAAACTCAAGTTTAGCAACACGCTAAAGTAAAATGTATTATGAAGAATTTGAATTTACTTAAGGGATGCAAATATGGTTTTACTTTGGTATTCTTTCCTGAATGCTCATACATTTATAGAGGTAAGAATATGTTTATTGACTGGCTAATTTCAATTTGCTTTCTAGTCACGTTTTTTTCAATACTGGAGATTGAACTTAGGTGCTTTTTGTTTAGATCACAAGTGGGAAATGAGAAAAAGACTTGTGAGAGAGCAGGTGATATTTATTCCCTTAGAAGTCGAACCACCATGTGGGGGAGATTGCTTGTTAACCAGCTGAAAAACATGCTTGAACAAATTCTGAGAGGAGGTATAAATGTGAGCCAAAAACAAGAGGCGGGGATAGTTTTGGCTGTTCATTGCTCCACTTCGAGACACTCCTAGAGAGAACTGCTCGAAGGAAGGCTTTAGGGCTCTGGGCTCTGGCTGAGGCTTCAGGTTCTGGTTGCTCCAGGTTCCAGCAGAAGAAATCCTGCTGATCGCGCCAGGAAAATCATTCCTCGGAACTGATACCCTTACAGTTTCATTATTGTATTCTTTAATCTCCTTTTCCTATTGTTTAGGTTAGTCAGGTTATAAGTGAGGTACTCTGGGTTAATAAGTTCATAATAAAATACATTTGTTAAGAAAATTGAGCCTATACTAGTGGATCAGTCTACCACTGAGATGTGCCTCAACCCTAGAACTAAGCGTAAAAATCAAATAACAAACAAAAAATGGAACTTGAAACTCCAGTTATTAGCTGGGCGTGGCAACTCACACCTATATTACAGCCTCAAAGTGCTGAGACAAGAGGAATGCTGTGATCTAGAAACCAGCCTGGGCTACACAGTCAGCTCCAAGCCAGCCTGGGACACACAGCAAAACTCTTGTCTGCAAGAAAACAACAAAAACCAATTCATGATTTTTCTCTAAAAACCCATTCAGAAAACAGAAAATAATCTCTTTAATCATTTAAAGAATATCCACAAACCCCAGCATACCAACTAGTAAAAATGCTCAAACCCTCAACACCCATCACTTCTCCCCAAGACTACAAAGAACACAGTAATGCTTATACTGTCACACTTCCAAGTTACCTTGCATTACAATAGATTAAGAGGGAAAGTTATAACAAAGAGGAAAAGGAATAAAAAGATCTGAACTCATCATAATCCTCAGACAACCTAACTGTATACAGCAAAGCTCAGGGGACAGCCTATACAGTAGGCATTAGCATTTATAAGTGCACTTAGCAATATTACTGACTACAGTGTCAATGTACAAAAAGCTCATCTTCCTATATACTAGTAAACAACTAAGAAATAAAAACTCAGGCAGATATGGAGAAACGGCTCAGTGGTTAAGAGCACTTTTTGCTCTTTCAGAGGACCAGAGTTTGATTCTCATCATTCATATAGGCAGCTCATAACTGCATGTTAATTCCAGCTCCAGGGGAGCTGAGGTCTTCTTTTGGCCTCTTCAGCTATGCATCTACATATGGCATATAATCACACAAGCACACATGCACTTAAGAAATTTAAGTAACATTTACATCATTAACTAAATGGAAACTCAAAGTTTTCCAAAGATAACACGCAATATTATGTCCTTGAAAAAAAGCAGTTTAGTCAGGCAGTGGTGGCACACGCCTTTAATCCCAGCATTTGGGAGGCAGAGGCAGGTGGATTGCTTTTAGTTTGAGGCCAGCCTGGTCTACAAAGTGAGTCTAGGACAGTCAAGGCTACACAGAGAAACCCTGTCTCGAAACCACACCCCCCAAAAGAGAAAAGAGCAAAGTTTAACTATGAAATGAAAATCTAAGTATAAGTATCAATAAGTTGGAATTACCTTAAAATGAATCTTATGTTCACCAAGAGACAACATTAGACAGCCAATTTATTCACTGCAGAATAAATCAGAATGTCTACAAACTTATTTTCCCAGCAAGAATGCATAATGACTTGCACAAGCATGGTACAGAATAAGATCTCAAAGGACCAATAAAAATCTGAAGATGTCCAACGTAAGCAGTAATCAGGAAAATACAAAATTAAAACCATATGTAGCTATGTTGGTAGGGCAAGCCTACAGTCCAGCACTTCAGAAGCTGAGTTAGAAGATCAACTGAGGAGCTAGAGAGATGGCTCAGTGGTTAAGAGCACTGCCTGTTCTTCCAAAGGACCCAGGTTCAACTCTCAGCACCCACATGGCAGCTCACAACTGTCTGTAACTCCAAGATCTGACACCCTCACACCAATGCACATAAATTAAAATTAAAAATAAAATATTAAAAAAAAAAAAGAAGATCAACTGAAGCCAACAATGGTTATATGAGACCCTGCCTCAAAAACAAAGAGCAAGCAAGAATCCATATATGGTATCACTATTCTCCACAAAAGTATCTATTTGAGAAAGAGTAATAGATAAGGATGTCAAGCAGCAGGCAGGAATGAAACTGGTATTCCTTCTGGTAGGAATGAAATTGATCCAACCTCTTTTCGAGAAAATTTGGTGTCATTAATTTAATAAACACCTTAAAATAGTTGCTTCTTCCACCACGTGAACGCGGGAGATCAAACTTACATTATTAGCCTCGACAACAAACTCTTTATCTGCTAAGCCATCTCACTGGCCCAAACAGATTCTAACCACACAGTATTCAAGCCAATTGTCAGCTATGCAACAGAAGACTATTCCTTGTATCTAAGTGTGTGTAGTATGCAAGTATGTATATATGTACACATGTACGTACGCGCGCGCGCGCACACACACACACACACACACAACTCCAAAGAAACAAATCCAACCCTGGAACACACTTCTAGAATACTCTTTGGACTATGTGTACAGTTCACTGATACTGCACTTATCTAGTAATATAGATAAGGCCTTCATTTCAATTCCCAGTAAAACATGTACACACAGGATTACCCAACACACACATGGTGCTGGGTCATCAACACAAACAAAATAAATCTTAACTCTTTAACTTTACACAAAACTAGATTCCACAGGGCTTGAAAATCTAAGCATAAAGTAAAACGATTGTTGAAATGATGCTCATGAATTATAAAAATAATACTGTGAAATGGATATACTGCTAAAGCAATCTAAAAATTTAATGCAATCTCTATCAAAATCTCAATGCCATTATAACAGAAATTGGAAAATACTATTTTAAAATTCATATGGAAGGACAAAAGACTAGAAATGGTTAAAGCAATCCTGAACAAGATAATAATCCTAGAAATATCACTATATCTGATTTCAGGATATACTATTGAGCTGTAGTAACAAAAGCAGCATTACACTGCACAAAATCAGACAGGTAGATCAACGGACTATAACAGATGACCCAGCTATAAGCCCACACAACTACAGCCACATGATTTTTAACAGATACAAAACAAAACCTCAGAAATTGAAGCCAGCCTGGTCTACAAGTGAGTTCAGAGACAGCCAGGACTATCACACAGAGAAACCCTGTCTCAAAAAGTTAAGCATGCGCGCGCGCGCGCGCGCGCACACACACACACACACACACACACACACACCCCACACCGAATTTATAACTAAAGAACAGTACTTGGCAGTAATTCTGGGAAACTTGCTATTTTTTCCAAGCTCATTCTAAAAAAATAAAAAAAATGTACTCTTTCTTTTAAAATGACTCAAACAAAACATTTCATCAACATTATTAAAACATGTTACAACTCCCACAAAAGATTATGAAACCCTGTCAAGGCATCCATACTTTCTTGGCAAGAGTTATCTTCAGGAGTTTCCCCCTCCCCCATTGATCAGTAGTGTCCTACATATGGGAAAACTACATATACATATATTTAGGCATGTACATATATACATAAAAGTAAACTTTTTTAAAGAGATTTTTTTTAAAAGATGTATTTATTTTATTTATTGCATATGAGTGCTTTATCTGCAGAAGAGGGTATCAGATTACATTATAAATGGTTGTGAGCCACCATGTGGTTGCTGGGAATTGAACTCAGGACCTCTGGAAGAGCAGGCAGTGCTCTTAACCTCTGAGCCATCTCTCCAGCCCCTAAAAGTAAATTTTTTTAAAGAGTTAAGTGTTGAAATAAATTTAATACTTAGTTCAACATATATAAAAACACTGCCTTGTCAAGCTATAATCAGTATAAAAATGTGCCAGTTAGCTGTATTCCACCTTTATCACCCTCACTCAGCCTTATTCCTCGGAGCATAGGGTCCTTTCACTGAACCTGGACCTCACTGGTTTTTTTTGTTTGTTTGTTTTTTGTTTTTTGGTGTCCCCACCCATAGCTTCCTGCTAGACTGGTAGCTAGCAATGCTCAACAGTCCTCCTGTTTCCACCTTTCCCCAGTACTGACATTATAGGCGCATGTGACCAACCACCTATAGCTTCTTATATGGGTGTTGTGGATCTGAACCTGACCATATGTTAAGGCAGTGTTTTATATATGTTGAGCTAAACATTAAGTTTATTTCAACTCTAACTTTAAAAAATTTACTTTTATGTGCGTATGTATACGTATATGTACCATGTGTGTAAGTGTGTGCCTAGTGCCCTGGGGGACCAGATAAAGTAGCAAATTCCTGGAACTGTAGTTACAGGTGTTGTAAGCTGCCTAATGTTGGTCTATAAACCAAATCTAAGTCCTCTGCAAGAGCAGCAAGTATTCTTTAACAACAGAGCCATCTCTCCAGCCCCACAATTTAAATAGCTACCAAAAATCTTTAACAATATCACTCATATTATACTATTTGTGGTCCTGGAGCTAGAACCAGAACAACAACTGGTGGTTATATTTTGTATTTATGAGACTTCTTGCTAGTTATCTCCTGCTGGCCCAGGACTATGTGGCCCAGGCTGTCCCCAAACTTACATTTTTCCTTGCCTCCATCTCCTAAGATTTGCAATTACATGTCTGTACCCCCACCCCCACCTCCTCACTCCACATATACTATTACTTAAATCTTTGTAATTCACCCTTCCTGTGCATCACACAAAACAGGTACCTTTATTCTAATTACAGGCAGTCTCCACATATACAAGGGTCCAATCCATAATGCAAACCATGAAATGGGCAAGTACTGCCAGAGAATCAGTGTGTTCTCTATAGGCCTCCCAATGAAACCCTCTAAGCATGCACTGCTTAACAGCAGTCCTGTACAAACCCCAAGCATTCCAATTTTCAAATCTCAATTACCTGGCAAATGATCGTGAATTCCTCGATTTATAGGTGTTGTGCAGACTTTACTGAAGTCCAGTGAATCATCCAAAATGGCATTTATCCTTCGAAAGATATTGGCATTGCTACATGTAGAGAGTGCAGGAACTTCCTGGTTGTCCCAGCAATCCTTTATCCTTCCTGCTTCTTCTTCCTAGACATGGAGAGAACATGCTTAGGTTTTTATACTTTCTAAGAAGGAAAATCAGCTTAAGGAGTGCAGTCATTCCAAAACAACTTGGGAATCTGAACAACGAAAGAAAATTGTCACTAACTTAAATAGCTTCTCTCATCAGAACAAAACAGCACAATGTTACAAATTCATATTCTACCTTAGCTTCAAGTTTTTTCTTTTTCTTTTTTTTAAAGATTTATTTATTATGTATAGTGTTCTGCCTGAACGTGTACCTGCAGGCCAGAGAGGGCACCAGATCTCCTTACAGATGGTTGGGAGCCACCATGTGGTGGCTGGGAATTGAACTCAGGACCTCTGGAAGAGCAATCAGTGCTCTTAACCTCTGAACCATCTCTCCAGCTCTATCTGTTTTTTATTCTTTTTTTTTTCCAAGACAGTGTTTCTCTGTGTATAGCTCTGGCTGTCCTGGAACTCAATTTGTAGACCAGGCTGGCCTTTAACGAACAAAGATCCGCCTGTCTCTGCCTCCCATACTCTGGGATTAAAGGCGAGCACCACCATCGCCCAGCTAGCTTCAAGCTTTTGAAAACAAATATCCAGCTGTGTGTGGTGGTGCATGCCTTTAATCCCAGCATTTAGGAGGCAGAGGCCGTCAGATCGCTGTTAGTTCAAGGCCAGCCTGGTCTACAAAGTGAGTTCCAGGACAGCCAAGGCTGCACAGAGAAGCCTTGTCTCAAATGAAGAAGAAAGGAAGAGGAAGGAAGGAAGGAAGGAAGGAAGAAGAAGAAGAGAGGAGGAAGAAGGAAGGAAGGAAGGAAGGAAGAAGAAGAAGAAGAAGAAGAAGAAGAAGAAGAAGAAGAGGAAGAGGAAGAGGAAGAGGAGGAAGAGGAGGAGGAGGAAGAGGAGGAAGAGGAAGAGGAAGAGGAAGAAGAAGAAGAAGAAGAAGAAGAAGAAGAAGAAGAAGAAGAAGAAGAAGAAGAAGAAGAAAAATATCCTCTGCAGCCTTTGAAAGCTACCAGAATATCCAATTCTGCAAGACTGTTTGCCAAGCCCTACTGATTCATACTATTCATAAGGTCTTTTCACAACTGTGTATTTCTAAGTAAAATGATGTTCAATTTTACTTTGTAACTTCAAAAAGGCATACATTTACAATTTGCAGATTGTAAAACTATATACTTCATTCATTCACTACCTAATAAACATTAATCAAGTGTCCTCTATCTGTAGGCAATACCTCAAGGGTCAAGAGTGAGACAAAGATTCAATCACAAGAAAGTTTGAAAGTTTGGACAAGGAACTAAGACCCGATTATGGTGTAAAATAACCACAACAGAAGCTGCAGCATTCTGTAAATATATTCAGTCCTCTAATCCACATGACTTGGAAGGAGAATGTGTTTGGAAGCTGGATAAAGGAGGTGGTCTAAAGAACAGCAAAGAAAGCAGGGAGGCATTATCAAAAGTGTTCCATGGGGGCTGGAGAGATGGCTCAGTGGTTAAGAGCACTGCCTGCTCTTCCAAAGGACCCGGGTTCAATTCCCAGCACCCACATGGCAGCTCACAACTGTCTGTAACTCCAAGATCTGAAACCAACGCACATAAATTAAAAAATTAAATAAAAATTATTAAAAGAAAAAAAGTGTTCCAGGGTGGGGGCTGGAGAAGTGGCTCAGTGGTTAAGAGCACTGACTGCTCTTACAGAGGACTAGGGTTCAATTCCAGCACTGACATGACAGCTCACAATTGTCTGTAACCCTAAGATCTGACATCCTCCCACAGATTTACATGCAGGCTAAACACATAAAATTAAAGTAAATAAAATTTTAAAAAGTGTTCCAAGCCGGGCGTGGTGGCGCACGCCTTTAATCCCAGCACTCGGGAGGCAGAGGTGGGAGGATTGCTGTGAGTTCGAGGCCAGCCTGATCTACAAAGTGAGTCTAGGACAGCCAAGGCTACACAGAGAGACCCTGTCTCGAAAAACCAAAAAAAAAAAAAAAAAAAAAAAAAAAAAAGTGTTCCAGTATGGTAGAGTGTTAGGTACAAGAGAGGAGACTGGAAAGGCCTCACACATCAGGTTAAATAGTTAACAGTATCTTCTACATCAGAAGTTACCAAAAATTTTAACAATGCAAAACCCCTATTTTTTTGTTTACTATAATACAAGATATATAATATATATATATATAAAATCTCAGGATCTTGGCCCCATCTGAGGGCAAGAAACTAATTGTAAGTCTTAATAGACTGACATCAGCTGCAAGAGCGATGAGAATCAATGAGAAAAGTATGACAATGGTCTAGAGGACACACGCAGACTTTGGAGGACTGCTGGGAGAAGTTCATTCTTCATGAGAAAGGTCTAAAATGTGTATTATTTCAAGTATCCTGAAAAAAATCTAATTTATCCAGCCATCCTGCCTCACTCCTAATACCAGTAGGATGATGCATCATATTTCCAAACTGGACAAACACTGCCTGACATGCCTCCTTCCTTCTCTTACATACTACAAATTAGAGGTCTTGTTTAAGGTGACTGTGTAATTAGAATAAAAACAAACAAGTTGTTCAATTTATACCCCAAATAGCTGGATAAACCAGTTAAGTACCTGAATAACCACATGGGGGTGTGTATAAGTGAACCAGCACTATCAGATGGAGAACAGGCCTACCACTTTCCTTATATGTACATTACACATGAAAGAATAATACTATGGCATGTAGGGGGCCTGATTTAATACACATGTAGTCCTTACCACAGTGCCTGGCACCTAATTATGCACTGAGCAAATTAACACTATCAGTAGTAGTAGTATTATACCATGAGTTAGAATAACTACAGGAATCTTTGAAGAAAGGATCCATGTGTTCATTAAACGAGAAAAATGTATTTAAAAGCTAAAGCAACTATTTGATTACCCCAGGCCCTTCTCTGCTTTGGTCCCCATTCCTAATATTTTACTTCACAAGCTTAGAAAAGACATCATACAACTACCTAAAACTTTAATCTGCTACAGAATAGATGACTTTTTATACACACCAATTAAAATTTTTAATTGCTTTTCATTTTCAAAATTAAAATTATCTGTGTGGTTTTCTTAACCTGTGGATCAACCTGTGCAACCTTTGGAGTTGCATATCAAATATCCTACATATCAGATATTTATATTATGATATATAACAGTAGCATAATTACAGTTGTGAAGTAGCAACAAAGTAATTTTATGGTAGGGGATCACCATAACAAGAGGAACTATATTAAAGGGTTGCAGCATTAGGAAGGTTGAGAACCACTGGTCTTTCTTAACTTTAGTTAAATAAAGTTCTAAATTCAGACCAACGTTTGAATTTTTCCTTGTTTATTTTCTATTGCCTGTTAACTTCTAATGTTTTGGCATATTTTGTCATAAAATGAGATCATCACCAAACTTTTTTGTTTGTTTGTTTTTACCTCAACTTAAGTCTTTTATTGTGAACAAAATAATTACGCTTCTATGTGACTCTAAAACTTAGTATAGCCCAAGTGGTGGTGATGCATGCCTTTAATCCCAGCACTTGGTCGATCATTGTAGAAGAATACCTATCAATTAAAGACTTCAGCAGGAAATAGGTGGGACATCCAGCAGGTAGAAGGGATTCTGGGATAGAGGTAGGTGCTCGAGATTCAGCCAGCAAGATGTGAGGGAAATGGATTTATAGTGCCTGAGTTCAGGTAACCAACCACAGGGCAAAATGTAAATTAATATAATGGGTTATTTTAAGTTATAAGCTAGTTAGAGAAGAGCTATGCTATATGGCCTAGATATCTGTATAATATTTAATGAGTCTCATGAGTCACTACTCCAGGAGCTAAAGGGTGAGAAGAAAAACTACCACTACAGATCTCTCTGAGCTCAAGGCCACCCTGGTCTACAAAGTGACTTCCAGGACAGCCAGGGCTAGTACACAGATTACCCCTGCCTCAAAACAGAATACCCCAAAATAATAATAATAAAATAAAACCACAACAGAGAGAGAGAGAGAGAGAGAGAGAGAGAGAGAGAGAGTGAGAGAGTGAGAGTGTGTGTGTGTGTGTGTGTGTGTGTGTGTGTGTGTGTGTGTGTGTG
>OU015752.1:100641686-100646686 GCA_907169655.1 Acomys percivali
TGTGTGTGTGTGTGTGTGTGTGTGTGTGTGTGTGTGTGTGTGTGTGTTATAAACTACCTAAAACTGCTTTATTGGAAAACCCTGGCCTTGCCGTCAGATAGTATATACTTTAGCCTGAGCATATGGTCACCATTCCTCAGGTCAAATTTTTGGGCTTGGTAATATTCACTTCTCATAAATGATTGCAGCACTGCCATCTCTAAACGTTTTTTTCAGGATGCTTATAGTCAACAACACAACTCCTACACTAGAGATGCCTTCAAGAAAACTACTGCTAATCTCCTACAATTTGTAAAAAGTGGGAAAGAAAATTTGGGTTGGGTGTGTCGGTGCAGCACTTGGAAAGCAGGAGCAGGCAGATCTCTTTTTAGTTCAAGGCCAGCCTGCTCTACCTAATAGACCCTTTCAAAAAGAAAGAAAAATAAATTTAAGACTGAAGGATACACAATTTACTCCTCCAGATGAGAATTTTAAAGCTAGAATCCACCAATTAGAATCTAGAGAACCTTCTTAAAAAGCTGTTTATAAACTGGGCATGGAGGCCTTTAATCCCAGTACTTGGGAGGCAGAAGCAGGCGGATCCTTGTGAGTTTGAGGCCAGCCTGGTCTACAAAGGAGTCCAGGACAGCCAAGATAACACAGAGAAACCCTGTCTAAGAAAAAAAAAAAAAAAGCTGTTTATACTTTTTTTCTGAGAATAAAACCTTTCCATTTAATTGGATTCTTTTAGTTAAAAGTACTGGTCTTGAACATCCAGCCTCTTAAAAAATATTAAGTCAAAGTAACAGAAAATAATCTACTTAGATGCCTCCCAAGAGCATTATGCTGAAACATACTTACGCAATTTGCCTTAGACTTATATGAAATATACAGTTGAACATTTATGTCCAAAATTCTGAATATACAATTTTAAGCAGCTCTTATATAAATAATCATACAGGAAAAAAAAAACATTTGGGGATGACAAATTAAGAACATGTTTTTCTTGCAAAAGAATGCAAACCTAGGGCTGGAGAAATGGCTCAGAGGTTAAAAGCAACGGCTGCTCTTCCAAAGGTCCCAAGTTCAATTCCCAGCAACCACATGGTGGCTCACGACCATCTGTAATGAGATCCAGTGCCTTCCTGTGGTGGGCAGAATAATGTATAAATAATAATTAAAAAAAAAAAACTTTAAAGAAAAAGAATGCAAACCTAGTTACTTTTTTTTTTTTTTTGAGACAGGGTTTCTCTGTGTAACAGCCCTGACTGTCCTGGACTTGCTTTGTAGATCAGGCTGGCCTCAAACCCACAGAATTCTGCCTGCCTCCGCCTCCCAAATGCTGGGATTAAAGGGTGCGGCTCGGCACCTAGCTACATTTCTATGCTTGCCTTATACCTCCATGAGGAGACTGGGCAGGGTTAGTTCAAGGCCATCCTCAGCTACTAGGTAAGACACTGTCTCAAAAAGAAAGAAAACAACAAAGGAAACTATGTAGAGGGTGAAAAGCAAGAAAAGGTAGGGTAGGAGGGTAAATGGGGAAACATGTTAATACTATATATAGTATACATATATATTGCTTTTCATACTATTCATACACATGTATATATGAAACTAGGATGGAAAGAACATATATATTCTTCACCTCCCTGCTTGGTCTTTCAAGTTGTCTATGCACAAATACAATGAATAAAATTTTATTAGTTTGGTATATATGAAATTAGTAATAATTTACATCATTTTAACCAAGAAAATAGCAATTTTACACAGCTCAATCTAGTAATTCATGACTGCTGAAATTTGCTAGTTAGATATTGAGATCACAGAAATAGATGAAACAGTCCATGTCTTAGACGAATTCATTAACTGGGATGAGTAAATTCAGTTAGGCCAATGGGGAAAAAAAACCACAAAAGGCTCAAGAAAGGAATAAATCAAAGTGTCAGGAGTGGTTTCACAACTAAAACTTCTTCATTAAGGAAAAATGAAAATGCAGTTTCAATAAGCAGACATCATAAAAAACATAATAGGCAGAACAAAGTGTTGGGGGAAATAAAACACTGTACATTCAAGGAAAGAAATGTTCCAACAAGAATTAGACCACATATTTCACCAGGAATAAAGGCTACCATGTCAGAAAGAGAAAGTGAATCCATTAACAAACATAAGAGATCCTATACCTCTCTCCTTCATGATCTTTCATCATTTCTACAATGTAGAAGCTTTCTCCTTACTGTATTAAGTATGTTCAAGGCTCTTCTACCTTAAAACATCCTCTTCGATCCACAGCTTATTTCTTCTGCTTTATGACCAACCAGCATTTAACTTCTGGTCATCCTTTCAATCTATAACATGAACATGATGCCCCAAGAAACTTGACACTATAGCTCCTAAATCAATGACTTCATAGTTGCCAATGCCAACCAAGACTTTCTTGGCTTTTTGGGGGGGGAGGTGAATAGGGATCCTATCCTCAACTACTCTACTGAATTCAGGAACCACTTTCTCCTGGTTCTTCCTCCTTTGGTTATTTTTATGTTTCTACAGGGTATATCTACCAAATCATTAATTCTATCATCAGTCTGAGAAGGAAATTGTACAGTCTCCAGAATAAGACCTCTTGATAGTTAATTCCTGTTGCACAATCATCTTTTCTGTGAACTCAATCAACTCTCTTCAATGTTTAGAGTTTTCCTTAGCCCCACACTCCCCTCTGGTAGTCTTCCTCTAGCTGCTCTGCAGAGAAACTTACTACCTCTAGCTCCTACACCTTCACTCACCTCTTCCATCCTTTAAGTTAAGCATCAGATGCCACTCTCTTTCCCAACATGTTACTGAGTGTCACTATTTTATTGCTGTGAAGAGACACCATAACCAAAGCAACTCTTACAAAAGAAAACATTTACTTGGGGGCTTGCTTACAGTTTCAGGGGTTTAGTATATATCATCAAGGTACTGGTGCAGGAGTTGAGTTACATCCTGATCCTCAAGCAGAAGAGACTGAGCCTGGCTTGGACCTTTGAAACTTCAAAAGCCCACCCCCAGTGATACTTTTTCCAAGAAGGCAACACCTCCTGATCCTTCTCCAATAGTGCCACTCTCTGGTGACTAAGCATTCAGATGTATGAGCCTATAGAGGCCACTTTAATTCAAACTACCACGTATAGAATGCTTTTTGCTTAGTTCATTGTACTCTATCAAATCCAACAGGCAATTCTTGACTCTTTCAGAATATTTTCTTTCTGCTTGTATGTTCCTATTAATAGATCTTTGAAAAATACAAACAGAAAAACCTCTTGTATAGGAGGTCTTTTAAAGTTCTCATACATTTCAGTTTCAGAATTCTTTACATCCCTAACATTCCAAAGGCTGGATCGTAAAAGCTTTGATGCAGACAGACCCTCCATACCTATCAGTATTTTCTCATTAAAATCTTTTCGTGCTATTGCTACAGTAATTAAATTGTGTCAATTTGGAGAAAAAAAAACTTTCTTTCTTGTTTTAATTAACACTTTAAAGTACTTCTGGAACTGGAGTTACAGATAGTTGTTAGACACCATGTAGGTGCTGAGAACCAAACCTAGGTCCTCTGCAAAAGCAACAAATGTTCTTAACTGCTAAGCCATCTCTTCAGACCTACCACAACTTTAGCTAACTTAACAGAAGCTAACTACATTTTATCTGATTCCCTCTTTAATCTGTTGGCATGTATTGTTTTGAATTATATCAAGAAAATCTACTTTCAGATTAGTTCATGGAAAGAAGGTATTTTCAGGTAATTTTGATTAATCCTTTTTGATACATCAAACCTCATAAGCATTAACTTCCTTAAAGTTAATAACAGCATGACAACCTAAAGTATATGGATGTGTCCTTCAGACGATTAAGATTAAAATTCCTAAGTCCAACTCACATTCTCGTTGGACTTTATATCCACATTTGACTTTATAATATTGTCAGTCATGTGGTAAATACTGGTTCACTGAATTTTTCAGGTATTGTAAATGCTGACATACTTCTTGACAGCACCACCACTCTCATCAGGAGTTTTTAAAGTATATTATATATAGTTCAAATAAATGTTTTCTAAAATTCTAATTTCTTCTGAGCTCAAATTTTATCACTGGCAACAAACACACAATGATTTTCTAATGAATACACAGACACATTTTGTTCATTAAAAAAAAATCTGTCAGGATGGAGAGATGACTCAGTGGTTAAGAGCACTGGTTGCTCTTCCAGATGGACCAGGGTTCAATTCCCAACACCCACATGGCAGCTCACAACTGTCTAAACATCCAGTTCTAGGGGATCAAACTCTCTCACAAATGCAGGCAAAATACCAACGTACATAAAATAAAAACGAAATATTTTTTCAAAAAATCAGTCTAACAAATACCCCAAATTAAACAACCATAGTTTATCAGTGTTCTTTAAAGGGATGTATTTCATAGAAATACGTTGAAACCACCCTACTTGGATATAAAACAACAGTTTTCTCCACTAGCTTCCCACTTGTGCACAACACCCTCAAAAATTAGTAAACTTAGACAGCTGTAGTGGTGCATGCCTTTAATCCCAGCACTCGGAAGGCAGAGGCAGGGGTATCTCTGAGTTCAAGGCCAGCCTGGTCTACAAAAGTTTAAAAGCAACTGATGAAGCAAGCATAGGGCACATGCCTATAACCTCACCAGCTGGGATGCTCAGATAGCAAACTTGGACTATACAGTAAGTTTTGAGCAGTTTAGGTTATGAAACTCTGTCTCAAGAGAAAGGAAAAGGAAAAGTTCATGGTATTTTAGGATTATGAAACACTTGACTTTGGAGACCTGAAGAGGTCCAACTGAGAATTTCTGTCAAAAAGACAGAATTCTTTAACTATAATATAAAAAATTCCTTCATCTTAGTGACCAACTTGGATTTCTTTTTAAAAAAGAAAGTTATTTTAACTGTAAGCACACACCCTGTAAAGGGCAGGAGAAATAAGCATACAACTTAATAATGTTGACGTATTTATATAA
>OU015752.1:100651686-100691099 GCA_907169655.1 Acomys percivali
AAAACAAAATAAAAAACAAAGAGAAAGGCTATTTTCACAATCTTATCAAAGAAGACTGCAGGTAGTTGTGCTAAATCCATCCAGGTGTTGCCACACCAGCATATCATGTCGGTGAAGAATAAAGACCAGTAACATTACTAGTCAAGTAACTCCTAGAATGAACCGTGAACCCATTTTTAACACACAAACCAATCATTAGACCTAACCTTCTGGGGATTCTCGAATTACCCCAAGGGAAGTCAGCACAAAATGCCTTAAATAAAAACAAAAGTGGTAATTCGTTGTACTCTAAAAGAGCTCCTTGAGGCTAGAAACGGCTCAGTGGCTAAGTGCTGTTCTTACAGAGGATCTGAATTCAGTTCCCTGTACCCATCAGGGACACACACATGGTGCACATACATACATTCGGGCAAAAACATTAAAAAGCAAATCTTTTTAAAAGTGCTGTTCAAGCCATAAATAAATACTCAAAGAAGTGAAGTTGAATTCAAAGGTAACCCATACCCAAGTGTTCACCTATTCAGGAACAGGAACATTCCCACCCTATTACTTAAACTCACACAAAACATTAAGGCAGTAACTGCAATCCCTGTAACAAAGAACATGCACCACTGTGTTTAAATTACACCTACAATGTCATTTTAAAAGATGAAATGTGAGCTGGGCGCACGTCTGTAATCCCAGCGCTCGGAAAGTCGGAGAGGAGTCTCTGTGAGTTCCAGGCCAGCCTGGTCTACATACAAAATGGAGTCAGGACCTGCCAAGGCTACACAGAGAAACCAAGTCTCAAAATACAAACAAAAAAAAAAAGTGAAATGTGAATACCAACTTTCATGAAAAGTTAAATACCTTCCTACAAAAATCTGAGAGGACTAGGTGGATAAAGGCACTTGTCACCACACCTGACACCTAAGTTTTAAACCTGGAATCTACACAGTGGATGGAAATACTGACTTCCTCCAAGTTGTCCTCCACCACACACATACACACACCAAGTAAAAAAATATATATGAGTATGGCATTTATTATGTATATTTTAGGTACATACTTGTGCAATTGAGAAATGCCTAACACTGGTGGGTCTATCTTCAACACAAAACCTTTCAGCATCTCTTTTCATAAGCAATTTTTAACTGAACAGACTGCAAACAAGGGCAGGGGAAAACAAAGAGCATTTCCAAAGACGCAATGTGGGAGGTGGAGTCAGCATGCAAGGGCTAAATGAACACTGAAAGGGTGCAATGAATACTTCTTGGTTTTAAATCAAACAACAGATAAAAACCTAAATTATTTGTGTAAGTGCCTTACCCTAAGCTTCATGTACAACCCCATTTTTACTCCTTTGTCTCAAGAGATTTGGGTCAAATGTTATCCAGAGTCAGTTCATTTTAGATTAGGAAAAGTAGATTTACAGACAAGATTATCACAGCTCTTCCAAAGCATAAAAAAATAATGTGTTACTTGATCCTGATTCTTTTACTGCTTCTAGTATTAGCTACTGAAGATATAAGTGTTCCTGGGTTGGTTAGACCTTCCTGCCCAATTTTAACTAGAATTACAAATTCACTAATGAATTTTCCATTCAACTGGATATAATTTTAGGTCAATTATCTAAGGGACCTTATACAAGTGAATGAAGCTTACACACCAACCACTTAACAATAAAATAGACACTAGAAAGAACAACTTTGGTGTAGACACTCCAGACTCACCCACTGCTCTCTGCTTCCCTAATCTGCCAGTACTGAACTCAGACCTGATTTCATGGCTGGTGAAGGATATTAGAGAGGCTGAAGCCAAGTAACATTTTGAAGTTCCTATCTTTACTAAAACATTCCAGGTAATGGGGAAAGTATCTACCTTGTTTGTATTACGGCTTGTGTACGCACATAAAAAGCCACTTGCCAAAGGTTTTGAATATACTCATTCCTCCTTTGAAGCCTAAGTGTAAGATACAAAAATAAATGTTCCTTCTGTGCCCTTCCAATCTCTATTAATATGGCCAGATATATGCTGGTACTAAGATGTTAAGCCTGGTCTTTGTGCCCCAAGAGATCATTCTTTATGATTTTACAATTACACACGCACACACACACCCCAAACAGAACACACCCCTCACACAAAAACAAACAAAAACTGCCACTCCACCAACAGCAAAAACCCCAGCCCAACCCAACCCCAGCTTCATTACTCAGGAGGAGGCGTCTAAAGGTAGCTGGGAGCTTAAGGTCACATGAAGAGAATTTGCAGAGAGGGGACAGAGAGATGGGAGGGAGAGAGAGAAGAACGAAAAGGAGGAGAAGGGAATAGGGAGGCAGGGAGAGAAGAGATGGAGAGGGAATGGGGCATACAATTTTAACAGTCTTATTAACTCTTCTTGTAAATCTAAGAGACATCATTACAGGAGTTTTAGTTAAGACAGAAAAGGTGAGAGTCTACTTTTATCAGTCTTAAAACAATTATATAAAATTTCAGGGCTGGCAAGATGGCTCAGCAGGTGAAGAAACTTGAATCTGAGCCCTAGGATCCTGCACGGAAAGGGCAGAACTGACTCCTGCAAGTTGTTTTCTGACCTCCTTACATATGCACACTCTGGCATGCACACAACTCCAAACATACAATTATTAAAAATAAGATTGAAAACCAATCATATCACTTCAAATCTGTCTTGTCTAAAGAAAAATTAACGAAATTTTAATCTATGTTGAAAATGAAAGTCTTTTGTACAGAAAGCTGGGAGGGTCAGCCCAACAGGAGGAGGAACCTTTCTCCAGACCTCTGGCTCTAGGGACCAACTGCTCTGACACACATCCCGGAACAGTAGACACAGCACATTCCTTCCAGGCACTAAGGCTCAGAAGACCTATACTGACTTCTACAGCAACAGTTGATTCCTATCACTACAAACAGCTGTAAAAATAGGACCAGCGCACAGACCACCCCTTTCTCTACATCATCCATCACCAATATTCTGACCCTTGACATCTCAAGGCACATAATATGTAACAGGTTGGTATTAAGCAACAAAGAGATCCAGGATCTGATCCTGTCATTTAATAGCTTTGTGAGCCTCAACTGCAAAACAGGGAGCTCTGTATATAGAGGTATCTACAGACTGACTCCAAACAAGCCCTAAGGTTCAATCCAACATTAAAGATGTGCAAGTTTTATTGCTGCACTTTTTTTTTTTTTTTTTTTATTGCCAGGGAGTCATCAAAAAAGGTCCATCAACTCTAACCCTTAAGTTCTGTCTTTCAGACAGGCACGCGCACGCACACACACGCACACACACACACACACACACACACACACACACACACGACAGGGCCATGGGTATTACTCTTCCCTCCTCTCCAACTCATTCATGTTACCTCGGTGTGATTTGGGTTCATAACCCACTTTAAGGATTTTTAAGAACGAGTCGTTAAAACTCCATCTTTCCCCTCCTCTTTCTGATTCGGGAACACTCAAGTGTGCCCTGGCAATGTTAAGTGCCTATATTGAAAGGACCCCAGAACCATTCCTAACTACACATGTCCCCATGATCACTAACTGCAAGTGTCAGCTCTCTAACTCCTGTCTGCTATACAGGCTGACACAGCTTCTCTTCCACATGGAGAGGGGGTGGGGGTGAAGGGGGGAGGGTCTGCCAGGGAAGTTGTCTGTAAAACAACTATTGGGAAGGGAACAAGTGTATTTATACAAAGCTGACTTACCTCTACAGTTGTCAACTTTCTATACACAGAGCATGCAGTGCCGAATGACTCAAATTTAGATAACTGTGAGAATTGGGTGCAGGGGTTGCTAAACAATACTGAAAAAGGCCCCCAAGAGTTCCAGGCAAGCTCTTAAGATGAGTCCCTAACACTACTGTCCTTAGGGACCCTGGCAGGCTGGAGCCCCACTGTGCATCAGCAGTTCATCTCTTTCCGCCACATAACCGGAAAACAATCATCAGCTTGTATTTCTGAGATTTTGTTTTACCTGTTTTTTTTTTTTTTTTTAAGCACAGCATGTAACACTGCGAGTTTAACACAAACAGAACTAGAGCGTGTGAAAGTAAAAACTCTTCCTGAGCCAAGTCTCAGCTGGTGCACGTGGGCCGAGTCACCTAAGGGGTGGCCTGGAGGGAGCTGCTGCATGTGTGCCTTTCCAGGGCGCTAAACCCGACCCACTTGCCTTGGCCCCAGCCAATGACGCAGACCAGCAGTTTACCCAGGTGCCAGGCGAGAGAGCGGGGAGGCAGCACGGTAGCCAGGGAGACCAAGGCAGCCCGGGGCTATTCCGGGTGCTTCCGACTTTTTTTTTTTTTCCTACACACTTAATTCTATCCGAGGGCGGAGTGCAGTGGGGTACGGGCTGCAAGGCGGGCGCAGAGTGCCACTACAGACCGTGGCGCCGACGACACACGAGGCTACGCTGTCCCCTGGAACCTCGGTGTTGCATGCTTTCCCGTGTGGAGGGCCACTTGCAGGAAAGGACCCTGGAAACGGGGCTCACCGAGCCGCAGTGCAACCCACGCGAGGGGAAAAGGCCGAGCAATGCACGGAGCGGCCCACGAAAGACACACTTTCCTGGCCGGGGTCCCCTTTACCTCAGGGCGCCTAGGCAGGCACGGGCCTTGCCCCGGGGGAGTGGCGTCTAGGCCCTAATAAAGCGGCCTGTCAGCCTTTACCTGCCCGGCGGCGGCGGCGGCGGCGGCGGCGTCCACCCACAGCTCCTCCCCCGCCCCCTCAAAACCCCAGGCCCGAAGTGGAGGCCACGCGAACCCATCTGCACCCCGACACACCCCCAAGTTTGAGCACCTGGCCTTGCCGGCTGAGAAAAGCTGAGAGACACCCGCGAGGCCACATGAGTGCGTCCCGCCAGGCCCCGCAGACTGAGGGAAGAGGACGCCGCCGCCGCCGCCGCGGACGACACCAGGCTCTACGCCAGCGCCCCCTCGCGGGCTGCTTGACTCCGCCCCCCAGGGACCAGGGAAGCTCTCCCCCCCCACCCCGCCCCCGCCCCATGGGGGGGGGGACTAGCCCTCGAAAGCGCGGTCACACACGCACGCCACGCGCGACCTCACCTGGCCCCGTCCATCCTCAGGGCTCGGGCTCCAGAAGCAATCGAACGTGTGAAGCCACGTGACTTTCCCGGGCTCCGAAAGCGCGCGGCCCGCACGAGGGGCCGGAGTCCCCGGCTTTAAAGGAGCCATGTCGGTGCCGTCGTGGCGCGCGTCGCCGAGCGCGGGAGGAGGGGGAGTGCCCGGCCGGAGGAGGAGGGGGGTCTCCGCCCCCCCCCCCCAGCCTCCTGCGAGACGCCGAGGCGACTGTCGAGAGACGTGAGCCGACGCCGAGGCCGACGGCGCCGTCTCTCACGTGCGACGGCTGCGGGAGGAGGGAGTGGCGCCGGCGCCGGGGCTCCCTTCCGCGGGGCCAGCTCCCGTCTGGACAGACGTTCGAGGCCACGGGGAGTCTGCAAGCGCGGCTCCGAGGCCCCAGCGGCCACCCTCCCACCCCACCGCACCCCACCCCACCTCCCCCCAGAGGACCGCGGCGCCTTTAAGCCCAAAGGCCTGAGTCACGAGGAAGCTCCCTGCCCCCCCCCCACCTCCCGCCCCACACCGCTCCACGAGGCCCACGGCCGCGGGCATGTGACCGGCGCCCCGCCCGGGACGCTAGCCCCGGCGGCGGTGGCGGGGAGGGGGGAGTGTGGGTGGGAGGGGGTGACGGGCTCCGAAGCGGCGAGACAGCGCGCGGACCGTTAGCTGGAGCGGCGGGGGACAGCGGCCCCGCCCCGCCCCGCCCCGGCGGCTCTTACCGGAGAGAACGCCATGGGGTCCTGCGTGGCCCTGTGGGACTGGCGGGCGGTCCGGCGGGTCTGTGGCGGCGCGGGACGCTCACACACGTGGGCGCTATTTTTGCAGCGAGAGGCGCGCGACTCCCGCGCCCCGGCGGCGGCTTATAAAAGCTCGGTGGCACTGTCCTGATGAGGAGCACCTGTGTCGGGCCCCGCCCGGCCTCGCCCCCGCCCCCGCCCCCTGCGCTCCTTCCAGCCGTCCATACCCGCGCTCCACCGCCCACCCTGGGCCTGGGCATCCGAGAGGGGCGGGGGCGGAGTGGGAGGGGAGTGGGGGGGGGAAGCTAGTTCTGAGGCTCCAGCTGATGCAGGCTACCGCCACGAAGATCCAGGCCGGAGCACGCCCCTCACCCAGTGACCCTGGTGAAGTCACTCTCCCGCAGGCCTCAGTTTCTCCTACAAGATTTCCAAGACCCTGCGATGCAGCTGCGGTGATGACGTGCAGCCGCACAACCACGCCCCTCCCATTTCTAATGACCTCTAGGGTGGAAGCCCCACTGCACGAAGAACCCAGCTCCACCACCAACCCCCACCTGCAGCAGACACGCCCTCACTTCAGACCGACTGCATCTGCGAGCTGGAACACGGTGGCGGCGAGCGCAGGCGTCAGGGGATTCCGGAAAGTTCCAAAGACAGCAGTGATCCTCTTTGGATTGCAGTTCTCTGGGGAAACCGCTTCCGACGCTCCCTCGAGATATGATAGGACGCTTTACTGCGAAAATTCGGGGCGAGAGATGAGGGTGAGCCGGGCTGTTGTTTAGAAAGGCGTCATGGGCCAGCTGGGGCTGGAGCGGACCGGAAGCCCAAGCGAGCGCAGAGGCGGAGATGGCATTCAGGGCTGGAGACCAGGGAAGGCGGAGAGGGAGGACTGCGCTGAGCGGCTCTGACTAGAACCAAGCGAGTGCGTGTTGATACCACAGGAGGGAAGCCTCAGCCTAGTTTATGAAGGGCTTTTATTCCAGCTAGCTGGAAACTAGTAATGATGAACAAGCGTGGAAGTTGCCAGGTCTCCTTTACGGTGTTGCTGCAGACGTGGAGGTTGGAAATAAGGTGCTGGAGCGGATAAGAAAAGGACCCAGAGCTTATCGAACATTTATAAGTGTTTTATATGTTATACTATCTGTTAAGCACGTATTTATACTCAAGGTTCCTCTTGACAGGTGGGGAAGAAGCCGTTACCAACTTGATGACAAGTTTCTGAGACAGGAACTGTGAAGCCTATGGTCCCAGTTTAGTGTAGTCTTTTGAGGAGAAGGTGAAGTAGGAGGACAGGTGCTGGAGTTGAAGTGCTGAGGTAGCTGAATGACCGTGAGGGTTCGCTAGTCTCCATCCTGGGGCTTTTCCAAGGGTTGCTGAAGTCTTAAGCAGAAAGAGTGATGAGTGTAGGGTGAGCTGCTCACCCTAGGAGCAGCTCAAACCCAACTTCCATCTTACCCAGCAAGCAGCATAGGCCTGATACACAAACTTTGTGTTTCTTGCTAGTCTTCTCTTCTTCTTCTGAGAGGGCGCCACACTTAGACGCCTTCAGCATAGGAACAGTAAGTGAGGGTGTGTGAGATGCTCTGAAGGCACAGGGCAAATCTGGAAAAATTGGTCAGCCAGTAATCTGAATATTGTTGAAGATGAGGCCTTGGGTTGGAAGGCAGTTAAGAACTACAGTCTGAAAAAAAAAAAAAGTCGACCTCAAATAAATAAATGAAAGGGATGGGTTAGCTGATAGACATCAGATTGGTCTAAAATCTCTCCTATGAATTTTAAATCCAAGGTCACCATGTACCTTAGTGGCTGCCAATTTCACATCCAGTCCTCCTTGGCCCCAAAGTTAAACAAGATAAGAATCTGAGACTTTGAAATGGCACCTAAGGGCCTATGGGAATGGATATCTGAAAGAATAGAATAAATTTTCAAGCTCCCAGCTTATAAGAAAGTAACTTTGAACACAAATTTCTGCTGCTTAAAGCACCTTCTCTAAACTTTGCCGAAGGCAATAAGAATGGAATCTTTTTCTGGGCATTCAACCATGTTCTTAGCACACCTCTAAGTACCTTGCTTATGTTAACTCATTTTGTAGGTGAAGAGACAGGTGTTCAAAGAAGTAACTTGCCTTCAGCTGTTTAGGACGCTGAGGCAGGTGGATTGCAAAGTTAAAGCCAGCCTGAACAACTTAGTGAGCTTGTGTGCCCCAACCCTACCACCCACATTCCCCTCACCCCATCCCCAGACTCAAGAGTAGAGTTCGGACTGTAATTAATAGGAGTACTTTTCTAGTATGCCCCAGACACCAGAGTCATTCCTTCCATACTGCAAAGGAAGGCAATTAAGTAACTTGTCCAAGAACCTCTAGCCAACCGGAGCAGAAAAAACAAGAGCTCAAATGTGTAGTTTTCTGTTTTCATAGCCTGATGAGAATAAAACTTCTGACATCTCCAACCCTCCCCCCTTTTTACATTTGTTATTTAATCGTGTGCATATGGAAACAAGTGAGGGGTCAGAAGACAACTTGCAGGAGCCAGTTCTCTCCTTCCATGTGTGGGTCATGGGGCTTGAGCTCAGGTCATCAAGCTTGGTAGCCTGTGCCCTTTACCTGGTGAGCCATCTTGCCCCCCCCCCCCCCCCGATTTTTTTACAGGATTTCAATAGGTATGTAGCTTGCACTGGCTTTGAGCCTCTGATCCTCCTGCCTCCTCTGGGACGACAAGTGTGCACCATCCTGCCCAGGTTCTAGCACCATTATGTGTGTACATCCATGCTGATGGTAAGGGAATGTAAAGGATGCTAATTTAATTATGGCCTCAGGTGAGTTGTTGCTCCCAGGGTTGTAGAGTAAGGTGCATACTTAGCTAGGCCTCCAGGTTCTGCAGGAAGCACAGTCCTGACTAGAAGGCATCTACCATATTCCAGGCAGAGCGTGGAAAATGATCGGGGCAGAGACATTAAAGGAATTGTCAAGTCACCACAGCTGGTGTGACATGGGCAGTAGTGTCAGGAACTAGCAGGCAACAAGAGAATTATCCATTTTTCCAGTCAACAAACATCCTTGGAGTCCAACTTTCCTGGGCACTGTCTGTGCAGTAAAGCTCTAGATTTACAATGTTTTAAGTGGAACTGATTGGCTGGTTTTGGCTTTAAGTTGCATATAGTAGGAAAGATTATACTTTTTTACATTCTCACATACAAAAGCACAGGATACAGCAGGCAGAAAACTAAACAAATAAAGGAGGTTGCTGGAAGAAAATTATTTGTTTGGTTTGGTTTGGTTTTTTCCAAGACATGGTTTCTCTGTGTAACAGCCCTGGCTGTCCTGGAACTCCCTCTGTAGGCCAGGCTGGCCTCCAACTCACTGCGATCCACCTGCCTCTGCCTCCCGAGTTCTAGGATTAAAGGTGTGAGGCACCAAGACCAGCCAAGAAAATGATTTTTTTAGTTGCAAATGATCAGAAGAGTCATTTAGAAAATCAAGGCCACAAGGGAAAATAGACATGAAGTCACGTTCAAGTTCAAGTTTCATCAGCCTCTTTATAGAAGAAATGCTAGGGTTTGTTGTTTGCTTTGATAAAAGAAAACAGATCAGTGTGGCAGGGTGCCTCAGTGAGCAAAGTACTTGTCAAAGGCCTAATGACCTGAGTTCAGTCCCCAGAACCCACATAAAGTTGGAAGGAGAGAACTAACTACACGAAGTTGTTCTCTGTCCTCCACCTGCGTGTGTGTGTGTGTGTGTGTGTGTGTGTGTGTGTGTGTGTGTGTGTGTGTGTTATATGTCTATGTGCGTGCTGTAATAATTTTTAAAAGATAGTGCATCAGCCCCACTTTTACCATACCTAAAGGTTTTGTTGTTGTTTTTGGTTTTCAGGACAGGGTTTCTCTGTGTATCCCTGGCTGTCCTGGAACATGCTCTGTAGACCAGGCTGGCCTCGAACTCACAGCGATCCACCTGCCTCTGCCTCACAAGTGCTGGGACTAAAGGTGTGCACTGCCACACCTTGCTCATAAATGTAATTTTTAAATAGGTGAAATATACAAATGTGAAAGGCTGTTGGAATTGTAAAAAGGACTAGAGGAAGACATCTTTATTTTAATTAGTTGTTTTGATGTGTTGAGACAGGGTCTCCATGGAGCCCAGGATAGTCTTGAACTGAAATTCTTGCTTCTTCCTCCCAAGTACTATGCTATCAAGCCTGGGAGGAGAGCATTTTTGCTGCCTCGGCCTGTGGGCAAATTCTTCAAATTAAAAACAGTAAGAATAAAATATGAAGGAAGATGATAAATTTGACCACGCTGGAGTTTAAAACTTTGTGAAAATATTTAAAACTTGAAAAGGTAAGCTATAGACTCACTTTTTCTTTCTTTTTTTTTTAAATATTTTTATTTAGTTTTTAATCTATGTGCATTGGTGTGAAAGTGTCAGATCTTGGGAGTTATAGACAGATGTGAGCTGCCATGTGGTTGCTGGGAATTGAACCCGGGTCCTTTGGAAGAGCAGGCAGTGCTCTTAACCACTGAGCCATCTCCCCAGCCCCTAGACTCACTTTTTCAATACATACCAAGGTCTTCAAAGATCTAAGAGAGGTTCTATACTCCACAATCCAGGCAATCACAATGTTTTGTGAGAAAAGTATCCCAAGACCAATAAATAACTCGGCACACATTCACATGAGCATGTGTTCTCATGCAGAGACCAGAAGTTGGCGTCTAAGGTCTTCCTCCATGGCTCCTCCTACCACCACAACCCCTTTTAAAAATAGTCTCTTAGTGAAACTGGAGGTCACTGTTGTGGCTAGACTGACTAACCACTGAGTCCCTGGGATCCTGGGATTGGGTTTCTACGTGGGTGTTGGGAGTCAAACTCAGCTCTTCAAGCTCGTGTACCAAGCAGTTTATCCAGGGCTATTTCCCAACCAGTCTGTGTTGTTATTTCTTAGAGATTTGCCTCCTTCCTCTATCAAAGCTGATTCAGAGGTAAAAATGGGTCTAAGTCTAGCATTCAAGTGGCCCTCAATTGGTGGATCAGTCCCACTTCAGACAAAACAGTCATAAAAAAAAAAAAAAAAAAAAAAAAAAAAAAAACAGAAATCCTGGGGGGGAGAACCCAGGGCCCCCAAGCACTCCTGAAATCAGCAACTCCAGCTGCTGTCTGGTGCCACAGTGCCTGGCAAACCCCCAGAGCCAGATGCAGGGCTGTCCCCTGGGATTTCTTTTGTTCGCTTTCACTAACAGGAGGGCCACACCTATTTCACCCTGGCATACTTCTGAACAGATGTATACTTAAGAGACAGGGCTATAGGGACATACAGCAAAGAACTAGAGCCTTAGTCACAGGGACAGAAGTGTTGGAACTGTATCTCAAGCTACATATGCCTGAAGGCTATTTTTCACAACTAGTCATTCACAGGGTTCTGTGAGAAAAATATCCCAAGATAATAAATACCAAGCTTGAGTAACAGTGCATATTCTGGTCCCACTTGGGAGAGGGATTGTCACAAGCCCCATTGGAATAGAAAAGGTTATGGGAAGGCCTGTGGGAAATAGTTAACTTCATTTAAATCAGTCATTCCTCTTAACTTATTTGATCCTATTTGCTTTTTCTGGAAGGATATGTGGTGAGTGAATCCCTGTTGCTCACTCAGCCTGTTTCCTTGCCAGTAAAGATATCAGGAAAGGCCACCAGATTTGTTAACAGGTGTCCTCACTATTCTCTGTCAGCCACTTTAGGTGCCACAGTGCATACCCAGGACAGAGTGCTCAGAATCTGGAGTGTTTTTAAATGTTTGTTTATTTATTATATGTACAATATTCTGGCACATGTATGCCTGCACCAGATCTCATTATAGATGGTTGTGAGTCACCATGTGGTTGCTGGGAGTTGAACTCAGGACCTCTGGAAGAGCAGCCAGTGCTCTTAACCACTGAGCCATCTCTCCAGCGGAATCTGGACTTTATTTTAAATGTTAAAGATTGCTTCATGTATTATTTATTTTTTTAACATTTATTTTAGGTATGTGTGCATTGGTGGGGCGGGCGGGGAGAGGTTGTGTCATTCCACAAGTGTGAAAATGAGAAGACTACTTGAAGGAATTGGTTCTCCTCTTCCACCAGGGAGTCTCAGGGATTGAACTTAGGCCATTAGGCTTGGAAGCGAGCACCTTTGTCTGCTCAGCTATCTGGAAGGCCCCAGAATCTGTCTATGAACAGGCTCCACAGGAGACTGAGCAAAGTTAGCTTGAGAACCATGGCAGTTTATCTTCTGTTCCACCTCCTCTAGGATGGCCAGCTGGGTCATCTCCCAAGCTCGGAGTAGGGCAGAGCTCCAGGCCGTCTACCCAGATATAACATGTATTTTAAACTGCACACCTATATTTGGAGACTTTCCAATATGATGGGTCCCTTCTTTCAGAAGGGCTTATGCGGGAAACCGAGGCAAACTGCCAGCCATTAATGGGAATTTGCCTCTGCTCAGACTACTGTGGGGAGAGGGCTGGGAAGATGGCTCAGTACTTAAAGGGCTTGCCAAGCTAGTGGAAGGATCCCAAACCTCACACAAATACTGTATGGGTGTAGCAGCCGATGTGTAATCCAAGCCTGGGAAGGTGGAGACAGGATTCCCAGAGCAAGCTGGCAGGGGACACTGTCCCTGTTGGTGAGCCCTGGGTGTGATCGAGAGACCCTGTTTAATGAGTAAGTTGGAAGAATGAATAAGAATGATTAACAGCATCAACACCAGGCCCCATCATGAGCGCACATATTCATATACACACACTTAACACATGTATGTACGCACATAGTGCCACGTATCCACCAGTTCCTCTCCCCACCTCCTCTAGTGAAAAGAAAAAAAAAGACCAAGTTTGCTTTTTGGAGACAGAGATCATGTAGTTCAGGTCACCTTTGGATTTGTTATGTCGATGAAGACAGCCTTGACCTTCTGATCATCCTGCCTCCAATTTGCAAGTGCTGCGATTCTAGGCCCATGATACCACACCAAGCTCAAACGATTCTTCCAGCTCTACCTTCCAGCTCACAGATACCTTCACAGTCCTGCCTAGAGGTGGTCACTTAAGGCATCTACCAGTGTCTTCCTGAGACCCTTGGACAGCCTCCCCTACAAGATCACAAGGGTCAAACATAGATGCTCGCTCTTTCCCCCAACCCGTTAGAAGGAAAAGTGAGCCAGAACCTAGGGAGAAGACATTTTATTGAGATTTTGCTATATAAATACATACAGGAAAAGCTATGGGAAGGGACTGCTGATGGAGCAGCTACTGTCTTCCTCTGTGAACTCACTAAGGTACCCAGGGGAAAACAGGTGGGGGGGGAGACCATGCCTCCCCACTATGTGGGTGATAGGAGGGAGGGAAGTAGAGAGAGGGGAGAGGTCTGTGAGCAAATGTCACAGGGAGGGATGGGTGAAGAGGAACAGGGCACAGCGCTGAGGAGTCACTGGGTCAGAGCCTGTATCACATCCTTCACCAGCATAGTGCCAATCACCATCTTCTCACTGTTAACAGTCAACTGGGCAGCTCCAGTTCCCCGGGCATCCAGAGTCAAGAGGACCAGGCTCCCACTAGTCAGTGTCCTCCCTGCAAACCTGAGAGCAGAGGAAGAGGTGGGTGGTGGGAGACCTGCCGAGGGTGAGCGTGTTTGTAAGGGGCTCAGCCCTGGGGAACTCTCCCCTCAAGCCAGGCCCCAGCAGAGCCCATCTCTGCCCCTAGTACCTGTACTCATCAGATGTCCCACAGGGAACACGACCTAGGTTGGCAGTGGCGGTCACCTTCTGCACCACTATGTGGTCACTCCGACAGGCATCTGGCAGCGTGAGCTTCTCTGTGATCTCATTCATGCCTGTCAGCTTTCCTGGGGGGCAGAGGTCAAGATGAGGGCAGAGGCTGTGGTGGACACAGGCTAGCAGCACCTACATCAGCTAGCTGAAGATCCTCTACAGGTCAGATTCACCCTGGTCAGCCTTCTATTTGACCTTTCTCCTCCCTTTGCCGCTTCTCCATTCTTTCACTCCAGGAAACTGACACACTTCCCTTGCGTCTCTCACCCTCCATTCTTGGATACTAACACCATCTTGTCACTGTTCATCACTCTGGTCATGCTGAAGTCTACCTGTTTCTGAGAACTCCTTTTCTGGAAGGGAGGAGGTTCCCCGTGTTAGGTGCTCTGCTCTCTTTCTGTTCATGGCCAGGGTCCTCTAAAGAGGACCAAAATCTTCCTCAAGCCACTGCAACTGTCCCTGTTCTCCCTGAGGTTAGCATGGACTCCAGCTTGTTGGATGGGGACATCTGTGGTCACTGCAGCCTACAGGCACCATCAGCCCCTTTCTGCTTGGCAGTCTCTCGACTCCCTCCCTTACCCCTCCTCCTATGGAAGGCAGGATTTCCTCACCGTTTTGCCCTTCCTTCTTATCCCCTTGCCCCCCCCCCCCCATGGCACCACTGC
This sequence comes from Acomys percivali, assembly GCA_907169655.1. Lineage (NCBI taxonomy): Eukaryota > Metazoa > Chordata > Mammalia > Rodentia > Muridae > Acomys > Acomys percivali. Next base: position 100,665,970 of record OU015752.1, read on the forward strand.
CTCTCTCTCAGGGTGATGTCACCCACACTCACAGTTTCCATTTCCACCTCTATACCTGTGACTCCAGCCTCCACATGGTGGCTAAACCCAGACCCATATATTCAGTCACATGCTAACACCTCCCCAAGTGCACCTCAAAATGGCCTTTCCCCAAAACTAACCAGGTTCTTCTCTTGCCTGTCTTGTTCTTTTGTCTAGATCAAGGGCTTGGCAAATTTTAGACTATAAGCCAAATACAGCCCAGTACCCAATGGCTTACAATTGTTTTAGGAAAAAAAAATTGAGCATTTCTTTCTTTCTTTCTCTCCTCCTCCTCTTCCTTCTCTTCCTCCTCCTCCTCCTCCTCTTCTTTTGTATGTACACTGGTGTTTTGCTTGCATGTATGTCTGTGTGAGGGTGTCAGATCTTGGAGTTACAGACAGTTGTGAACTGTCATGTGGGTGCTGGGAATTGAACCTGGGTCCTCTAGAAGAGCAGTCAGTGCTCTTAACCACTGAGCCATCTCTCCAGTCCCAAATGAGCATTTCATTTCTTTCTTTCTTTCTTTCTTTCTTTCTTTCTTTCTTTCTTTCTTTCTTTCTTTTTTTTTATTTCAAGATAGGGTTTCTCTGTGTAACATTGGCTGTCCTGGACTCGCTTTGTAGACCAGGCTGGCCTCGAATTCACAGCCATCTGCCTGCCTCTGCCTCCTGAGTGCTGGGATTACAAGCATGTGCCACCTCGCCCAGCTCAAATGAGCATTTCTTGTTTCTGTTTGTTTGTTTTTGTTTTGTTTTTTTGAGACAGGGTTTCTCTGTGTAGCCTCAGCTGTCCTAGACTCACATTGTAGACCAGGCTGGCCTTGAACTCACAGTGATCCGCCTCAAAGGAGCATTTCTTAAAACTTGAAAATTAAGTAAAAGTGAAATATCCTATACTTATCAATAAGACATTGGAACATAGCCATGTTTGCTCATTTAAATATTCTCTGTGGCAATTTTATATGACTGTAGCAGAGCGACATAAGTACAGCAGAGACCACATGACCCTCAAAGCATGCACATTCTCCACCTGCTCCAGGTGAAAGGACACTGCTCACCTCCATCCCATGACAGGGATTCTACAGTCAGACTATGCTCCGCCCCCCATGGCTACTATCTGTAGCACCCCCTTCCCAATCACTCGCTCCCCGACTAGTGCTTCATGCCTTTTGCCAAGGCTCTGATCCTGCCTTGCCATCTCTCACTAGATCTATTACAATGGCCTTATAACTGCTCTAGTATTTACCACACACCTCAAGAAATTAAGGCGAGAGCTTTGTGAAGCCCTGTACTCCTCTTCTACTGAGAGGTCACCTCTTTTCCTCCCACTACAGGCTTTTCCACTTTTTTTAAAGATTTATTTATTATGTATACAGTGCACATTAGATCACATTATAGATGGTTGTAAGCCACCATGTGGTTCCTGAGAATTGAACCCAGGCCCTCTGGAAGAGCAGTCAGTGCTCTTAACCACTGAGCTACCTCTCCAGCACCTGGCTTTTCCACTCTTAACTGTGTTACCAGGCTGTTCTTTCTCAAACAGAGGACGGAGCCTTTCTCCTGCTTCCCTGGCTCCTCCACTGCCCAAAACTGAAAGCGAGTATCCTTTCGTCCAGTAACTCCTGAGACCCCTTCCCACTCTGGAACCCCAGGACCAAAAGCCCTTGGCACAGCATTCAGGGCTCCTAGGAACGAGTACAAGCACACAGCATACCACAGCTACTCTTATTCTTACTGTTCCCCAGGGGCAGGGCCTTCTGTGCCCTAGACAGAATTGTTCCCAACACTTTTCACCATACCTCTGCACGCGCTGTCTCCCAAGTGGAATGGGGGCCTGGACTGTGTAAACTCTGCCAAGCCTCACCACATGGCAGATGCATAACTACAGGGCCTCCCTCTGTCTCAGGGGCAGAGGCTCCTCCCACATGTCTATGCACTGGTGGGGAGTGCTGGGGTCCAGTATGCCACAGGTAGCACTCACCTTGCTCCTTCTTGAACTCATTCTCACTCATGAACACAGGTGCCATCAGCTCCCCGACAGGAGGCTGAATGGAGACATAGAACTGTCGGGTTTGGGTGCTGGGAAAAGCAGAAGGAAACAGCAGAAATGAGGCCAGCATCCGTCCCCTCAGCCCCACCTTATCTTGAGGCGGGGCATAGAGGTGGAAGAGTGAGGCGAGATGCAGACCCATAGAACTCCATGTGGCCCCACCTACCCTCCCTCTCCAGCTCTGCAGCTCTCAGACCCTGCCTCTCTCCATCCCACCCTCTCACCACAAAGATGGTCTGGGGACATACCACAGCTGGAAGTTGGCTGCCTGGGTTGAGTCACAGAAGTTAATGCCCAGCACAGTAGTAGTGGATTCTCCAGGGGCCAGGGACTCTGAGTGACGTCAGGAAAGCAGTAAGGGGAGAGGAAAGGCCATGGTTGTTCTAGAATCCAGCGTGGCCCCAGTCTCCCTCCTATCAGAGCAGAGCAGCCCTCTGTGGATTCCTGGCTTTGGGGGGAAGGGCTTGGAGACTGTCAGCTTCTTCTTGAAACCTAAGTGTCTTTCCCTCACCCACTCTCAAATTTGCTCAGAGACCTCCTGCCATAATATGAACTTGTTCTTTTTTCAGTCCATCTTGTCTGTGATGGTATGGGCCATTTAGAGGCCATCTCTGTTTCCCTATAGGAGGGCACCTAGCTTGACCTCAAGATAATATCAGCAACAACTATAGGAAAACTGAATCTACCCAGGGGCTGCCTCCTCTACCCTGCCCAAGGCCCTCTGTACCAATTTCAGGGAACTCTTGGATGCTGATGCCAGCAGGCAGCTTGGGAGTGCCCACATGCAGCCCCTTGATGGGCGTCTCAGAGTTGTTGGAGAAGTAGATGTGCACGGACACCATGTGGGGATCTGCAGAGAAAGGCTGGCGGCTGAAGGCGTAGTCCACAGCTAGCCCCTCTCCAGCGACCCGGTGTAGCAGCTCCTGCCTCCCAATGCTGGACACTGGGCTCAGCAGCTAGAGAGGAAGAGAAGGGAAGTGCAGAAATAAAGCAAAGGTTAGCCAGTCCGAACCTTGTCTTACCTAGGGCCATCCTGGGGACTTAATGATAGCCCAATCATCATGCCCCACCCTCACCCCACATGGACCCCCACCCCCACCACAGGATACAGCATTGAGCTGAGACCCTCCACAACTCACCGAAGGTACCAGAGAGGAGTCTGTGAGCGACAGGCCTTCCAGGTCAGCGGCCAGACTAGTGGACAGAACCATGGGAGGAGACACAGGCTGGACACTAGGAGGGGTGACTGGGTAAGGGAGGGGGAGGAAGAGAGGACTAATGAGGAAGGGGACACTGGAATTGGCTTGAGTTGAGAGGAGCCCTGGAGGCCCAAGGAGCAAATTCAGCACCGTGGACAGCAAGACACACACACAGTTCCCCTGGAAACTAGGGTGACCCAGGACACACATCCCAGATGTCAGGAACCTGGCCTGGAGCAACCAGGGAGCGTCCCAAGTCACACTGGGCTTCCTTCCCCCATGTCTTCTACCCTGCAGACTCACTGTCTTCAAGGTCAAGCAAGGACATCTCCGTGGCCGCAGGGGCACTCTTGCGGCTGGGAGGCTGAGAGACAAAAAAAAAGGGGGGGGGGGGGGGGGGGGGGCTATGAGCAAGAGCAGCATCCTGGCCTTCTCTGGGGTGGTGGGAGACAGACATCACCATCTGTTCTGAACAGTGGGAAGATGTCTGCCCCAGAGGGTAGAGAGGGCGCTCTTACTGTCTTCTTCCTCCAGGAGGCAGGTTCCACCTGCTCCTCCTCGGACTCTGATGTCACCTCAGACTCTGACGAACCACTGCTGGAGTCACTGCCCTCCTCTGACGAGGAGCCTTCTCTGTGTCCCTCTGGCACCTTCTTCTTCTTTGTCTTCTTCTTCTCACCTTCCTCCTCACTCTGTTCGCTACATGGGAGTAGAAATGTGCGGCTGTGGTGCAGCCTGGACACCCTCCCCGTCTTATAGAACAGAGGAAGCCCTGAAAAGCGGAGGTGGGTGTGGAGACCTTGGGCCAACCAAGCCTATATTTAGCTTCTTACACCTGGCCTCAGACGAGCTTGAAGCTGGTTGGTGCCATCTCAGGGCTTAGGTCCCTGGTTACCTTCTCTGTGCCACTCACAAGAGGGCTTGAACAGACCCTCCTAGACTTTGGCAGTCAGGCAAAACAACCATTAGAGATGACCCAATGCATGGGCAGGCCTCCAGCACAGCATAGAAAGCTCAGGGCCTCCTAGAAGTCTGTTTCTTCTCCAGAATAGAACCCCCGAGCCTCCGCTCTTACCTCCCGCTGCCTCCTTTCTCTTCATCCTCCTCTTCATTGTCCGGCTCACTGCTGGACTCCCCAGAGCCGCTCTCACTGCTGCTCTTACTCTCTGACTCACTCTCAGATTCAGGCTCTAGGGAGGAGATGTGTCAGCCCTCTGCCCCCCCACACACACACACCAACATGAAGGCCCTCCCCACTTCGTGTGTAGGCCTTTCTGGGTCTATGGGAGTTGTTCAGCTTCCCAGCTCCAGACCCAGAACTCTATCTGACCTGCCCCGAAGCCAACTGAGACTTCAAAAACACAGAAGGACCCACACAATTAAGTGTTACATGCACAGCACACACATCTGAGAATGGACATTTGGGTTCCCACAGGCTGTGACTCACAAGCCAGGTGCATGCCCTTGGTCCCCTGGCCATATAAACACACATGTAGAGCATGCTCAGCCATCAGGGCACGCACATAGGCAGGACCACAGCTCTACCCGTCTGCTCACCACTGTCGGCAGACTCGGTGGGGCCAGACTCGCCCTCTGAGTCAGAGTAGAAAGGCTTTTCCTTCTCCTTCCTCTTCTCCCGATTTGAGCACTTGGTCCATTCAGGTACCTGAAGATGTCATGAGTGTGGGTGGGTCATTTCCTCAGGGTCGGAGGAAAGGAAAGGGAAGTGCACACCCTTTGTACCCATCACTACCATCTCTTCTTGGTGACCTACTCGGGAGTGACCCCAAAAGGGAAAAATGGAGAGGTACAATTCACAGGGTGAGGAGTAAATAGTTCGCAGCCATGGCAGCACCCAGCATGGGGAAAAGGCCTAGGGCACAGCACACAGGGAGGGAGAGGAAGAGTACACTGCACACGCAGGGGACCTCAGTGTATTCGCCCAACAGGCCCACGTGGGTTTCAATAAAGGACAGATCTTCTTCCTGTGTGTAGGGGGAGGGGATCAGGAGGACTGGGACAGTAGTGCCAGGGCTCCCTGCAGCACGTACACACACACACACACACACACACACACACACACACACACACCAGAGCTGCTGACCTCCACATTGCGAACCGATGGATCCGGGGCTTCCTCTGGCCAGTCCGGGAGCTCCTGGTAGCCTGTAGCCTTTGCATTGAGCAGGTGAGACAGAGAGCCCAGCTGGAAATGGTCACGATCTGAAGACAGGTTTACAAGTTAGGCCACTGGTGGCAGTGAACGGTGCCTGGGGCAGGGGTATTTGTTTCCTGGGTGGAACCGGCTGTTGATTCTAGTGGGATCCCCTGGCTGGGCAAGAGAAAGTGATGGGTTCATCCCCTGGCAACTCCTGTGTACCCTGACCACACACCCAGGTCTACATGCTGGGAGAAAGACAGAGGACAGGACAGAGACTAAACAATGGGGACAAGACGTTAAGGGAGAAGACTCTGGGCCAGAGCTGCTGCTGGCTGGGGAAGCCACAGTGTGAGTGTGGCTCCTCTCCTGGGCATCATAAGGCTTAGAAAGAAGTCTAACATGAGACAAGATGAAGAGGAGGCTGGCCAGGCTAGCCAAGGGGGACAGGCCTGGTGGGCCTCTAGTTTCACTGGGAGGGATAAGCAGTCAGAAATGGGGTGGGGGAGAGTCAGGGTCACAGCAGACAGATAGGATAGGAAGGTAACACAGAGCCAGGAGTGAGGATGGCTTCAGAGCTGTCCTGCATCCTGGGAGAGGGAGATTTGCATCACTGTCCTGCCTCAACCCTTGAGACCCAGGGGAGGAAAAAAAAAAAATGCTCAAGTACCAGAAAAGCCAGGCTTTGTGCAGGAAGCTCCTCTCCTGGGTAGTCCCTGGCTTTAGTTTCTAGGACTAATGAGGCAGCCTGAGCAACCTGCCCTCCCAAGCCACAACTGTGAGCAGAGGCTAAAAGCCTGGAGACCAGAGCTTGGGGCTGGCTTCCGCTGACAACTGCATCCTCAGGGTTGTTATAAACACGGCCCTCTCTTTTGCATGTTATTTTACTACCTGCCTTCCTGGCTCCTTGGTACCTAAAATCTTGGTATAGAATCCCAAGCCTGAAGCCTGCTGCTCAGGAGGGATGTGGAGGAGGTACCTAAAAACTGGAGAGAAAACAAAAGCCCCATGTGACAGGGAGAGCAGACCCTCGGGTGAGGCAGAACCAGCTATGGCTGTGGTGGGGACTGCATGAGCGGCTAGCAGGCCAGTTCTTACACACAAAAGCTTAGTGCCTGGCTAAGGCTCAGCTGTGGGTGAAGGCCTGGAACCTGGGCCCTTGGCCTTGCCACTTTCTCCCTCTCTCCCCAGAGGTTACCCTGATTCCTGCTCCCACCTTTGAAGGATGACTCCAAGATAGGAGCTGGCTTAGGGGCCAGGAAGAGTTTCTTGGCATGGCGGCTGAGGGCTCCACCCTGCTCTGAAGGAACGATGAGCTGCCTGGTGAAGCGGGCTCGATCTCGGATATCGTAGTTCTGGTCATACTTGGCCAGACTCAGCACATACTGGGTCAGGAGCTTGGTCTGAGGAGAAAAGAGAAGGCGGCTCGGCAGTCAACAGAAGGGGAGGACCCAGGAGACTTGGAACCAGCTCTCTCCAGCTGACACATCTACGCAGAGATTCTCCCCCCTTGCTTATGCGCATCACACAGCCTTCTCCCCCACCTGCCCCGGGTTCCGGGCTCTCTGTTTCAGCTTTCTGGCTCAGCCTTCTGCCCCCAACTGTCACAACTGTCTTGGGCCAGCAAAGGAGGTTGTCTTCTCCTCCCTGTTGGTCCCAGATTCAATTATTTCTCTAATCTCTGGTCCCTGTTGATCCAGGCCAGGCAACCTCTTAATTCTGGCACAACAGGGTTAGCGGAAGGCTAGAACACTGTGCCACATTTGCGCTTCCTCAGAGAACCAAGATAGTAAGTGGGGAGTAAACAAAGGGCTCTGTGACAGGAACTACCCAGAACAGATCTTGAGCAGCCTAGGGGATCTCAGAGAGACTCCAGTCTGCCCCCTAGAAGCTTCTGAAAGTGGCTCTGCCTCGGAAGTCGGCTGAGGGCATGTGCAGTCTGCAGTCGAAGCAGCTCTACCAGAGCACCGAAGGCACTAGTGTAAGTTGCCTTCGCATGATGACGGTGGTGGTGGCTGCCATCATTTATGAAGGACTTTCTGGCACTAACTACTGCGCCAGGTGTCGTCCCCCCCCCCCCCCCCGTCCTCTCATCTCTACAGTTCTTCTGAGCGTCAGGTACTACTGCCTCGCTTCATACAGAAGGACAATCAGGAAGTGGCCTCTTCGAGGCTGAGGAGCCCGTCGGTACTGTTCCCAGGTCTAGGTCAGAGGCCTCCCTGTCCCCTCCCTCTTACTGCCTATGCCTTTGATCCAGACCTCTATGTGTCTCTCGCCTGTGACCAAGATCAAAACCACCAAATAGCTAACACCAGGTACCTCCAGGCACCCGTGAGACAGAACCTAGGAATGACTCAGCTTTTGAAGATTTGTGATGATATAATTTCACATTCAACCAAACATGACTCGTTTGCTAACCATCAAAGCCGATGTCTGGGAGGGTCAGAGGTTTGCAGGTGCTGGCCCAGAATTGGAGCTGCTGTTGTGACAGAGCTGCCCTATATCGTTTCGGGGACCCCTGTGGCTCCACTCCTTTGTACACTATTTCCTCCACGGACTCTGATGCCTCACAGTCAGCTCCATGCTTTCTAGTGCAGTACCGCCCATGGTTCCGGCCCCAGATTCCCCTAACACAACGGACTCAGAAACACAAACATGAGATGCCACTGCAATAGACTTCACCACAAGCCTGCCTTTCCCATTTAACCATCTGACCAGCAAAAATCAGGGGACATCCTTGTCAACACATTATTAAGGTGCAGCAGCAGACCAAGCCCACGTCAACAATCAAGATAAGGGGCTGACCCAGGCACTGCCACACTGCAAGATTCCCTGTGATAATCCAACACTCTTGCTCACTCTAAAGAGCCATTCTTCACACTTAAAATATCCAAGCTCTTCCCCAGCACCCCACCTCACCCAGCCTCTATGTACTAAAATTGTAGGCTAGTATGGCTGCAGAAGTGGCTAGAGGTTAAGAGCCTTGGCTGATTTTCCAGAGGACCAGAGTTCGATTCCCTGCACCTACATGTTAGCTCACAACCATTTCTAACTCAAGTTCCGGGGGATGTAATGCCCTCTTCTGACTTCCACGGGCTCCTGCATGTTCATGGTGCACATGTGTGCACGCACGCGCGTGCGCACGCACACACATACACACACACACACATACACACACACACAGGTAGGCACACACACATTTTAGGTTCATATATACATAGAAGCACATAAAATAAATACATAAATTAGAGACTGTTCAAGATAGCCTATGAACCAAGTGTCAGTATACCAAAAACTCCTATTGACAAAGAGGGTCCAGCTGCCAGGGAAGGACACTATAGACACTCTCAATAACCTGTGTCAACATTCATGCTAACTTGTACCAAATTGACTGTACAAGAAAGTTAAAGTGCATATTCTCCTTAACACCATATAAATTCTAGAATCTAGACTTTAAAGTCTATCCCAACTAGTGTTCACACCTTGTACAATCCCTTTGCCTTGGTGTGAACATGGCCTGGGACTTTGGGATGTGGCAAAGGTGATGAGCAGAGGCCTGGTTTGGTGGCACAGAGGCTCTAGAGACACTGTACCTAGTGGCTTAGAAAAATTAAGTGGCCACATTGGGAGGCTCACAGGAAGGAATGTAAGACAGCCTCTAAAAATTGAGAGTGGTGTCTAGTTGACAGCCAGCAAGAAGTCAGCAGGACCTTGGCTCTAAAACCACAATCAATAATGACATTATATGAGCTGGGAAGTAAAACTTCCCTCAACAGAGACTCCAGGTGAAAACCCAGTCCCTGGCCTATACTTCAAGGACAGCTTTGCCCAAGACTCAACTGAGTCATAGCAGACCCACAGAAATCCCAAGAAAATATATGTGTTATCTTAAACCACTAAGTTGACAATAACTTATTATGAAGCTATGGAAAGCTTAACAGATTCAAGTGTGACACCACATGCCTATACCTAAGGACAGCTAGAAAAGAGGGTGGATGGGTGAATGAATGCATGCACATGTGGTCAGCAGTGATGACTATTAAGGGTCCCAATACTTGTTGGTCTTGCCTCCCTAGCTTGAGTCCCTGGGGCTATCACTAGCCACTGTGAATCAAAGGAGTCAATAAAGATGTCAATTGTCGTCACTCACAATGACAATGACAACTTCCATGCAGGCAGCCCACTCAGGCTTATTCAAACAAACAATGGCCTTAGGAGTCTATGGGGCTTTTTGTTGTTGTTGTTTTGTTTTGTTGTTTTGTTTTTGAGACAGGGTTTCTCTGTGTAGCCTTGGCTCTCCTGGACTCCCTTTGTAGACCAAGTTGGCCTCGAACTCACAGAGATCCACCTGCCTCTGCCTCCCGAGTGCTGGGATTAAAGGCATGCGCCACCACGCCCGGCCTAGGAGCCTGTCTTAATTTTAGACATTTAGACTCCCTACTGCTTACGCACTGATCATGGCATGTTCCGCTTTGTTTCCTTCAGGTGTTAGGAACTGGAGCGATCAGAGCATCATGCACGTTGAGCATGTGCTCATGGCTGAGCTCCCACGCCCCCAACTCCGCTTCCTTTTTCAAGTGCTCCTCCAACCTGCTCCTTGCTCGCTTTCAAGCAAGACAGCACACAAACACTTGCTTCCCCGTGCTGCACGCTGCACCCAGGCCGATTCTCCACAGCACTGACACTCACGGTCTCAGCACTTTGTTACCTCTATGTGTGGTTACTGCCCTCCTAGTTGACTCCTGACAAGAGCCCTGGTACTTGGTGGCCCAGCCTATCCCAGCTCCAGTGCCTGGACTCACACCAAGCACTCTGAATCAAAGGAATCAGCCAAGATGCTAAGTGCTGTGACCCTAAGACTACCACAGGATAGCAAAAGAGGCCCCTGTACCCTGCAGGCTCGGGCTACAGCTTTACTTTAGACCTGATCCATTGATCCAGGTATTTTGTTTCAAGGATCTGCAAACTTTTTCTGTAAAAGGCCACAGTTTTTAGGTTTTATAGGCCATGCATGCTGTTTCAAGTAGCACAAAACCTCCCATATGTAATGTGTAAATGAACACGCTAGAGCTAAAATATTTGCAAAAACAAGCCATAGGCCGGAGTCAGCCTGTGCAGAGCACTTTGCCGATCTCAGCGTTGTTGAACTTGCCCGCTGTTTGGAATCTCCGGCTCCTTGCAGAGTTCTGCACATTGTGCCTTATTAGAATTCACTGGTGCCACCTAGGAAACACTGGGCGCCCAAAGGCTCTAAGCACCCCAATATTCCAGCCTACTTGAACCACATCCTTGAATAGAGTGACCCTCATAATCTTTTACCTTTGGAAAGGGACTGGTCACCAGCACCACCAAGGCTGGAGCACAGCCTTGACTCTTAACCCTGGCACAGACAGCCTGGGCATCATCCAGCTTTCAGAAGCAGCACAACCCACATTCCCTGGAGTGCTTGTTCTTCCATCGATGCCCATTACTGCCAGCCCCTCCCTTAGCTCAATGAGACTGAGCACTTCTCAGCCCTTGTTCCAAATATAAGGAAGGACTGCAGCTTTAAGACATGAACACACACAGCCTCACAAGGGATTCTTCAATGGTGACTCCCTGCTAGAGTCTCAAGAATACCTATGGATACTGGGGTCCCACTGGTTACCTGGGAAGACTAGTCATATGTCCCGATATACCTTTCTAAGAAAAGAGCCCAGGCCCGCCAGGGAGAGCTAGAAGAATGCTGCTCAGGGCTGCTCTTGGGGTTCAGAGAAAGCTGGTGGGGTGACTCTCACTCCTTACCTGCTTTGAGTTGGTCAGATAGAGCTTGGCTGCCAGGTTGATGACCTGCAGCTTTACAATGTCCTCCTCTGCTGTGAAGGACTTGGCCATTTTTCTCAGGACATCGGGGGCAATCTTGGGCACATGTTCACAGTACTCGCCAATGAGCCAGAGGATGCTGGCTCGTGCCATGGGCACCTGTGGGTATGGACAGGCATTGGGGACCAGAAGAAACGTGTGGATGGGATGAACTGCCAAGGAAACGGCTGCCATCTGAGGTGGCCCACTGTCTTACAAGTGCCCGAGGTTGGGGACAGAGGGGTAGTATAGCTTAACAGGTGGGCCTTTCATAAACAGCACCCCTCTTCTTTCACATGGGTTTATTATGGGTAAAGCTGCCAAGCCCCAAAATCAGCTATGGTTTTCTATACTGCCATGTCAGTCTTTCTGAATCTTCAGGAATGGCATTAGGGATATTTCAACCCAGCAATGCAACAGGATAAAAAAAGTGTGGGGGGGGGGGGCATTAATCAGTCAGCCATCTTTGGTGAGAGCTTTGGTGGAAAAATAAAGAGTAGTGAGTGGTATGGGCAAAGAGCTCTGTGAGAATCCCCATGGAGAAAGTCTTGAACAACAAGCTCACACAATCTAACCTCTTTCCTTCCAGCACCAATTTGGAAGTTGATTTGGATGAAGCTAAAGCCTTTAGTCAAAAGTTCTTAAAGTCATGGGGACAGGGCTAGAAAGATGGCCCAGAAATTAAGAGCACTCACTGATCTTGCAGATGACCCGAGTTCAGTTCCCAGCATCCACACTGGCAGTGCACAACTGCCTGAAACTCTAGCTCCAGGAAATCTGAAGCCACTGGACCCCCTGCAGGCCCTTACACTTAGGTGCACATACCCTACACCCACTCCCCGCCCCCATATAATGTAAAGTAAAATAAATCTTCAAGAAGAGGGCTGGAGAGATGGCTCAGAGGTTAAAAGCACTGATTGCTGTTCTTCCAGAGGTCCTGAGGTCAATTCCCAGCAACCACATGGTGGCTCACAACCATCTGTAATGAGATCTGGTGTCCTCTTCTAGCCTGCAGGGGTACGTGAAGACAGAACACTGTATACATGATAAATAAATCTTTTTAAAAAAATCTTCAAGAAGATATCACTGGGCCGGGCATTGGTGGGGCATGCCTGTTAATCCCAGTACTGGGGAGGCAGAGGTAGGAGGATCTCTGTGAGTTGGAGGCCAGCCTGGTCTACAGAGTGAGTTCAGGACAGCCAAGGGCTACACAAAGAAACTGGGTCTTAAAACAAACAAACAAACAAAACAAAACAAAGAAATCATGGGGCTACTATCAGGGTGGGCTGGGGAACGCAGAGTTGCTCCTTCACCTGGATGTTATCTGTGAGCTTCGCCAAGTGTTTGATGATCTCGCCATGCTGTGCTGGCTGCATCTGCAGCAGCTTCTTAATGACCACCACTGACTCTGCCACCACAAGCTCTGAGGAATGGGAATGAGAACACGAGCCCAGGAACAGTGAGCTGGCCACCCCTGCCATGCCCTTGGCTATCTGTCTTCCCCCCCCCCCCCCGCACTTCTCAAGCAGCTCTCCACTTACAGCAATACCAGGGCACCAACTCAAGCAGATAAACCAACAGATACACACAGTGCCTAGACACATGAGGGGATACCCACTGGCCAGCAGGGTCAGACATACAGGCACACAGACACCATCCAGGCTGGACACTCCTCCAGGTAAACACTGACCATCACGGTTGGACAGAAGCTGCACCAAGCCATTGAGGCAGGTGTCACGGACCCGGCCTATGTTGGTTGCACATCGTCCGATGGCCTGGATTGTGGCAGCCACGAAGTCTTTGTCCATGCTCCGAATGTAGGTCTGTGGGACATCATGACACAATGACATCCAGTAAGTGACCCCCACAGAAAAGGGATTAAGGGTGACCTTCCAGTAGACTAAGACTGCGACCCCCTCATTTTATAACTCATCATGCCGGAGACTGTCTCCGCATCCAGGGATTCAGCAGCCCAAGGCCAACAGAAGGCACTGAAATGGGGACCTAACATTACACTTCTCCGGCTTTGGGCTCTTGCAGAAGACACGATCCATCAGGGCAGTTCTCACTGAGCAGAGGGATCTGCGGGGCACCTCTCCTGGGGCCTGTTGGGTGGAGGTTAACCTTTGGCCTATACCTGGAATTCCCGTAGAACAGTGGGGATGTTGGTCTCGTTGGCCAGGTTGGTCAGCACTTCCAGCTGCAGGGAGAGGGAGAGGCAGAGAGTGGTCAGTGTGGCCAGTGGGCTTCCTAGGATTTTTATTGTAAACAGACTAGGAAGCAATACTCGGGACAGTTCTGCACACGCTTAGAGTGATGTAGAAATGCTAGATTATGAACCTACTTCAGAACAGAGGATCAATTTGCCATCTCAATTAAGTCCCTGGCAAAGTATAGGTGAAATATGGCCAGGCCACCTCCTACCTCCATAGAAAACTACTCCTGTGGGGATAGAAAGCAAGGGTGGTCTGTATATCTCTGAATGCCTTGACCACTCTTCCTGATTCCTGCCTCAGAGTCTTTGCAAATGCTGTTCCATTTGTACGGAACAGTTCTTCCTACTTCTGACCTTGCATTGACTTAGGTAATTCACATTCATTTATCAGATCTCAAAGGAAACTTCCTTTATCCATGCTGGCTCTAGTCTATTTTGTTTTTAATTTTTATTTATTTTCTGTGTATCAGTTCTGTTTGTGCACCATGTGCAGGCACTGCCTGCGCATGTCAGAAGAGGGCCTTGGATTCCCTGGAATTGGAATTGCAGGCAGTCATGAGCTCTCATGTGGGCGCTGGGAATGGAACACTGGTCTCCTGGAAGAGCAGCCAGTGCTCTTAACAGTTGATCCATCTCTCCAGACCTGATGCCCTTATTTGCATTTCTCTGCACTCTTCTCTCTTGGCATATTTCATAGATGGATTTTTACATTTACCTTGTGATCAGCTACTTAATGCTTTTCTGCCCCCCAAAAGACTGTAAGTTAAAAAAAAAAAGCAGGGTCTCTGACTCATTTGCTTTACCTTGAACCCCTAGATCTATACCTGTTCATTGTAGTTTTGTTTTGAGACGGTGTCTAAAGCAGCCACGGTTGCCTTGACCTTGATATGTGGCCAAGAATGAGCTTGACTTCCTGATCCTTCTGCTTCTGCCACCAGAGTGGCATGTGCCACCTCATCCTGTTTATGGGGTGCTAGAGAACCAAACCCGGGGCCTTGTGCTTACTATGCAAGCACTCTCCCCAAATCCCGAGTCCCTAAATCTAGTAACAGGTAGTATCAGATGTGCCAGCAAGGGAGGAAAGTCAGGCAGTGCTCAGTGACAGCACTCACTAATAAAGCAATCCAATGGGAATGGATGCAAGGACAGGCTCTCAACACCTCTCCTGTTCATGTATAGAATACCAGAAAGTCTGAAGGGACAAGCATGTGAGAGACAGAGCATTGAGTGGGGAACGCAAGCATGACCCTTCAAGCTTCAGACTTCGATGACATCACACTAGTGACATCACGTCCTGGACTCTACGATTGTAAAATATAAAATGGAAGTGATACACACTTTTGGGGGGAGGACCACTATTGTGTAACAGTTTCCTCCAAACTTCAAACATTCCATCCTGCAGGAAGCTCCTTGAGCAGGAAGGTAAACAACTCAAAACAGCTTCCAGAAGTCCCTGACACTGACCAGCTTCGCTAGGCCCCTCTCTGCATGTGGCAGAGATTCAGAGGAGCTAAGCTGCCAAGTGGACTCTCGGCCAAATCATGCTGCAAAAGACTCTTGAGACCAGACCAGCTGCCTGGGAGAAGCAGCAACCAGTAGAGCTGCCCGGAAGAGGTTTAGACCACAGTCACCCAGAAAGGATATTCTCCAGCCAGCTGAGCTGCCTGCAGGCTATGAGTGTGATCCAGGTTCCCAGCTTTTGTGAGCGCCCCCCCCCCCCCCCCCGCCATGCTGGGGCGGGCCTTGGTGATGCAGCTGTCTTTGAGCCGGTTCTGTTCCTGTAAGTCGCCCCTCACACATACTCTTTTTTTTCCCGCTTTCTTTCTTTTCTTTTTGTTTTTTTTTTTATTTAATATTTAATTTTAATTTATATGTGTTGGTGTGAGGGTGTCAGATCTTAGAGTTACAGACAGTTGTGAGCTGCCATGTGTGTGCTGGGATTGAACCCCAGTCCTTTGGAAGAACAGGCAGCGCTCTTAACCACTGAGCCATCTCTCCAGCCCCTTTTTTTGTTTTTTTGAGGCAGGGTTTCTCTGTGTAACAGCTCTGGCTGTCCTGGAACTTGCTGTGTAGGCCAGGCTGGCCTTGAACTCAGAGATCCACCTGTCTCTGCCTCCCAAGTGCTGGGATTAAAGGCGTGCCCCACCATTGCCCGGCATTCACCCATACTCTTGTAAGTAACCCCAATAAAAATCATTGGTTCACCAAGTTGGACTTTGATGGGCTCCCTATCTGGGATTAGGACATAAGTTCTGCACCTCCTCACAGGAGGCAAGCCAAGGGGGCAGTTCCCCACCATCTGAGCAAAACACCTTCTGCCTAGAGATTCGCTCAGCTCCAGAAAGAGGCAGGCACCAATGTGTCCAGTGTTAGTTAACGCAGCTGCTATTCACCCAGGTGATCAGGGATCAGAGGCCATGTACCCTGTCCTGCACTCACCTTCAGGATCTTGATCTGGGTGGGGTCGGTGGACCTAATGTAGAAGCTCTTCAGGTAGGGTTCAAACATGCCCTGGCAAGAGAGAGCATTCCTGGGGATCTCTACCACAGCACTAGATCTGCCTCTTCTGGAGATGCCTGCCTCTCCCAGTACAGGCCCCAAGACCCTTTGGCCTCAACACTGTCATCCCTGCCCCAAGGTCCCAGTCCATCTTAGGTCTAACTTAATCTTTCTCATTAACATTACCTGCCCCCCCCACCCCCGACACACAACCCAGGATCTAGACCCGGCTCCTGATTTGCCATTTGCCTTTTGTGTCTTGAAAACCTATAGCCTGTCCACAGGACAATTCCCCCCCCCCCTGCTAATCCTCCCACCCTACCCCATCCCGCTCCACCCCACCCTCCCGCCCCGTCTTTCCCTGCAACTCTGTTCATTCCACTCCAATTCCATTGTCCTTGATTCTCCCAACCTCTATCTCAGCAGCTCCCACAGAGCCAGGTCTTGCACACATGCTCACCCGGCGCTTGATGGACATGGTGGCCACATTCTGGAGCACTACGTACTGCACCTCACTGTGGAGAGAGTGAGTCAGAGATTTCTGAACCCCTCGGTCGGGGCCAGGGGAGGTGGGGTTGGGCAAGACAGGTTGGCCGAAACATTGTGAGGAAGGAACTGATGGGGAGGGGAATGGGATCGGGCTGCGGAGGGGGCGGGGCTTCCCGCACCTGTGGCTGCGCAGCAGGCGGACCAGCGCCTTGGCTATGACTCCCACCTCCGCCTTGGGCGCCAGGTGGAAGTAAAGCTGCGCCACCGCCATGACCACGGCGGCACTGCGGCTCTGGAGCAGCGGTTTGGTGTTGCGCAGCAGCAGCCGGTGATCGGGGTCCATCACATAGGGCTTCCGAGCAGGCAGTGCCGCAGTAGCTGCCTCTTCCGATCCAGGGCCTTTGGCTTCGTCCTCTTCGGAGCCGTAGAAGGCCTTCTCCGGGTTCTCCTCCAGCAAGGACTCCTGGAAAGGACAGGGAGTCGGTCTGTGGGCACCTTCCCTTGGGTGACCTCCCGCCCCTCCGTGGGACTGGAGCCTTGCTCTCACGTTCTGTGTGGGGCTCAGGAACTGTGTGCGAGCATAGCGCGTGAGCATACTGATGATCACCACCTGGCCCCACTCCTCCACGTCAATAAGCAGGTTGCAGAGCTTCCTGTAGTTTTTGTGAATCAGGTCGATACGCTCCGGACAAACCTCTTCGAAGGCCATCACTACACTGCCCGCCACCAGCTGGTGAAGCAAGGCAAGGGGGTGTGAATGGAAAGGGCAGAGGAACCAGCATCTGTCTCTTCTTTCCTTCCAGTCAATTCATCTTGTCACCCCATAATGCACCCACCGTGGTCTTGTCTGCCAGAAGCTTCTCGATGACTTCTATCAGCTGGTCCTTCTGATCTGAGTCCAAACTGAGGGAAAAAACACAATTGCTGGCAATGTGTTCCTGCTTGTCTCCAGGCTCACCAACAGCTGCCCCAACCAGGCTCAGCTCCTGCGTGTGCCAATGCACATGCATGCGCGCGCGCGCGCGCACACACACACACACACACACACACACACACACCAAGAAAAGTGAGCCCCCACCTTTGGCCTGTATTTGTCAGATCTCTAAACCGTCTTACTCCAAATGAATAGCAGCCTGCAAGGCCGTGGTTAGGTCAGGGGTAGGCTGGGGCTTAGCAACCCAGGCCCCTGAAAGACAAAGAGCAAAGCTAGGGCACACCTGTAGAGTTTGGGGATGGCGTGGGCAGCTGTTTTCCGAACATAAGGTGACATGTCCGAGGCAGCCTCCTTGATAGCCAGCATCATGATGGGCACTATGATGGGCACACGGATGCTAGAGAGAACACGGAGGGCACTGGCACGGATCAGCTGGTTGGGATCCTAAGGGCAGAAGTGGAGACAAAGGCCTGAGAGAGGCCTTAGATTGCCCAAGGGGAAGACCACACCCTTTTGGGAATCACTATTCCTGGCTCCTACCACCAGATCTCGATTCCCTGCCTCCTGACAAGGGCTACCATGTGTCTGGTACCTTGGTATCCTGTGACAGTTTCCTTTGGGATTGAAACACTCCATCCTCCATTGCTTTAAGAAGACCCTGAAAGACCTTGAAACAGGCCACATTCGCTTGGCCTCTCCCTGCCAGAGTAAGCAATACAAGCTGAGAGTCCCTCTCACACTAGGAGAGGCTGAGCTGCCAGGACTCAGAGGAGCTAAGCAACAAAGCCCAGACTGGGAGAAGCGGCAACCAGTCAAGCAGCCTAGAAAAGGTTTAGACCAGAGTCTAACCAGTTGAGCTGCCTTCAGGCTGTGCCGTGTGCTCCAGGTTCCCAGCTTTTGTGAGCTGCCCCCTCCCATGCTGGGGCGGGTAGGCCTTGATAATGCAGCCAGCTTTGAGTCTTTTTGCTCCTGTAAGTTAACCCCTCACCCATTCTCTTGTCAGTAACCCAAATAAAACTCATTGGTTCAAACAAATTAGACGTCCGTAGTGTCCATTTGTTGGTCTGTCCTGAGTAGATGTGTGTGTTGTATCTTGCCAGGGAAAGTTTTGTCAAACAACACTTGGGGCCACCAACTCTGACTGCCAAAATCCTGGCATATAAATATGCGTGCCCAGCAGTAGTGTCGCACGCCTTTAATCCCAGCACTTGGGAGGCCACTTGGGAGGCAGAGGCAGCTGGATCTCTGTGAGTTCGAGGCCAGCCTGGTCTACAAAGTGAGTCCAGGACAGCCAAGGCTACACAGAGAAACCTTGTCTCAAAAATAAATAAGTATGCGTGCCGAGAAGCAGCTTTGTTTCTGAAAGGGCCGAAAACTTCAGAACGGCCAAAGACTCTCTCTTAGGAGTCAGCATCTGTCTATGCCTGAAGCCCCTGCTGGAAAACACGCCACTCTCTTCCAGAGTGCCCCTCGCTACGCCCCTGCCCCAGCGGCCTATCAAAAGTGACCCTTCTCCAATATTAAAAACCGTGTGCAGGCTGCTCCTGTTCAGATGGCGTCCCATACATGCCTGATGACAGCATGCGCTCTCCTGCTGTGGGCTCAGAGCTTAGCACTGTCTTCCCGCAGCAGCTGCAAACCAACGGTTCTCAACATGTGGGTCACAGCTCCTCTGGGGTCCAAAGACCCTTTAACGGGGGTCACATATTGTCTGTCCTGCGTATCAGACACCCTACATATGTGACATTTGCATTACAATTCATAATAGTAGAAAAATCACAGTTATAAGGTAGCAAGGGAAATGATTTTATGGTGGTGGGGGGGTCACCACAACATGAGGAACTGTATTAAAGGGTCACAGCATTAGGGAGGGTGAGAACCACTGCTGTACACAGCTACTAGTTCTGCAGTAGACAACAAACGTGCCGGAACACTACAGGAAGCGTTCTCAGCTGGAGAAGGAGATCCACAAAACCAGGTGTGAAAGTGATGGGAAGCCCTGGGCAATTTCTGGAGTTGATATTTAATGGTGTAGCTTAAAAGCACTTATCTGAAAAGCAGGATCCTGTATTTTCTTAGACAAACTGTATGACATCAACCCACTAAAACCTGGCCTGCTTTATTTTAACATTTCTTTTTCTTTTGGAAACAATCATAGGGACAAAAAAAAAAAAAATCTGTTTTCATTTGGGAAGAGGTAATTAGGTTGGTAGATGTTAGTATTGTGTATTGTGGCTCTTGATTTCAGCAAGGCCTTCTGGGAGTCTTTCATAACACTTTCTGCATTGCTACCCTTGATGTGGGCTTTTTGCCTCGCATAATTGTATAAGCATTTTAGGAGCAGAGTTTGGGCCTATTTTATCTCTGTATCATCATAGCTTTTTACTCATGAAGGGTGTTACATTTTTTTTCTCCTTGCTTTTAGGATTTTCCAAAGTAAGAGAGAAAAATACTGGCTGACTATACAGTCTGTGGGTCCACAACATAATTTATTAACAAAACATTAATAATCTGGAAACACTATATGCCACACACTCCAAGCCAATGCACTGGCCCAAATAACCAGAAGACACAAATTAAGGGACAAAACTTAAATTCAGAGCCTTTGCACTGGGTGTGGCGGTGCGTGCATGCAGTCCCCATTGCCAAAGAATCTGAGGCAGGACTGAATGTTTGAAGCCACAACTTAGCAAAAATGGTGTCCCCAAATAAATAAAAGTAAAAGGGACTGAGGATCTTTAGCCCCAGCACTCAGGAGACTGAAGGAGAATTATGAGTTGCAGGCTAGTCTGTACTACAAAGCAAGGTCCAGGCCAGCTTTATAGCAAGGCCTTGTCTCAAAATACCAAAAGAAAAGGGATGTCGGGGTGGGGGTGCTGGCTAGGAGGGAGGGAGGGATGCTGGGGATGAAACACAGAAGCAATGTGCTTGTCTAGCAAGTCTGAGGGCCTGGGGTAGATCTCCAGCATTGTGGTGGATCCTGGATGAGTAATGCTGTGAAACTAACTAAATAAAACAGTGTTTCACAGGAGATCCCAGGGGCCACTCAGAGACAGAAGGGCAGAAGAAATCTAGGTTATCTGTTTGCCAGCCACAGGGTTGAAAGTATAATAAGCAGGAGAGAGAGAGAGAGGAGGTGGGGAGAGAGAGAAAGAAAACAACAACCAGAAACATGGCTTTAGGTTACCCGAATTAAAAAAAAAAAAAGAGAGAGAGAACCTGGGTGTACACAATGGTCCAAGGAGGGCCCTAAACCCAGTGATCAAAAAAAAAAAAAAAGGAAACTCCATTTGTATTATAAGGCCATTTACAAAACAATATCACATTGTTTAGGAATGCATAACCAATCGGCAAAAGAATACCCACGTGGCTAGCCAGATGGCTGGAGGGCTAAGGCAGAGCCACCAGACCTGCCGCTCCTGAGACTGACCCCTGGGATCCACGTGATAGAAGAAGATTGGCTCGCCTCACACACAAAAAGTAAATAAAGAAGTACAATTTAAGGGGCCAGATGTGGGGGGTGCGCGCCTTTAATCCCAGCACTCGGGAGGCAGAGACGGGTGGATCGCTGTGAGTTCGAGGTCAGCCTGGTCTACAAAAGCAAGTCTAGGACAGCCAGGGCTGTAGAAAAACCGTATCTCAAAACAAAACAAAACAAAACAAAACAAAAAAAAGAAAGAAAAATATACACATATGAAAAGTAGAGGAGACAGACAGGACACTCAGGCTGTGTGAGAAACAGTGCTTGTGCTGGGTAGAACAGGGCATTCACTGGGCCTTTTATGGACATGGAATCCTTCATTTGTGGTTCTGGCGACTGAACCAAGGACCTTGCCTATACTTAAAATAATTTCTAAAAATTATACAACAGAGGTTTCAATATAATGTAATTAATGGCTAAGAAACAAACAAGAGAGCCAGGCATGGTGGCACATGCCTTTAATCCCAGCACTTGGGAGCCAGAGGCAGGTGGATCTCTGTGAGTTCAAGGCCAGCCTGGTCTACAAAGTGAGTCTAGGACAGCCAAGGCTACACAGAGAAACCCTGTCTCGGGGGGAAAAAGATAGGGCAAAGGGTGTGCCATATGGCTTCATGAAGAAGTGTGGTCCCTATCAGTGGAGGTGTGCCAGAGGTGTTCAACAACAAAGCTTGCTAGGCCACCAACCTCAGGATAGATCTGTTAGGAGCCTATTATTGTTTTAGAATAAAGATTTATTAGAATATAAGTGCATCCAGTTCTTTAACACAAAATTTAGTCATTACATGGTTAAGACATTACAATCTACAAGACCTGGGCTGGAGAGATGGCTCAGAGGTTAAGAGCACTGGTGTTCTTCCAGAGGTCCTGAGTTTGAGTCTCAGCAACCACACGGTGGCTCGCAACCATCTATAATGATATTTGGTGCCCTCTTCTGGCCTGCAGTCATGTGTATATGTAATAAATAAATCTAAAAATAAAAAATAAAAATAAACAGTCTACAAGACCTAAATACTATTTGGACATTTTGCAGTTTGCTGGCAACTGTTCTTTTGGCATTTGAGCTGGGCTAGATGAGCTCAGGTCTTTTTCTTTTGTTTTTACATATACATTTATATTATTACACATATATACAATAAACTACCTACAGCAAGAAGACCTACAAAACGATCAGGCATTATATAATACTGTTTTGACTACTTGTATTTGGCAGCCTTGAAGGAAACATCTTTCCTATCTTGGTGCATCTAAAATTTTGAATGTGAATCAATATCTATCATATCTCATCATTATCAATTTAAAACATCTATCTAGACCTAAAAGCATCTTAACCCCTAAACAAGTAAGCTTAATTATAAAACTAAACAACCTGGTCTTCAACCTCATCAGAGACTTGAGAAGGAATAAAATTAATTACCTGAATATACAGGGAGTGCAGGTTAGTAGCTTCCCAAATGAGAAGATGACAGAGACAATTTGCTGCCTTAAAAGTCACTCAAAATAGCCAGGTGGTGGTGGCGCATGCCTTTAATCCCAGCACTTGGGAGGCAGAGGCAGGCGGATCGCTGTGAGTTCGAGGCCAGCCTGGTCTACAAAGTGAGTCTAGGACAGCCAAGGCTACACAGAGAGACCCTGTCTCGAAAAACCAAAAAAAAAAAAAAAAAAAAAAGTCACTCAAAATTCTCAAAATTCTCTATAATGTTGGAGCATCATCTTCAGCCTTCTGGTCCAATATATCTGACAGACATATTTGTGAGGCAGGAACTATTGAGGACTTGCTTAGCCTGTCTTGACTGAGTTTGGCCAACAACTCTGCCTGCATCCAAGCTTGCCCTTTTAGGCAGAATTCTGTCTGTGGTAGAAATGAGGACATTTTGCCCTGTGGCTTGTTTGCCACATCTGAAGCCACCTCCATAAGGAGGTTGTTTGATGCTCATCATCTTCTTTGAGGCAGGCTGAGTGTTGCCAGGAGTTAACCTGTCTCACTGTCAATGAATCTTTAAAATAATTTAAAAAAAATCTTTAAGTGGAAAAAAAAAATAAAATAAAATAAAACAAAAAAAATCTTTAAGTGTCATATTTTGTAGGTCTCTGAGGTTTTTGAGGACTTTATCTTACTATTTTACCTTACATTTCTATAGAATCATATTTATCTATTACACCTAGGATGTATGGTCTTGTGATTAAAAATAGACTAGTATGACCATAATTTGATCAACTAATAATTAACTTGTATAAGTTAACTTATCCTAAACAGCCTACAACAACATTTTCAAAGTATTGGAAGTAAGCCTTATATTATAATTGAGTTGTATGGATGCAATACCTCATATTATAGTAGAAATATATATAGTGTGTGAAGAATAATTTTAACATTTGAATTCTATACCAATATATCAAAAATTAATCTTATTTTGCATCTATATACAAAATTCTATACTGGTGAATTAAAAATAACCTTATGAGGAACAATTAAGGCCTTAAGTTAAGGAGTAAATTCACTACTCTATTTTTTGTTTTATCTTCCCTATATATTTCTATATTCCCCCTTCTTTCTTTTCAACCCCTATCTCCAAACCTAAGAATGAGTGATAAAGGAAAAGAGAGAGAGATCCCTGAGTCCAACCTTGTTTTCTCTCTAAATAAGACCGATAATAACTTAAA
The DNA here is from genome assembly GCA_907169655.1 of Acomys percivali. Classification (NCBI taxonomy): domain Eukaryota; kingdom Metazoa; phylum Chordata; class Mammalia; order Rodentia; family Muridae; genus Acomys; species Acomys percivali. The sequence continues at coordinate 100,689,517 of OU015752.1, forward strand.
AGCTCCCAGTGAAAATAAACATCTATAGCCCAAGAAAGCAACCAGAAAACTACCCACCTCCCCTGAGAGAAATGAGGTGTCATTTTCTTAAGGCTTCCTCTGGCTTATGTGGGACAAATAATACCTTTGTAGGGGCCCAAATACAATTGGGGGAAATGGTTAAGCAAGCTAGGAATAGCATTTGTGGTCCAGTTTCTAAATGTTGAGAAATTCCAGGTTTCATTAGAATCCTGTGGGAGACAGTCAGAAACCCTGGATCATTTGGAATCGGAGAGCTGAGGTTTTTTTCAAAGATGAGGAAGGAAAAGATTGTAGAAACTACAAGGAAATGCAAAATCCACACTAACATTTCAGAATAGCGTTTATAAAATAAGTTAACCTTGATTCAAACAAAAGACTGCTTACCAATCTGAGATGGAGCCCATGGTTTTGACTTGCAAGGCCAGTCTAGTATTTGTATGACATAAAGACACTCAAGCTATTTACTAATTAGTGTATATAAAACTAACTGTGCTTCCTGCCCTCCCCTAAGAACAGATGCCCAGCCCTCCTACCAGCCCAGCAGAAGATACCAGAAGCTGAGCCCCAGAGAACAGCAGTCAGTTCTCAGCCCCCCCCAGCACCCTACAGAACCGCGGGACACTGAAAGGATAAGCGTACCTTTAGAGCCCCTCTCACAGAAATCTGAACTGGAAGTGAAAGAGAGGGCATGTGTAAGAGGAGTCACAGTCAGAGCTTTAAAAAGAAAGTGTGATATGGAGGGAGGGAGGAAACTGCTCATACGCTCCATGGAGGAATCGGAGCCTAATCAGCAAAGCAGCCAGTGGATGCGTGGGCATGAGTGCATGAATGCAACTCTAGGCACCCCCCCCCCCCCGCCAGAAGGAAACAACACAAAGCAAAGGACGGGGCAATATTTACAGTTAGTGAGGGGGATTTCAGCCAGCCCACTGCCTCCTTCTAAAGGACATGGGTCTTCCCACTCTCCCTCCATTTAGGTGATTTCAATGTGTGTCTGGCTCAGATTTCATTTTTCAAGAATAGATGTGATCTGGGTACTTAAAGGGTGATTGTTTTTTTAATACTCTATGCATCTAAGACACGAGAGTGACCTCCTGGGCTAAAAAGAAGAAAGACCAAATCTTTCCCTTTCTGGAACCGCCAGACGTACAGGACATATAGAGAATGCGATTCCCAGAGTCAATTGTGACAGGTGCTTTTTTGTCCTTCTGCAGTGACCTGAGCAGCCAGCCTCCCAGGGGGAGACCAAACTCCTGCATGGGAAACTGGTTCTCAGCAAAACCTTCTTGTGGGGTCACAGGCAAAAAGGTTCTTCAAGTCACTGACCTCTGCAGGCCCCAGGACCAGGAGAGCCTGTCACAGCCAAGGCTCTACTGCCCATGGCGAGAGGCACCTGTCGTCAGAATGCTTCCCAGGGGACTGACAGGGGCCTAGCATGGGTCACCATTCATATCCTTCTATCAGCAGATGTGAGGACAGAGTCTCCACTGTGTGGGCACAACTGAGTCATGCTGCAGGCAGCCTGCTGATTAGAAAGAAAGAAAGAAAGAAAGAAAGAAAGA
>OU015752.1:100706590-100719755 GCA_907169655.1 Acomys percivali
GTGTGTGTGTGTGTGTGTGTGTGTGTGTGTGTGTGTGTGTGTGTGTGTGTGTTCTTTTGTTCTACCTTCCTTGTCTCCTTTTGGTATATTTGAATATTCTCTTTTTTTTTTTTTTTTTTTTTTTGGTTTTTCAAGATGGGTCTCTCTGTGCAGCCTTGGCAGTCCTGAACTAACTTTGTAGACCAGCCTGGCCTCAAACTGACAGCGATCCACCTGTCTCTGCCTCCTGAGTGCTTGGGATTAAAGGTGTGCACCACCACCACCCAGCTTATTTGAATATTCTTTAGTGATTTATTTTAAGATGGCCATGCTAACACACCCCTGCGATCCCAATACTAAAGTAGAAGTAGACGCTGATGTCGAAGGAGCAGAAAGTCTGAGGTCCATCTAGGAGGCTACATAGTAAATTCTAGACCGGCCTGGATTATGTAGCCTGTGTCATCCAGTGAGACCCTGACTCAGGTTCTGTTGTAGTCATCTGCTGGATTTAATGCTCGTGCTTTGTCTTACGTATTAATAGTTTCTTTAGAGACTACAATGTAACTGGTTTTCAGGCTGGCCAGTTAGCAGACTTGGTTAGAGCATGGTGCCAAATAACAACCACTTTACACAAGCTACTTACAGAGCTTGTGACTGCACAACTAGTGTAGGAGCATCAGTACTGTAGGGCTGGTACCACCATCCCTGCCCACTATATAATGTTTGTCATTACACTATACACCCCACATATGCTACACACCCCACAGGGCTTTAAGCCACTGTGTGTGTCCTTTATAGTTGCATGCTTGAGGGCCTAAGTGTTTCTCAGATACTGCTTCCCTTTAGACAGATGAAATTTCTCCGGCATTTCTTGCAGAGCTGCCCACTGAGGTGAACCCTCTTAGTTTTATTTGAAGACATCGTTGTCTTTTTTTCATCCTATTGGACACTGAATTGTGTTTTAATGTTCTTTCTTTCTATTTTGTTTTTGTTTTGTTTTGTTTTGTTTTGTTTTGTTTTGTTTTTTCAAGACAGGGTTTCTCTGGTTAGCCTTGGCTGTCCTTGACTCACTCTGTATACCAGGCTGGCCTCGAACTCACAGACCCACTTGCCTCTGCCTCCTGAGGGCTGGGATTAAAAGCATCCAGCTGGTTTTATTTTTTAAAGATTTATTTATTATGTATACAATATGATCAGATCACATTACAGATGGTTGTGAGCCACCATGTGGTTGCTGGGAATTGAACTCAGGACCTCTGGAAGAGCAGCCAGTGCTCTTAACCGCTGAGCCATCTCTCCAGCCCCCATCATCCAGCTGGTTTTAATGTTCTTGTTTGTAGCTCTGTAGAGACATTTTTATCCATGGTATCTGAACTTCATCCTTCGAGGTGAGAAGTCAATGGCAGTGCGCACTGGTGAGCTTTACAGCACGTGTTGCTTTTGGCTGCTTTCCAGTTTCTCCTTATCTTTGCTCTCAGTGGTTTGACTGTAATGTGTGCAGGGCTGTTATCTTCACATTCATCTTGTCGCTGATGCAACCATTTTAATGTGAACTTTGTCTTTCACCTTCAGTTTTCATTCCTTCACATTTTCTGCTCCACTTTCTTCTTGTCAAAAATTCCAATTAACATTATCGCCCTAATACTATTTGATGTATCATTTTATTGGGAGCCAGATATTTATCAGTAGTTTTTTTTTTTTTTTAAGATTTATTTATTTATTACATATACAGTGTTCTGCTTACATGTATGCCTGCACACCAGAAGAGGGCACCAGATCACATTATAGATGGCTATGAGCCACCATGTGGTTGCTGGGAATTGAACTCAGGACCTCTGGAAGAGCAGTCAGTGCTCTTAACCACTGAGCCATCTCTCCAGCCCCATTTATCAGTAGTTTTAAATTTTGCATTTACTTTTTCTTATAACACCCTCACTGCTAGTAAAACTTTCATTCTAAGAGTTTTAACTTTATTTTTATTTATTTATTTTTTAAATATTTTAATTTTTAAATTTATGTGCGTTGGTGTTAGGGTGTCAGATCTTGGAGTTACAGACAGTTATGAGCTGCCATGTGGTTGCTGGGGATTGAACCCTGGTCCTTTGGAAGAGCAGGCGGTGCTCTTAACCACTGAGCCATCTCTTCAGCCCTTAAATTTATTTTTAATTCTAGAATTTCTTGTTGTTATTGTAGTTTTTGTTTATATGTTTTGTGTTTTGCAACAAGTCATCACTGTGTACCCCTGGCCAGCATAGAACTCAATATGTAGGTCAGGCTGGCCTTAAATTGTTGTCAATCCTCTTTCTAAAAGTAAGGAGCAAGAAATATTAAAATTTGAGAAGTATACCATGTCATAATTAAAGTCATGCTCATTAGACTTACAGATTTCCCAGCAGAAATTATGAAGGCCAAGATAGAATTTAATGAAGTACTTCAAGTTCCTAAAGAAAATGATTTTCAACCAGGATTACTATACATGACATGATTTTCCCTTTGGAAAAGAAAAGTGAAGCCCTTCAAAGATAAGCATAAACTTAGGACTTCATGTCATTCACCCAGCATTAATGAGGATGCTGAGGATATTCTACACCCAGAAGAGGAAGAAACAGCAACACAAGCATAAGGACATTCTATATTTCCCCATCTTTTCTAAGATTGTAGAATTTTCTGCTTTTTTTTTTTTCCTTTGGAACAAGGTTTCCCTGTGTAGCCTTAGCTGTCCTAGACTCACTTTGTAGACCAGGCTGACCTCGAACTCACAGTGATCCACCTGCCTCTGCCTACCGAGTGCTAGGATTAAAGGCAAGCGCCACCACGCCTGGCTATTTTATTAAATTGATATTCTATATATAAGATCTGTAGCTCTTTTCATTCTGTTACACTGATGGGGTAGGTATGTGCTACTTGTGATAGTCGGTTTTCCATTACTGTATCAAAATACTTGAAGATAAGTTACTTACAAAAAGTTTACTTGGGGTTGTGTTTCAGAGATCTTAGTCCGTGGTCCACTGGCTACTTCCATTGTTGTATGGGGGGCCAGTAGTGAAGCAGCACTTGGTGGGAAGGACAGAGCAGAGCAGAGATGCAAAGAAATGGAGAGACGTGGAGAGAGGCCAGGGATAGGAGATTGCCTTTGCAGATGTGTCCCCCCCCACCGGGCATGGTGGCACACACCTTTAATCCCAGCACTCAGGAGGCAGAGGCAGGCAGATCACTGTGAGTTCTTAGCCAGCATGGTGGTGACATTCACCTTTAATCCCAGCACTCAGTGAATGGAAAAAGAAAAAAAAGAAAAGAAATAAAAAGGAAAAGAAAGGAAACATGACTACTTCTGGGTATGGTGGAGAGGAAAGTTTATTATAGACATGGTGGAGAGCATAGCCAGAGTCAGGGACCTCTGGGAGTGTCTAGAGTGGACAGGACACTGACCTGGGCCTTGTGGAGAGAGGAGGAGATGAAGGAAGATGGGAGAAAGCTGCAGTAGCCAGGATGCCCAAAGGTACAGAGAGTGGAGTAACCAAAATAGTTAGATTATATAGGGAAAGGCATCCCAACCAGTGGCTGGAGAGGGTAGGGGGCAGGGTATGCCAAGTAGGAGGACCCCAATAGTTAGGGGCTGAGAGCCTGCTGGGAGCACCTGGCGGCCAGATCTGCTTTGATATGTTAAATAGGCACCTGAGCCATTTGTCCCAGGTTTGAAACCTAATACTCTGGAGGCAGAGGCCCAGGGATTTCTTGAGATGGAGGCCAGCCTGGTCTATAGAGTGAGTTCCAGGATAGCCAAAGCTACATAGAGAAACCCTGTCTCAAAAAAAAGAATCTCTCTTTACTAATTTCTTTGCATATTTTAATTGTTTTCCCTAGTCAATTTGATTATTTATATTTTTCAGAGGCATTATTGCGCTTTTTGAAAAAAAGAAACCATACAGTTGAAGACTTTATCGTTCACTTTGGTATCTGTGAAATCTGTCACCTTAAGAGTTATGAACTTTATGAAGTTCATGTCACTTACTCTTTCATATTTATTGTGTTTTCATGTTGATATGCATCTGTTGAGATGACTACTTTCCCATGTCCATGTGAAGGTCTTCTTAGCAAGAGGTTTCTTTCATTGGTGCCCCTTGGGGTATGTCTGATCTCTCTGTGGCTTCTCTAGTTGGCGATCAGTGGATTGTAATACAACGTGCACTCTAGTGCAAGCCGCTTTCTCTGTTTGCCTTGCAAGAGTATTGTGTGACAATTCAAGTAGGCGTGGGTAGGCAGCAGATCATGTGTGCTGTTCCTTAGTGCTCACAATGGAGTGGAGGTGGGGATTTCCCCTGGCACTTTTTATCCTGTCTCTACAACTCAAAAGCCATTCTGATACTGGGTGCTCAAAAGGTAGCCAGGGGCTCCAGTACGGTAATTCTGTTTCGATACTGGTGCAGTTTCTAGCGTGTCACAGGAATGGATACAGACCCTGATCACAGATCCCCATCTTTGACACTGTTGTAGTGCAAGAACAGCCGCACAAACCACTCGAGCACCCATCTCAGTGAGAGATTGATGGTTTATCGAATGCCTTTTCCAAGCTGATCATGATCTGGGCCACAGAAAGGACTCGGAAGCTTAACTGTGATGCCAATCTGTATATTTAGGGCAGTCTTTTTTTAAATAGGAAAACCAACTGTAGAAATGGGGGTGGGTAAGACATTTTAAGTTACTTTTGGCTAACTAGGCAAAGTATCATCAGCTAACCTTTAAGATGCTTGGTCTCAAGTGAGGCTGTGGTTAGGGTCTTCCGGAGTACAGCCAAGCATAGAGATAACATAGAGTGCAACCAGAGTGTGGCCAGTTGTGGTGATAACAGAGCTTGAGTTATGACACCATTGAGTCATGGTAAAGTATATGGTGAACTTGACCCTCTGGCAGGGTCTGCTAGTGTCAGCTATGAATAACTACTTCTTGAAGCAGAGTTAAATTTCTTTTAACTTAATTTCACCTTATAAACAAAATGAACTTAATTTCATCTTTTATAAACAAAGTGGAAGATGAACAGCTTCAGCTATGTTACAAAGAGCAGGCCCTAACAATGTCCATTCTTCCTGTCAGTGCATGGTCTGATCTGACAAGGCATAGGTAAACCACTACTGAGGACCCTTGGAGCTGTGTTGCCCACAGCAGGTGTGCTAGCTCGCTCTGCTGTTACTATGGAAACAATGGGTGCAAGCCGAGTATTATCCCCACCTTACCCTAGGCTTCTGCTGTACAGACTTGAAGCTAGACCATGCTGGGGGACTGGTCTCAGACACGTGCCGTGTGGCATTCTGGCCAACAATGGATCACGTATGCCGATGTAGTTGCATAAGATTAAACATCACAAATGACACATAGAGTAGATAATGTCAACTCACAGTGACAGCATGCCATAATGTTGCAATTCTCAGAAAAATATTGGCCAGTAAGCTATGCATAACTGTAGTTACTAAGGGTGTCATTACCATGAGTCCCAATCCCATGTAGCTCTCGGGGAACAGAGAAAGATTTATATAGAGACAGACAGTCACACAGGGGACACCAAGTGAACATGAAGGTGGAGATCTGCAAATCAAGGAATACAGAGGAATGCCCGAGATTACAACAAACTACCAGTAGCTTTGCAAGAGGCATGAAAAAGATGTTCTTGCAGAGATTCATAAATAATCCTGTGGGCCCTCGGACCTCAGACTTTAAGCCCTTAAAATGGAGATAATAAATCTCTGTGGTTTAAAACCATTCTCCCTTTTTTTTTTTTTAAAGATTTATTTATTATTATGTATACAGTGCTCTGCCTACATATACACCCGCAGACCAGAAGAGGGCACCAGATCTCATTATAGATGGTTGTGAGCCACCATGTGGTTGCTGGGAATTGAACTCAGGACCTCTGGTAGAGCACTCAGTGCTCTTAACCACTGAGCCATCTCTTCAACCCCCCATTCTGCCTTTTTAGAGAAGCCCTAGCAAGCCTTTCAAAACCTACCAAGACTAGGATCTCCCTCCAACACCGTTGAAGACGGCAGCTGGTAAACCAAAAGAAGGAAGGCAGATAGAAGGTGAAACAACTCAGGGGGTGTGGTCTTGCCCCCAGCGCTTGTGCTGCGTAGCTACAGTACCACTTCAAGTAAGAAGAAGGCAGCAGGGGAGCTGTGAGAGTTGTGAACTCTGCCCTATGCTCAAGGACGTCGTCACGAGAGAGTATCTTCTCTGGATTTGTAAGAGGCTCCTTCTTCGTAAGGATTTTCTTTTAGATATTGAGGTCTAGAGCACTTAGTTGGTCTAGACAATGAACCTATTTAAATATTTAGCCCTAAGTGCTAAAATGATTATGAAGAAGATTAAGCTGTATGTGCCAGGCTTTGGAGAGACATTCATTTTACAGATGGGAAGACTGAGAGATGAAGGTTACAAAGCCCTGGCCTGCTTGATTTCAAGTGTCCGCTTGCTAATGACTGTCCTCAAACCACTGCACACAGGACACAGACTAAGTCAGCGGACACTCTGGTCTCTCCCTCAGGAATCCTTACCTTGAATGCAAAGAAGGAGCTAATCTGCAGCCAGGATGGGAAAGGTAAGTGAAGTGGAAATCCTGGATGTGGGATCCAAAGGGGCCAGACACTCCAGTAATCAAGGTAAATATCCAGGCAGGGCAGCTCATGCCTGCAATCCCATCACTCAGGAAGCAGAGGTAAGAGGATTATTACAAGACCAGCCTGTATACATCATGAATTTCAGGCTAACCAGGCTTACATGTTAGAGTCAGTCTCAAAAAACCAAAAAGAGAAACAATGTTTTCATATATTATTTTAAAAATTAAAATGAATGTAAAACAACCTATGATGAACAAAGCAATATAATTTTAAGTTAATGTCAGTGATATTCAGGGCTATAGTGAAGACCAAGGCAAAAGAAAACTATATGGCCCCCCCCCTTTTTTAACAGGGTTTCTCTGTGTAACAACCCTGGCTGTCCTGGTCTCGCTTTGTAGACCAGGCTGGCCTCAAACTCACAGCTATCTGCCTGTCTCTGCCTCCTGAGTGCTGGGATTAAAGGCATGAGCCACCACACCTGGCCACGCCTGTCTTTTATGGAAATAGACTCATCAGTCTTTGCAAGGTCTGTGTGTGCGTGCGTGCGTGTGTGTGTGTGTGTGTGTGTGTGTGTGTGTGTGTGTGTGTTTGTGTGTGTGTGTGTGTGTGTGTATGCCCCTGTGTGTATAGGATTTACAAGTATGCTTGTGCCTGGGTGCTCACTTGTGAAGGCCAGAGGTTGAAGTTGGGTGTCTTCCTCCATCACACCATACAAGATCTTCTTCCTATTTCATTTTTAGTGGAAAAAATTGTGGTTGATGGTCTTTTTTTTTTTTTTTTTTTTTTTTTTTTTGACCATGTGATGCTCATAAACACTTTCTATTTCAAATTGTAAATAATTTTTTTATGTAAACAATACAGGTAAAACATCATGAGACCAGACACTTAAGTGCATACCTGTAATGCCAGCACCTGGAGGCCAAGACAGGATGATCCTAGTTGGAAACCAACCTGGTCTACACAGTAAGGGCCTCAAAACAAACCAACACAGGCTGAGGAGACTTTTGTTGTTGTGGTTGTGGTTGTTGTGGTTGTTGTTCTTTTTTAGGGTGAACCAATGAGGACAAATAAATAAAGAATTAGTGTATTAACTAGGGTGGTGGCAGGAAGAAGAAAGGAAAAGAGCATAAGGGGAGCTTGAGGTGACAGATGTCCAGGAATCCTTTTAAGTGGGTTATCCCCAGGCATCCTCAGGCTTTCTTCTTAGGGATTAAGGTTCCTTCTACCCTAGTCTTTGACTTATATCCTCCACACTTATAAACAACACCACTTATACTCTTTCTTTTTTTTTTTTTTTTTTTTTTTTTCCCTTTTACTCTTTCAATGGGCTATAAGAGTGAATTATTTGAGATACCCTGACAGCTGAACTTGATGAGTTACTGTACAAGGTGCTACAAGAAGGCAGAATATGTATCTCATGGAGTTTTACTACTGGCCCGGGGCAGGCTACCGACCTCTGCCCGTGGCCATTCTGAGAGAAGGCACAAACATCTGCACTAGTGTCTTCTTTGCAGGATCCCAGTCCTAGCATCTCCAGTATCCTAGGGTCTCTGTTGCCACTTAGGGTTCATCATCACAGCTTCATACGGTGACCTCTTGCGACCTGCTTGTAGAGTCTCTGGCTCTGCCACACCCTGCCTGGTCTTGGCAGATGTTTGGAACCTTGCAGAAGCCTCCATGACCCTACAACTCTTGGTGTGTTGCACATCTGCCAATCCAGCACCTTGAGGGTGACAAGTTCTCCTACCAACTCAAGATGTATTTTGTTCCTCCTACCACAGCTACCATGGCTACTGTGCACCTTAGAGGCTCAGCCCAGGAAACTGTCTTTTAAGCAGTATTTTAAGCAGTATTTAAATGTCCATTCTTTGGCACTTTCATGCATATATGTACTGTATTTAGCTCACACTCATCACCCCACCCTCTCTCATGGGCCTCCTACCTCCACCCCCACCCCTACCCCCACCCCAGTTTCCTCCACCTTCTGCCACCAAGTACTCTAACCAGGTTTGTGTCTTTGTGTTTTGCTTTTGTTTTCTAAGCAGTTGTTTTCTAAATTAGAGAATCCTTTCCTTGGCAATTTCAACTTGGCCTCCAAACTCTTCCACCCTACTCCCGAGGCCTGAAGACCACAGGGTCAGATTTACCACAGCAGTGACCTAACTTCTTTATACCAACTTCCTGTATTATCTACTTTCCCCATTGTTTTGACCATACGCCTGAGAGAAGCAACTTCAGGTGGACAAAGACTTAGCTCATGGCTTAGTGGGAGGGCGATGGAGCGTGAAGGGTGCTAAGATTGCACCAAGAGGCAGGAAGCATGGTGAGGAATTGTTTTGTGTTTGGTTGGGCTTTCTGTGTTTCTGTATTTTCATACCAAGTCTCACTGTGTTGGCTCCAAAGTCACGACCTGCCTCCTTAGCCTCCTTGGAGGTACATGCATGGCTATAAACAGCTTTTTGGTTGATCTTCAGTTGTTTTTTCTCTTTTGGTGGTTCTGAAATTTTTGATGATGCTATGAATTGACATATGGTATAATTTTTGCCATGGTCCTTGGTATCTATTAATCTTTCTTCTGTGCCCCTTATAGTGTTTATCCATCTGAGAAAAATTTGAGATTCTGGTTTTTAAAAAAGATTTATTTATTTATTATTTATACAATGTTCTGCCTGCATGTACACCTACACACCAGAAGAGGACACTAGATCTCATCATAGATGGTTATGAGCCACCATGTAGTTGCTGGGAATTGAACTCAGGACCTTTGGAAGAGCAGATGGTGATCTTAACCTCTGAGCCATCTCTCCAGCCCAAGATACTGTTTTTTGGTTTTGTTTTGTTTGGCCTTTTTTTTCCTCTGCTCCCTCCTTCTTCTTTTTGAGACAAGGATGCTTCTATGTAGCTCTGGCTGGCCTAGACCCTGCCACATTGATGAGGCTAGCCTTCAACCTGTGGCAGTCCTCCTGCCATGTGCCTCCAAAGTGATAGAATTACAGGAATATGCCACTATACCTGACTACTAAGTTTTTAAATATTCTTTTACTGCAGTATCCTCTGTCATATCCTTTAGGGACACTCAAGTATATAAGTCCCTTTGGGATTGCTTTGCAGTTCACTGGAACTCTGCTTTTTGCAGGGAGGCAGAGTTTCTCTGTGTAGCCTTGGCTGCCCTGAACTGCTTTGTAGATAAGGCTGCCCTCGAACTCACAGAGATCTGCCTACCTCTACCTCCCTGAGTGTTGGAACTAAAGGTGTGCGCCACCAGCACTACCCAGTTTCTGCTCTTTTTTAATTTTTTTTGGGGGGGGGTTGGTTTGGTTTTCTGAGACAGGGTCTCTCTGTGTTAGCCTTGGCTGTCCTGCACTCACTTTGTAGACCAGGCTGGCCTCAAACTCACAGCAATCCGCCTGCCTCTGCCTCCCGAGTGCTGGGATTAAAGGCATGTGCCACCACCGCCCGGCTTCTGTTCATTTTAAAAAAAATCATATTTCTTCTCCATTTCATGTTAAATAGTTTTAATTATAGTGCTTAAAATTCATCAGTGTGCTTATTGTCTGATCTTATGTGGATCCAATTAAACTTATTTTCATCTCCATAGTAATGGCACTTTTTTTTTTTACAAGAATTTCAGTTGGAATATTTATAGTATTTTCATTAATCCACTTAATTTTTAACATGCAGTATACAGTTACAGTACTTTGGAGTATTTTATTTCCTAAAAATCACATCCGTGGGTTGTTCTTCATTCATTTTGACTGATTCATTGTTGCCCACTCTATGCACTGTGTTTTCCTGCTGGATCATTCACCTCACCATGTGCTTAAGATCCTTGCCTAATGGTTTTAACATGGACATTAGAGGTCATCCTGGTACTTTTTAGCTGCTGTGTATTGTGTTATTGTGTATTGGAGGGTGTTGTTGTTGTTTGCTTTTTTTTCCCCAAGACAGGGTTTCTCTTTGTAGCCTTGGGTGTCCTGGACTCGCTTTGTAGACCGGGCTGGCCTCAAACTCACAGCGATCCACCTGCCTCTGCCTCCCGAGTGCTGGGATTAAAGGCATGCGCCACCACACTCAAAATGAAGCTTTTGGAGCTTTCTTGGCAGATGTGGCTAAGCTTGGAAACAGTTTCATCTTTCCAGACCTTCCCTTCACATTTTGCCAGGTAGAGACCTGCACTTTGTGACTAGGAGCAGGTATTCCCCAGAAGGAAGCAAGGGTATTTACAGCACACTCCTCAATATTCGGGGAGCCCCCATCAGCCTGAAAACATTAGTACCTTTTACTCTAATTCCTCCAAGTCTCAGGTAGTTTTCCCTCTCTGCCCCTCCCTTCCCTGCTTCCTGCATCTCCAACCCTTTCTTTTGTTTCTACAACACCAGGTTTCACTCAGGCCAGGGCTAAAGCTGATGAGGTGGCCCAGGCTAGACTTAAACTCATGGCAATCCTCCTGCTTCAACCTCTCAAGTGCTGAGACTACAGGTGGGAACAAAGTCTCTTTTCCTTTTTCTTTGTCAGATCAGCTGTTTTGGATCAGCTTAGGTGCATCAAGGAACTACCTGTGCCTAGAGTGGTGGCGCCGATCTGTCCTTCTGTGTTTGGGATGTAGGAGGAGTATCAGGAGGTCAAGGTCATTCTTAGCTACATAAGAGGAGCCAAAGCCAGCCTAAGCTATATGACACCATGTCTCAAGAACAAAAGAAAGTGTAGCAATTGTTTGTTTATTTGTTTTTAAAGGAAAAAAAGTACCTGAGCAAGGTGTTGTGTTTCATACTTGCAATGCCAGAAATCAAGAGGAGTAAGAGTTCCAGGCCAGTCTGGGCCACAGAGAAAGACCCTGTCTCAAAAAGGCTCAGGGAGCTTTTGTTGTTGTTTCAAGACAGGGTTTCTCTGTGTAACAGCTCTGGCTGTCCTGGACTTGCTCTGTAGACCTCAAACTGGCCTCAAACTCACAGAGATCCTCCTGTCTCTGCCTCTGCTTCCCAAGAGTCAAGATTAAAGGCATGCCTGGCTTCAGGTACTTTCTTGACACAGGCAAGCTGATAAATATTCAGTTAAACAGCCATTAGAAGTTCTCTTAGGAAGCCAAGTGTGGTGGCACATCCCTTTGATCCTAGCACTAGGGAGGCAGAGGCAGGGGGAATCACTGTAAGTTTGAGGCCAGCCTGGTCTACAAAGCAAGTCTAGGACAGCCAAGGCTACACAGAGAAACCTTGCCTCGAAAAACATGGTGGCTCACGCCTTTAATCCCAGCACTTGGGAGGCAGAGGCAGGTGGATCCCTGTGAGTTCGAGACCAGCCTGACAATGTGAGTCCAGGACAGCCAAGGCTAACACAGAGAAACCCTGTCTCAAAAAAACAAAAATTACAAAATTAAAAAAATAAAATAGAGATTTGTTGTCCCCACCTCCGAGTCAAAGAGGAGATATTTTCAAATGGGCCTGAAGAGAATCAAGAGTCTTTGAGGGGAGGCTCCTGACTAAGATGGCACCAGTTGGCTGTGCAGAAATACACTTCAGCTTCCTTCCAAGTATAAGCCCTAGGGAAAACTTCTGTAAGAAGTAAGGCTGGGTGAAAAAAAAAAAAAAAAGAAATAAGGCTGGGCCTAGTAGTGCACATGTGTAATGGCAGCATCCTGGAAGCAAAGGTGGGCAGCTCTCCATGATCTACCCCCCCCAACAATTTATTCTTATTTTATGTGCATTGGTGGTTTTGCCCATGTGTATGTCTGCTCCCCTGGAACTGGAGTTACAGACAGTTGTGAGCTTCCATGTGGGTGCTGGGGATCGAACTCTGGTCCTCTGGAAGAGCAGTCTGGGCACTTAACACCTGAGGATCTCCCCAGTCCCACTCTCCATGATTTCAATGCCAATCTGATCTACACATCGAGTTCCAGGCCAGTTAAGACTACATAGTGAGACCCTGTCTCAAAAAAAGCAACATAAAACAAAAGAATCAAGTCAGCTGGACTTGGTGGCAGACTCCAGTACTCCCAGTATCTAGGAGGTCAAGGGAGGAAGATCTTGAGTTCTGGGCTTGCCTGGGCTATGAGTCCCTGTCACAGAACAAAGTAAAAGAAAATAAGGCTGGGTCTACATCCTGCATCAACACCCAGGGTTCTTTCTAGAAAATAAGTGTGCTCACACGACCCCCACCTCACGCTTAGAAACGTGATAGTTTTACATTGACCAGGCTTTTTTTGTTGTTTCTTTTCTTTTCTTTCTTTTTTGTTTGTTTTTTTGACAAAGCTTTAAAGTCTAAAAGGTCTACAGCGCACATCACGGTGTCAGTCTCCCTATTTTTGTTGCTGGCTCCTGCCTCTTCCCCATAGCTAGTAGTTCACCATTGTCAGCGCCCTCACTCACCCTGGTTTCCTGGACTTTTGAAATCCTTGCTCTTTCTCAGATCTTTGCTTCTGTTTAGTTCGACTGTCATTCATCTGGCCAAGTTCAGCACTGACCTTGTGGTTATCAGTGTCCTTGCCATTCCCTACAGCTTAGGGCATGCCTCAGCTGCAGTAGCTCATGAGCGGGGTGTGTGTGTGTGTGTGTGTGTGTGTGTGTGTGTGTGTGTGTGTGTGT
>OU015752.1:100719765-100742815 GCA_907169655.1 Acomys percivali
TGTGTGTGTGTGTGTGTGTGTGTGTGTGTGTGTGTGTGTGTGTGTGTTAGCACATTATCTGCACATATTGGGATCATGCAAAAGCCATTTTGATGAGCATTTGTTAAATGAAGGAATGAACTATGGGTGGGTTGAAATAATAGGATCTGGGCCAGACATGGTGGCACAAGCCTGTAATCCCAGCACTTGAGAGGCAGAGGCAGGAGGATCTTTGTGAGTTTGAGGACAGCCAGGTCTACAAAGCGAGTCCAGGACCACCAGGAATATGAGAGAAACCCTGTCTTGAAAAACCCATCATCATCATAATAATATCCATTTCCATCTATAAATATATAATTTTAGGGCTTGCAAGATGGCTCAGTGGGTAAAGGCACTCGCCATCAAACCTAAGTTTGATCCCTAAAACCCACGTGGTAAAATGAGAAAAACCAATTTCCAAAACTTTTCTATACTGCCAAACTTGTACCAAGGTATGAGTGTTCCCTACCTACAGTCATAAACAATAAACAAACAATCAGGAGCTGGAGAGATGGCTCAGAGGTTAAGAGTGCTGGCTGTTCTTCCAGAGGTCCTGAGTTCAAGCTGAGCCATCTCTCCAGCCCCTGAATTGATTTAATTTTGACAGAAAAATTTATCATTCTTTTCTATCCTGTCAGAATTTATATTTCATTTAAGAATGTCTCTAGGTAAAGTTTTCTTTTACTTTTCCTGGAAGTGTGTGGGGTTGTGGCGGGGTGTACGTGCGGGATTGGGGGAGGGGGTCTCGTGCGTTCCCTGGCTCAGAGAGGATTCCAGAGGACCATGGGTTCAATTCCCAGCACCCACATGGCAGCTCACAACTGTCTGTGACTTTCCATACAGAGTCTGACCCTCTCACACCAATGCACATAAAATTAAACTATTTTTTACAAATGTCACATTGACAGGTTCTAGACTCACTGGTGGGACAAGGCTCCAAGCATGCCTGTGAAGGATTATCTAGATCAGGCTAGTTGGAGACTATTTAGGAGAGACCCAGGCACTGCGATTATGTACATGCAGGCGAAACATCCACGCACGTGTAAAAACAATGCTCTCAACTGCGGGTGTTGCTCAGTGGTGGAGCCCTCCTCTAGCATGTATGAAGGTGTAGGCTCAAGCCTCAGCAATACGGGGAAGACAGAATTTCTCCTTTTCCCGGAGATGTTGCTTTAGTGTATCTTCTCACACACTCTCTTCCCTTGAAAACGAAACAGATGGCAATTCGGTCCTCACCTTTTCTGGGTAACCTCTGTTTTCCTTCTGTGGAAGTTTTTAGGCTCTTCCTTTTAGCTTTACAAAATCTTGTTAGGATTTGTAAGATGCACGTGTGTGCATGTATGTACGGTATGTTTGTATGTATGAAGTGTGTGTGTGTGTGTGTGTGTGTGTGTGTGTGTGCATGTTTAATTTACTCTGCTTAACTCTGCTTAATAGTTTTTCAGCATACAGTCACAGTCTGACTTGCCTGGGCTTTGCTGCTTAGGTTTGGCTGGCCACAAGGTTTCTCTGTGTAGCCTTGGCTGTCCTGGACTCACTTTGTAGACCAGGCTGGCCTCGAACTCACAATGATCCACCATCCTCTGCCTCACAAGTGCTGGGATTAAAGGTGTGCGCCACCATGCCCAGCTTCTTCCTCCCCCCACCTCTTTAGAAGAGGCACCTGGAAGATACTAGAAACCACTTGTGATAACCAAGAACCTAACAGCAGAGTTCAATTCCCATTTGATATTTCATGCCATACACCTGTTCGTGAGATTCCATATTCAGCCAATACTAGTTACCTCAGAAATCTTGGTGCTGAAATAATAGGGTTCTTGTGTCCTTTCAAGGTCTCACATTAACATGTTAAAAATACAAGATGTACCTAGTGTTAGATTGTGATTGATCAAGACAGTGTGGAAATAAAAAGCAGAGAACACTGACCTCACTGAGGCAGCCCATCCTTGGCTAGAACAGCGAAGGGCAGTGGTCTCTCTGACTGGGCGGAGACTATGCTGTGGGGCTGGGAAAGCCAGGGTTGTATAGGGGAGTCAGAGCAAGGAAATTTTTGTGGTTTTTATGATAACTGCTGGTTGGATAGATACCTGGGGTCATTCATAGAATGAAAAGCTTAATTTCAGGAATGAACAACCTGTACAATTTAAGTTGCACGCCATTCTGGGCAACATGATGAAGTCACACTATTTTGTTGTCTTGCTGGGCCATGACTCATTCCAAGGAACATATGGGAAGGTGTGAAAGCCATTATCAAAACAGTTATTAAAGCTGAGCTGCTAGCACGCACGTGGAAGATGGAGGCAGGGCAGTTGGGAGTTCAGCCCGGGCTCCATGAGACCTTACCTCAAACCAAAGTAAAATAAACAAATCAACCACAACTAAAATGATCAGTTATGTGAAGGAAGAGAAAGATACTTAACAGGGTGTGGAGAGAGATGGCAGGGCCTGGAGCAGTCTCTTTGCACATGCCCCACCATGTGGCTGGGATGACAGCAGGGTAGCCATACTGAAAGCTGAGCCTTCTCGGATGCTATATGGATAAAGGAGACGGAGGGATCAGCAGCGGTGTCTGGCTGAGGAGATGGCTGGGGTTTGGCTGTTAGCAAATTGGTTATTAATCTATCAATGTTAGTAATTTGTCCCTAGAAATGAAGCGGAGTGATGTAAAGGACTGGAAATAAAGATGTGAGCTATGCTGGGCAGAGGGAACTGAAGGAGGCGGCACAGTCACGGCGACATCACGAAGGAGGTGGTACAAGCTGAAAGCATTACGCAGGATGAAAAGGAATTTATATAAGGCATAGTTTACAAAGACAGATAAATCATAGTCCTATATGAACCACAGATATAGTAACTAGAAATATAAAGAAAACATTTTGGGGAAAACAAAAAACAAGCAAGCAAACAAACAAACAAAAAACCCAACCTTTTTAATGAGTGAGCCATGTCCGCTGCCCCTGACTCTGAATCTTCTGTGTATATGTAAATACCACCAATTGTCCAGCAGGAACCACGAGGTACAGACTGATAAATAACTTGTTCATGTAAATAAAACTGTACCACCTATGAACTTTCAGAACAGATTGGCAATACATAGGTATATGTCTATATTAAAACCATCCCATAAAAATCAGGCCTGAGCCAGGACCGTGGTGGCACATGCCTTTAATCCAAGCACTCGGGAGGCAGAGGCAGGCAGATCACTGTGAGTTCAGGGCCAGCCTGGTCTATAAAGCAAGTCCAGGACAGCCAAGGATACACAGAGAAACCCTGTCTCTCAAAAAAAAAAAAAAAAAAAAAAAAAAAAAAAAATCAGGCCTGAGACCTTTTCAAACATAGCAGACCAATGTAACACAACACGCTCACCTGAATCACAGGAAGGCATCAGATCTCATTACAGATGGCTGTGAGCCACCATGTGGTTGCTGGGAATTGAACTATGAACCTTTGGAAGAGCAGACAGTGTTCTTAACCTCTGAGCCATCTCTCCTGCCTCTTATAGGTGGTTTTAAATCTACTCTGTAGGGCTAGAGAGATGGCTCAGAGGTTAAGAGCACTGCCTGCTCCTCCAGAGGTCCTGAGTTCAATTCCCAGCAACCACATGGTGGCTCACAACCATCTATAGTGAGGTCTGGTGCCCTCTCCTGGTCTGCAGCTGTACTGGCAGGCAGAGCACTATATACGTAATAAGTTAAATAAATAAATCTTAAAAAATAAATAAATCTACACTGTATTGTATCATTCAAGCATCAAGACAAGTCTCACACCGAGTTTTCTATTCCAACTTAAAAGAAGCGAGAACGCTAAAGTTTCTTACTTTTGTTTTTCATATTGTTAGAACAATGTAAAAATGTTCCGTGTTTACCACTCTAAAGGCAGTGGGACCTGAGAGCAGAGCCTATAAAACAAAGCCGACTAAAGCCTCATGCAACAGCTGGCTTTATTAAGAGCATCAGACCATTTATACTCAGAGGGTTAAGAAGCATCACAGGAGTAAGGTGTTCACTCACAAGGATGAGGCACACGTGGCAAAATCATGCTTTTCCACCGAGGCACAGGAATAACAACCGCTGAAGTGAACTCACTCCTACCTGCTACACCCCGGAGGAGCATGAGAACACACTAGGAACAGGTCCACATTGTTGAAGAAGCTTTGGTCTCAAGACTATTGTTTTCTTGGAGTTTTCTCACAAGCACTAAGAATTCCTACACAACTCCATTCCTGGGTTGTGTCCTGATACTCCCCGATTTAAGGAACCCAATGTCTCTTTAAATAGCAGCACTTAATCTAGTAGAGCCATGGGCATGGGCATCAGTCTCACTCATAGCAGATTCTAAATATCAATAATTGGAATCTAATAGTGCCCCAGAAGAATAACATACTTTGACCTAAAAGTTATTTGCAAAAACTTTTAGTATTTTAATCAAAATACTTCATTGATTTGCAATAAAAATGTTATCTTTAAAACACTCAAATTCAAAAAACAACAAAAAACAAAAACAAAACAAAAAAAACACTGAAATTCCCTAACAGGAAAAAAAAATCTCAACATACTCAATTACTTATTTTCTTTTTAAAAATTATTTATTTTTAATGTTATGTGCATTGATGTTTTGCCTCTTTGTGTGTCTCTATGAGGTTGTCAGATCCTGGAGTTATACTCAGTTATGAGCTGCCATATGGCTGCTGGGAACTAAACTTGGGTTCTTGGGAAGAGCAACCGGTATTCTTAACCACTGAGCCATCTCTCCAGCCCACCCCTCAAATACTTACTTTCAACAATATTTATATTTGTCTTAAATCTCATACACCTTTTGTTCAGTATATTATAGGTATTTTTATTGGCACCTTTAGATGAATTTCTTTTTAGTTAAAAAAATTACATTGTGTGTGTGTGGGGAGGTACGTATACGTCATGGCCAAGGTGTGGCTATCAGATGACAATTTGGCAGGCATCCATTTTCTCCTTTTACCTGGTGAGTTCCAGAGATTGAACTCAGATCGTTAAGATTGGCTGCAAGTGACTTTACCTACTGAGTCATCCTGCTGTCCTGGATGGATTCTATTTTCTTACATTTTGTTACTGGTATATAATGAGTTTTAACATCAACCTATGCAATTAACCTTTGAACCTATAAACAATTAACCTTTGCTACTAAACCTTCTACTAGTTTATTACTACCATCTTTTTGTTTGTTTTGTTTGGTTTTTTTGAGACAGGGTTTCTTTGTGTAGCTTTGGCTGTCCTGGACTCACTTTGTAGACCATACTGGCCTCGAACTCATATCAATCCACCTGCTTCTGCTTCCCAGAGTGCTGGGATTACAGGTGTATGCCACCACCACGGCCATCTTTTTAGAAAAAAAAAGTCATTTGAAAATGATATTTTCAGCTGGGCGTGGTGGCTGATGCCTCTAATCTCAGCACTTGGGAGGCAGAGGCAGGAAGATCTCTGAGTTCGAGGCCAGCCTGGTCTACAAAAGCAAGTCCAGGAAATCCAAGGCTACACAGAGAAACCCTGTCTTGAAAACCCTAAAAAAAAAAAAAAAAAAGCAAATGATATTTTCATTTCTTGCTTAATGATTCTGTCTCCCCCTCCCCCATAGAATATCCACCATCATGTTGAATATTAGAAGTAAAAATGGGTACTCACATTTTACTGTTTCCTGCGACAATAATTATTAAGTATCATGTTTACAATAGGTGTCTGCTAAAAGCCTTTCATCATATTGCTCTCTGTTCTCGTTTTGCTAAGTAGATACTGGAGTTATACATTTTAGCCCTTGGGATAATTGTACAGCACTGAACTTCTAAGTTACTAACACGATGATTAGAGTGATAGGTTTTATAATATTAAATCACTTCTGGGGAAACCTTCTTTAAAAAAAAATAAATCTAGATAGAGTGCTTGGTAGGTTTGCTGATCTGTCAAAAGCTTTGTGTTTAGCTAGGTGTGTTGGCTGGCGCATGCCTCTAATCCCAGCAGGTGGATCTCTGTAAGTAGGAGGCCAGCCTGAGCTACAGAGCGAGTCCATGACAGGCAAAGCTACACACTGAGAAACCATGTCTGGAAAAACAAAACAACCCAAAAAATGCTTTGTCTCTAGGTGAGTTTAGCTCCTCATTTTCTCTTGAGCTATCTTTGCCAGGCTTAGTAATAAAGACAATACTGCTAGTAAATGATCTGGGTACTTTCTTAGGCTAAAATACAACGTCCATGACAAGAGATCAGCAAAGTAAAGCATGGGCAACTTGGTGGCAGCTGTTCCAGGCAGAAGAGCCAGTGTGTGCCTGCACCAGGGTGAGAAAAGCACAGGCCATGCCTAGAAAACGTCTCACTGTGCAGCCCTGGTCTCCGCCCTTCCTCATTCCTCCTTTTTTCTTCTCACTGTGTAGCTCTGACTGGCCTAAAACTCTCCATGTAGACTAGTCTGGTCTGGAACTCATAGAGATCTGCCTCTGCCTCCTGAGGGCTGGTATTAAAGGAACCAGAAAATTACATCTCCTTAAACCAGTAAGAAAAATTAAGGGGGTTTGGCTCAAACTGATAACAAATTCACAGTTTTGCTTCTGATTTTCTATACTGAATCCAAACACCGCAGATTGCATGTAAGATCCTTTCTTTAAACTTACTTTCACAGACGGATTCTTGTGTTCTTATTTTGCTCCAAATTCTGCCCTATGCTTCTAGGATCCAAAGAAGCTCTGAAGTCATTGTTCTGTGCCTATTTACTGATGGCTTTTGTTGTTGTTTTTCAAGACAGGGTTTCTCTGTGTAGCCAGCCTTGGCTGTCCTGGAACTCGCTCTGTAGACCAGGCTGGCCTTGAACTCAGAGATCCACCTGCCTCTGCCTCTGCCTCCCGAGTGCTGGGATTAAGGGCAGGCACCACTACACCCGGCCTACTACCAGCTTTTGGTTTGCACATTCCTGGAGAATTCTGACAGCTTACTGGGGGTGCCCATGTCTTCCCTGCAACCTCGCTCGGAAATAAGTCTACATGTGCACTGCACACACATCATCAGACTGGAACAAGCTAGGGTTTTTAATCTAATAGGATGTACATCTTTTTGTTTGTTGTTTTTTGAGACAGGGCTTCTCTCTGTAGCCTTGGCTGTCCTGGACTCACTTTGTAGACCAAGCTGGCCTAGAACTCACAGCAATCCACCTGACTCTGCCTCCCGAGTGCTGGGATTACAGGCGTGAGCCGTCACGCCCGGCCTAAGATATATGTCTTTATAGGACACAGAAACAAGCAGAAACAGGGAGATACCATTTGATAATAGAGCAGATTAGTGCTGCCTGAAGACAACACACACACACACATGATTTCTAGCGATCACCAGAAACTAAGAAAAGGCAAAGAATATATATATTTTCAATATGATAAAGCCTGATGCCACCAAGATGCAAATATCAAATAAATCTGTTGCTTTAGTCTCTTAGTATTTGAGGCCTATTTACGGGTGCTCCCAGGAAACAAATCCAAAAGCGATTTTACTTATCTTACTGGACCCAAAAGTACCACGCCCCTGACCAAGGCCAGGATGCTCTCTGTCCCTTCCTAGGTGAAGATGCAAGGGCTTGCAGGCAAGAGCTACTGAGTAAAGGCTACTGAGGTGCGGTGCAGACAGTGTTCAAGAAACAGGGTGGCAGACAATACTAAGAAGCTTAACAACCAGGGCGGGGTGGTGGTAGGTCACCGTGGAGTGTCGCCGGGGCGGGTCGGAAGACTTCAGTCCCCGGGATGACAGCCTGCTAAGGGAGTAAAGAATAACACACTCAAGCCGTGGATCAGCAAACTCAAGGCGGTCCCGGAGTCTCCAGGTACCTTTAGCCTAGCTGCAAGCCTATGACTCTGAGCATGCGCACAGGGAACTGCCAGCCCTGCGGCGCTGCGCTGAGGCGGGACTTCCTCTCTACGCCCAAGAAACCGGAAGTGGTCTAGTTTTCCAACGGAAGGAGAGAAAAATTGCGACCCCGAGCCCGACACCTGATGCTCTCCGCTTTTGTCTCCTAAAGTTGGGCCAATATCTGGCCACCTGGTGTGGTTGGTGACAGTGGTGCCCCGGTAGACAGGCTGACGTGGCAGGCGTCCCAGAAGTGGGAGTCGAAGAGATGGGTAAGCTGCCGGGTTTCCATCCTGCTCTGTGCTTGACTTCTCAATCTCTTCAAAGAGGGTTGATAGCCCACGGAACTGCAGTAGAGGGTAGATACGTTTTTTAAAATGCACTCACACAGACTAAAGTTTAATTAAGCACACACACATGCATACGAACGTACATACGTGCATACATATACATACTCGCATATCACAGAGCTGATGAATATTGGCTCTATAAATCCAGGTATTCCGAATCGATGACTCTTGCTGTTGACTGTTGCAGTCATTGTCGCGCGTGCACACACACAAATACAGAGTTGGTGATTTTTAAGTTTCTTGGCTAAGTCAGCAAAATCATTTAATGTTAGAAATGCAACAAAGCCACCTTGATGATACATCTTATTTATTCTTCAGCCGAAGGGCAGCAAGGAGACTAGTGGAAAGTCACATGGTTTGTTAAGGACAGAGTCATGACTAAAAAACGTCATTTCATTTCCAGCCTAGAATTCTGGTACTCCCAGTGCTCCAGGAGGCAGAGGCAGGCGGATGTCTGAGTTCGAGGCCAGCCTGGTCTACAAAGTGATTCCAGGACAGCCAAGTCTACACAGAGAAACCCTGTCTTGAAAAAACTAAACAAGATGAAGAAGAAAGAAAAGGACGAGATTTTAGTAATGGTGGGTGCTTCTGTTTGGCTTCTACCCTCAGACAATATCTAAATTTGGTTGTTTAGAGAGAAGGACTGTTACTAAGTACTAAGTTATTTTAATTGTTGTTTTATGTCACTTTGTGAGGGAGCCTATAAAATGGTTCTTAAAGACACCTCACATTTGAGAAGGAACCCAGGAAATGGCTGTGGCCTTTACAAGTTTATCATTACCTTTGCAGGCTATAGTTTCCTCTATAAAAATCTTAGATTATAAACGTTGGGGGGGTCTCTGCAAACACCATGGCCAGCAGTGTCAATCCACATGAGGCAGGAGGGAAGTCTGGTTCAACATGACCTAGTAGCCAGCATCAGTTCAAGCTTCTAGAATGTGACCTGGGTGGTTTATTTTAGGCATATTTAAGATAGTACAGTTTGGGCCAGGCTTGATGGTGCACACCTATAATCCCAGGACTCGGGAGGCAGAGGCAGGAAGATCGCTGTGAGTTCGAGGCCAGCCTGGTCTACATAGTGAGTTCAGGACAGCCCAGGGTAAATGGAGAAACCCTATCTCGGTGGGGGCGGGGGGAAGATAGTACAGTTTGGAAAAAGTTTCCTTGAGTATCACAGTTCTATGTGCACAAATAAGGCATAATTACATTGAAGCTCTTTTCAAAATACATGTCTCCTCTTCCATAAAGATGGATCCCACATAGACTACATGTGTTATCTTTTTTTTTTTTTTTCCTTTTTTTCCTTTTTTTTTTTTTTTACATGTGTTTTCTTAAGGGCCTATGGAGAGGTCTCAGCCGTACAGATAGTGCAAAGGTCACTAGGCTATTAACCATCTCCTGTTTGTGAGGGATGGGGGAGGGTGGGCAGGTGTGGCCTGGCCCTGCAGGTAGCACACCTAGGGTATTAACCACCTCTCATCCAGTTTTTTGGGGGTTTTGTTGTTGTTGTTTTTGAGACAGGGTTTCTCTGTATTGTCCTGGCTGTCCTGGACTCACTTTGTAGACCAGGCTGGCCTCGAATTCACAGTGATCCCTCCTGAGTGCTAGGATTAAAGGCGTGCACCACCATGCCTGGCACTCTGGTCCTGTTGTAAGAGTCGGGGGGAGCCCTCGCCATACAGAGAGAGCAGAGGTCACCAGGCTATTTACCACATCCACTCCCAGCCTTCTGGGCAGAAAACGGGTTATGCATCTCTTTCTTTAAAGAAACAACCTGTTATGCTTAACATTCCTGGTTCTCCGAGTACTTCCATGTGAGCACAGGGACTTTGTGCCTACAACAACGAACTAGCCGATAGCCATATTCTTGTGTTGTGCCTTGTGGTGTGAATAGGTATGGCCCCCCATAGACTTATGTGTGTGAATGCTTGACCAATAGGGAGCGACATTATTTGGAGGTGTGGCCTTGTTGGAGGCAGGCTTTGAGGTCTCCTGTGCTCAAGCCACGCCCAGTGTGGCACACAGTCTCCTGCGGCCTGGGGATCAAAATGTAGAACTCTCGGCTCCTCCAGCACCATGTGTGCTTGCACACCACCATGCTTCCCACCATGACGGTAATGGACTAAACCTCTAAAACTGTAAGCCAGCCCCAATGAAAGATTTTCCTTTATAAGAGCTGCCGTGGTCATAGTGTCTCTTCTCAGCAATAAAACCCAAACCAAGACATGCTTCAATTGTAATCTAGATGGTTAAACTTAGTGGGTCAGGGGACAACTTATACATACTAGTCTGGACCAGGGATTATGAACCACATTTGTGATTCACAGCATTTAAAATAACACATCATAGACCTTTGGGCTATCTTAGGAACAGTCAACACTATACCAAGTATTAAATGTGAGTGCCAGAGTTTTATTGTAGTAATGGGCGAGCATACCACACCACATCCAACACCAACCTTGGTTCTTCTACATTCATTCTCTGCACAGAGTAGAAGTCACCACAGTTACTGATGGTACTGTGTCAGCTCCCTAGGTGATTTTGGACAGAAAAGAATTATTGGCCTATGTTTTTAGCTTTGTCCCACATCTCCCAAGAGCCACTGGATAGCTGCCTTGATTTCTTTTTCTTTTCTTTTTTCTTTTTTTAAAGATTTATTTATTTGTCATATATACACAGTGTTTTGCCTGCATGTACACCAGAAGAGGGCATCAGATCTCATTATAGATGGTTGTGAGCCATCATGTGGTTGCTGGGAATTGAACTCAGGACCTTTGGAAGAGCAGGTGGCGCTCTTAACCTCTGGGCCATTTCTCCAGTTCCTGCTGCCTTGATTTCTAATGAAAAAGCTTTCCTTCGATTTATAAGATAAATTGATGTCTCACTTCTCTCTTCAGGTACGTGAATTCCTTGAAAGCAGAGAGCAGTTGTTTCTACACTCTGGTTATTCAGAGGCTGTGCACATACAACCCTGCCTTTGCGTTGTGTAATTCAAGTGGAGCAGACACAGGCCAGTGGTTGTAGTATCGACACTTGAGTATTCTGTAGATGGTGAGTGTTTGTAACTCTGCTTGAGAGAGGTGGGAATTAGTGCTTCTAGCTGTGATTGTGAGCTATTCAGACAGTGGAGGGCAGAGAGGAGGAGGTCTCACACTAGGTGTTAGGAATCAGTTGATGTTGATAAAGTATAAGTGGAAAAAAGACGAAATTGAGTGTCGTCTGATTTTCACTTCTCATTTCTTCCTTACCTCTTGCTGCTTCTCCTTCAGATTAATGTTTGTGATGTGGAAGGAAATAGGTGACAAAGGCTGGGCGGGCTTGTGGAAGGTAAGTGCAAACCCTGTCAGTCCGTTTCTAAGAAGTGTGTCCCTGTTTTGTTGACATAAGCAACTGGGAAACTGAGTTTTGTTGGGTGGGACTTCCTAGTGTGAGGGTTACACTCCTGTCTCCAGACCACCCTGTTTAAGTGTCTTAAATTCCCTTCAAGGAAAAGATCCCAATGTAGGCTGAGGAGTGAGGCAGGTGTGGGTCCACGTTCACACTGTGGAAGTATTTTGGCTGAGTAACTGAATGTTCTTGAATCAGCTGTAACCGGTTTACATCTAAAACCTCAAATAAACATGGTTGCATTCTACCAAATTTGAGTAAGCGAAAATATCAGAGAAACCAGATACTGCCAGAGTCTAAGAAAAGGAAAACGTCAGTCCGACAGTGCGTGGGGCCTCACTTATTTCCAGGGTTGCCGTGAGCAGAACGGGGACAGTGGTGTGGTGGGACACAGTGAGCTTGACAAGAACCGTGCAGCAACAGCTCCTAGCTTGAGAGGCAGCGGTGCCAAGCACAGGTACTGTCCTTGCTGGGACAGATGCTGACAGGCGGACCGCCGCCTTGCATTTAGCTCTGTTAACCACTGACAGTGAGGGACGCATGCCTGCAGTGCTCGGATTTCTCAAGGCCTGAAGTTATAGGTTATCTTCTCCTTAACATCTAGGCATTTTTAAGAACAGTGGTTTAAGACCAGGGTTTCATTTTATAGTCCAGACTAGCCTTAGACTTGTGGCAGCCCTCCTGTTTCAGCCTCCAAAGAGCTGAGATTATGGGGTTGAGCCACCATGCCCAACTTTTAGTTTAGTTTCTTCAGGTAGGGTCTCATGTAGCTCAGGCTGGCTTCAAATTTACTATGTAGCTGAGGATAACCTTGAACTCTTTTTTTTAAAAAAAGACTTATTATTTTATTATGTATACAATGTTCTGTCTGCATGTGTGCCTGCCCACCAGAAGAGGGCATCAGATTACATTATAGATGGTTGTGAGCCACCATGTGGTTCCTGGGAATTGAACTCAGGACCTCCAGAAGAACAAACAGTGCTTTTGTTTTATTTTGTTTAGTTTTGTTTTTTCAAGACAGGGTTTCTCTGTGTAGCCTTGGCTGTCCTGGACTTGCATTGTAGACCAGGCTGGCCTCAAACTCACAGGGATCCACCCGCCTCTGCCTCCCGAGTGCTGGGATTAAAGGCGTGCGCCACCACTGCCCAGCGAACAGACAGCGCTCTTACCCTCTAAGCCATCTCTCCAGCCCCTAATCTTGAACTCTTGATCCTCCTGCCTCTGCCTTCTAATTTCTGGGATTGCAGGCATGCCCAGCTAAAGGATGATAAAGTTTCACATGGAGGATTTAGTCAGTCTTCTGGAGACTTAAGAAAATAGAGTCCTTGAAGTCAAGCCGACTCTGCTGTTAGCCTCCTAAATGAAAAGGTAGATAGAACAGGTCTTGTTTGCAAATAAATTCAAGACTTACTTATCTACCAACAACCATTGTCCGCTTTCCACTGTGTTACTACAGGAAGTAGGCGCAGGGACTGATATGTGAGAGGTGGGGAATCCAGAGTGGACAGTCTCTCTCTACTGCTGGGATCTACCCGGAGATCAGATGTGGGGGTTTAGAAACTTGAGAAGATGATTCCTATAGTGCAGGTTTTGAGAATCCAAAAGGTGTAGTGTCTCTTACAGAATGCCACATCTCAGTAAATTCCACTGTGCACAGCTTCTGGGGAGTGAGTCATGTAGGAGAAGCTGAGCACGCCCAGCTGCCCAGAAACTTGTTCTGTTTTGTACTGAAGGCCAAGTACGTGATTCAGATGTTTTTTATTGCAGATGTACAAGCGACTGCTGTCATTTGAATCATCGAGGAACCGACTATTTATTTTTACTTTTTGTGTGTGTGGCGAAGAGTGAAGAGAGAGTTTGTGTCCCGTGGTACCCACAAGAAGTTCAAAGGACAGCTTGGAGTTTCTCCTTCCATCACATGAGTTCTGGGGATTGAGTTTGGCAACAAGTTCCCTTACTTGCTGAGCCATCCCACCAGCCCCAGGAGCCAATCATTAAACAATACTTTTTTTTGCCATTATGGTGGCTCATGTATGAAATCCCAACATTTGGGATGCTGAAGCAGGAGGATTGCCACAAGGTCAGCTTTGTCTACCTGGTGAGACACAGTCTCAGAAAAACAAAACAACCAACAACAAAGACAAAACAAAAAATAATTCTGCAAATAAAAACTTTAATTTTGACAGAAGTCAATGCTGTTTTATATCCCACATTGCTAACTAATAACTAACTAGCAGATAGATAACATTCTATCCACTAAAGAGGCTGTGTTTGGGTAGTCTGATACTAAATGCTTCCCACCACAGTTCTGTGAGGGCTTTACAGACTCTGTCCCCTCTGCTAGGTTAGGGAGCCAGCACCGTGCAATGACTGCCAGGAGTTACGCACTGAGCCAGGTAGTGCTGAGAGAAGAGCAGGTGTGGGGTAGTTTGGCTTACCTGCCCAGTAATCAGGGGTTGTGTCCCAGGGGTCTCAGTTTCTGTATTGGGCATGGAGTTCAAGGCCAGCCTGGTCCTAATAGTGAGTTGCAGGCCCCCCAGGACTACATAGTGAGACCCTACCTCAAACGAACATACAAATAATGAGACGTAAATTTTTTTTATATGTCTTTCTGTTTTGTTTTTTAACAGATTTAGCAGAGGCTGCAGTTGGACGTGGCCGTGGGGTAAACCCTGCCCCTGTTGAAATGAAGTTTCATCGGCTTCTAGGTGGAATTGTAAGGACTTGAGATTTATCACAAACCCCAGCAGGGTTCTCTTTTTATTTTTAGATTTATTTTTTCTTTTTGAAGATAACATGCTTAAACAAAGGTTCTTTATGGTTAGTTACTGTGATGCTTGAAGTTGGACATCCCCTTAATCAGGTAAAATTTAAATGTCAAAGATCTAGATATTTTGTTACACTAAAAAAGATATCTTGTTAAATTAAAAAATGTATCAAAATCTTACAGGTGTTATGTTTCATCATTTACCCATGTTTGTGTTATGTGTGAAACATCTAGGAATCCCACTAGAACTCTGAACAAACTGGCCCTGTCTTTGATCCACGGTCTCCATTTGGTGGTTTCTATTTCAGTAGCTGAGAACACCTTCCACTATATACACATGCATATTTCACTAACAGCGTCAACCAGCTCTGTGTTTACATCTGCAGTGCCATATGTCAGGGTAAGAGGCCCAGCTTGGCAGAGCAGAGGGGCGGGTGTGTGTGTCACAGAGAAGCTCTTAAACCCTCCATGCAAGTGGTAAATCAGGAGTCTGACCTGCTGCCTGCACTAGAACAGCCCAGAAGGAATTAGAGTCATTATTGTGGCAGAATTTGAGTGTGCTAGAAAACAGAGTTCTAAAGGGTGTTTCTCTGGGTGGTGGGAGTAAGACATGCCTGTGTTGGTGGCATCGAGAGATGCGGCACTCACAGTCTCCTGTTGTTTCGTAAGCGGAGTTTGTGCAGGGAGCCAGGAATGCAGCTGATGGAGCCAGGTACCTTGATCGCTAATTGACATGAAGACAGTGGGGCAGGGCACCTGAGAGCTGCTGGCTAGAGTGCTCCTCTCTCTAGCACCCAGCTTTGACTTTGGCGAGCTGATAATTACTTTCAAGTATCCTGGGTCCACCGTATGTCACCTGTTACTTGGCACTTAGGCTTGTCATGAAGCCTCACATCCCCAGGAGACAAATGCTATTTTTCCTTTGTTTGAAGGGAGATGGCCCGTAAGGTTTAGGTAAGTAGGTACAAAACAGCGATCAGACCCCGGTCTTGGTTTCAGATCTGGCTGCTTACATTTTATGACAGTTCCTACAGTGACTCATAGCTAAGGTTCTGCCTCTTATCTCCATCTGCCCTAGCCCCTTCCTCAGCATACAGGGAAAGCACCCCATTCACAAGTAGTGTCCACTGAGCCGCAGGTGCCTTCTGCTCCTCCACACCGCCTCCCTCACGGTTTCCTTCCTCCATGCCACTGGGGCTTTGCTATAGTTTTCCAAGAGCCCTGCCACCATTCTCACCAAGAGCAGCATGAAGCAGTGTGGGTTGAAGGAGGCACCTGTTTCCATAGCATGTACTGGTGTGCACCAGTTCACTTGTTAGCCCGCAAGGTCAAGTAATAAGCAAGGCACACACTGCCTCTGCCTTTAGGCATCTCACAGGTGATTCCAAAATTAGGACAGTAGCAGAGCCACCAAGAAAGAGAAGCCCAGGAGTGTCACAGAAGTGAATGTGGGGAGGAATTTGCCATACTGCTGCCAGCGTGTTAGGAAACATGGGGGTAGGTGGCTGCCTTAGTCACTCTTCTATTGCTGTCTTAACACTTACTTAAAAGTCCAAGGTTTCTCCTGAGACTCACAGCAATCTCTTAGCTGAAACCCCCGGTAAAGCAAAAATAAAATAGCAGATCACATACACAGAATAGACGTTACCATTCCGGCAGGAAGGAAAGGGAGCACAGCGGAGGAACTGCTGGACCAACGCAGGACCCACACCTAGCAAGGCTGGTCTAATGTCAAAGTGCTCTTCAGAGCTCCAGCTCCCTCCAGCCTTGTTGACAGCAACACGCTTCTCTCCTGGGCTGCTTCTACTCCCTCCTGGCATCTCGCCTTGCCAGGTATCCATGGCTCTAGAATCTCCAGCATCTTGGGGTGTCCCAGGCAACCAAGCTTCACCATCACAGCCTCTCCCCCTCTCCCCATTTGCACCCCTGTGGCTTCAATGGCTTTGCTTAGCAGTGGATGGAGATTCCACAACCTCTTTCTTGAGAACCACATGGCTGATGAAGCTGCCAAGTTCTGCTAAGATGGGCTGGAGTTCTGCCTCCTCTTTAAATCATGTTTGCATCGGCTTTCTGTTGCTGATGGTTTCCTTCACTGCTTAAGCTTTCCTCTGATTCCTTTCCCAAGTTGGAAGCTTAGCTGTATGGGGGGAGGGGGGGGGTTTCCCTGAGGTCACCACTCCCTTTATTCAATTTAGCACCAGGCTTTTCTTTAAACTTTGTGTCTCCTTGAGCATACAACTTGCCTGGAAGGAATCATTTCCTGGCACTGCTTTTTTCCTCAGGCTTTACATTTGTTTTGTTGTTTTTTTCTCCCCCTGACTCCTTTTCATTACAGATAGGCGCCACAGGACAGGGTTAGTACTAAGCTGTCTTGAATTCTTTTTTGATAAGCCATAATCCAATTTAGCCTCAGGCACATTTTCAGGGCAAGGGTAAAAAACAGGTTCTTTGTCAGATGATCACAAGAGTGGTCTCTAGGGTGCTTACTAACACTCACCCCTGCCCCCCTTTAAACATGATCTGGCCCCACAGTTCAGATCACCCCAGGACTGTCTCCTATGCTCCCATTGAGCCCCACTTAAAGTATCCAACCACGTTTCTAGCCCAAACTCTTTCGTATCCTTCCAACAAACAGCAAGGTCGGGGGGCCTGTTACAGCACTACCCCAGTAGCTGATACAACTTCTGTGTTAGGCATTGTTCCATTTCTGTGAAAAGATGCCACGGCCACACGGCCAAGGCAGCACTTACAAAAGACAAACGTGATTGAGGCTCGCTTACAGCTTCAGAGGTTTAGGCTCCGTTGTCATCATGGCCGGAAGTCGTGGTGGGAGGATGGTAGCACTCATGGTGCTGGAGCAGCAGCTGAGAGGTACATCCTGACCCAGAGGCAAGGACGCTGGGCCTTGCTTGGGCTTCTCAAACTTCAAAGCCCACCCCCAGTCAAATACACGAGCCTGTTGGGGCTGTTCTTCAACCCACTGCAATGGCCTTGAGATAGGCACCCAACTTCCTTGGTTTTCTGCAGAGTTTCTTGTTTACTCGTCTGTTCTTGGTGAAAAGTGAAATGTCACAAGTGTACAGGGGCCGCTGACTTTATCATGGCTTCCCTGACTCTCTTCCTAGGTCTATAGACTTAGGAGACTCGCAATATTTACATATCCACAAACAGATAACTGCAATTTGACCCTACAAGAGCACTTTGAGTTCAGAGTCTGACCCATCATTTAACAGCCTGGCCTGATAATGGCTCCCCTAGCATCACACAGGGAGCAGCATGCAGAGTGAGTTCACATCCGGTGAAATCCAGCACATCTACTAGACACTAACATGAGCTTTAGCGCGTACTGGCTGTAGGAAACTTGAAAGCCAAGTTCAGCCAGCGAGGTGAGGGTGTCTGAGGGAGAGGACAGAAGAAAGGCTGGAAACAGCATCAGAGGGAGCTAAAAGAAAGTGACATGCCTTGGCATTGAAATGCCATTGCAGATCTTTAGGCATCCAGTCTTTTCCAAAGAAAAACAGGGATGCACAAATTGGTGGAGCTGACAGCTAAATGTGTACAGGTGTTGAGCGATGTCCACATTGAAAAATGACAGCCTGGAGTTTTCATAGTCTAGCAGGACGCCGATCTTCTTCGGAGCAACTGTGATTCTTATGTCTGGAGTTGTCTTGTTGTGCAGAAATTCATACCGATGCCTGAAATGTCAATGTTGATACCACAAAGCATTGGCAACTGTAGCTGAGCTATTTGCAGAGTTGTCCCTTTCTTGTCATCAGTGACTACCAAGTAATATGACATTTTAAAACTACCTGTTTCTAACATTTATCCTAAAAATGCAGTTTCAGACTTTCTTGAGCGAACTCTGCACCCAAAATGTTTTATGCAGAACCATGAACGTTAGCATTGTTTGCCCAGACAGAGGGAACACTTGAGGCTGGTGTGTGACTCACTTGGAGTAAAGACATCTGAAACAGAAATCCTAGTGGGCCCTTCTCTACAAACTCAAGAGAAGAGGCACCCAGTTCTTAAACTTGCAACTGAGCAGGGCCTGTGGTCACCCGGGTGTCACAGGTGAGTGCTGGGCACTACCTGCACACTTCTCGATATGTGTCCTGTGTGCTTTGGAAAATGGTCAAAATCAAAACTAGCCACAGGACATACATGCCTCTGGAGACCCTGGGCGTCTGGTATGTTGGTTTGGACTCCCTAAACATCAGCGAGCTGGCTGGTCTCTATCCCGGTTCGCCCTCTCACTCCATTACACTAAGCAGCCACCAGAAAACAAATGAGTCTCCTCTTTCTCTCTCCCAACAGACTCAACTAGGAACCAAAAACATGGGTCTACGGAAGGCCTTGTCCTCATCCTCTACTGGCCCCCCTTCTCTCTTCCTCCCGACATGATTGCTAGAAATTTCCACGAGCCCCCACCCCACCTTCATCATTCTGGCAGCTAGAATCTAGGTCACCTCACCTCCAGCTCCCCTGTTAGAAAACTCTCATGCTTCCTTTACCCTCCTGGCTCGACCTGACCCATGTTCTTTCTAAACAAAAGAAGCCTTTGACTTTTATTCTCAGTTCAGATTAAGGACCTGGCTTCTCACAGAGTGATTCTGGCATCCCTAAAGTGGCTCCAAGGGTTAGCAAAGTCCACTCTAATCCAATCTTTCTCTGGGGAAAGCTGCTGTTCTCTTAATGCTTGGACATGACCAATAGTGTTCTCCTATCAGAATGGGTGGTCCTGGGCAGGCTTCATCAAGCCAGAAAGTTCAGAGGCTGGTTTATTGTTGTTGTGTTTGTTTGTTTGATTGATTTTAAGTTTTTCAAGACAGGGTTTCTCTGTGTAGCCCTGGCTGTCCTGAAACTCACTCTGTAGACCATATAGGCCTCAAACTCAGAGATACAGTTGCCTCTGCTTCCCAAGTGACTGAGATTAAAGGTGCGAGCCACCACCACCATGGGGCCAAAGGTGCATTTTGTAAAAGGTGCATAGAAAGTGGTAGGGGGAAAAAGAAAGGAAGGAAGGAAGGAAGGAAAGGAAAGGGAAAAAGGAAAAAATTGGTAGGGGACTTTGGGGGGGACTGCATGTGTGTTTTGTTTTGCAAGTGAAAGACGTTTTCAAGTGAAAGAAGGTAGTTGCCATGGCCTTGTAAGTCCAAACATTCTGTGCACTGACCAGGACTCCTGGATTTTTTTCCCTACATGCCCATGGAACTGTTCCATGCAGAGCTATTCTATGCATTGCTCAGCTGTAGAAGCTGTGGTCATGGGAGCTCTTAGCCACACTGACTTAAGATGGAACTGGGCTTCCGTGGCAGCTCTAAGGAGGGAATAGGGAGCTGAGCATGAGTGAAAACACAGACAGGAGTTAAGCAGTGCCCTCGTGGAGCCAAACTGCCTGGGTTGGAAGCCAAGTTCTGATCATCTGCAGTGGGCGGATTATCCAGCAGCTGCTGTGAGGGGCAGCTTTTGACTGCACTGTAAAAGCAGAGGGCAGTATGGGCCAGGTATGGTGGCACACACCTTTAATCCTAGCACTTGGGAGGCAGAGGCAGATAAATCTCAGAGTTCAAGATCAGCCTGGTGTACATAATAGGTTCTAGGCTATCCAGGGCTACACAGTAAGACCCTGAGACCCTTGAGACCCTGACTCAAAGGGGGAAAAGTATAGGACACCGGAAGAGCACACCATGAGCTCAGAAGCAGGCGTCAACAACTCCTGGGATAGCTGGGACTGTGAGGAAATGTGTGTGCCATGGTTACTGTCAGTAAAGACCTCTTTCTTGTGGTCTTTCAAATCCTCGCTTTGGGTGTCCCAACTGACTTTACCTTGTAGAGGCAAATGTATGCCTCATGCACCAGGACAGGCAGTTTGCTCCCAGGTCTTCCTGTTTAGGGACATCTTCACAGGCCACACCAACAGTATAGTCCAACCGCTCATCTACCTCCACCTCCCAGTAATGGTGTCCTCGGACTGGAATTAGATTTCCCATGACAGCAACACACCTGGTTTTAGAAAGTAGAAGCACAGGCTAGGCTGGAGTGTTAGGGTTCTTGTGAAGCGTGTATAAGACTGAGTTCTATCAAAAGGGGGGGGGGGAGCGCTGGAGAGATGGCTCAGCGGTTGAAAGCACTGACTGTTCATTCGGAGGACCTGGGTTCAATTCCCAGCACCCACATGGCAGCTCACAACTGTCTGTAACTCCAAAATCTGACACCCACAGACATATAATGCACATTAAAAAAAAAAAAAGCTGGGGACATCCGTCACTTAGGGTGCCACAAGCACAGCTAACACCAAAGACTGGAATATTATGCCACCTGGCAATGGATGAGGTAACACTAAAACCTACAGAACAGGTTCTGTTGCCTCTTTAAAATGGATAAGGCATTTATTCGTAATAACGAAGGTAGATTCATTATAAGATGGGAGGGACTAAAGCTGGGCACACACCTATAATCCCAGCACTCAGGAGGCAGAGACAGGTGGATCAATGTGAGTTCAAGGCCAGCCTGGTCTACGAAAAGAGATCCAGGATAGCCAAGGCTATACAGAGAAACCCTGTCTCAGGAGGAAAAAAAAAAAACATGGGAGGGAGGGAGGGATTGAAAATGTGAAGCCAGGCATGGTGGTACACACCTTTCATCCTAGCACTTGGGACGCAGAGGCAAGAGGATCACTCTGAGTTTGAGGCCAGCCTGATCTACAAAGTGAGTCCAGGACAGCCAGGGCTACACAGAGAAACCCTGTCTCAAAAAACCAAAAAAAAAAAAAAAAAGTAATCAGGGCATCATATGCATGAAGTTCATGACTAGCCTGAAGGATCTCTGAGGTACCCTTTATGTCACCTCTGAGGATGACAAGACTCCAGAGGTTGGGCTGGTGTAAAGGTATTTGCTGGACAAGCCTGGCAACCCGAGTTCCAGCCCCCAGGTCCCACAGAAGGTGGAAGGAGAGTCAGCTCCACAGTGCTGTCCTCTACCCCCACCCCATGTGCCATGGCACATGTATGTCTGTGTTCACACGTGCACATCACACACACTAATCACGAGAATGATAAAAAGCATCTTGGGGGGCGGGGAACAAACCTCAGAGAATGACCCAAAATCAAGATAACACATCCCTCCCAGTCATCAAAACCGACCCCCCCCCCCCCAGTCCTCCCCTGGGAGCCATCACTGACAGATCAGAGGAGCATTTTGGTTTACAGCGAAGTGTTCAACAGAGGAAGGTTTCCATTGCAAGTCGGGTCACACCAGAACCTCTAAAGTGAACATCTGTCTCAAGATTCCTGCGCTAACCAAACCTCCTGTGGCCTCCAACATGACTGGAAGGCATGTCCGAGCATCAGAGATGTTCTTCTGCTCTCTACGCTCCAAGCAAAACTTTGGGAAGGCAGTCCACATCGCCTGCTGCAAATTCAGTGTCTCAGGTGGAAATCATCCTGTTCCTACCCCTCACAGCCGCCAGAGCCTGTTTAAAGTGGAGCAGAGAGGGGTATGCATCTCTCTGATCGCCCTTATGGGGCTGGGGAGATAGCTCAGTTGGTAAAGTCCTTGCCTTGTAAGCATGAGGACCTGAGTTCAAGGCTCAGAACCCGTGTGAAAAAAAAATAAAGCTGGGGGGAAGGGTGGGGGCTGGAGAGATGGCTCAGAGGTTAAGAGTACTTAATCACCGTGTCTGCTCCCCAGCAACCGATGGCAGCTCAGAAGTCTGTAACTCCACTTCCAGGGGACTCTGCACCAGACACACATGCAGTACACAGACATACATGCAGGCAAACACTTGTACACACAAAACAATACAATATAAAAATATATAAAGTAGCTGTGCCACTCTTGGAGACAGAGGCAGGCGAATCTCTGTGAGTTCCAGCCTGGTCTACACAGTGAGTCCAGGACAGCCAAGGCTGCACAGAGAAACCCTGTCTCAAAAAATAAAATTTAAAAAAGTAGCTGGGCAGTAAGTAGCGCACTCCTTTGATCACAGCACACAGGATGCAGAGGCAGATAGATATCTGAGTTTGAGGCCAGCCTGGTCTACAGAGTGAGTTCCAGTATAGTCACAGCTTCATAGAGAAACAATGTCTTGAAAAGGGAGGAAGGGGGGCTGGAGAGATGGCTCAGCGGTTGAGACAACTGATTGCTCTTTCAAAGGACTCGGGTTCAATTCCCAGCACCTACGTGGCAGCTCACAACTATCTATAACTCCGAGATCTGGCACCCTCATACAAACATGCAGGCAAAACACCAATGCACATAAAATTTTTAAAATAAAAAACTAAAAAAAGAAAGAAAGAAAAGAAAAGGGAGGAAGGAAGGAAGGCTTAAAGCTGGTGTGGTGCTGTGGCAGATTCTTAGGCTCACTGACCAGCCTGCTTAGCCTATTGGCTGAGGCCCAGTATGACCATGTCTCAAAAGCAAGGTGATGGCTCCCATGAACACCTGAGGTCATCCTCTGGCCTCCACGTGTGAGTCACCAAAAACCCAAGACAGGTGACAGGAATACTGTAGTAGCTACAAACTCAACTTCTAATTTAACCCGAACCCACCTTGACAGTATGTCTTTAGGCAGGCTACGCCTCTGCCTCAGTTTTCTCATCTGTTGAATGGATTGATGAGCTTCTGGACCTAGAAAAGTTGTCCTGATCCATGGAAGGGACTGACCACAGCTAGCACTT
>OU015752.1:100753543-100772693 GCA_907169655.1 Acomys percivali
ACACACACACACACACACACACACACACACACACACACACACACACAGAGGCACACCACTGCTGGAAAGAATGGTTTTGCTACATATGACTGTGCCTGAGGACACCTCGAGAGAGTTCAAGAAAATTCCTCGCCTCCCACCCTACACCAGCAGAAGAGAAGGTATTAGTTAATTCTACCTGATAAGAAGCAATTTAAGGAATGAAGGGTTTATTTCCATCAGGGCAAGCAAGGCAAGATGGCAGCGCATGAGGCAGCTGTTCCCCCTGTATTCACGTGAGGAAGCAGAGAGCTGAGCGCAGGTGCTTAGCTTGCTTTCTCTTTTTTAATCAGTCT
Organism: Acomys percivali; assembly: GCA_907169655.1. Taxonomy (NCBI): domain Eukaryota; kingdom Metazoa; phylum Chordata; class Mammalia; order Rodentia; family Muridae; genus Acomys; species Acomys percivali. The sequence continues at coordinate 100,753,879 of OU015752.1, forward strand.
GGGACCTGGTCCCATGGATAATGCCAATCACATTAAGGGTGGATCTTGCCTGCTCTGCTAAACCCTTCTGGAAACACCTTCACAGACACACCCAGAGATGTGTTTCTACGGTGACTGCAACCACTGTAATGAATAAAGCTGCCTTGGTCTGTCTGTTTGCGCTCATGGGGTCTCAACTCTGATTGTCTAATGAACCCAAAAATTATAAAACAAGACACATGTGTTACTTTAAGTCACTAAATTAGGGGCAGGAAGTATAGTTACAGAGCAAGAACTGACACAAGGCTAATACATGGTGGTGCACAGCTGTAATCCTAGGACTAAGGAGTCTGAGGCAGGAGGAGATCGGTGAGTTCAAGGCCACTCTGGGCTACTAGACTTTCTCTCAGAAACATAACCAATTAAAAGGCATGAAAAAGTCATAAAGAAATCTGTTACTTGGTAAATGCTGCTGCTGCTGCTGCTGGTGATGATGATTATAATGATGATAAATGAGTACCCTCATGCTGAATAAAACAGCTCTCAGAAGCCAGATGTTTTTGTTTGTTTGTTTGTTTGTTTTTGTTTTTAAAGATTTATTTATTTATTTATTATGTATACAGTGCTCTGCTTGCATGTACTCCTGCAAGCCAGAAGAGGGCACCATATCATATTACAGATGGTTGTGAGCCACTATGTGGTTGCTGGGAATTGAACTCAGGACCTTTGGAAGAGCAGGCAGTGCTCTTAACCACTGAGCCATCTCTCCAGCCCACCAGGTATTGTTAAAGAAAATCAGTTTTAGGAGTCGGCTACTGTATTGGCTACTTTTCTGTTGCTATAATAAAACACTGCGACCAGCCTGGCACAGTGGCACACGCCTATAATCCCAGCACTCAGGGAGACAGAGGCAGGCGGATCTCTGAGTCCGAGCCAGCCTGGTCTACAAAGTGAGTCCAAGACAGCCAAGGCTACATGGAGAAACCCTGTCTCCAAAAATAAAACAAAACAAAAAAAACCCAAACCCCAAAACGACCCAAACAGAAAACAATAACAACAAAAGCAATGCGGCAAGAGTTACTTATGGAAGAAAAAGTTCAATGGGGCTTATGGGTTCAGAGAGATAAGCGTTTTGTTGTGGTAGGGAGGCACAGAGGGCAGCTGTAGGGAGGCAGGCATCACAGCTGGAGCAGGAAGCTGATTGCAAGCTGAATGGGGAAGCAGGATGGGGCCATGCACAGCCTGGCACAGTGAGCAGTGCTCTGCCCAGGGAGCCTGAAGACCTGGTTCTCACCCTAGTGCTGCCCCAACTCACTGTAACCCACAGATAGCTCATTTCTCTCTGAGCATCTGCCATCCTTGTCAATCAAATGGACACTGCCAAGCCCAGAAAGCTCACTCTGACCCAACTCACACTAGACAGACCTATCATCAGGATGGAATACTGATTATTTCAGGCATGTAGAGTTTTGGGGATAGTTTTTCTGCAGTCTGATCTCCCCTTCTTGTTATGGTTTAAGTAAGTGCTCCCCAAGAGCTATGTGTTGAAGGCTGTTGCTAGCCAGCGACCCCCAGGAGGTGGTGAAATGTTTAAGAGATGGGGCATCATGAGCCAAAGATAGGCCATTGGGAATATGACCTTGAAAGGAATAGTGGTACCCCAGCCCCTCCCTTTTTCTCTTGGCTCCATGGATGCTATCAGGTGAGCAGCTTTTCTGACACACTCTGCTGTGATATACTATCATTAAAGACAGAAACCATAGGCTAAAACTAAAGTTTCCTCCTTAAAAGCTCATTTATCAGCCGGATGGTGGTGGTGCACACCTTTAATCCCAGCACTCAGGAGGCAAAGGCTCTGAGTTCAAGGCCAGCCTGGTCCACGAATCGAATCCAGAACAGCCATGGCTGTTATATAGAGAAATCCTGTCTCAAAAAAAAAAAAAAAAAAAAAAGCTTGCTTATCAACACTGGAGGTGGTGACTCACACCTTTGATCCCAGCACTCAGGAAGCAGAGGCAGGCAGATTGCTGTGAGTTCGAGGCCAGCCTGGTCTACAGAGCTAGTTTCAGGACAGCCAAGGCTGTTACACAGAGAAATCCTATCTCAAAACAAACACAAAACAACAACAAAAAGTTGTTTTACCTTTGATATTTGTTATACTAACAGAAAGCTGGCTATGATGATTAATCTTTTTTGTTGTTGTTTTTGTTTTTGGAGACAGGATGTCTGTGTGTTACCCTGGCTGCCCTGGAACTCACTCTGTAGACCAGGCTGGCCTTGAACTCACAGAGATCTGCCTGCCTCTGCCTCCTGAGTGCTGGGATTAAAGGCATGCACCACCACTGCCCGGCTCGATGATTAATCTTAATGGGATAGAATCACTGAAGAGACAGGCCTCTGGGTGTGTCTATGAAGGCATTTCAAAAGAAGTATAGATAAGGAGGGATGGACCCACCCTGAACATGGTGCCACCGTCCCGTGGGCTGAGGTCCCAGACCGAATATAAAGGAGAGAGTGGCTACAACATCAGCATTCATCTCTCTGTTTCTTTCTTTAAAAAAAAAATTTTTTTTAAAGATTTATTTATTATTATGTATACAGTGCTCTGTCTGCATGTACACCTACAGGCCAGAAGAGGGCATTAGATTACATTATAGATGGTTGTGAGGCACCATGTGGTTGCTGGGAATTGAACTCAGGACCTCTGGAGGAGCAGACAGGGCTCTTAACTGCTGAGCCATTTCTCCAGCCCCATCTCTCTGTTTCTTGACCCTGGATGACCAGCTGCCTCATGCTCCTGCTGCCATGGCCTCCCTGCAATGGTAGACTGTACCCTCAAACTGTAAGCCAATGTAAACGCCCCCCTCCTAAAGTAGTTTCTCATTGGATGTTTGTCACCGCAACAAGAAAAGGAACTAATAGGAACGAATACACCACTCACAGAAGGGCTGATGGGTGGTTGGTGGAAGGGGTGCCCCAGCCTTAGTATACCAAGCCATTTCCCCGAGGTTGGCGGAGATTGGTCCAGAGCTGCCCCCAGGGAGCAAGAGGCTATTCTCTGAAGCATTGTGGTCTGCAGCTGCTCTTTCAGGCCCTTGACCTTACCTGCTTGGTCCTTGCTGGATGAGCTGTCCCGCACTGGCCTGTAGGACAGCTGATAGCTCTCCACAGTGTCGTCAGAGTACAGGCTCCAGCACACGCGGACTGAAGATCCTGTGGCTGAGTTGGGTGCCTGGGGATTTATCACCGGAGCAGAGGGAGCTAGGAAAGGAAAAGAGAGAGAGAGCAATGAGGTGCCGTATGTGCATGTCTGGGATGAGAGTGGCCACTGTTTATTGTATTGTATTGTTTTTGTGGGGGTTGTGTTCTGTCTATATATGTGACTATGCACTATGTGCATGCCTGGTACCCATAGAGGACAGACAGTATTTAAAACCCTGAAGGGTCTCCAAAGCTCAATGCACCAACCAGAGAAACCCTACTAATGCCATTTTTTAAAAGTGAGTTTTAAAGTAGCCTGGGTACAGAGTTAGACTCTGCCTCATCAAAAATACAAACCACAAATAAACAACCCCCCCCCAAACCATAATGAGCTCTCCCCTCACACCTGCTAGAACAGCCATGCTCAGAAAGCAAGGGGTGGCAAGCACTGGCACACATCTGGAGGACAGGAAGCCATGGATGCTGCCAGGAAAATGTACCTTTGTACGCTGTGGAAAACAGCGTGGCAAACCACCAAAACATTAATAATGACCTGCTAGCACCTGTAATGTCACACCCAGGAGGCCAGACTATCACTTGAGTCCAGGAGTGCAAGACTATCTGGTCAATACAGCGAGATCCCAGTTTTAAAGAGGGGTGGGTGGGGGTGCAGGGCTGGTAACGTAACTCAGAGATGCAGTACTTGTGGGGCATGCAAGAGATACTGGGTTCAATCCCCAGCACCGCAAAAGGAGTGAGGGAGGAAAGAGACTGCCCAATGGGTCGTCAGTAAGCCTAGGCTTGGATTTATGTCGAGAAGAATGGGAATCAGGGCCCTAGATATGTCGCACACTCGTTTCATGGCAGCCTCATTCACAATGGTCAAGGTGAGAGAGCAACTCTCTGAATGTGTACCAATAGATGAAGAGAGGAAGAAGTCATGGTAAGGGATGCTACTGAGCCTCAGAAGAGAAAGAACCCTGAGCTGGGAAGCTGAGGAGATGGTGCCTCAGTCAGTCAGTAACATGCTTGCTCCAGGTTCAGTGAGAGCCTTGTTTCACAGCGTGAAGTGCAGAGCGATTGAGGAAGATGCCTGGTGGCAATCTATGGGCGCCACATGCACACAAATGGATGTGGATGTGAATGTGCACCCACACCCACACACCCACACCCACACACACTTGAGAGAGAGAGAGAGAGAGAGAGAGAGAGAGAGAGAGAGAGAAGGACTGTGTGCATGCTTGCTAAGAACCCTTAGCATCAGATCTACTCCCTTACTATGTGTGGAAGTGACAGGTACCATATTGTTTCCCCAGTTTGACTGCTTCAGCCACCTCACAGAAGGGGACTAGTGCAGTGTTTATCTTTCTGTGAGTGTTTATCTCACTTATTATTCTGTCCATTTAGGTCCATTCATGTCACAAGCGGTTCTCCCCCCCCCCCCCCCCCCCCCCCCCCCCCCCGTCCCTCCTCCTCCTCCAAGGTGCAGTGAAGATGCACAGGCCAGAGTCACACCTGGAATGGTGTTGATAGAATCCATCAGCTGCTCTACGTCAGAGAAGTCCAAGGTCTGATCTTCAAACTCAGGCTGTGCAGAGAGTTCCACGTCTGTCTTGGTTTTCAGGAATCTCCCCAGTCTGTTGATATAAAAAGACACGCCCAGGGGCTGGGGAGTTGGATCAGCATTGGGGAGCACTGGCTGTGCTTCCAGAGGTTCAATTGCCAGCACCCAAATGGCAGTTCACTCCCCTCTGTAACTCTAGTTCCAGGGGATGTGACACCCTCTTTTTGCCCTCTGTGGACACCAGGTACATGCATGGTGCACAGACACACATGCAGGCAAAATACTCATACTTTTTTTTTAAGAATATTTTTTCTTTTTATATATTTTATTTATTTATTTATTTATTACATATTCATGCCAGAAGAGGGCATCGGATTTCATTACAGATGGTTGTGAGCCACCATGTGGTTGCTGGGAATTGAACTCAGGACCTCTGGAAGAATAGCCAGTGCTCTTAACCTCTGAGCCATCTCTCCAGCCCCCTCATACATAGTTTTTAAAAGACACAAATCCCCACAAAGATGGAGGGCTTTCTTCTTAGGGTACATCTATAGTGCTAGGCCACTAGCAGGAAATGAAGAGGGGGCTCTTTGCCAAACTTGCATTTCTTCATGTGTATCTGGATTCTGCTGGTTTGATGATGGGCCTGGGGGCTGCTGTGTTGGAATTGTGCTGCTTTGACAAATCACTGAGATGAGCAACTGAAAGGGAGGGGGGAACGTTTACTTTGGCTCATATTTTCAGGCCTTGATCAGTTGGCTCCATCATTGCTCTTGGGTCTGTGGTTCAGGCAAAATGGAGAAAGCTGTTCATTTTGGGCAGCCAGGAAGGAGAGAGAGAGAGAGAGAGAGAGAGAGAGAGAGAGAGAGAGAGAGGGAGAGAGGGAGAGAGGGAGGAGAGAGACAGAGACAGAGACACAGAGAGACAGAGATAGAGACAGAGAGACAGAGAGAAGGACAGACAGACAGACAGACAGACAGACAGACAGACAGACAGAGGCAAGGGGAAGGGGCCAGGGACAAGACATATCCTTTCAAAGGCAAACACCTAGTGACCCACTTCCTTCAAGGACACCCAACCATCATTTCCACTACCTCCCTACTGTACCGTAGAACCGTGAACCCACCAAAGGATTCTCGTTCATGAGGTCAGAGCTCTATTAACCCAGTCACTTCTGTGGCTTCCCACTTCTGAACAGAGCTGCTTTTAGAATGAAACCTCCAACCCTCGATCCTTTTAGGGAACATTTCCTCTCCAAACCATCTCTTATTGCCTAAGCCTCTTCAGGGGGAAGAGGAAGGGTTGGGCCTAAGGGTGGGCGGAGTCCATCCATCAGCAGAAGGCAGCCCCATGCCTTCTCCACCCCCACCTCATCCCACATCTCCACAAGTACACAGGCTTTCCACTCTGAAGACTCGCACTCCACACTGATCTAGTGTCCTCATGTGCCTGCTCCGGAAGCCCCAGAGCAGTGGCTCTCAACTTTCCATCATAGCGATACAGTTCCTCGTGCTGTGGTGACCAACCATAAGCTTATTTTCATTGCTATTTCATAGCTACAACTTTGAAACGGAGCAGCATCTTTGTCCTTAAGGCCATCTGTGCTTTCCGATGCTTGTGACCCACAGGATGCGAACCGCTGTTCTGGACGGTCTCGCATTTGTTCCCCAGCAGTCACAAGGTTTCCAAGTGACAAAGGCAGAATTTGAAATCTAGGCCCATTTTTGCCAAAACTTATGTACGTAGGCCCTTCCATTATTAAACTCCCATACTGCTTTACCAGCACTGTCTTTTATTTTTTATTTATTTATTTAAAAAATATTTATTTATTATTATGTATACAGTGCTCTGCCTGCATGTACACCCGCAGGCTAGAAAAGGGCATCAGATCACATTACAGATGGTTGTGAGCCACCATGTGGTTGCTGGGAATTGAACTCAGGACCTCTGGAGGAGCAGACAGGGCTCTTAACTGCTGAGCCATCTCTCCATGTCTTTTATTAAGTTCTCAGAGAACCACCCGTTTGTAAACAGGGATCATGGGGCCTTGGAGTCCGGCCTCTCCGAGGTCACTGCAGCAGCAGGGTTTACACTCTGCTGCATCTGACTTTAAAATGTACGTGCTTTCTGCTGCAACATGGCAAAGGGCTGAGTGCTCTAGCCCTCAGTCTCTTCCAGAGAAACAAAGTTCTGATGTGTGGGAGGGGGATCTGAGCCCAGGCTTGTGGGATGGGCCTCACCACGCATGCTCCCTTCCAGCCCAGATTCAACACCAAAGGGCACTACCGACCCGGCACTGCCATTCCACAGCCAGTACTATTTTATTTATAGTGTTGCCGAAGCTGAAAGGGGAAGCAGGTAACCTAGTGGAAATGCGTCTAGAGGTGAAAGGAATGGAAAAAGAAACTAGATTTGGGATAAAAATATTACCTGTCAGAGGCCAGGCATGGTGGCGCACGCCTTTAATCCCAGCACTCGGGAGGCAGAGGCAGGCGGATCGCTGTGTGTTCGAGGCCAACCTGGTCTACAAAGTGAGTCCAGGACAGCCAAGGCTACATAGGGAGTCCCTGTCTCAAAAAACCAAAAACAAACAAACAAACAAAAATATTACCTGTCAGTCATAGCCACTGCATCCTGAAAGGGAAGAGAAGATATTAAACTGGTTTAGGAAATAATTTTTGCTAACAATGTAATAATGTAAACATTTTAAATTGGAGATTAGGAAAAGGGGGAAAATCACCCTAACAAAACTACAACTACAACACTTGGGCATTTCCCTGCTCACATCTCCCGGGTCACACAGGGTCCCTTGGATCACTGACTGCAAAGACTGCAAGGGATCATTGCATAGCAACATGAGTGTTTGCTTAACGATCCCTCTGCTGTAGGACATGCAGCTGTCTGAATCTACACCCCAGCGGCACAAGGGAGGGTGCAGTAGCTCAAGAGGTTAATCACTGGTGCCTCTCATGTCACCTGCCAGATGGCTCTTCGCTTCTGTTCATGGCTCTCCTACAGTGATCATAGTGGGAAGGAGGTATGGCTGGGCTTTGAGGAGTAACGATGGGCTTGGACAATGGGGGGGGGAGGTCCCACTCAGCATCTAGAAAGATAGTAAAGAACCCTCTGCAACCCTTTGTGAAGCCAACTACATCTGCCCCGTGGTCTCATGGGACCTTGAAAGGTCTCTAACTGAGGTTGAAATTCCTATAACTCTGCTATATGGGGTTTGTGCCAGATTTGATATGGTTTACATATAATTAAGAAATGGATTTGTGGGTGCATATGTATGAAGTTATAAAGCAAGATTTACAACTTCCACCGTTGGCACAGGGCAATTTAAAGTACGTTATTAACCTGGACCAGTTTTCTCCTAGAGATCCAACAGTGGCTATCAGAGGCAGCTAGGGGACTCTCAGGATGCTGTCTTTGCTCAACACCACGATCAAGGGACAGTCAATGATCAAGGGACAGAGGAATAAAGCTTGGAACTCCCTGGGGAATGGAGGGAGGAAAGGCCCGGTGTGTTACCTGCCTGCTTAGCCATTAAAGAAGTGACGCAGGGAGATGGAGAGAGAGCCCGCCACCATGAACGTCAGATCGATGCTGACTACCACAGTCAACTCAGAACTGCAGGAAGAGAGAGGATTGGCTAGCCTACCCTGGGATAGACCTGGCCTTTCATCTCACGGCTCTGTTCCTTTCTTTCCTGTTTCATCACAGACCTTTAAGAACTCAACCTTTTCTTCGTGACACATCTCCTCTATGTTTTCCATCAGCTCTCTGCAGGCGTCGAGGTTTTCTCCACAGCTGACCAACTGTCCGTATAAGGCTTCCAGCTTCTCTTTCTTCTTCTCCCCTAGAGCTTGAATTTTTTCTTCGTACTTTTGAGCGAGGGTTTCCAAGATCTCATTGTAATGTGACTCAAAGCTCTGTTCTTGTCTTCCAAAATTCTCCTGAAAGACAGTTGACCTCAATCATCATTTTAATGGATGTGATATGTTGGCTAGAGTTACCGGGGACATGAAATACTATCTACCCAGAGCTGTTTTCATCCACTCACTTTATCCTATCTCTCAGCAGCATGCTGGAGTAGATGCTGGGGGAACGGGGTGGGGGTGGGGGGTTGGTTTAAAAACAAAGGAGACTTCTTAGATCCCCAGGAATTAATAATTAATGCATATGAACATGTGTGTGTACATACATGTTTATGCACTTGGAAGCCAGAGGACAGGTGCCATCCACAGGATCTCTTGCTAGCACCGAGCATGACAATTAACTTAGGCTGGTGGGCCATCAAGGCCCAGAGACACCCCATCTCTGCCTCACAGCCTTGGGATGACAAGCATGCGTCTGCACACGCACTTTTTGTTTGTTTATTTGCTTGTTTGTTTCTGTCTGTCTGTCTTTTTTGTTTGTTTACTTGTTTTTTTTTCCCCAAGCAGTTTCTCTGTATAGCCCTGCCTGTTCTGGACTTGCTTTGTAGACCAGGCCTCAAACTCACAGAGATCCACCTGTTTCTGCCTCCTCGAGTGCTGGGATTACAGGCACCACTGCACCTGGCTCACACGCAGCCTTTCTAAGCGGGTTGTTGGGGCCCAACACGAGTCCTTGAACTTTACCAACCGAGCTGTGTGTTCAGTTCCCCACCCCCCCCCCCAATATTCTTTCCCCAAAAAACCTGCTATCTTTCCCGACAGCATGTTGCAATCCTTTCCCTGGTTTAACCACCTCCCATCACCATGGCAACCACCCTGGGAGCTCATCAGTGGTTAATCCGCTAGTATCTGGAAGCTTTGACTTCAAGGCAGAAATGTTTGCCCTCAGAGTTGTCCACCTGCAGTTCCGTCCTGCGCTCTCACACCTCGTGCTATCTCCTCACTAACTGATACGTGGATTAGAAAAACACCAGGAGTGTGTCAACCTGGTTCATAGCAATGAGGAGAGAGCTGAAAGCTGAGAGAGAAGGAGGGTTTGTGGCAAATGGCACTGCCTGATGAGGAAATGCAGGGAGAAGGGTAGAGATACCGAATCTGGTATGTGTGGGGTTTATGGATTTGTCTATTGTCTTCTTGGCGCGGCATCTTATTGGGTGACCCTATATGACCTGCTACCCACTTTGTAGGCCAGGCTGGCCTGGAATCCACACCAACCCTTTTGCTTTAGCTTTCCAGTGCTGGGTTTACAGGCATGTACCACCTGGCTGGTACCGGGAGGAGCACAGAGGCTGGGCAACACTGACTAGAGCAGATGGGTCTCAGGTCTCCATTTCTCACACTGGAAGCCCGTGAAGGCTCAGAGGGTTTTAACTGTTGCCAGCTTCATCCAATGACAAGGACATTTCTGAAGAGGCTTCTAGGGATCACTCAGAGAGCTGTTACTAAACATAAGGCTCACTCAGAACGGTGAGAGGAGAAGCAATAGATGAGTCCCCAGTCAGCACAGCAGGATGGCCCCAGTGTCCTCACTGAGGATGAGGATACTTAGACCCGAGAGTAAGATGACGGAAGAAAGCATAAGGAACTTTTAAAAAGTTGTTAAGTTTTGCTTGCAGTCATGTCTGTGCACCACATGTGCAGTGTGAACAGCGGCCAGAAGGGGGCGCTGGATGCCCAGAGCTAGAATTACAGGCCTTTTGTGAGCCACCAGCGAATCAAACCCAGGTCCTCTGGAAGAGCCCCAGTCCTTTCGACCTTTGAGCCATCTCTCCAGTCTGAGCATACGGAGTTTTGTCATGGCTGCCTCTCTTATCCTTTTGCTTTCCACCTGGTGTTCTGAAGTAGAAGGGCTTCCACTGGGATAGCGGGGCAGCTCCCACTTGCTTTAAGGCTGAGGGTGAAGGCTACAAGTCTGTTCAACTAAAGCTGGCCAGGACAGAGGATTTGCTCTTACTCTGTGGAGCTCTAGGGGACAGTATGGCCAATGGGCAACTACGGACAGCTTTCAGTTCAGTAATCTTGGTCCATGGATTTAGAACCCACATTCTTTCCACATCAAGACAGGGAGAGGGGCCATTAAAGGATGAGAAGTCTCTTTTGAGGCAGTGAAGGCAGAGAGAATAGCTTAGTGACTTTGGACTCCACTTGTCTTGCACTCTTCACCTCCTCCCCTCCCCCTAGCAACCTGTTAGCAACGTATGACCCCTATTTGCATAGAGCTGCATGTGTGCAAGCTTCAGACAATGGAAACGGTTACTCTTCTTAGCAAACCCTTACTAACGTCCCATTTTCATTCAGATACATTCTGGAATACAATCCGGGACTATGGGCAATAGGCTGATCTGGCTTAGACTAGCTTTGGTTGCAAGTATAATATGCCAAACTGTGTCCTCAAAGCGATCTTTTAGAGAGAAGAGATGATGTGTAATGTACCATCTTATGCTTACACATAATTGGGCATACATAATGGCTAAAACCAGATGCATCCTGGGAAGGGACGTAGGCGGTGAGTAAGGGTTCATATAATCAAAGCCTGTCAGTCAACATTGTGAATTTCCCAAATTATAACCCCAATGACCAAACTCTTCATTTTAAAGCCCATAAAGGGAACCCCAAACAGATGTCTGTGGCAGGCTGACTTGGACCAAATGGGAACCCCCAAGCAACAGTCAGGGTCCTTCAGTACTCATGTTTCCTGTTGCCAACATTTTGGGGTTTTGTTGTTGTTGTTGTTTTTGAGACAAGGTCTCTGTACATGGCCCTGGCTGTCCTGGAACTCACTATGTAGACCCGGCTGACCTAGAACTCACAGAGATCCACTTGCCTCTGCCTCTGTTGGGATTAAAGGGGTCAGCCAGCACACCCAGCTCTGCTGTCAATCTTAACAGTGTATTTCTGATTTGCTCTATCATTCTGCCTTGGGTAAAATGTCCTTGTTACTTGGAAATTTATGTGGCCTTTTTTCACTTTTGAATAAGACACCGAGAAGCTGGGCCCAGGGCCCAGAATGTAGCTACCAATCTCGGAATTCTAAGTTCTTACCAGTCTCGACAGAAAGCCTACAAAAGGGTCAAGTTAAGGGGAACAGCACAGATGCTTATTGGGTTAATTGGTCCCCCCTCTGGAAGCTTGTCTGTGCTGGAGGACTGATAACCAGCAAGAGTGCAGGTGTCTCTGCATGTACAACTAAAACCTGCTTGGCAAATCAATGTTGGTGAGCGTGTGGACAAGGAATCCACACACACTGCTGCTGGGGACGTAAAGTAGTCCAGACACTGTGGAAATCAGTGCGGAGGTTCCTCAAAAACAAAGTACGTCTCCCATTTGGTCCAAGTCAGCCTGCCACAGACATCTGAACCTCTGTGATCGTTGCAGCTCTTCATAATTAGTTAAGTTATGGAACCAACCTAGGTTTCCATCAGCAGAGGGGTGGGCAAAGACAATGGGCACATACGCAATGGGACTGTTGGCAGGAAAAGGAACGCTACTGGAGGTAATACAAGTAAATGAATTAAGCTAGTCTCAGAAGACAATTCTCATACGCTCTCTCTCATTTGTGGTTCCCAGACCTCAACCTAGATTCATAAAATCGTGTATGTACATATGGCGTCAAAGTGTCTAGAGAGTACTAAGGGGAGAGGAACAGGAGAGCGAAGAGAGGGGAGTGGAGTTGGGGGAATATGGTCGACACACGTTACATACGTGTGTGAGATGTCCCGATGTAGCATAGTGCCATGTACAATGAATATACAAAATAAACATTTTCAAGGGGGCAGGAACTTTGGCTGCTCACACTCGATTGAATTCAAAGACATGGTAGGTACCCCAAAGACCTAAAATTAAAAACTCCACATACAAGGCGACAACTATGGTTATACAGCAAGACATCAGGCTGGACCTAAGGGACTCTCAAGGTGTGACCAAAAGCAAGAAAAGGAAAAGGGGGAAAAAACCAACCAACCAACCAACCAACCAACCAAACAAACAAACAAAAAGCCTACTGAGGACAGGGGTTTGGGGAAGTGGCTCAGTTGGTCCAGTGGTTGACACACAAACAAACACGAAGGCCTGATCCCCAGCACCTAGATAAAAAGCCAGGTGCAGCAGAGAGTATATGTAATCCCAACATCAAGGGCATCTGAGGCAGGGGGATTGTCCAGGCCTTGCTGGCCAGCCAGGCTAGCCAAATTAGAGAGCTCCAATTTCAGTGACAGACCGAGTCTCAAAAACTGACTACAGAGTATCGGAGGAAGTTACCCAGACTAAACCTCTGCCTCTCACATACATGTGCATGTACACTTGCAAACACAGGTGCACACAAACACACATGTACCTCCCCCACCCCACCCCAACTCTTCACCATCTGGATGGTGCCACCATGGAGTCATCACTGTTAGAATAAAAAGCAATCAAATAAACAACTAAACCCCAGGCAATTGGCACTTGGATTGTAAAGTTTCCGCCTTATTTATCCATGCAATAAACATTTGTAAATCTGGGTAGTATTGGCACACACCTTTAATCCCAGCACTTGGGAGGCAGAGGTAGGCAGATCTCTGAGTTTGAGGCCAGCTGGGTCTACAGAGCGAGTTTCACAATAGTCGTGGATACACAGAGAAACCCTGTTTTGAAAAGCCAAATTAAACAAACAACAGCAACAAAAAGGTATCATACATTTGCTTTGAAACATCCCATGTCTAGTAGGCTTGGAGATACACACCAGCCTCTCCCACCCAGTGGAGACAGAGGACATAGTAGGGGATGCAGGCAAGTGACCATCAGCTCTTTGGCTACCCAGGTGTGGTGAAAGGTCTATAGATAGCTAAGGGGGAGGGCAGATGACATTTCACATTCTTTTTTTTTTTTTTTTGGACAGGGTTTCTCTGTGTAGCCCTGGCTGTTCTAGACTCGCTTTTGTAGACAGGATGGCTTTGAACTCACAGCGATTCGCCTGTCTCTGCCTCCCTAGTGTTAGGATTACAGGCGTGAGCCACCACACCTGGCGACCCCTCACATTCTAAGAAGTGGCTTCTTTATCTCATTAGGATCAGCTGCTTGATGTGGCCCCTGATGGAAGCTAAGTGTGTGGTGAAATTACCAAACACATTCTCACCTCCACAGTAATGAACACTTCCTCTAGGTGGCTAGCGAAATTTTCCATCTCAATAATCTGCTGTTCCAATTTGCACATGTTTTTCTGAATTTCATCCTGAGGAACAGAACAGAACAAATGAGGTATTAATGCTATGTTTGTTCTTGCCTTTCTTAAGTGTGTGTGTGTGTGTGTGTGTGTGTGTGTGTGTGTGTGTGTATGTGTGTGTGTATGGATGTATGGATGTATGTCTGCACACCATGTGTGTTCCTGGTGACCACAGAGGCCAATAGAGAGGCCATCAGATCCCCTGGGACTGCTGTTACAGATGGTAGTGAGCCTGCACGTGGATGCTGGGAATTGAACCCATGTCCTCTGCAAAGGAAGCCAGTGCTCTTAACTGCCAAGCCGTCTTTCTAAGCCCTATTCCTCCTTTACAGAGGCACTTAGGATTTATTCCCTGCCCACCTCTCTGAGACACACATACACTCTCCAGACAAAGATGGAAGGACACCTGTTACCTTGGCACTTTCTAGTGCTTTGTTGATTGGGGCTAATTCATGTTCCTTGTGTGTATCAAAATCCTTCTCAACAGTTCTGACTGGAGTTTTACAAGTGACACAGAAGACATCAGCAGGCTCTTCTTCATCCTCCTCCTCTGGGATGACATAGCATTCGTACTCCTCGCTGGCACGGCCGTGCGTGTACCTGTAGGCTTCCCGAAGGTCTTGGCACTGGTCAGGAAGGCCTTGTCCTCCATAGCCCAGGCCCTCGGCCTCAGCTGCCTCACCACTAAGCACCCAGTGTCTCTGCTCCCTGGGTGGCTCTCTTCTCATCCCATGAGAAGGATACCCCAGAGGCCCCAGTCTGTGTTCATCATCCAAGTCCTCCCCTAACTCATGGTCATCTTCAAGCCCGTATAGATGGACAAACTCGTCCGCATTCTTCTGAGGATTCATACTATTCCCTGCCCCTCTCGGCTCATTGGTCAGTTCAGATTGGGTCACTTCTCTCCTGACTCTGTTGTTTTCTTCCGGGAAGAACTGCAGTCTATCCTCAGAGTCATACAGGTCCATGTGGTAGAAGTGGAAATCTTTGGGGGCTGTTGACTGGCTCCTCCCTGGCTCTTCCCCTGCTTCCGCCTCCATCGGCACAGAACGGATGCTCCTCAGTCAGTCAGTGGATATCCTGGGTCCTAGGACATGGAAGAGATGAGCGTCAGTTTCCAAGAAGGGAATTGCAGTGGCTGAGCATGAGATTGCACGGGTTCAGGTCTCCTCCAAGGAGTTATGGTCACAACCCACATCGTGGCAAACAAATTCACAGAGCTGTCCTGGTTGGAGCTGACTCACAGCTGCTCAATAAAACCACACAAAGACCCAGGTGACCCAAGGCTGGCTGGTGAGCAAGGGGAGCTGGGGCACTGCCCAGAACCAGAGACACCCTATGGCCTCTTCTCCATTCTCGGCCCTCACAAACCATGCAAGATGATAAATATTGATTATTTTAGGTTATCAAGCTGTGGAATACTTTGTTACAAAATAATAGTATGCACGACGCCAGCCTAAAGATAACCTTCCTTCCCTCGTGCTACCATCTCCCCCTCTTTTGTTCATAGTCGGGGTACTTCAAAAGGCAGCACTGATAACCTTGATCTCCACATGGCTCATGTACATGGGACTTTCCATAGAGGATGCGGGCATGACGTCATGGGTAGTTATCAGCTCTTAGACACTCAGGTTAATATTCAGGTTTTCTCAGAGGTGCTTTGTCTGGGAATGAGCCAGCACCCAAGGTTCTCTTTTCTCAGTAGCCCGTCTCTTATCATAAAAGCAAAAATATACTTCCTGTTCACTCTGAATATTACATCGCACAGTAAGATTTCATTGCTTGGGAATTTAATAAAACCTCCAGGGCACTGGATGAAAGGCCGATTTGAAACACGGGTATCAATGCTGAGAGTGAGTGACATTAATGAATGGGTAAGAAAATTTTTTTTTCCAAGGTAAGTGCTTTCCAGGTCTTTGCTTCCAACAAAATTGCAAGAGGATCTAATCAAGTTGTCAGCTGATATGTTATTTAAAGTAAATGTTCATGATAGGTCGGTATATAATTTTGGCATACGTTTCAGAAAGAGCTGAAAGAATGGAATGTCACTGTTATAAATTGCTTCCCTTCACATCTACTTATGTAGGCGAGCGTGGTCACTCTGTTTGCATAGACAAAAAAAAACCCCAAAAAACAAAAATACAAATTCACCCTCATTCCTGTTGCATTCTAGAATGCGTAACTTTCAAACTTGGATAGGGGCTTTTTAAAACAAAAAACAAAACAGGACAACAATACAAACCGAAGTCCCACCCACTTCATTAAAAGATGTGTTTTTGGGCTGGAGAGATGGCCCATCCTGCCACATAAACATGGGGACTGGAGGTGAGATCATGTAAAAGCCTGGTACAGCGGCATGCAGCATGCATCCTAACCCGGCACAGGGAGGTGGGGAATGGACAGAGACAGCCGGATCCCTGCAGCTCTTTGATTGGCTAGCCTAACCCAATCAATGAGTTGCAAGTTCAGTTGTTTCTGTCTCAAAAGAGAAGGGGGGGGGCAGTGATTAATAAGGGAAACTGATGTCAACATTTGGCCTTACACACGCATGCACACATGTGCACTTGCCTGTATAAACACACACACACACACACACACACACACACACACACACACACACAGCCAGGCATCATGGTGGTGCACACCTTTAATCCCAGCACTTGGGAGGCAGAGGCAGGTGGATCTTTATGAGTTCGAGGCCAGCCTGGTCTGCACAGGCTGGTGAGCAAGGGGAGCTGGGGCACTGCCCGGAACCAGAGACACCCTATGGCCTCTTCTCCATTCTCGGCCCTCACAAACCATGCAAGATGATAAATATTGATTATTTTAGGTTATCAAGCTGTGGAATACTTTGTTACAAAATAATAGTATGCATGACGCCAGCCATGCATACTATCCTGAGTCCAGGACAGCCAAGGCTACATAGAGAAACCCTGTCTCGCAAAAAAAAAAAAAACAAACCCAAAACCCAAACCAACAAACAACAAAAAAACAAACCAACCAACCAAACAAACAAAAAGCAAAGAAACCAAAACAACAACAAAACCAAACACACACACACACACATACACACACACACACACACACACACACACACACACACACACTCTTCCATTTTCTTTTAAATTATTTACCAAAACTTGTAACGTATACATGCTGTCCTGCTTACATTCAGCTAAAAATTACGTTGGTATCTTGATTCAGTAGAAAAAGGAGCTTACTATTTACAAGTTTTTGATTATAAGAAAAAACAAACAAACAAACAAACAAACAAAAACTAGCTCCTCAGTCCTGTGTGCTTTCTTACTTTCATTTTTGTAGAGAACTATCGCAGATGATCAACAATGGCATTTCTGACATAGAGTGTGTTTTTATGTAACAGGTCTTTGATGGATCCGCAGCACCTGCAGGATGCTGTACACATTGCCCACGTGGCAGCCTGCCTCCCAGCTGTGGAAATGCAACTGTGGTCCCTCTCACCACGACCTTACTGCTAATTCCTGCTGTGAGCTCTGCTTCAGTATCGTGGGGGAGGAGGGAGAGAAATAAAAAGCAGACCAGTGATCCGGAAATGAAACAGAAGAGGACAGGCACACAGTGTCCCCAGGGCCACATCTTAGACTGCAGCGGCTGGAAGTCTGAGCTTACCCGACCTGAGCCCCTGGCTGCTGCCTCCGCTTCCAGAAGGCAGATCACTCCAGAGGTTCAGAAGTTCTGGCATCCCTGGCTTTTAGGGCAACACGGGATGACCAGGAAGTCTGTTTTCTCAGCATTGCCATCTTGGGGAAACTTGGGGTCCTTCACCAGCCCTGCTGAATACCACCATGTGTCTGGGCTCTGGCACTGGGCCTTGTTCGTCTCCACATTGACTGTTCCGGGCCTGGAAAATTGAAGGCTCAAGAGAACAGGACAAGACCAGGTGCTAGACACAAAGAGTGTGACATGGATCCTACTTGTGAGGATGCCCCAGACAATCAAATAAGTGATTGTCACCCCATCTGGGGCTGGGATATGACTTCTTAGTGATGCTACCTTCCCTCTCTCCTGGTACCCCAGGTCTCTTCTCCCTTTCTAAGCCCAGCCTCTGGTCCCATAGACTAAAATAAGAGTTTCTACCCGAGGCTCCAATAGCACACCAGAGTGCCACCGTGCTGCTCTGTAGACAGAAACATTCCTTGGAAAGGGGATAGGTGTGGCTAAGGTTCCCAGGCTTGAGGAAAGAGAGAGAGAGAGAGAGAGAGAGAGAGAGAGAGAGAGAGAGAGAGAGAGCTTGGGAGGAAGGGAAGAAGAAAGGAGACCAGAGGAGAAGAGAGGAAGGAAGTCTTGCCATCGTTGGTTAGGGGTAAGAGAAGCACATGGCCAGCGTGGATGGAGATTTGGCCCAGATGAAGAACATTAGTAAGTATGTAAGTATTTGGGATTGTGGATGGGAGGTAGTTGATAGACATTATTAGAAGCAGATGGCATGGGCTTGGAGCAGGGATCCCACACTTGCCCCACTCTGGGAGGTAGTTTAGAGGATTGATAATTGCCCTGCTCCAGGTTAACTAAGACTATTTGGAAATATAACAAGTGTCTGTGTCTTGATTGATTGCTAGTGGGTTAGACTATACTGCCGTAATAATTTAAAAACAACAGTGGGCCCCATGGCTCTTGCAGCTGGGTGTCTCTGCCTGGCACAGGCACTCAGAAGCATAGTCAGCCATCTTGAATTCTGGAGGATCCATCACTGGCCACTCTCTTTTTTGGATCCCTGGCATAATCCCCATTCCCTAGTGCTAGGTCCTGCTGCAGGGCGTGGCTGGCGTGCCCTGCCCTCTACCTAGGGGTAGGGCTTCCCTCTCCCAGAGACCCTTTACTATATAATTCAGACATTTTGGTTCTCTCTCTCTCTCTCTCTCTCTCTCTCTCTCTCTCTCTCTCTCTCTCTCCA
>OU015752.1:100772793-100787842 GCA_907169655.1 Acomys percivali
CCCCCTCTCCCTCTCCCCCCTTCCCTCCCTCCCTCCCTCCCCCTCTCCCCTCCCTCTCTCCCTATTCCTCCCTCCCCCTCTCCTTGTCTCTTTCTCTCCCTCCTTCTCTCCTTCCCCCTCTTTCTCTTTCCTTCCCTCTGCCTCCTTCTTCTTCTCCTTACCCCCTCTCCCTCTCTCCCTCCCTCTCCTCCCTCTCCTCCCTCTCCCCTCTCCTCTTCCCTTCCCTTCCCTTCCTTTCCCTCCACCCCAGCGTTTGCTCTCCCTCCCACCCCTCCCACGCTGCTTCCAATAAACCTGCATTTATATACTACAGCTCCAGTCGTTACAGTTCAGTCTGATGTTTAATCACCTTGCCTTCCACTCTCACAATGATGATGCACACACCTTCTGTAGCGGGCTTCTGTGTCCTTTGACCCCTCTCAGTGTCTTCCAGTTAAACCTCACCTAGGTTCTTCCTGTTAGGAGCTTCCCACTTCCTTCTTTGCTCCCCTACCCAGCCAGTGCCTGCCACATCCTTCCTAAAGACCAGCCATTCTACCTACTCATTAAGAGTGTGACATTTGCCCTCTCCAGCCCCGGAACCAGAGGTGAACTCATTGGTATCACCTAGTGTTGTGAACGGCTAGTTAATATGAACACTGGCTCTGGGCACAGAATCTGTAGAGAACATCTCCTACATCCCCCTGCCCTCCCCAAGGCCACTGCCCTCTGGATTCAGATACTCTTGGGTTTACATTTCGACTCTAAGACACCCTAACAGTGTGACATTGTAAAGCCACCTCTCCAGCCCTCGCTTTCATGGTCTATAAGACAGGCTTATTAACTAGCATCTGCCTCATAAGGTTGGCATTTAAATGCAGTGATACAAATCTGATAGAACTGTTCTATATAGTACAAGGCTCAAACTAAGTTGTCAGTAAACACCCAGTGCTTTTGTTCCTGTTTGTACTGTTATTGTTATTGTTATTTGGACCAGCATCTCCTGCCTCTGCCTGTTTAAAGCCTCCTCCCTGGACACTTGTGGAGGGTGAGGACCAGGGATGGGGAGTGAAAGGCCACAGCAGCCACAGCAATGTGGAACCAGCTGCTCTGGGAACATCGGACCCATGAGAGCAGGTGATGCTGGAGAAGACACCAAGGCCCAGACACTCATCTGGCGACACTGCCTAATGAGATCACTGCTCCCCACACAAAACCGCCCCAGTGGGCTAGGCAGAGATGCGGTGTCCTAGGGCTGAAGGGCTCCTAATTCAATTTTTAGATTTTAACATGTCAAAACTGAAGGTTTTTTGTGGGGGGTGGGGGAGGGACAAGGAGCAACTTTTTGATCAATTTAACCAGCATTTGTCTGGGCTCCTCTGTGTCTAGCTGTGTGCAGACAGCCTGTCACCATCTAGTGAGCGCTGCGATCCAATCTCAGGCTTTTCCTATGCATGGAGGATGGATAGGCTCTCTAAAAATAAAACTTGCACCTGTGTGTGTGTGTGTGTGTGTGTGTGTGTGTGTGTGTGTGAGAGAGAGAGAGAGAGAGAGAGAGAGAGAGAGAGAGAGAGAGAGAGGAGGCTGGGTGGGGGCAAGAGAATTCCTTATTACTCAGTGGCCCTAACAATAAATACTTTCAACTCAAAGTACAGAATCTGAGCCACAGGGAACAGGGAAAATAAGGAGCCAGAAGACAGACAGCCCTTGCCCACATGCTAATAAGAGCACAGCCGTCCACACCCGCATCTGCTCTCTGAGTGTGAATGTCATCTGGTCTGTGTGCGCAGGCAGCAGTGAAGCAGGCCCCAGTACACAGCTCCCCTCAGCTCCTGCACTCCTTAGGTTTCCTTCGGTTTCTTCATGAAATCAGAACAGGGCCAGGGAGCCACTGATGGCAAACTGCCATTTTATAAAGTGCAAAATGAAGGTTTGGGGGGGTGAAGTAATAAATCACAGTCTATACTGCACTTATTAGGAATCTCTTCATCTCTCTGCCATAATAGTGCAGCTTTTAAAAAAGATGCACATGGGCTGGAGCGCTGGCTCAGCGGTTATTTGTGCTTACTGCTTTTGCAGAGGACCCAGTTTGATTCCTAGCACACACACTGGGCTACTCACAACTGCCTGTGATCCCAGCTCCACCAGGTTGGACACCTTTGGCCTCCACAGGGACCTGCACACATGTATATATATCCACGTGCACACACACATATCCACATAACTGAAAATAAATATTTTTTAAAAAAGAAGATATTTAAGTCTTATGAGTGTGTGTGATGTATCTTTATGTTTAATTGGAAAAGTTGCCCCCTCCCCCATTACCCCCCCTTTGAGGGACCCTGGGACATCTGAGAATCTATTGAAAATAATTCCCTAGAGGTGAGACCATGGTGGCAGGGACATCATTTTGCATATAATTATAAATGCTCATCTACATAGTTTCTATTAGTTTCGGGAGAAGTACAGCTTTCAGTGTTAGCTATGAGGTAAGAATGGTTTTGCGCAGGTTCCCAGGCTCAGTGCAGACCCCAAGCCTTTTCTCAAGAGCAGGCTGTCTGCAGCACACACGGAAAACAGCAGCAAAGCACTGCCTTTCAGTATTTGAATCAAGGCATGGAAATCAAGTGTTTTCCAAATGCACTGGCAGATTAAAATTTAAAAGTATTTATTTATCAACCCAATACCATGGCCAGCTGATAGCTGTGTCTAGAGCTCCAACGTGTTCTAGCAAGTGCCCCCCCCCCCCCGAAAACACCCAAAAGACACCGCTCAAGAATTGTCAGCCTCTCCTCTCTGCACCTTTAGGGGACTTTTCATGCCTGGTACTATCTTCAAGCAATATGAATTCTTGCAAGTTCAAGAAGACATAGAAAACATTGAGCCAATCAGATGTAATTACATTTGTAGTATCCCATGGTATCACTTCCCAGCAAAGGAAAGGCCGTCTATTAACGGCAGTGGCTATGCTATTACAGTGAGACAATACAGCATACATCACAATAACATGATTATCCCCAAACTTGCCTGTTCACTTAAAAGCCCATAAATGCGTCTTGTAACTCCGAGGTACTAGGTTTCTGCTGGAAAATTGAGTCTCTGTCCGTCCAGCTCCCCTTTCCTGGTGACCTCTACATGCTCTGCAGGCTGGCCCTGCCTAGTCCACCCCAAGAGGTGGGGTGCCAAAGTTGGATGGTAATTTGAGCTAGCTTCCACCACAAATAGCAACAGGTCGGCCATGAGTGACAGTCCAAATATAGACCTGCCACAGCAGCCTTGCCACTTTTTACCACTCAAGTGTCACCAGGAGAGGTCACATTATGTGCTCCAAAGTATTTCACTTACTGTGTGTGTGTTTCGGGGGTGCCTGAGACCCAGGACCCATTTGGCTGGCCACATGCAGGCCAGCTGTCAATGGCCACGTCAGATTGGAGATACCCAATTGTCCTGGGCTATGTGCCTTCCACCTGGGTTTTCTCAAAGTGTTTTGTGCAAACAGCTCTCAAGCAATCAAAGGCAACTTGTTTTCTTTCCCATCATCCTTTGCAGTGTGGGAACTGTTGCCTTCTCTTTGAATGAAAATCCAGTGGACCTTGTGATTTCTGTTCCTTCTTAGGTGACATGCAGTGTTAGGTCTCTCAAAGTCAGCAGCTGAAGTCCAGTTCTAGAGATTTATTCAAAGGCCAAAGCTGGTTTGTGGTGCATCAGTGTCTTCTCTCTTCTGTAGCATGGTCCTCTTTAGCAGGATGCCTGCCTCAAGAGAGAACGCGAGGTGGGCCTCTCCTCCCCACGCTCTGAGAGCAGTGGGCTGGATATGAGAGTGATGCTGCCTGTGTGAGTGGCTGTCACAACCGGTGCTGACACTGGGCTGTGGGGCACGTAACATTCTCAGATCTGAGTATTTGATGTCTAGAGAAACCCACTGTGAAGACCTCTCTCTTGAGATTTCCACAACCAGGAAGCCTGCACTTCTCTCCCCAAAAGTCTGTTTGTTGTCTGGTGTCCCACCATCAATGTAGCACTGTAAATGAGTTCTCCTCCTTTGTGTAGGTGGCTGTTTTGTTTTTCAAGACAGGGTTTCCTCTGTGTAGCGTTGGCTGTCCTGGACTTGCTTTGTAGACCAGGCTGGCCTTGAACTCACAAACATCTTCCAGCCTCTGCCTCACCAAGTGCTGGGATTAAAGGTGTGAGGCACCTTGCCCGGCCATATCTCTCCCTCCCTCTCTCTCTCTCTCTCTCTCTCTCTCTCTCTCTCTCTCTCTCTCTCTCTCTCTCTCTCTCTCTCCTGTTGGCCCCATCTTTGCTCCTGGCAAACTCTAAGGCGCAAGTGATCCCAGTACATCTCCCTACTCCCACCAAAACAGCTCATCTTCTCATCTTGAGAGCAACAGCAGCAAACACAGCTAGCTCTTTTAAGGGTCCTTCTAAGGACCCATCACTGGGCATGTGGTAGAGGGGGCACAGAGTAGAAGGGCCATGGGGTAGAAGGGTCGTTGGGTGAAGGGGCACAGGGCAGAGGGGTATGGGGGGGCCACAGGAGAGTGGAGGAGCCATGGCCTACCCTCCTCAACCTGACAACTTCCTCCAGAGAATCTGTCCCACTAGCCTCTATCCCATATAGAATATATATTTTTTAATATTCAGATCTTAAATTTGTCCCCAATCATTTGAAAGGCCCAAGAATTGTGTATTAGGTTCTAAACAATTTCCTTTGGATAATATTAGGTGATGAGGAAGGGCAGTATGCAGGCAAAAGATACTTGAGTTGTGAAAGAGGATATTAAGCTAATCGCTTTTCTAATTCTGCCACATTTCTCTTTGTGTGTGGTGTGTACGCATAAGCATGTAATTGGTAGTGAAAGGCTAAAGTGCTAAGTGGAGCTCCATGCCTCCAGCATGGCCCTTCTGACATTATAGATGTTTGCTGATGTGTACAGAGTTTGGGACTAGGGAAAATGATTTCCTTTGAAAGTCTGTATGTGGTTATCTGACTTGGGGGTTTTGCATTTATTGTTTGGGTTATTCTCTAATGCCATCACTTCGTTGTATTCAAAAATATTAGAAACAAAATTTTAAAAAATTATCTGGACTCAATGGCCCATGCCACTTGTAATCCGGATGCTTGGGAGACTGAGGCAGGAGGGGTGTGCTGGAGTTCAAGGCCAGCCAGAGCTATATAGAAAGACCTCATCTCAAACAAACAAAACAAAACAGAAAGTTAAAGGAAAAAACACATAAAGGAGGATGTACAAGATGCTCACCACTTTATACTGCTGTGGATTTGGGTTTGGGTGGGGCCGGGGGCTGACCTAAGGCCTGAAGTATACTCAGCATATGTTATACCACTGAGCCACCTTTAGCCCCACATGGTACTGTTTAGATAGTGAGAAATTAGAAATGAATCCTTTTGATCAATATGTGATCCATTAGATAACGGTGATAAAGTCAACTCAATATTTGCAAATATTAAGAATAATGATATAGATGTTTATTGTTTTGGGAGACTGAACCCAGGGTCCATGCTAAGCATCTCAGCTTCATGCCTACATTTCTTTAATGTGGCTATGTCCATGATATATTTATAAATGGCAAAATATAAAATACCATCCCATGTCTTCCTACACGTGCATGTGTGCACATACATACATACATACATACATATATACATTGTATTAATGTCAAGGTTCTTTAGAGGAAATAAACCAATAGGGTGTTTGTATAATGGAGAGATTTAGTTTGAGGAATTGGCTCATGTGATTATGGAGGCTTCTATAGACTAAAGCCTAACTAAAGGCAAACTAAAGGCCTAGGAGGGCTGATGGTGTGGTGAAGGCCACAGATCAGATACAAGGAGGACAAAGATTTCAGTTTGTATAGGCATGTATTTTTTAAAAAACTATTTTACTGGGATTCTTTTACTTCTACCTCCCTTTTAACCCTTATCCCTTCCAACACGAGTTAAGAGAGAGAGAAAGTTACTGTGGAGAGGGGGCGCAGTTCTCTTTAGCTACTTTCTGCTGGTTAGGGTCTTTGGGTTCCCTGGGGCAAGTGCAGCCTTTGTAGTGGTCAGGATCTCTCCAAATTCTCATCAAACAGCAACAACAGCGACCAGGAGCATCAGGGAGGAGCAGCAGCCCTCTTCCTCAGAGCCCCCTTGCCCCCCTTCCTCCCCCATCCCCCCACCTCCACTCCCACCCCACCCCCACTGGCTCTGGCATTCCTACCTTCTCAGAGTCCTCAGACAGAACTATCTGCAGCTGGCAAAGATCATGCCCCTGTCCTAGCCTGAGCGAGAGAAATAGTCCGCTGCTGTGCACAACCTAAAGCCGTCACACATCCTACACCTGGGGTTAAAACAAAAACACGTTATCATAACTGAGTTGTTAAAGAAACCAAAACTCCCACTACAAGTTTGAAGTTGATGGAAACTCAAAACTTGGCAAAAAGGCTCCCAGCATAAAAGCTCTACATAGAGCCCAAATGGACAAAGACCTCTCCCCTATGAATAATTTGCATTTTTAAAAAGAAATATGCATAACCAAGCCGTCTTGATCAAGGTATGGTTTAGTTGGCCCTGATCTCAAGGTCCTTCCTAACAGCTTGTGTTAACTCAGGGAGTAAATTACTTGTGCTCAAGGGTGCAGCTTCTTCGTCATACATAATTACCTCATTTGGGGTGTGTATGACCCATTCCTCAAGGCTCTCCTATATTATAGGCTTGCTCATATTATAACAGTGTTTATGGATCGGTCTGCTGTTCTTGGAATCTAAGATGACTGCAGGGTTAGGTTTAGGACAAGGTATCTTTTTGTTGTTGTTGTTTGTCTTGCTTGTTTGCTTGTTTTTGTTCAGGAGGCAGGGTGTCTCTGTGTAGCCTTGGCTGTCCTGGACTCACCTTGTAGACCAGGCTGGCCTCGAACTCACAGAGATCCACCTGCCTCTGCCTCCCGAGTGCTGGGATTACAGATATGGGCCACTATGTCCAGCTAGGACAAAGGCATCTTTAGGGGTCTTGTAGGTCCATGTGAAGATATGCTTTTTAGCAAAAGCACTTTCTCTTTTTAATTTTAATTTTTAATATTATATTATGTGTATTGATGTGAGGATATCAGATCCTCTGGAATTGAGGTTACAGACAATTGTGAGCGGCCATGTGGGTGCTGGGAATTGAACACAGGTCCTCTGGAAGAGGAGCCAGCTCTCCTGAAGCGCTGAGCCATCTCTCTAGCCCTACAAAAGCATTTTCTAAAGTTATAATACCCCATCAGGTATTGCTTAGCCCTAATATAGATATATGTATTATAGATGAGTTCCCTTTCTAGATCTTAATTTCCTTGTTGTCAAGATGAAACCAGAATAGATTATATTTAAGCATGTTGAGTTGCCAGCAAGATGCTTGGAAAACAAAAATATTTAAGCATTTTCCCTTCAACCCCCCCCCCCCCCCCCCCCCCCACACACCAGACACCCCCCAAAAACATGGTAAATTGTCAAAAATGTCTGCAACCCGGTTCTTGACACCTGGAGGCCCTCAGTAAATAACTATTGAATGCAAATAAAAGTTTGATCTTACCAGTATGTTTGTGGCAGGAGCCACATACTGAATTGATCCCGCTGAGGGAATAATTCTCATTTTAGTGTAGGGAACTCAGACAGAGGCTGGAGAGCAATTCCTGGAAATTGGGGTTCCAGTTCCCACTCTGGGCTGCTCACAGTTCTAGGGGATATGACGCCCTCTTCTGGCACCTGTACTAAGGTGCAATGTCGCCCTGCCCATATAGACATACGATTATAAATAAAATCTTTTGCCGTGCATGGTGGTGTACGCCTTTAATGCCAGCACTCAGGAGACAGGGGCAGGGTGAGCTCTGCGAGTTCAAGGCTTGCCTGGTTTACTTAGTGGTTTCATGGTTAACTTGGGCTGTAAATGGGAGACCCTTAATTAACCAATCCGGGACAGCCTCCCGCAGACAGCCAATCAGAGCGAGGGGGCGGGAGCTGCCGCGCCGCTGACTGACAGCAGTGACTCGCGGAAAATGTCGCGGCCGGGCCGGGTCTAAGGGTTGTGCGGAGGCCATGGACGGCGAGCAGCCGGACAGCCTGGAGGGCTGGGTGCCGCTGCGCGAGGACCTTTTCCGGGAGCCCGAACGACATCAGCTGCGCTTCCTGGTGGCCTGGAACGCCCGGGAGGGCCAGTTCGCCGTCACCTGTCACGACCGCACGGCGCAGCGGCGGCGCGGGCTACGGGAGGGCGGCGGCGGTGGCGGTGGAGCGGGGTGCAGCTGGGCCGGGCTGCTGTCGGCCGCCGGCTTCCGCGGCGCGCACCGGCAGCTGGCGGCGCTATGGCCGGCCCTGGAGCGTTGCTTCCCGCCGCTGCCGCCCGAGCTGGACGCGGCGGGCGGCGCGGGCTGGGGCCTGGGGCGCGGTTTGTGGGCGCTCGTGTGGCCGGCGCCCGCGGACCCCGGCGACGCGGCGATGCAGGAGCTGTGCCGACAGCTGGAGCGCTACCTGGGCCTGGCGGCGGAAGGCTGCGGCGGCGCCACCGTGCGGGACGTGCTCTTCCCGGCCCCGGGCGACACCGCGGACTGCGAGGGCCTGCGCGAGTTCCGCGAGAGGACGCTGCGGGAGCGCCTGGACGGGGCGGCCGCACGGCTGCGCCAGGTACGCGGCGCGCCGGGCCGAGCCGAGGGCGGGTTCCCGGGCGGGTCCCCGGGACGCTCCAGGCGCAGGTCGAGCATGGCTAGCGCACCTGCGCCTCACGTGGGATGAAGTGGGGGCCCGAGAAGTTGAAACTGAGTAGTTTTTGTGTGTGTTTGCTTTCTGAAGCAGGGTCTCGGTTACCCGGGGCTGGCCTGAACTCCCTGTCCCTTAACTTCTCCCTCCCAAGTGTTGCCATTATCGGGGAGCGTTTCCGCGCCAAGCCCTGTCTTCTTGTTTTTGAAACAGGGTCTCCTGCTGTGGTTCAGGCTGGCTTTGAACTCACGATTGTCCTCAGACTCAGCCTCTCCAGTCCTGGGATTACAGGCGGGAGCCACCATTCTGGTTTACCTAGAAGTTTACTTGCAGTTCTGAGCCAGGCTCCGCCCTTCAACTTTTCCCCAATTTTGGCCGAGCAAGATGGTGTAATGGGAAAGCCCAGAAATAGTGAAAGTAAAACTAAAAACAACGCATACCTGTAGGAAATAAAAACACAAGCTAAATGAAAGCAATTCTTCCTCTGGGGAAGATGAGGGATGGCTAAAAATGTCTTAGAGGATGAACGACTTTAAAAAAAAAATATTTTATTAATTTATTCATATCACAGCTCAATTGTTATCCCATCCCTTGTATCCTCCCATTCCTCCCTCCCTCCCATTTTCCCCTTACTCCCCTCCCCTATGACTGTGACCGAGGGGGACCTCCTCCCCCTGTATATGCTCATTAGGGTATCAAGTCTCTTCTTGGTAGATGAACGACTTTTAAAAGATAGTTTTTCTTTTTCTTCAAGCAATAAAGATCGAGTGGAAAGCTCTCAGGAAGGGAGGCTTTTTAAACCAGTTTTGGCAACAATAGGAAGGTTCTTTTGGAAGGAGGTAGTTTGCGACATACCAATTCATTATTTGTGTGGTAAATTTAACAGACTCTAAAGGGAGCGGGTCTTGTTTTACCGTCCTGAAGAGAGAGCCAAGTTTCAGAGCTGGACTTTGCTGTTTGTGAACCACTGTGGTTAGTTTTCTGTTGCTTTGATAAACACTTTGACCAAAAGCAGGTGGGGCCTGAAAGGGTCTTTTGGCTACAGGTTTCAGTGCTAGGGTGGGTTCTGAAGCACAGATAACAGAGGAAGGCTTGTTACTGCTGGCTTGTGTTCTCTGGCTTGCTCAGCTCCTTTTTTGTTTGTTTGTTTGTTTTTTGTTTTGGTTTGGTTTTTCAAGACAGGGTTTCCCTGTGTAGCCTTGGCTGTCCTGGACTCGCTTTGTAGACCAGGCTGGCCTCGAACTCACAGCGATCCGAGTGCCTCTGCCTCCCAAGTGCTGGGATTAAAGGCGTGGGCCACCATCATCTGGCTCAGCTGCTTTTCTTAGCCCAGGACCACCTGACTGTTAGGGCCTCTTCTACTAATTCAGCAACCGGGAAACGCCCACAGGCCAATCTGATGGAGACAGTTGCTCTATTGAGGTTCCCTTTCCCAGGTGTGTCTCTTTCCCAGGAAGTTAACTATGAAGTCACTAAGCAGTGGTTTTGCTGTGTTTCTTTTGAGGAAGGGGAGGTGTAAGAAGAATTCAGCCTCATTGCAAAACCTTGATTGTTGTTACAGAATGAGTCTTTTTCTTTTCTTTTCTTTCTTTTTTTTTTTTTTTTTAGAATGAGTCTTTTAAAGCTAAAATGGCTTTATAAAAGGATTTTATTAGTGGGGTCTTGTTTGTTTTGAGACAGGGTCTCACATAGTAGCCCAAGCTGTCCTGGAACTTACTGTGTAGTCCAGGCTGCTCTCAGAGTGTGGTGCCCCTTCCTGCTTCAGCCTCTGAAGTACTGGGATCATAGGCGTTTGCCACCATGCCTGGCTCAGGTGGGATCACTTTATTCTTTGTTGTTCACACACCTGTTTCTCATGGTGTTGACCGTACTTTATAATAGGAGGAAACTACAGGAGATTTTTCAGGCCAGCCAGCTCTTGATCCTTAACCTCATCGTTTTAGATCAGACTTGGCTATTTATTTAATCTGTACTAGAGATGGGACCTTGAACCTTGCACATGTTAGGCAAGCACTCTACTGCCGAGCCTCCTCCCTGGCTCATTACTTTCAGGTGGCGTCTTACTAAGCTGCCCAGGCTGGCCTTGAACTGTTTGTAGCCTAGGCAGGCTTAGTCCCAGCCCACCACTTCTCTCATCCCAAAGTCCAGCCTCAAAAGCCTTGTAGTGTTTCTCTGATGTGCCTGCCGTGTCTCAGAAGCTTCTGCTCTGGGACTGAACCAGTTTCCGCCTCCTAAAGTAGTTGTAATGAAGGCCTGTAGGCCTAAGACACTTTCTGCCTTATCTTCCCAAAGTAGCCCAATCACAGGTCCAGTCCACCAGACCCAACTCAAGATTGGTTCCCGACACTTTGTTTCTTATATTCTTTTTTTTTTTTTTTAAGTTATTATTTATACAGTATTCTGCCTGCATGTGAGCCAGCAGGCCAGAAAGGGCACCAGATCTCATTGTAGATGGTTGAGAGCCGCCATGTGGTTGCTGGGAATTGAAGAGGACTTTTGGAAGAGCTGTGCTCTTAACCTTTGAGCCATCCCTCCAACCTCATTTTTTATGTTCTTAACCATCCTCCCCCAATTTCTTTCCTTTCTTGGTTTCTTTTTATTTATTTTATTTTATTTTTATTTTTTGGTTTTTTTGAGACACGGTTTCTCTGTGTAGCCATGGCTGTCCTGGACTCGCTTTGTAGACCAGGCTGGCCTCAAACTCACAAAGATCGGCCTGCCTCTGCCTCCCGAGTGCTGGGATTACAGGAGTGCTCCATCCCGCCCAGCTATTGAATTTCTTTTATTTATTTACTTTTATATGATTTTATAAATGTCCAGATTTAAGCTTAATTTACATTTTGCTCTCTAGGTTCTTCAAGATCATGGAAAAGCCACCACCATGGTAGCATTAATGGAAGTTTATCAAGAGGAAGATGAAGCGTATCAGGAATTAGTTACCAAGGCAACCATGTTCTTCCAGTATTTACTGCAGCCATTTAGAGATATGAGAGAAGTTGCGACCTCATGTAAGCTTGATATTTTGGTATGTTTCCTGATATTTTTACTTTACTGCCCATCCTGTATTGTTATTTTAGTCACATAAAAGGTTCAGAAGGTCAGTCTGTATTTTTACTTTGAGTTCATCTTTATATTTAGATGATAAATAAAAATTGTGTGTGTGTGTGTGTGTGTGTGTGTGTGTATGTGTATGTATACTTAGAGACAGGGTCTTATGTAGCCTAGGCTGGCCTCAAATTTATAGTGTAGCTGAGGCTAGCCTTGAAAACTTGATCCTTCTGCCTCCACCTCCTAAGTGCTGGATTATAGGCAGTGTTGTTTAGTGGTAGAGCTTGTGCCCAGCGTAGTCCAGGCCATGGACTTTATTCCAGCACTGATAAAACCACAGGCCTAGAAATATAGCCATGCAGGAGTCGGCTCAAGGCCTGCCTGGGCAGCAGAGAGCCAAGCCCGCCTGGGAAACTCAGTAAAACCCAATTTTAAAAAAAAGAGTAAGGAGGAGGGGCTGGAGAGATGGCTTAGTGGTTGAGAGCACTGGCTGCTCTTTTAGAGGACCCAAGTTCAATTCTCAGCACCCACATAGCAGCCCACACTGTCTGTAACTCCTCCAGGGCCTTCTGATACCCTCACATAGACTTACATGCGGGGAAAACACCAGTGCACATAAATAATAAATAAATAAGCTAGGAAGGGTATGGGGCTGTGGGTCAGTGATAGGCTGCTTGCTGAGCATGTGCAAGCTGCCTCCTCCAAAGAAGGGGCATAATGGCCTAAAAGTGAAGATAATGCTTTGTTCATTTTCTCGGTGTCTTAAGAACACTGTAGCTTTGGAAGCACTGGCACTGTTCCTGATGATAGACTGTTTTTGATGTCATGCATCTCCCTTTAGATGATTTTTTTTTACCTGTAAGAACACACGTCGATGTCTTAGAACTGGGAGGCAAGTTTAGCAGAGCTGTGGATTGTAATCCTGTAATTTAAACATTAATAGTTGTTGCTCTGATTCCAGTGGCTCTCAGCCTTCCTAAATCTATGAACCTTTAATACAGTTCCGTTTGCTATGGTGACCCTCCAACCATAAATTATTTTTGTTGCTACTTCATAACTGTAATTTTGATAATCATACTGTAAATATCTGTGTTTTCTGATGGTCTTAGGTGACCCCTGTGAAAGGGTCATTTTACTTTCTAAGGGGTCAAAGCCCTCAGCCTGAGAAGCAGTGCATTAGGGTGACCCTGTGTAGAAGAAGCATCCGGAGTCAGGAGACATCAGATAGATTTTTTGCTGTCTCCCTGCACTGGGCTGTCTTTCCACAATGTACTGTGCGTGCTTGTTTACTTCAGGGATGGGATTGTTCTCATCACTGTTGTGGAGGCGTGTTTAGTCTTTACCTGTGTGCATTGTGTGTGTGTCTACATGTGTGTGTTGTGTGTATGATCATTCAGGTATGACGCATAGACTGTATATCAGAAGTGTATAGTTCAGTTGTTTTAAATACATTCAGGTTGTGTAACAATTACCAACTCTCTGATATTAGAACATTTTTTTCTTTAACATTTATTTAGCATAGCACACATGTGGAGGTTGGTGGACAAACATGTGGAAATAGGTTTTTTCCTTCCACTGTGTGGGTTCCAGGGATTGAACTCCAGTCGTCAGGCATGGAAAACGTGGTGTTTAACAGTTTGCTAGAATTTAGCTGGCTGTCCTGATATGCCCTTATGTGGGAAAGACCAGAGAGACTTCGCCTTTTCAGCTTTTCTATAAGGGTATCCATGCTAACACAAGGGTGCATTCATCAATGCTAACACGAAGGGTGCATCCTCACGGCTAACACGAGGGTGCATCTTTACGGCTAACACGAGGGGTGTAGCCTCACAGCTAACACGAGGGGTGTAGCCTCATGGCTAACACGAGGGGTGTATCCTCATGACTTCATACCTTCACATTGGGGACTTAGGCTTCAATATATGAATTTCCGGGCCCATGAGCATTGAGTCCTGAACACACAGCTGTGAATATCCTTTAGGTGACCATATTACATGCATTTAAGTATTAAGTATTCAAGGTTCCTGAAAGAAACTACAGCAGAAGCAGCCCTTGAGTGCTGAACAATGGACATCTCATCTGCACAACTGTGCAGTATCACCTAACAGTACCCTGGAAAGGGCCTAGTGATGCAGAGTCAGTTTTCTCTCTACCCAGGGAACACTTTCGTTCCCAGTGGTGCCCAGCCCCGAGCCCATTGATGTTAGGTCATGAACTGACTAAGCAGTAGTAAAAAGAGCAGTTACAATAGTCCATACAGCCACTTCAGAATTTCCTAATGCCACTACATGACTCTTTTGTAGAAGTCCCTGGATGAGGATGAGCTGGGTCCTAAAAGGGTGATTGCCCTGCAGAAGGAAGCTGGTGAATGGACCAGACGGGCCGAAGAAGCAGTGGTCTCTATCCAAGACATCACTGTGAATTACTTTAAGGAAACAGTAACGACATTAACAGGTGAAACTAAGAACTGCTGTACTAGGATATATGTGACTTTTCTTCTACTTGTAGAACATGTGCACGCCTCCTAGTATCAGGTAGCATATTTGCTGGGTGCTGGGAATTCAGTGACAGGATGAGCATGGCCCATTTCTAGCCTGGCGAGCAGAGGGAAGTCTGTGGTATGTTTGTTCAACACACAGAAAATGGCAGGTGCAAGAAGCAACACTGAAGAAGAAAAACAAGGCCCTGAAAGCAATTGGGTGTGACTGGGGTGTCATGAAGAGCCCCTGAGAGACACATTTACTCCATACCTGAATAGTGCCTGGAGTGGAGAGAGCATTTACAAAGGCTCTGTGCTTTAAGGGGGCTTAGCAAATCAGAGAGCTTAAAGCAGGCCCGTGGGCTGGGTCCTGGAGAGCAGGAGAGCTTTTTATGAGTAGGAATGCTGGCCAGCCAGGCAGGGGTCACACTAGGTGAGGCCTGTGCACTGTCCATGCTGGCCCCAAATAGGAAATCTCACATCTGTCAATTTGTTAAGGTATCCTATGGCTATATAATATGATATGATATAACTATAACTATAAATACACACATACTTATAAATCCTGACCTTTGATATCTTTAAGAATGAATGGTAGAAGTCCCAGTTGTCCTAGATTACCCTCTATTGCTGTGATAAATACTATAATCAAAAACAACTTGGAGAGGAAAGGGTTTATTTCATCTTAAACTTCCAGGTAACAGTTTTTCACTGCGGCCAAGGCAGGATCCTGGAGGCAGGAACTGAGTCTGAGAGGAGTACCGCTAGGGGGAGTACCGCTGGGGGGGAGTACCGCTGGGGGGGAGTACC
>OU015752.1:100793376-100805799 GCA_907169655.1 Acomys percivali
ACACACACACACACACACACACACACACACACACACACACACACACACACACAATTGCAGTGACCTCTTGGTGGATTTTCCTGTAGAGTATACAGTGTCCTTCCTTATCCCTTCTGATTAGTTTTGGATTGATGTCTATTTGTCAGATATTAAAGTAGCTACATGAGCTTGTTGAGGTCCATCTTTTCCATACTTTTATGCTGAGGTGATGTTTATCCTTGGTGTTAAGGTATGTTCCTTGGATGTAGCAAAAGGATGGGTCCTGTTTTCACAGCCAGTCTATTAGTTGGTGTCTTGTTACCGGGTGATGAAACCACTAATGTTGAGAGGTATCAATGAATGGTGTTTGTTGGTTCCTGTTATTTCGTTGTTGTTAGGGGTGTGCATGTGTACTTCCTCTCTTTCGATTTGCAGGTCTGTGATTATTCCTTATGTTTCCTTGGTGTTGTGAATCTCTTTAGGTAGGAGTTGTCCTTCTAGCCTCTCCTGTGGGGCCATAGACATTGCTTACATTTGGGTTTATCGTGAAACGTTTTATTTTTTCCATCTATTATGATGGAAAGTTTTGCTGGGCGTAGTAGTCTGGGCTGGTATCTGCGCTCTCTTAAGAGTCTGTAGACATTTGTATAGTTCTTTTTGGCTTCTAAGAGTCCATTGAGAAGTCAGGTGTTATTCTAATAGGTCTGTCTTTGTTACTTGGTCTTTGCTGTTCAGTAATTTTAGTGTTGTGATTATTCTGTTAGGTGGACTTTCTTTTCTAGTCTGGTCTACTTGGTATTCTTGTGTGCTTCTTGGATCTTGATGGGCATCTGCTTCTCTAGGTAGGAATATTTTCTTCTGTGATTTTGTTGAAAACATTTTCTGTGCCTTTGACTGGCATTTCTTCCCCTTTCTCTATTCCTATTCTTAGATTTGGTCTTTTCATAGTGTTCTCGATTTCCTGAATATTTTGTGCCAGGATTTTGTCTTTTAACTTTTTTTTTTTTTTTGACTGAGGTGTCTTTTTCTTCTATCTTGTCTTCAGTGCCTGAGATCCTTTCTTCCATTTCTTGTATTCTGCTGGGGAGTCTTGCCTCTGAGGTTCCTATGCAGTTTCTAAATTTTTCATTTCCAGATTTCCCTCAGCTTTGGATTTCTTTATTGATTCTATTCCTACTTTCAGGTTTTGGTCTGTTTTATTGATTTTCTTTCTTCCACTGTTTGTTTTTTCATAGGTTTCTTTAAGGGGTTCCTCCTTAAGGACCTGTATCTTAGTCATAAAGGTTATTAAGGCCTTTGTCTTGTGCTGTGTTGCAGTGCTTTGGGCCTGTGGTGGCAGGGTTGCTGGGCTCCAGTGAGACATACTGCCCTGGTTGTTACTCTTTTATGCTGCCGTCTAGGCATCTGGCCTTGGGATGAGTGTAATTCTAGGAGCTGATGGGTTGTCTTGTCTTTTTTTTTTTTTTTTTTTAATTTTTCAATTTTTTTTGTATCTTTATATTATTATTATTATTATTAATTTATTCTTGTTACATCTCAATGGGTATCCCATCCCTTGTATCCTCCCATTCTTCCCTCTCTCCCATTTTCCCCTTATTCCCCTCCTCTATGACTGTTCCTGAGGGGGATTACCTCCCCCTGTATATGCTCATAAGGTATCAAGTCTCTTCTCGGTAACCTGCTGTCTACCAGGTCTCCCCCTCCAGAGGACATGGTCAAATGTGAGGCACCAGAGTACGTGAGAAAGTCATATCCCACTCTCCACTCAAGTGTGGAGAATATTCTGACCATTGGCTAGATCTGGGTAGGGGTTTAAAGTTTACCGCCTGTATTGTCCTTGGCTGGTGCCTTAGTTTGAGCGGGACCCCTGGGCCCAAATCTGCCTATCATAATGTTCTACTTGTAGGTTTCTAGGACCCTCTGGATCCTTCTACTTTGCTATTCTCCCATGCTTCTCTCATCCAGAGTCCCAATAGGATGTCCTCCCCTCTGTCCCAGTTTCCTGGTAAGTGAAGGCTTTCGTGGGACATGCCCCTTGGGCTAGTATGCAGATATAAGTGAGTATATACCATTTGAGTCTTTCTGCTTCTGGGTTAACTCACTCATTATGATCATTTCTAGCTCAATCCATTTATCCACAAATTTCGGGAATTCCTTGTTTTTAATAGCTGAGTAGTATTCCATAGTGTATATGTACCACAGTTTCTTTATCCATTCTTCTACTAAGGGACACTTAGGCTGTTTCCATGATCTGGCTATTATGAATAAGGCTGCTATGAACATGGTTGAGCAAAGTTTCTTGTTGTGTCAATGGGGTTGTTGGGTGAGTGTTTGGTCCCTTGGTTTCCTTTGCACTTTCTGGTTCTTAGGAAAGCTTGGTGTCTATGTGTTGCCTGGTAGGAAATTCTTCTGGGATCCTGATAGGTGTGGCCACTGGGGGTTCCATGTGTTTCTAAGTATTGGGAGCTGACACTTAGGAATAGGGATGGGAAAGGAGGGGGATGCTGAGGGGTTCACTGATCAGAAGAAAACCTAGTACCTCTAGGATCCATGCAGTCCCTGGAAATTGGGGCAGAGATGAGGGGAGGCCACAGCTAGTGTTCTGTTACAGAGCTGGAGATGAGACTGGGGGATTGCAATTGTAGGAACCAAGGAAAAGGTGAAGATCTGCAGTTAGCCTACTTACTTCCCTGGCTAGAGTGACCTGTTGGTCCCCAGGGAATGCTTGTTGGAGTTGGGGACTGGGATAAAGAAAGTGGCTGAGGAGGGGAGTTTGGAGAGGAAGGTCTGTATGAATCCTTGGAGGAGGGGGTTGGGGGCATGGTGGTCTTCAGCAAGTGGTCTGCTGCAGAGCTGGGGATAAGATTAGGGCATTGGGGCTGGAGAGATGGCTCAGAGGTTCAGAGCACTGCCTGCTCATCCCGAGGTCCTGAGTTAATTCCCAGCAACCACGTGGTGGCTCACAACCATCTATAATGAGATCTGGTGCCCTCTTCTGGCCTGCAGGTGTACATGCAGGCAGAATACTGTATATATAATAATAAATAAACAAATCTTTAAACAAAGATTAGGGCATTGGTTTTGGAGGAGCTGAGGGAGAGATGAAGATCTTCAGTTAGCTTACCTGTTTCCCTGGCCTCTGGCCTGCAGGTTGTCAGGGAGTGTCTGCTGGAGCTGCGGAGCTACTTCCTGGCTGGAGTCAACAGCTCGCTTTCTTATACAATTGGGGACCACATGCCCAGGGGTTGCACCACCCACAGTGGGCTAGGCCTTCCTACGGAGGTCAACAATCAAGAAAATGCCCCACAGACCTGCCCACAGGACAGTCTGATGGAGGCAATTGTACAATCGAGGCTCCTCTTCCCAGATGACTCTGGTTTGCATCGTTGATGATAACTAACCTATGCAGCAATATATTAGGATCTGAAATTAGTTTGGAAATAGAGTAATGCTCTTAATCTTGGTCAGACTGCTTAACAGAGCCTGTCCAGCCATAGAAATAGTCTCCACCAAGATTTAAAGGCAGGTTGTCTCAGTGAGGTGGATCATGAGCTGTTATTGTCCTGCTTATAAACTAAATACCTGAAATTTTCTATCAATGATCATGTGCTACTTTTTGTGATAAGTCTAGTAATAAGAAGCAACAAAGAAACAACCCAGGATCCACTAATGAGTTGCACTTTTGTTTTATTTTATTAATTATAAACTCAGGAATGCAGAAACAAATGGAGCAGGATCGGAAGAGATTTGGCCAGGCAACCTGGGCCACAGCCATGCCCAGGCTAGAGCGTCTCAAGCTCGCGTTAGCTCAGGAGACTTTGCAGCTTATGCGAGCAAAAGAGCTGTGTCTAAACCACAGGCGAGCTGAAGTCCAGGGAAAGGTAAGGCAAAAACACAGCTTCCCTCTGACGCCACACTTTCCTTTAGATTGCCCTTGCGTCTTAGGCCTCGGTAATGAGCTCTCTTTATTTTCACAGCACACACTTCCAGTAGCTGTGCTGCTAGTGAGGGTGGGCCATGGAGCTTCCCTTCCTGGCTCTTAAGATGTTTCTGAAATAGTCCAGGATTTTCTTTGTAGCACTGAGTTAGGATTGAAGTGGGAGGCTCGCTTTAAAAATCAATCCAGCAGTATGTTTGGTATTTAGTCATGTACATACACAAATCTATGTGTGCCTGGAATGTGACCGTGTTCTGGAGCTAGCACCTTTCATTCAGAAGCTAAGTATGTTCTCCACCACTGAGCCCCAGCCCAGCATAGCTTAGCATGCTCTCCATCGTATCTTAATCTAAGTGGCCCTCCTTCGTAGGAGCATAGTCAGTCGCTGTCTTAGTTTCAGCTGCTTGTGAAAAGATACCATGCTTGGAGTGACTGCAGGCGGCATTTAGCTATCTCACAGCTCTGGACATTAGATGACCAATATCTAGGTGCCTTCTGATTCAGTGTCTCTGGCTAGGGCTCTCTTCCTGCTGTGTGCTCTGCTGTGTCCCCACTACAAGGCTGCTCCTCCACCTCAGCAGACCTAACCCAGCACTGCCACGCTGGGGTTTGGAGTGCCAATTTCAAATTTGTGGTAACACTTTCCATCCACGACATAGTCTCATTGCTGTTACGTTTCTAGACTATGGCATGCTGCCATGTTTTAAGGGTAAGGTGGAGTATGTGAAGAGAATGCTGAATGAGTTCCGGTTTGTCTCTGAGCTGAGTTTCTGCCTGTCTCTATTCTTACAGTTAGCACCATGGGGGAGAAGACGACTGCCAGGATGCCCTGCAGTTCGCTCTCACTGTGCTAATTAAATCTATTTCTTTCTCCATACAAACCAGATGGAAGATCTTCCAGACCGCGGAAAGAATTTAGACGTGGATGAGCTAGAAATACAGTATTATGAGATTCAGCTGGAGTTATATGATATTAAGCTTGAGATACTGAGAAGTGAAGAGACGATCCTTGTCACACAGTTGGACTCTGTTAAGAGACTTATAAAAGGTAACATTTATGTATATGTTAGAGTGAATGTTGAATCAAATGAAGAAATGTAGACTAATTACCAATTTCTTCTTATAAATGGCCCATTGCGTCTATTGCACAATTTTATTTTCCCTTCAGTATTTTTAAAAAAATATTTATTTATATATAGTGCTCTATTCACTCACATGTATATCTTCATGACAGAATAGGGTACCAGATCTTAGTATAGGTGACTATGAGCC
The DNA here is from genome assembly GCA_907169655.1 of Acomys percivali. NCBI lineage: Eukaryota > Metazoa > Chordata > Mammalia > Rodentia > Muridae > Acomys > Acomys percivali. Next base: position 100,798,565 of record OU015752.1, read on the forward strand.
ACCATGTGGTTGCTGGGAATTGAACTCAGGACCTTTGGAAGAGCAGACAGTGCTCTTAACCTCTGAGCCATCTCTCCAGCCCCTCCCATCAACATTTTTATTATTCAACAGTATATTCAAACATGAGAAACAAAGAAAGAAAGCCTTTTGCCCATTATGTATAGGCACTTAGTAAAAGCAATTTGCTGATAACTTTGTAGGGCTTTTAAAATATACTACATATGTAAAACTGAATATAAAAAGATCAATATTTTTAATTTACATTTATTTATTTACTTTGGTTTTTCAAGACAGGGTTTCTCTGTGTAGCCTTGGCTGTTGTAGACTCACTTTGTAGACTAGGATGGCTTCGAACTCCCAGTGATCCACCTGCCTCTGCCTCCCGAGTGCTGGGATTAAAGGCATGCACCACCACGCCCAGCAAGATCAGTATTTTTTAAAAATCAAAACCAGATACTCTATCAAGTAACTTCATTTTTACCTAATACACAGTAAACTCATAAGTAATAATAATAAATGCCCAAAGAATTTTAATGGCTGCATAGTATTCCATTTTACAGGCATACTGCAATTTCCGATTTCTTCCAGTCTTGAACATCAGTTCAGCAGAAAACTTTCCTTTGCATGTGTCCTTGTGTGCAGCACAGATTCCTGATAATTTATGGAATAAACTTCTAAAGATGCAATGGTTGGATTAAGGGCAATGCTTTTATAACAGATAATATGTATCTGCCAAAATGGCACTACAACAGTCATGAAATACATTTTTCTTTTTTCACTATTGTTTCTAAGTCCTGAATTACATAACAGCCCCTTAGAGAAGATACACAAAGGATACCCCATCAGCAGAAGGTGAGAAAGTATCTTATCATATTTACATTCTTCTCTTTGAAGCTTCTGGATACTTGGTAGAAAAATGACATCTTAAAGGTTTTGTTTATTTAATTCTATTGATGCTGAAAACAATTTTATATACTTAATGACCATATTTTTTTGACATTTTTACTTTCTCTTTTTCCTTTTTTCTCTGTTTTTTGTTTTTGTTGTTGTTTGTTTGTTTTTTTGAGACAGGGTTTCTCTGTGTAGTTCTGGCTGTCCTGGACTCGCTTTGTAGACCAGGATGGCCTCGAATTCACAGCGATCTGCTTGCCTCTGTCTCCCAAGTGCTGGGATTAAAGGCGTGCCCCTCCACGCCTGGCCTTTTTTCTTTTCTTTTTGGCGTTTTGAGACAGGGCCTTACCATGTAGCTGTAGCTGGCTTCGAACCTACTGCTGTCCTTCCTCAGCACTGCCGAGGGTGAGGATCACAGATGTGCATCACCACACCGCAAAAACATTTTGCTTATTGATAGTCTATGGTTTTGTTGGTTTGTTTTTGTTTTTCAAGACAGAGTTTCTCAGTGTAACCCTGGCTGTCCTGAACTCACTTTGTAGACCAGGCTGGCCTCGAACTCACAGGGATCCTTGAGCTTCTGCTCCTGAGTGCTGGGATTAAAAGCGTGTACCACCACCACTTGGCTCTATGTTTATAATACATTTTTATACATACATATTATTGTGTTTTGCTCATATTTGCCACCCCCATCACCCTTACTTGTCCTTACCTGCCCCATGACCCCTCCCTCTCCCAGTAATTCTTTCACTGTTATGTCTACACACACACACACACACACACACACACACACACATGTTACTGATTCTTTTTGGTTTTGTTTGTTTATTTTTGGAGACAAAGTCTCATGTCATTGGCCCAGCCTAGACTAAATTGCTGTGTAGTCAATGATGCCTTAAATTCCTGATCTTTCTGCCCTCACTTCCCAAATGTTGGGATTACAGGTGTGCACTATCACAGCCTGCTGTATTGTTGTATCTGGATTCTGCACCAAGAAAGATCGTGTCATATATATCTTCCATTTTAGAGTATTTTCCACATTAAGGATTTTATTCAGTTGTTGGTCATACTATGGTAAAAATCAAACTTTTCTCTCCAAATTGGTCTCAATCACTGATTTTAAACAATTGCCTCCTGCTGCTTTGAAGGCTTAGAGCCAGCACTAGTGGTGTGGCCTGAGAGTCCTCTTGCACTCTGTGAGGCCACCCGCCCCCCCAGTGTGGCTCCTTACTGCTCCCTACCTGTGAAACGCATGTCAGCACCCTCCTGGTTACCCTGCTTCTCCGTGTTCTCTGATTTTTCTCACTTCTTTATTCTTCCAGATGAACTTTAGAATCACTCTGGCAACTTTTAAACAAACAAATACTCACTGGAATTTTGATTGAGATTGTGCTTAAAGTTAGAGCTTACTTGGGGAGAATTGTCGTCTTGCAATTTTGAGCCCTCCCTCCCAAGATCATGGTAGGTCTCTCCACACCCTGACTCTTCCCGAGCCCCTCAAGTTTAACAGTTCCCGCACAGGGCCTCAGCATTGTTTAATCCTGGGGTCCAAAACTTTGCAGCTCTTTTCACCTGTGAACGTTTTATACATTTAGGGGGAACTCTTATTTTTAAAAAGTTAATCTGGAAGGATGTTTTCCTTTGGGACACAGGTTTGGGGAGGAGATATAGAAGACTTTATTCTGTGTGCTTTTGCAGGGTTTGGATTGTTACAAGCATGTGTTTTTAAAAATCAGTATGTAATCAAGAGTAAAGACTGGGGAGACAGTTGTGCTGCGCTGGGAGCATCTTGGCAGTAGATGTAAAGAACCTTCAACGTTCATCTCATTTACTAAGGAGGAAGTGAACGCAGACACACACACACACACACACACACACACACGTTTATCATCACGAAATCGGAACATTGGGACATTCTGAGAATGCTTGAGCTAGTGAATACTATGTGGCCATTAAAATGCTATTTCTAGTGCAAGGAACGTGTTCTGGTAGAACTGTTACTGTGTGCAGCTGTGTAAGAAGTATGTGTTTTCCCTACATGATATAATTACAGCCAGTCTCTCTTTCCACTTAAAGACATTTTAAAAATTATTTCTCATAGTAAAACATACCTAAGAAAATCATTAATCTTTATAGAGAAACAGGATGAAGTGGTGTACTATGACCCATGCGAAAGCCCTGAGGAGCTGAAGGGCCTTGCTCAAGACCTGGAGCTGCCCCTTGGTGAGAACGCACAGCTGAGAGCACTCAGACAGCAGTGCCAGCTGCTGGAGGCTCAGCGGGGCCGCATCTGCAGCAGGAGGGCCCGTCTCAGGAACAGAAAGGTACCATGCGTGCGCTGCCTCCCTCTCTCTAGGCTTTCATTTATAAGAAAAGGTTAAAAGGTTTTTACACACATAGTGATTAATGTTCTATATGTTTATGAGTTCTATGGCTAGAGATAAATATATTTAAAGTACTAAAAAATTATTTGTTTCTTTTGAGATTTAAGTGGTTACTATAATTCATTCAGTAATTATGTATTGAATGCCTACTATATATAATATAGTACTGTATTATATACTATATGTAGTATATACTATATGTAATATAGTACTATATTATAATACTATATTAATATAATTAATAATAATTAATACTATAATTAATATAATAATACTATAGTAATAATATAATACTATAATAATATAGAGCTCAGCAGTGGTGGCGCATGCCTTTAATTCCAGCACTCGGGAGGCAGAGGCAGGCGGATCGCTGTGAGTTCGAGGCCAGCCTAGTCTACAAAGTGAGTCCAGGACAGCCAAGGCTACACAGAGAAACCCTGTCTTGAAAAACCAAAAAAAAAAAAAAAAAAAAAAAAAAAAACCTATATAGTACTATATTATATGTAGTGCTTTTGTTATCAAAATAAGAGTTGGGGCCATGAGATGCTCATCACATAACAGCGCGTGTGGCACAAGCCTGGTAACTTTGCTTCAGGAAAGCACCAGCCCCGAAGTTGTTCTCTGACCTCCGTGTGCCCACGCATACTTATTAGATAAAAATAAACAAAATGGGAGCTGGGTGTGGTGCTGGCGGTTCAGGCCTGTAATCCCAGCCACTTGAGAGGCTGAGGCACGTTGAAGGCAGCCTGGAGAACTTTCTCAGACCTGCTTCTACTTTAAAAATATAAAAAATGGCTGAAGGTATAGTTTAGCAGTAGAAACTTGACTGGCATCTATAGGGTTCTTGGTTCAATTCCCCAGTGACAGACAGACACACACACACACACACACATGCACACACACTATGTGCAGCCAGAGCACTGTATATATAATAAATATTTTTAAAAAAGAGTTAAAAACCAGACTAGGGAGAAACTAGCAATCACCTGTACAGCATAACATTTTAGTCTAAATTATGGATTATGGTAATGTGAGTCATGATGCAGTGTTCCTCTTACTTCAGACCTTATGTTTAGTGAAACAAAACAGATTTGTTTCCTTTTTATTGCAAATTTTTATACAACATATATTGATCATGTTTTTCTTCTCCCCCAGCTTTTCCTATATTCTCCCCACCTCCCTCCCCACCTCCCTCCCCACCTCCCTCCCCACCAAACTTTGTTCTTTCTATCTCTTAAAAATCAAAACAAAACAGAAAAAATGAAAATGAAAACAAACAAGCAAAAAACCAATAAAGCAAAAATAAAATAAAAAGCAAAACCAAAGTAGAATGAAACACACTTGCTTTTGAATTCTAAAAACAGTATTATTACATAAAAACACAGAGGTAATTTTCACAGTGGAAGAGAAAGTCCCAATGTTTTAAGAAGGCTTAAAATTCCTTACGGGACTTTTCTTCCCACTCGCCTCACCTGTTTAGCCACCTGCCTGGCACCATCAGTAACTCACCAACACGCCTTCCCTCCACTAAAACAAACCAGAACAAAACAACCCAGTTGTCAACCTTCCTAATGCTATGACCCTTTAATACAGTTCCTCATGTCACGGCTGCACCTAGCCATGAAGTTATTTTCATTGTTAGATCATAACTATAACTTTGCCACTGTTAGGAATGTAAATATCTGACATGCAGGGTATCTGATGTCCCTGTGAAAAGGTTGCTTGACCCCAAGAGGTTGAGACAGGTTGCTGACCCGCAGCCTGAGAACCACGGTCCTAGACTAAGTTGGAGCATTAACGTCACCCTCAGGTGGTTTCCTCTGCTCAGCCCAGCAGCTCTTCGCTGGGAGGATAGGGCAGGAGCTGAGGGCAGCTTTCAGATGCTACCTTGGGTTGAAATTGCAGCTTGGACACTTGTGACCCTACCAAAGGCGAGCTGCCAGCTTTCCTAAGATTTATTTTAATTTATGTTTGTGTATGTGTGTTTACATACATGTGTATATGTGCACATAGATGCAGGTGCCTGTGGAGGTCAGATAAGGGGATCATATCCCTAGAGTTGGAGTCACAGGCCACTGTGAGCTGCCCAGTGTGGGGGCTGGGATGAGCTCTGCTCCTCTGCAGGAGCAGCGAGCACTCTCAGCTACTCATCCATCTGCAGCCCTGCAAGTTCTCTTAAGCTAAGGTTTTTATCTGTCAGGAAGATATCCAGGATTGATACAACTCTCATGCTTAACATAGGAAGAAAATGTCACTGTGGCTCAGGTTGAAAACAGAGCCAGGAACATTAAGTGTTCTTACCGTATTTCTCCTGGATATGGTTAGAGTGGGTGGTGAAGCATAAGAGAAAGAAGTACAGTTTTTAACATAACTTTCCAAGTATTTCTAGGTGGGCTATGTTTTTGCAGATGTGTTTAGAGATACAAATTGTATTTCTAACATGAGGACTTGGGTTTAAGCAATTGCATTAGATTGTGGGGCCTATAAAGCAATCCGTGTTGAGCATGCCCACCTGAGTTCGAGCCCCAGGACCCACAGGATAGAAGGAGAAAACTGACTCCAGCAAGCTGTCCTCTCACCTCGACCAGTGTGCTGTGCTGTGTGCATGCTCCCTTCCCCGCAAAACAAAAACCAAACCAAACAAAATAGATTGAGGAGACAGTTTTATCTCTCAAAGCCCTCTGCTGGGAACAGATGAAATTGGAGGGCAGCCCTTGTCACATGACTGTGGAGGAGGACCTACCATTGACCCTCATTGGAAACTAAACACCTTACCTAGTCAAAATGCATTGCTTTCAACTCTACTCCAGCCCTTGTTCCATGGTCTCACTAAAACCATGTGTGTGACTTGTGTTTTCCCGCTAGGATCACTGCCGAGAAAGTCATCAGCTCAGACTGCGACAAGCCAGACAAAGCGTGAGCCATTTTCTCCAGCATCATGGCATTCAGATAGTGAGTACCTGAGAGAACAAATCACAGCTGCTGCGTGACAGTGGAAACTACACACTGGCACAGATGAGGGTGGGGCTCTCTTTGTGAATATGTACATGACTGGAATTAAGGGCATGTTACAAGGATATGTTTGTTTACATATAGAAAAGAGACAAAATAGAAGAAGAAGAACAAAAGAAAAAAGAATGGATAAACCACGAACGCCAAAAAACACTTGTGCGACTAAGAGCATATAGGGAGGTAAGTTTTAGAAATAATCACAGCCCTTCTCTGGGGAGATAAATGAGTCTCACCTACCCTAGAAAAGAGTGTGACATGTAATGAACAGATGACATAGAATGTAGAAATGCTGTTATTAACAAAGAACAAAAACGAGGAGAATCCTAGTTTCACATGCACAATACAAACCACTGCTGGCAGTTGTTTTGGTTGAGGCAGGCTCCTAAGATGCAGCCTCGTAGTTACTGTGCTGTTGCTGTGAAGAGACACCACAGCCAAGGTTCCTAATAAAACAGCATTTACTGGGGTCTAGCCTACAGTTTCAGGGTTAGTCCAATGCCATTGTGTGGGAGCATGGCAGCAGGAGACAGGCGTAGCACTGAGCAGTAACTGAGAGCTCACACGGCCCAGAGGCAGCAGGCAAAGAGCGAGAAACTGGGCTGGACTTGGACTTTTTGAAACTTCAAAGCCCACCCTAGTGACACACTTCCTCCAGTAGGACCACACCTAATCCTTCCAAAGCAGTGCCTCAGCTGGGGACCCAGCATTCAAAGCCTAGATGCCCACGGTAGCCTAGAACTCAGCCCTCTTGCGTCTGCCCTGCTGCTGTATCAGTGTGTGCCTGGTTACAGCCTGCTACTGCTGCCATCACAGCGTATTTGGGCTCCTGCTCTCCTTCCTGTGTGGCTCTTAGCTGCCTTTGGTGTTAGCTGCCTTCTCTTTATTTTTATTTTATTTTATTTGTGTGTGTGTGTGTGTGTGTGTGTGTGTGTGTGTGTGTGTGTGTGT
>OU015752.1:100805809-100818202 GCA_907169655.1 Acomys percivali
TGTGTGTGTGTGTGTGTGTGTGTGTGTGTGTGTGTGTGTGTGTGTGTGTAAGTGTGTAAGCCTGTGGAGCTCAGAGGACAGCCTCAGGTGTCTTTCTTCAGGAGCTGTCCAACCTTGTTTTTTGAGACAGGGTCTCATTGGCCTGGACCTCAGCAAGTGGCCCGGGAGCTGCATGGCTCCACAGGCCCTGCCGCCACACTTAGCTTTTGTGTGGGTTTTGGAGATTGAAGACAGGCTCTCCTCTTTGCACAAGTGCTTTACCTGAGCCATCTACCTGGCTCCCTTTTTTCTGTAATCTCTACAGTGGACGCACTGCATGTAGCTACAACCAGAGTGCTCTCTGCTGGAATGAAGGTTCCTATCTTCCTCTCTCTCTAAAACATGATGAGTATTTTCATCTGTATGCTTCCTTTTTTTTTTTTTTTTTTTAACATGATTAAATTTAATCATATCTCTTGCGTGAGCGAGGAGGAGCTCAGGTGCTCGGTTACCGGCTTGCTGCCTCTAGGCTTCCTTCTTCGTCTTCATTTTATTACAGAGAAAGCATAGCCAATTGGTCAAAGGAGTAGGCTCCGAGTCTTGGCAGGTTTAGGCTAGTTTCCCCCAAAAGCCAATATAAATGTGAGGGCTTTGTTTGTTTTATTTTTTTTTTCTGTTTTGTTTTTGTTTTGAAAAAAGATAGGGTTTCACTCTGGCCCAGGGTCGTCCCAAGCTCAAAGCAGCACTCCTGCTGCTACTTGGGCAGTGCTCCTTGGACTCATGAAAGCAGGCTCAGTAACCAGGGCTAGCTGGGGCCATGTTGGTGCCAGGAGGTGCTCATAATCAGGATGCCCCCTGGTCCAGGCAGTGTTGGTTTATAGGTTTGCTTGTGGAGTTGCACCATTTTGACGGTCTACATTGTGGTCAATCTCTGTTTTTATCCTCAGAAGTGTTCGGCTCCTGGGTCTTCACTAAAAACAACCTGCTCAGAATTGATGGTGCCAAAGCTGTCAGGTGGATGCTCTCAGAAGAGGTCCTCAACCACTGGTCACAAGACAGCTCACCCTGCCTCCAGCAAAACTGGAAGTGTTACTCCCTTACTTGAAGCTAATATGAACCCCCCCAAGCATCAAGACTCCTGTGGCAGTGTCCCCAGCCAGGTTTTTGTTCCAGGTGGTGACCAGATACTCTCCAGATCCAGCGAAGATCTGTCACTACCACCACAGCCAGCACCCCCACCTCCCCCTCCTCCCCCACCTCCTCCTCCACCACCACTCCCTCTCCCTGCTCTGTCCTCTTTTCAAGCGACCACTCATCAGAATTTAAGACTCAAGACTTCAGCCACAGAGGACCAGCCACTCCCTCTAGTGTGTGACGAGTCTGCTGAAAGAGCGAGCCATTTCCTGCAGGGTCTCCAACACCCAGGTAACCCACTGTAGTTCTGCCCTCCCTCCCTGTGGGCTCTTACGCTGGTGAAGAAGTCTCATTAGTTTTAATTTAAAGTCTTCTCCAGAATTCTCTAGTCTTAGAATATGCCACCATTTGTTGCCTTGTTAGTGCTCTTACTGTAATTAGTGTAGGTGCGACCGAGTGTGACAAGTGCTGACTCAGCCTGAGACACAGCTCTGCATCTGCTGACCACGCGCTGCGCCTCAGAGGCTGTTAAAGAGCAGCCTGCTGCGGGCTTGCCCGAGCTTCAGCATGGATGTGAGCTCTGCCAGTGTTTCTCAACACGCTTTAAGTGGTGCTGTCACATGTCTGAGTCACCACAGAACTGAAGTGCTGATTTTAATTGAGAATACTGGAAAAGTGGCCACCTTTTGTCTTCATACTGAATACACTCAAGTATTTGTTTAGTGAGGGTCACAGTTCTTATGCATAAATTCTAATTATGGGGGTGAAACTGGCCTAAAGCTGCCAAGACTCAGAGCCTATTGCTTTGGGGAGGATCATTTTAGCTAAACCCTAGGAAAATGCTGAGCTCTGGCTGAGGCCGCTACCTCGTACCACAGTTACGAGGATAGTGAGTGTGAAGCTACGGACAGTTAGTGCTGGTTTGGGCTAATTCAACATTCTGCCTGTTCTGAGTTTGGGGTGTCAGTGTGTCCAGAACAAGGTGTGGAGGAACATTCCTGCATGCTCAGGTGGCAACGGCCTATCTGTAGGGTTTGCAACACTGTGAATGCAGAGTGGCCTCCGATTTGCTGAGATTAGGGTTTGGATATGGGCAGACCTTGGGTCGGGGAGTATTCTCACTTTAGGTCAGATGCTCTGTTCAACTCACACACTACTGTATGGCGCTGGAGAGTGAAAGTCTGAATTAGAACCCTTGACTATAGAAATTGCCTAATCCGTTCTCGCAGAGGACTGTAATTGGGTGAGAGTGTGAGCCCAGAACAGAACAGGCCTTGTCAGCCATAGCCCAGCTCTTCTGTCCCCAACTAGAAATGACTGTTCATGCTGGGGCTCACCTGACAGATGTCTAAGTTAGTGCCAGTACTCATGCCCCTGTGTCTGGCGGTGAGGAAAAGTTTTTAACTCCTTGGGGTCTCAGGGAGCCAGGGTTTTAAAAAAATAGCTTCTTCTTAGTGTTGTGGGACTCTGAGCTAATTTGTGTTCTGACAGTAGTCACACCCTCATAGAGCCCATAGCCGCCTCAGGTAAGCTGGGTGGAATTAAACACACTGACGGGAAATGTGCCAGAGCCTCCCCTCAGCCTACTGAGCAGCTCCCAAGTATACCACTTCAAGCCCCTCTGTGTGTGGAAACCTACTCGCCTGTTGTCACAGAGTGAGTCATCACTTACTAATCACCAAGACTGAAGTAGAGGAACGCAGGGCACATGCTCAGGATGTTTGTAGGGAAAGGAAATGGAGGAGATATAATTTAGAGGGTGCTAAGTCTCACCCTATGGGTCAGATTGTTCCTCTCAGGCACCCTTAACTCTTAAGGTGTCTAAATCAATTTCAACAGGAGATGGGTATGGCGGTGGCTTGAAGAAGTGGGTGGTAAGTATGCGAAAGCACAGCTGTCAAACTGTCCTGATTGGTACAGCATAGTGCTGCCGAGAGCTGCTGAGTGCACTGCCAGTGGCTCACTGCACATGCGTGCTTGTTAAGTCATGGCACGGACTGGTGGCTTCTGGAAGCCTGGATGTTCGTCACACTTGCTGTCTGCTCAGTTTCAGGCTCTATGGATGAAGTGTTGGCTTCTCTACGGCAGGGCAGGGCCTCTCTCCGCAAACTAGACCTGCCCACCTTGCCCCTGCCCCACACCTCTGTCAATGAACAAGTCTTGGCTGCCATCAGGCAGGGGGTGCGGCTGAAGAAGGTCCACCCAGGCCCAGGTGTGGATCCTAGCGAGAAGCGCAGCAGCGACCTGGAGAGGAGCATCAGGGCAGCCCTGGAGAGAATCAAGAGAGTGTCTGCTGACTCAGAGGAGGACAGCGATGAGCACAGCCCTGAGCACAGCCCTGGGGAGTGGGACCGCTAGGGTCTCCAGGCGACAAAGGCAGGCACATCCACGAACCCTAGGTCAGCAAGGCTTCCCTGAGAGCCTGCTTGATGCTGTGGCCTTAAACTGGGAGGATGGTGGAGGCTTGTCACTCCACGGGAGGACCATGACTTGTCACACACCACCCACAGGTGGGTAGGCTGGAAGCAGGGACAGTACTGTATCCATTCCAGAGTCACTGTCTGACCTTGGAGGGACAGCTCTGTGGTGTCCATTAGACAGTATGCTTCCGTGTGTATAGACACTGGTTCCTCAGACGTTAAGGCTTAAATGTGAACATGATTTTAGCAATAATCAGAATAAATTGCATATATCTCAGAATTACTTTAAATATTTAAATACATTTTATTTTGTGTATTGAGCACTATAGAAGCTCCTATTAAACGTTATTTATAACACATCTGTGTTATGAGATAATGTTCTTTGACCTACTGTGAAAGCAAAGCTCTTCCTACCTGGGTGTACTGGAAATTTCCCAAGATTTCAGCTCAGCATTCAATCGAGCAAGTGCTAAGGGCACTGACAGCACTGCTCACCTCAGGAGACGTTCCCTTTGAGGGCCTCTTCATGCATGTCAGGAATGGGGAGGGACAGTTACTGCTCAGACTGCCCAGGTGGCCTTTAACCTCATTACCCCAACTCTTAATCCTTGATTTCTACCAAACCAAATGAACCCACATTTCTCATTTCCAGAGACGTTCGGTTTTTCCATCTGGCCAGTACCACGCTGGCATGGCTAGGAGGGCTCTTACCCCTTCAGCGGCTGCACCTGGACCTCTGTGGCTACTGCCAGGCTGCCCACAGGTCTGCCACCCACCACGAAGCCCCAGAACTCACACTGGCTCTGCGCCCGCTCCCTCACACGCTTAATGGTGACTGTGGTGGCCTGCTGAGCACAAGATGGCTTTGCCTCAGGCTTTCTTTCTCACCACAGGCCGAAATCTGCTCCTCTGGAATGAACTTGGTATTTGAAAAACTTGCAGAAAGACAACTTTGTAGGGCTTGCTTATCTTTCAGTTGGTTTGTTGTTTTCACTTTCTATTCCAATTCCAGAGCTGTAAGGTGCTACATCAGGCTTGGGTAACACTCTGCTTTTGCCAAGGGCTTTGAGGAGCCTTCAAAAAAGTGACTTTTAAAAAAAATGAGTCCTCCCAAAGTTGCAGATTCAGTTGTGTCGTTAGTATTACAAAACTTCTTAAGAACTTTATCTCATTTCTCCCTTACGTGCCCTCTTCTTTCATCTGCGCCCTAGGGTGAACCCACACTCTTGACTCTTGGGGTTCAGGACCATGGAGGGAGCCGTGCACTCTCTGTAGTCTGACTCTGAACCTCTCAGTGCGCCCTCCAAAACTCTGCCAAACAACTTGCGCCCCTTGAAGTTTCTGCACAAGGTGAAGGCCAGCCCTGCAGCCTGATACACCAATTCTCAGAGGACTGGCCGCTGTCCTCTCGGCAGCTCCCTTCCCTACTGCAGGTTTTAACCCAGAGTCCCGACACTGCTTGCCTCTGTCCCCCAAAGTCTTGCTCTGAAGCTTAAGTGACTAGAATTGCGTGCGCGCACACCCATCCCACACACACCTCTTTTCTTCAGTTGGGCAGACATGCTATTCTGTCCCAACTCCATAGCCGTCTCCTCTCAGACCGTCTCTGCCCTGTCCCCTCACATGACCACTGACCCTTGTTCTGGACATGAGTGTCACTCTCTTGTCTACAGCACCTCAGGGTAGGCCCATGGCTGAGGACATAGCTTAGTTGGTAGTGTGCTTGCCTAATACACATGAAGCCCCGAATTCAATTCCTAGCATGGCATATAGCAGCTTAGTGGTGCACACCTGTAATTTTAGCACTTGGGAAAGGTCTGGAGTTCAACACCATCCCTGACTACATTGTTAAGCCCTAGGCAAGCCTAAGATATACAAAAGACCCAGTCTCAAAGATACTAAGTAAGTGAACAGTCTAGTGGGCCAGTGTTTTCATACCCAGCTGGTTGGACTGGGGATATGGGATCTGGTTCTGGCATGGCCATACACACTGGCAACATCTTCTGAATCCTGCTAGAGCAGATTGAGCTGTACCAATCGGAATGGATTGGTTCATTTGAATATTCATTTGCATCTGAAATCAAACAATTAGTGGCAGGAGCTAGAATGAAAAGGTTTTGATTAATCGACACATATCCTGAGAAATCATGCAGAATGGATTTGTTCGCATGATTGTCCAGGTTTCTGTTGCTGCCCTAATGAGCCACTCCAAATGCAGTGGCTTAAAACTACATGCTGTTTAGAATTGGGGCCTCGTGTAGCCCAGACTGGCCTTGAGCTCACTATATAGCTGAGTATGCCCTCTAACTTTTGAGCTCCTGATGCTGCCTCCCACATTCCGGGATTATAGATGGACAGGCACATGCCCTCATGCCTTAGTAAATGCAAACATTCTCGGCTTTGTTACAGGTCAGAAGTCCAACATGGCTCTTACAGGCTAAAATCAAGGTGTCAATAGAACTGTGTTTTCTGAAGGCTCCAAGGGAGAAGCCGTTCCCTCTCCTTGCTGTGTTGTTGGAGTGTGTCCTTGAGCTCGTGGCCGCTTCCTGTCTCCAAAGCAGCAGTGTGTAGCATCCTGACCCTTCTATCACATCTCTGACAGCTGCTTGGAAGGAGATTCCACCTATAAGGACTCATGATTATACAGGATCCACCTATTCAGTGCAAGTAACCTCCCATCTGAAGGTCCCTTTTGCCTTCTCTAAGAGTCACGGGTTCCTCTCTGGCGGGCGTTGTTCTGTCTAAGGCAGTCCACAGAGGCTGACACCTAAAGAGCAGCTGCTCTGTGATCGCCCTTAGCAACACATCGGTGGCCAAGGATGGCTCAGTGAGTAAGGGCTTGTTCCTGCAGACCGCATAGATCTGGTTCCCAGCACAGCTGTAAATCTAGCTCCGGGGGGTCTCACACGCTCTTCTGGCTTCCATGGGCCTCTGTATGCACATGATGCACAGAATTCACACAGGCCCACAGGCAAACATACACATTAAGTATTCATCAGGCCAGGTGAGATGGCTCAATGGATAAAGACACTCACCATCTGAGTTCAGTCCCTGGAACTGCATGTGAGAGACCAAAACAGAAGAATGTACCTTTCAGGTTAGGGGCTCTGTTTGCAGGTAAGACAGTTAAGAATAAGTTCTTGTTTGTCCTGTGCTGGTCAAGGTTTCTGTTTGTAGTTAAAAGGATAAGTGCCTATGATAAGTCCTTGCAAGCTAAGGTTTCTATGTGAGATTAGTGAATTCCTGTTTCAGGGCCTGGAGAGGTGGCTCAGAGGTTAATAGCTCTGGCTGTTCTTCCAAATGTCCTGAGTTCAATTCCCAGCACCCACATGTGGCTCACAACCATCTATAATGAGATCTGGTGCCCTCTGGTGTGCAGGCAGAATACTATATAAATAATAAATAAATAAATCTCTTTTAAAAAATAACTAAATTCCTGTTTCTTAAATCCGGTTTAAACCACATGTTTTCAACCTACACTAAACCTGCGACCCAATCCATTTGATGACTATCCTTAATGTTGTTCCTCCCCTTTCATCCTACCTATTTAACAATGTGTAACAGCCAACTCTGGCCCCTCTGAACACTTTCTTTCACATAGAAAAAGGACATCAAGACACCAGCAGGGACTGCTTTTTCAAATTCTGACTTAGGTGAGACAGCCAGCTGGGAAGTCCCAAAATACATACCAAAATACAGCTTGCTTTAGTTGGACAACCATGGATTTGGTCTTCTTTTCCTCACACGTCTCGGGTTTAACACATGGCAGAAGGGAAGAGCCAACTGCGGCAAGTTGTCCTCTGACCTCCACACGGGCTCCATGACATGTGTGGTCCATCCCACAAAAAGATAAAAACAGAGAATTAATAATAAAAAAAACACGACGATCACCCACAAATGTGAGATGACTGGGGTTAAGGCCAGGCTGGGATATTCAAAACTGTCAAAACAAAATCCTGTTATGTGCAGTAAGAATTAGAGTGGATTTTATGGGACTGTGAGCCTGGGCCTAAGAGGAGGAGAGAATTGGAACAGAACATTCCAGAATTCAGGAACAACATGAGTAAAGGACAGAGAAAATGCAACAGCCAGGCCTTTCCAGCATGAGCTTATGGTATGGAAGAGCCTTAAGAGCTAGGACTGGAAGCAGATCTACTTCAGGGTTTTGAGAGAAATCTTGGGCAGCTTTGTGTAAGAGTATCCAGGAAATGGAGGCAATCCTGGAGTAAGAGGACGGGGGGGGGTGGGGGTGGGGGTGGGGGGTGGTAAGGGGGTGGGAGAGGGAGGAAGGCAGGGATGTGTTCACGGCAGCAGTGAGAGAGGGGATGGCAAAGTGTTAAGTAGAGGACTGCACCTCACTGTGTAAGCTGTGTAAGGGATGCAGAGGATGCTAGCGGGGCCTGCCTTGTAGTGAAGGTGGTCAGTATATACAAGTGAGGTGGGGCACCTACCTCAATGTGCTAGGTGCAAGCAGCCATTGAAAATTGCCTGGGGAGATCTCCAGGTTGCTTGCGGAGGAAGAACCAAAGGGCAGTGAGCTTGGACAGAGCATCGGAGCCCCAATAAAAGTGAACCAGGAGAAGGCTAGAGAAAGAGTCAGAGAGGCCCTACAAGAACTGGGAAGGAAAACCAGTGTCCATCAGCCAACTGTGAAGGCCTGCTGCAGTCTCTCCGCAGACATGGAGTTCTTCCCACGCCCCTCCCTGCAAACAACCTAGGGAAGACCTAAGCCCCCCCCCCCAAACCATCGAAGACTCACCTCAGGAGAAACACAGACCCAGCGAGCGTTGCATGAGCCCAGTGCAACAGGGCTTAAAATAGAAATTAAGTGAAGGCAGAACAGGTCGTATTTCTTCTATTCCTGAGCTGACGGCTGGGATTCACACCTCCCACACATTTGGGGAAAGGTGGTTCTGTTCCTGGCACAGACTCTGCTGTGTGCAAGCCTGTTGAAATGCTTCTGGAAAGGTCTGCTCTAGCAGGATGTGGCTCTGAGACTGGCTTTTTCTCCTGTATCCAGGCAACCGGTGTCCATTCTCACTGCCTCTCTCAGAAAGCTAGTCCCTGTGCATATTGGGGAGAGGAGCCATGATGGTGTGGCCCATACTGGCAGATGTGGTGTAGCCGTCCATCCCCTAAGCACCCCTATGGACAAGGCTGGCCCCAAGCAGGAAGTGAAAATATTTGCACGTTCAAAGGAACCTTCGTTGTGTTCTAAAGCTGGGGAGCCTCCCCCAACACTGGCCCCTTGGTCTGATCAGGTAGGACCTTGGCCTGCTGGGGGTCATCATGCATTTCCAACACACTTCTCAAGGCACTAAGGCCTCCAAAATGTTTCTGTCAGCTTAAAAACACACACAGAGATTTTACTGAGCCGTGTATTTCTACAATAAACAGCTCTATTAACAACAAAGCCAGATAAAACCAAGGGATACAAGTCTTTAAGAAAACAAATTTTCCCTTAAATATAAAAGGGTCATTTGTCTATGGCAAACAGAAACACACAAGCAGAAACTGTTAGGTACATAAGAGAAAAGGACAGACAGACAGTGGTAGTGGGAACAAGTCTTTCTTCAGTCTTTAACAAATCAAGAAAATAAAATTGAAAA
Organism: Acomys percivali; assembly: GCA_907169655.1. NCBI lineage: Eukaryota > Metazoa > Chordata > Mammalia > Rodentia > Muridae > Acomys > Acomys percivali. The sequence goes on from OU015752.1 coordinate 100,814,952, forward strand.
GTTCATAATAGTATATTTAGTAAGGTCAAATCAATACACATGGATCAAATATTGTTGCTTTCAAAGATTATACTTTCTCCAGCTTCCTGGGGATCTTATTAAAACTTAAAATTTATTAGTTTTCAACAAAATGTTAATGAACTCCACAATGCACAAATTATACAGGCCACATCCTCTTTGACAAGGTAATAAAGCAGAGGTCTTTAAGAAATGTTAAAAGCAACAGCAACACATATCACATGATCTGGAAATCTAAAAGTATAATTTAAAATAAATCCTCAAAGGTAAACTGCAATCTGAAATGATAAATTATTTATAACAATCATATCATCCATAAACATTTGTGGGTTACAGATGTATTCAAAGGAAAGGCCACAGGCCTACAATAGGAGTTACTGTGCCTTTCGCTGAGCAAGAAATTAAGATGGCCTTTAATTTGAAAAAGTGAAAAAAAAAAAGAAAAAAGAAAAAAAAAAACCCAACCAACACTCATAAAATGATAAGACTGGAAATTTACATATAAATTCCAAAGCTGGTCCTTTAAAAAGATAAATAGAAATTGACTAATTATTGAAAACACTAACCAGAATAAAAACAGAAACCACACACACAACATTAAGGCAAAAATAACCTAACCTCATGTTAACAGGCCCCAGGAATCCTACAGACAACCATAATTCTGGAAAACTTAACGTGTCAAAGAATCCTGAAGAATAAGAAACTTTGAAGAGACCAATGAGCATGGAAAAAGTTTTAAAATTATCAAAGGATTATTTCTTTAAAAGGCACTGGACTTGGACAGTTCTATACATGTTATAAAAACTTCAAAGATCAAGGAGTTCTGAATATTATTTGAACTATATATTCCAGGGCATAGAAAAAGATATAGAAAGTGGCCCGATATATTTTAAAGGACGTTCACATAAAAAACACCTGACAAAGACAGCAGGAAAAAAAAACCCTACAATTACACATCTTATTAATAAGATATGAAATTCCAAAATAAAAGGAACTGATAAAGTCAAGAAGAGCATTTTTCTCGTTGTAAAACTCTTAATTTTACTATACGAGTAATAGGCAACTTTTGTAGAAAACCCTGAAAGCACAAATAAGACAAAGTAAAAATGTACCAAAGACCAACCAATCATGAGTAACCACTGTTAACCTGGACAGGAGATGTGCATTAAAAGAGTAACATACCGTGACAATATCAGGGTTTTTGGGGAAACGAGGGAGGGCTGAATTGATATTAGCAAACCCACTACACGGTGGTCATGATAGAGAAAAATCATTTGAACAGCTTGACAGAAGTTAAAACTTCATTCCTAAAATCTCAGTACCCCTTACTTGAAAACTGCCAGCAAACTACAGACACGGGCATGACCTGAATACACAACAAAGGGTCACACGCATACTTCTGTAAAGACACTAAAAACGTCCCCACCAAGGGGAAGAAGGTGTGTGAAGCGTGTCCAAGGCCAGCACAATCACAGACAAATCTGTCACTGTCATAGGGGCGCTGGTCAACGTGGGAGGGCAGGAAAGTGAAAAAACTTGGACATAATATTATCACCAATCAAAACTAACACCTACAAGGAAGGCAAAGGAAATTCGGGACAAAAGCATTAGAGTAAAAAGAATCAGTGGGGGCTGGAGAGATGGCTCAGTGGTTAAGAGCGCCACCTGCTCTTCCAAAGGTCCTGAGTTCAATTCCCAGCAACCACATGGTGGCTCACAACCATCTGTAATGTGCTATGGTGCCCTCTTCTGGCTTCCAGGAGTACATGCAAGCAGAGCACTGTATACATAATAATAAATAAATAAATCTTAAAAAAAAAAAAAAAAAGAATCAGTGACTGTCTGAATACAAATGAAATGAACTCGTTTGCCGACACACACTCTTCTCTGCAGATAAAAATGAGGTAGATAGATCGATGCTTCCTGATGGCCAAGATCTTCTGCCAAGAAAAGAATACAAGTAGCAGAGGGCTGTACCAAACTTTCACATGATAAAACATGTGAGTGTGTGTGTATGTGTGTGCGTGTGTGTGTGTGTGTGTATTACATAATTGTTGAATATCTTAGATCAGAGGGAATTTTAATTTTAGGAGACTTTGATTTTCTACAGTTTTTTCCATGTCTAAATTTAAATAATTTTTATTTGGTCTCCTCAATTGGAAAACCAAAGGGAAGGATTTTCATTAACGAAGTAGTGCTATACCTATATAACAGTAAACTGTTGGAAAAAATTTCATTTATAACAGTAGCCACAGTGAAAACAATTACCTTTATAAGAAAAAATAAACCAAGGGACAGAAAACTGAACATTACAAATTTAGTGAAAGAGGTTATAAAGGTGTTACTTCTCCTGCAATATAGAAATAGTATATAATCTAATTTCCAATTATTCCAAAATTTATAAAATGGTCCCTGAATTTCTTTTGGAAATATTAGTATATAAAATAGACTAGGAAATTTTAAAAAGATGGGGATTTTAAACCTAAAGTTAGGGTTACCAAACTGTACAGTCCCAGCACAAGAATATACAGGCAAGTAACTAAGTTTAGCATCCTTACAGCCAAAGCAAGTGTTGGTGCAATTTAGCAATACACTAGGAATAGAACAGAAAGGCAGTTTTTGTTTTGTTGCTTTAGTTTGTCTTGGAGACAGGGTCTCACTGTATAGCCCTGGTTGACCTGGGGTTTACTATGTAGACCAGGGTGGCCTTAAACTCACAGACAGCTCCTACCTGGTTCTTAAACTTGCTATGGAGCTGACCTGCCTGCCTCTACCTCCCAACTGTTGGGATTACAAGAATGCGCCACCGTGCCTGGCTTAGATCCGAGACTCAACAGCTGAATAAGAGACAATGAGTGTACAAGAATGATATACTAATGGATAGAATATGCTGGAACTAGAATCCGGAAAGCCTTCACCATCATGTCAGCGAAGGACTAACTATAAAAGAAAACACAGATTTGACTAAAAACGTTTCTTTTTAATTTGCAAGTCTTTTCTTTTTCTTTTTCTTTCTTTTCTTTTCTTTCTTTTTTTTCCAAGATAGATAGGGTTTCTTTGTATAACAGCCCTGGCTGTCCTAGACTCACTTTGTAGACCAGGCTGGCTTGAACTCACAGAGATCCACCTGCCTCTGCTTTCTGAGTGTCTTTTTCTAAAAGCCATAATACACCTTTAACTTTTGTGATATATATATATATATATATATATATATATATATATATATATATATA
>OU015752.1:100847151-100857230 GCA_907169655.1 Acomys percivali
CTGCATGCTAGTCCTCTGTCACCACAGCACTGCATGCTAGTCCTCTGTGTCACCTCGGCACTGCATGCTAGTCTTCTCTGTCACCACAGCACTGCATGCTAGTCCTCTCTGTCACCAGAGCACTGCATGCTATTCCTCTGTTGTCACAGCACTGCACCTGTCCCCTTCCCCATTTCAGAAGAGGATGTTGCCATCATTTACCCACTGTCTTCCCAGGGTCTTGGCCTCCCTCATCCATCTAACAGAGTTCTGCAAATTTAAAAAATTCTTTAGAATTCTTCATCTCTTCTTCAAAACATTCATCAGCTCTATCCTCAACTGAATCTGACTTGCTTCCAGGGGAGAAACAACAACAACAATCGCCACCAAAATCAACTTCTGAAATGCAAATCTGATCACTTTACTTTTGGGTTAAAAATCCTCCTAACATTGCAAGATAAAATTCAGAAATCCCAGCCCTACAAGACCATCAGAAGCCTGGCTTCTAGCAGTCACACCGAATCCAGGAGGCCTTGGTGGCTTGTCTGAAGCTTCTCTGCACAGCACATAGCATGGTGCCAGCGCTGGAGGAGCTGTGATGCCACTGGAACAACAGCGGGACCCTGGGGCATGGCTTGGAACACCCTACTGAGCCAAGTATACAAGAAAAGCGGCCTGGACTCAGATCTGGCCTGGACTCAGATCTACACTGGACCCTGGAAAACTGTCAAGGCCAGAGGTATATGGGAAGGGAAGAAACAGAGTTGGGAACTAGCAGTATTACTGGGCTCAAGTTAACCAGACCCAAAAAAAAAAAAGTCATATTCCACATGAATGCTCCCTGAAATCCCCACTCTTCAGATGGCAAGTCTTTTCGAGCTACGCAGCAGGAAGGGCTGTGTGTGTGCCCAGGCAGAAGCTCCATAGGATGAAAAGACGTATAGGTAAACTGGCCTTGGTATTGGGGGGAAAAAGTGCCTCGTGGTCTATGCAAGTCACATTCTTGCTCTCCACAGTCACCCTGACCTCTGACCCCACAAACTATCCAGCTATCAATGGTACAGTGATGACCACTGAGAAGCAGAGTTAACAGCTAGCTACTTAGAGGAGCTGGTCACACTGGGCCCTTTCTTCAGAGATGCTCTAGCACTTCAACAGAGACTGTACTCTGTCTGAGACGGCCATATGTCTGCCAGCCCCACCACTCACACCTGGTGCCTCTCAACCTTCCTAATGCTTCAACCCCTAAATACAGTTCTTCATGTTAGGGTGACCCCCCCAACCACAAAATGATCTTTGTTGCTATTTAATAACTGTAGTTTTGCTATGGTTATGAACTGATTTTTGTTTTTGTTTTTAGAGATAGCATTTCTCTGTGTAGCGTTGGCTGTCCTGGATTCCCTTTGTAGATCCGGCTGGCCTTGAACTCACCGCAATCCACCAGCCTCTGCCTTCCTGAGTGCTGGGATTAAAGGTATGTGCCACTACACCTGGCCCGTAATGTAATGTAAGTATCTGATATGTAGATGGCCTTAGGTGACCCTGTGAAAGGGTCAGTGGTCCCCAAAGGGGCCTTGATCCACAGGTTGAGTCTAGTACCTTCTCTAAGCCATGCTGCTGAAGACCCGGGAAGGCTGTGGAGCTGGCAGCCTCTCTGAAGATGCCGACACTAGAGTCTGATGGTCAGAGGATCGTCAGGTGCCCCAAATGCTGTATCAAGCAGCATAGCAGACACAGGCTGAGCTCTCCTAGGGTACCCCACCTTCCAGAGTCACAGCCCACAAGGCCAGCACAGGGACGAGGTGGAGGAGAGGCCCATCACGATAGCCAATGGCCTGGTACCTCAGGTGCTCTTTCCTGCCGGGAACAAAACCTTCCAAAAACCAGCTCAAAGGAGGAAAGGTTCGTAGCTTAAGAAGGGGGTGTGGCTCATCACCGTCGGGAAGGGATGGAGGTGGGAGGTCAAAGCTGGTCACACTGAGAGTGGATAGGAAGTGAGGCCAAGCTATAAAAGCTCAAGGCTGGCTCCTCCAGGGAGGCCCCACATCTGAAGATTCCACAACCTCCCCAAACAGCATCAGCAGGACCAAAGACATGAGCCAGCAGGGACATTTCACATTCCAACTACACCTGACCCCAACCCGCCCTGACAACGGATGCTCAGAGAGCGCCCCAGGCCAGCTGAGCTTCTCGGGGCATCTAAGGGTACAGCATTTGTTGGACATGAACTTCCCCTCATGCACAGACTACTTAGCTTGTGAGGAGTCTGCTGTGTAAGGAAGGGCTTCCCCTCACCCACAGGGCCACAGCTCCACAGCACAACAGTGCAGAAGGAAAGGGGCATCCCAACCCATGGTGGGGAAGAGCACATACCTTCGTGAGCTGCTGCTCAGAGGAGAAGCCCAAACCAAACACCGTGTTGGCTCTGCTGTCAGCCCACTGCCCGAACTTCTGTGAGGTTTTGGTGAAAGTCATATTTGGGGTGATGGTACTGTTTATGATCACCTGCAGGGGACAAGCCGGAGGGAGAGTGTTAGCTCCAAGCAGAACCTTCCAAATGTCTCTTCCTGGCAGAGCCAGTGGCTACAGGGCGCTTCCTCTGTCCTGTGGTCCTTGTTTGGGCACTGTTCTTACAGCGCCGACACACAATCATGAGAAAGGGCAATTTCAGACCCTTGGCAACAGAGGAGCCTAAAACAGGATCTTTCACATCACCAATAGAAAAACAACTCTCCCAAGAAAAGAGTGGTTTCCAAAACTGATGTTTTATTGCCCCCAAATACCAAGCATCAAAGCGCCCTTAAAGGCCATGTGTACCTTCCCAGGGGGATGAACTCCTCGCCTCCCCCTACTTTTGAGATCCATGGCACTTTAACATCCAGCCAAAAACCAGTAAATACTTCCACCAGCAGAAGGGCTTCCCCAGGGGAAGGAGAAGACATATTTTGATCTGGAGAGTAGAGAGAGGGTTAATTGGTAAATAGACTAGTCATCCTGGTAAGAGCAGGGAGACTGTAAGGATGGCACAGTAGCCTGGTGCTGGCTGGTACCACCCATGCCTCCGAGAGAAAAAGTGGAGAGGCCATAAGCCCCGGGAGGAAGGACCATGTGCAACCTGTTTTCTAATGTCGTATTTCTGGTTAGCAGAATTGCTGCCACGAAATAAATGTCCCAAGTGAAAGAATGCACCATGTGCCAGATGGCCGTTGGGTCAGTCACATACATACCCCAAAGGGTCTTTTGAATATCAGTAGAGAGAGGCTGAGCAGAACGCAGCACATATCTCCCAGACTTGCCCCTAAAAGGTTATCCCAGAGGTAGTCACGGTGCAATAATAAGAGGGACACTCTTATATTTCTTTAAAAAAAAAAAAAAAAGATTTGTTTATTATATGTATACAGTGCTCTGCCTGCATGTACACCTATAGGCCAGAAGAGGGCACCAGATCTCACTATAGATGGTTGTGAGCCGCCATGTGGTTGCTGGGAATTGAACGCAAGACCTTTGGGAAAGCAGTCAGTGCCCTTAACCTCTGAGCCATCTCTCCAGCTCCATATATGTACACCAAACAATTTCTAATTTTTTCATAAGGTATTTTATCTAATCTATCTTTAAAGAAGGGGAAACTGAGGCTCAACAAGGTCAAGTGACTTGTTCAAGATCACAAACTAGCAAGAGGTTAAAAGGTTGGGTGTCAAACAGGGTCAAGAGAGTCATAAGTACGTGGCGAGCGATGCCTTCTGGGAACTGTGAGGAGGCTCCAGGAGAGAGAGGCAAGGGGCCTTGTACCTCAGGTGCATTTTGTCCTCTGGACTGTCCCTGCACGTGATTTCATGCCTCCTGTGTTAAACCCTTGACATCCCACAAGGATAAGTATGTCTTATAAATTGCAGGTAATTCATAAGACATCTTTATTCTTGTTGGATGTCAGAACACAGCCATAGAGCCCAGTCTGGTCAGTGCTAGCGCTTTTGAGGATGTCTAACACGGTTTATGCTGATCAGTTTCCATCAACCTTCTCATGCTTGGTTCCCTCCGGTTGAATCTGGGCATTTTAAAAAGATTTATTTTTTGTTTTTATTTATGTATATGTGTTGGGGAGAGTGTGAGTGTAGGTGCCTATGGAGGTTAAAGGTGTCAGATGTACTGAGGCTGGGGATATAGGTGGTCGTGAGCCACCCAACACAGGTGCTGGAATTGGAATCAAGTCCTGAGGAAGAACACTATGTGGTTTTTTTTGTTTGTTTGTTTGTTATTTTCAGTACATGTTCTTAAGTACTGAGCCATTCTCCACTCCCCAGTCTGGGAGGTTTCTTTCTTTCTTTCTTCCTTTCTTTCTTTCTTTCTTTTTTTCTTTTTTTCTTTTTTGGTTTTTTGAGACAGGGTTTCTCTGTGTAGCCTTGACTGTCCTGGACTTGCTTTGTAGACCAGGTTGGCCTCGAACTCACAATGATTTGCCTGCCTCTGCCTCCCGAGTGCTGGGATTAAGTGCCGGCGCGCAGCTTAGTCTTGGAGTTTTCAATTCATCTACTTTCTAGGTGACTGATCTTTGTGACTGAGGCAGTCCATATGCTGTTAAATCTATCCGCTCAGTGCATTGTGTGTCTGCGGGGTGTGGGAGAGCAAAGACAGAGTTGTTTTGCTATGTGGCCCAGACCAGCCTTGAACACATGAGCTTCCTTCTTTAGCCTTCCCAGTTCTGGGGTTCACCACCATTCCTGCCTCCACTGAGTTATTTCTTTTTAGAGTCTAGCATATTTGATATTTTAAAAATATACTGTAGGACCAGGAATGGTGGAACATACCCTTAGGTCCAGCAATTGGGAGGCAGAGGCAGACAGACCTCTGTGGGTTTGAGGTCAGCCTGGTTTATAGAGTGAGTGCCAGGTTAGTTAGGGTCTACTTAGTGAGACCTTGATTCATGATTGATTGATTGATCAATCAACCAGTCAATATTCGAAATCATGAAGATGGTCTTCCCTTTGCCTGTTTTGTTCACTTCCCCTCTATTTTTTTTAATATATTGATTGTACTTGCTGTAAAATCCTTGATGCAAATGCTAACATCTGGACCATCTCTGAATCTTTCATTATCTGGATTTTCCCCCCCTCACTCCAGGCATATGGTCCTGCCTTTCTGCAGGCTGAGCCATTTTTGTTTTTGTTTTTGTTTTTGTTTTTGCTTTGTTTTGTTTTTTAAATCTCATGCTGAAAATGCAAAGATTCCATAGAATGTGGCCACCTGTCAGAGGATGCTCCCCTTCTTCTCAGGGCTGCCTTGGGCCAGGCTGGGGTTCAGCTCCCATGAGAGACTGATCTACCTTGGTTCCCTCCTGGACTTGGGGGGAGGCCCTTTAAGGAGGCCAACAGAGATATGGGCTGATCTTCATGTCCCCGCCCTCAAGGACTGTGGAGACTCAGGACTGCCCTTGAGAAGAATTCAGCTACTTTTATAACCCCTCACATCCACATGTCTTCGCTCCTTAGCTGGCCTCGTACACTGGGCTTCAGATCTGTATGTGGCTGAGGGTGAACTTAAGCTCTTCATGCCCCCTGCCTCTACTTACCACACTCTGGGACCACAGACATGTACCACCACCCAACTAGCAAGGCCACGTGTTTGTGGTTCCTTGTCTCCCCTCACGTCATTTAAGCAATGAGGTCATCAAGATCTCCACTGGGTTCTCCACCAGTAGCTGCCTTTCTGCAGGTCCCACTCAGCTCTGTGTTCAGCCTTGAGCTGCTCCTAGTCAGTAAATACCCAAGTGACAGAGAGCATAGGAGCCCAGTGTCCATCCCTAACTCTCTCTTGGGCTTTCACACTTTTGTGTATTTTAGATTCTTGGCAGGGGTGTGGTTTCTATACACTGTAAATTAAGAAGATGTCTTGGGTTTGGGAGGAGAGAGTCGGCCATGTTGGAACTGCTCCATGTTGAGTTTCATCTCTTTGGCCACCACTAAGTGCTCTGCTGATTCCCCCCCCCCAGCAGTATCGCTGCCAAGAGCCAAGCCCCAGCCTTCAGCCTGTAGCCAGAAGTGGCAAGTATTTACAGCAGAGAGCCTGCCCATCTGGCCTCCGAGTGGTCCCTTCTCCATGGAAGTTTGGTCTCTTCGGCCCTCATCATTCTGTATCTCTTTGATGGCCCCTAAAATCATATTTATGGGACCAGGGATGTAGCTCAACAGGGCTTGCTTCACACGGGCGAGGTCCCAGGTTCAAGCCCTAAAGTTGCCCTCAAAGTTGCCAATTACCTACTTGTAATCAGAGACAACACTGACCCACTAGAAGCTATATACTGCGCTTAGAAGCAAAGTGCAGAATCAGCACAAATTCAGACACACACTTCACTATGTGCTTGGACAATATTCTGCAGGGTTTATGGGAAACGTGCAGTCTCTCGTAAGGTTGCTGCTCGTGTCAAATTAAGCAAAACAGGTCTCAGGCATGCCAGGCTTAGCTTGTTGGAATGGGATTGTGTTCAGCGGCTCTCCGAGCCCTGAAACATTTCCCTGTATTCACTCAAAGCAGGGATTCCAGACCACTCACTGCCTGCTCATCTCTTTCCTCCTCCATGTGTAGCACGTGATGGGAAGCCAAGCAAGCAAGGAGCCGTCAAGACCACAGTCTCATCCTGTCTCCTTCCCTTCTGTCTCCCAAGGAAAGGGTCCAGCCACTCAGCCAGAACCAAGCTTGCCCTGCTGAGCTCTGCTGGAAAGGTCAAAGTCTGGTGTTTCTGCATAGCCAGCTGAGCCCGGTCTATTACAATGGACTCTCTTTCTCAGTGGGGTTCTCTCTTCACCTGGTCTCGGGAACCCCAGATTTTTTTAACGAGTGTCACATAGCCCTCAGGGAAGATTACAGGCTGGACACTTTCCTGATAGAACCTGTTCTGTAATCACCTGGGCATTCCCGGAAGTACCCCCAACCTTGTGCTAAGGAGATCCTAGCCTTCAGCAAATGACCTTTAATCATACCTGGAAGTTTTTCCCCCATCCATAAGTAATTAAGTACTGTTCTCCTTCTTGTGACAGGACCCCATGCTACTGCATGTAAATGAGGCACTGTACCACTGCATGTAAATCAAGTATCCTGGCACCCCTAGCCCTAGCAAATCAGACACATTCACCCACAAACCCCTCCCTACTGACCAAGGTTTATAAATAAAGTTTGCCTGGTTGGCTTGCTCTCTTGTGCTTGAGCCATTACTTCCACTGTGACCAGCTGAGACTCAATTTATTCTAAGGAAGAATTGCCACTGGACACCTGGGGCTTGACTGCCAGTCAAGGAAATGATAGTGAAACTGCCGTGGTAGCTGCTGGAACCTGGTCCGTTGTGGCTAGCTCAGTGGTGACAGCTCGGTGCTGACTGCTGATGAAGCACTGGCCCTGGGTCTCAACAGACCTGCTCGCCAGCTGGTTTTGATCATCTTATCTGCTTCCTCTGCTATGCTTAGCATGGCAGCTAGACAAAGAACTGTGACACTTTGGTATCAGCACGGGCTTGTGGAACCCCCAACTCTCCACTGCTGATACCAGCAATTTCATTCTAAAAGAGCCAAACTGTAACACCCGGTGGAAAACTCATTTTCCAGCTGCCCCCAGTAAGACAGGGAGCCTCACCTAGCACACAGGCCTCACCCTAAAGCTACTTAGCCATTCCTGAGAGAAATGGGACCTTCGATTTGAGGTCCATTTGTTCTTCTCCAGAAGCAAGCAGCACCTGGACTGACCCACTGGAGCCCAGGCCACCTGCTGGACGCTGACCGACATTGGCCCAGTCTCCTGGGCCCCATGCTTTGTTTCCAGCCTCAGGCCGTTCCTCTCACCCATACGGTTGTGCTGTGTACTCCCCATCACGGGTAACAAAAACATTTGTTGGTCCTTGGGACACTGAGATGCTGACCTTGCAGCACCCTCCGCATTCCTCACGGAAAGGTCTACTTTGTAGCCACCACTCCCTATCATCAGCATCAAAGTGCAAGGGCCTTTATCTACAACTGGACGTCAGGCAGGAGGGAGAAACGTGAAAGCCACCTTTGCCATGCTGCCCTTGTAATTCCTCACGCTGGCTCCCTGCAGGCTCCACACACATTGACTGGTTCCTAACAGCTCAGCAGCAGTTCTGTGACTTCCTAGATCCAGAAGGAAGGAAGAAAGGGGAGGAGAGAAAAGAAATGGTGGCAAAGAAGGCCGCTGTTCAGCACCTCAGCATTCTTTTACCCTACCTTAACTACCCAAGGCAGTTACTGTATTTTTTCTGGCATATAAGACGACCCCTAACTTTTCCAGTTCAAATACAGAGTTTGGAATATACTCCCTATATAACACTACCCCTCCTCCAATGCACACCCTGTGCAGCAGACTCAGGCATGTGTCTATTTTCAGGCAGGGCACGGACAGCCAGGTGTTAAAAAGTTAAAACATCACAGCCAGATCTACGTAAGCAAGACAGCTGCTCATTGTTCTCCCAGAAAGCCTAGAGCCTCGACCCTCACAAGAACAGCAAGAACGACACCTCCAGTGAGCATGCTGTCAAAATATCCCAGCCCTGGAATCTTCTTCCCTCTCTTGAGTCTAACAATGGGAACGGCCCCTATGCTATACCTGGCTTGTCCACTGAGACTAAGTCCTTCAGACAAGCTGGGCAGCAGCTAGTAAGGCCTGCTCCTCCCATGTCTGCTCCTCTCAGGCTCTGTCCATCCCTCCCAGCTTACTGTGTTTGCTCCTGTGAGGATTGTGTTTCTCCCAGAGACTCTAACTTAGACTTGGCTCACACTCTCCTTAGGCATAAAAGAAGGAAAGAAAGGGAACACATATTAAAAAGAGCTTTTAAAAACAATGTTTCTAGTTTTTAAAAAAGTGCCTTGCTGTAGCCCAGGCTGGCTTTGATTTCAAGACCCTCCTGACTGAGCTCTGCCCAAGTGTTAGATTGTGGACGTGCACCTGCAAACCCAGCTGGGAAGACCTTTTAATCTGCTGTGGTTCTGCAATGGGGAAGTGCCCTGTGCAGTTAAGTGGGCAGGAGGAACAGCATGAGGTTCAGGATAAAGAGATGATTAAGGGACTGAGGGAAGCTTAGTTCTGGGCAAGTGAATGGCCCACTCCTGGGAGACTACAGAGCATGAGGTAGGGCAGGTTGATGGGCAGCACTTACCAGCTCAAGTTTTACTAGCAAAGTGGAAATGGCCTTATATACCGGTTACCACTATTGTAACGATCGCCATGTTCAAGATAAGTCAGATACCACCAAGGATTTGGGCAGGAGTATGGTGCAATGGGAGCTGCCACAAATCAGCAGAACTATTTAAAAAAAAAAAGTAATGTGGGCCGGGCAGTGGTGGCCCATGCTTTCAAACCCAGCACTCTTGGGAGGCAGAGACAGGCAGATCTCTGTGAGTTCAAGGCCAGCCTTGTCTACAAAGCATGTTCCAAGACAGCCAGGGCTACACAGAGAAATCCTGTCTCAAAACAAACAAACAAAGAAAAAATATGGCTTCTCAACATTTAATAATCACCCTTCTGAGCATGTGCCTATGAGAGGCTGTTGCATAGGGCTTGGGAAACATTGCTCACAGTGGCAGTGTTGAAAATCAGCATCTGACACCAGCAGAATGTGTAAGAAGCTGTCTGGCAGGAAAATTAACCAAGGTGGGGGGCATTAGCATAGATGAGTCACAAAACATAGTGTTAATATTTTTTTAATAAAAAAGAATATCATGGAAGAACATGTATGGGATGTCTATTTTAAAAATAGTTAAAACTTGATAAAAATAAATAACACACTATTTGAGGCAGGGATCAACACACTATAATCCTCAGGCCAAATCCAACAGACAGCCTATGTTTTTTTTTTTTTTTTTTTACCAAGTTTTGCTGCACTACAGCTGACTATTTACAGACAGTCTATAGGTCTATGACCATTTTCTTGACACAAAGGGAAAAACAGAAAAGCTGCAAGAGATCACAAAATAAAGTACTCCTTGGCTTGTTGAGAAGAAGCTTGCCAATCTCTGGCTTAGGGATTCTCAATCTCTCTCTCTCTCTCTCTCTCTCTCTCTCACACACACACACACACACACACACACACACACACACACACA